>CM045764.1:31264686-31864686 GCA_025200525.1 Camellia lanceoleosa
TTGTTAATTAGTTAATTAGTTGACATGTATTATTTATTCGGACCCTCCGTCGAGAGGGCAAATTTTATAATAAATGTTCGTGCGTGTGTGCATGTCTTCCAACCCCACGTCTTTCTCCTTTTTACTTACCTGCTTTCGATGGTTAGTTTTAGGGCATATTTTCAATTAGCATCCTTATGCTTCGCATGTTTGCATATACTCATCTATCTTGCATGCACTGGGCTCGGCGCATCATACTAACTGCATTGTATTTCAATTCCAATTTGAATACATGTTATCAAAGTTGCATCTCATATGCCATTTTAGAATAGCCGAGCCTATTTCTAGTTGCATTTTTGTATGTGTTGCATTAGCCATTCTTAACATGAACTAGGATCATGCTTGATTACTAACTAGTTATTGTTTTGGCTCGGAGTACTAGGTAAGCTTTTATGCTTTAGCATACTGCATGTGTGTTATTGTTGCCATGAAAGCATGCTTGCCATGAGGCTATTTGCTTATGTGATATAAACTGCCTGAACGCTTGTGGGTGAAGGTTGGATTACTTGAATTGGAACAATTCATCAAATCTGCATTTTAGCCTACTTACGAGTAGCAAACTTCAAACCGCTTTTCAAACAACAAATATGCGATGCTTTGTTCCAAATTAGGCAATCTAGTCTATACTTGTGTGTTGTGTGCATCACTCAGTAATACTAGCTAATAACCGGAATAAGAATGCATGTGTTTTAAAAAACAAGATGTCATGTTTAGTACAGGCCGATCTTTGATCGGGCGAGCGGGGGTGCACATAGATGACCTTCCCCAATCGTACCCAAGTTCCCGAGCCGAGGCAACTTTGGTGATGATGGACACGTGGCCTTAGTCACGAGTCAGGATTTCCTAAATTTCTCCAAAATAAAATATTTAAGTGGCGATTCTATATCTGGCAAAGCAATCCATATTTGGCACTTCTTTACAAAAATCAGTTTTCCAAAACGATTTGTCGGATTTGGACTCTTTGGTGATTTATCGGTCTTGCATGGCACTTTGCGAGACTAGATTCAGAACCATGACGTTTGAGTTCGAACTGTAGCATGAGGCCCAAGGGGCGCGTCTACAGTGTGTAGTAGAGAAAAAATAGAAAAATTGAGAGATCGAATGAGAGAAATAGATATAAAGAGAAGATTGTACTCCAACAACTATTTTTAGTTTAGATCTAATTAGATCTAATGTAGATATACTCAGATTTGATGTAGATCTACATCATCTTTTTCGTTGAAAACTCGTCTCGTTCGTCGTCGGTGGGGGTGAAGTAAGGAGTCAGTGATCGATGATTGTCGGTCGGTGAATCCCAATCAATGGTGGTCATCGGTCACTAGACACTATATATCAGAAAGAGAAAGAGAAAGAGAAGAAGTAAGGCATGGTCGCCGGTTGCCAAAAATCAAGAAGAGAAAGAGGTAGAGAAGAAGTAAGGCGTGGTTGTCGGTGGCCGAAAATTAGAAAGCGAAAGAGGTGGAGAAGAAAGCGTGGTTATTAGATAAATGTAATTAAACTGCTAGCTTAATTTAATATTTTCAATATTAATATATTTGATTTCTATTTTTCATCAAATTATTCCAAATGTGGCAGGCAACCTCTCGATGGGAAAAGAGATCTTGGTAAGTTTTTTATTCTTTTCCTACTTTGTTCATTTTCTTTCCATTCATTTCCTTCTTTATTTTTTTTATTTTTTGTGGGATTTTTTTGTATTGTGCTTTAGCTATTATTTGGTGTTTATATACTTTTCATTACGGGAAATTACTATACTATTTTTTCTTTTTATAAAATCCTTTTCTCGTTATCCTATTTATTCATTAACAATGCATTTTGAAGCTACATTATCTAGAATTTCATATATTCTAGTATGTCTGATGATTGATCATGAAAGATGAAGCCAAAAGAAAGCTTCTCTATAATAAATGATGGGAAAGGGCTTAACCGTTGGGGATTTTTGTGAGTGAGAAGGTAGAAGTTGAGGTTTAAAGTAGGGCTTTAGGCTTGAATTTGGCCAAGTTTAATACAAATAGTAGCAAGAAACACAAGGTTAATTCTTTTGAGTGTATGGTTTATTTGCTAAGAAGCACCACACTCCAAGATGGGTGTTGTGTCAGTGTCTGATAGGCAAGACACGCGTTTCAACGTGTTTGACATGCCGTGTGGTGTTCAAGTTTTTATTTTTTTGTAGAACATGTTCAGGACACTTCATGGACAATAGTGTCTTGTGATTGGTTACACTTCAATACATTTTTATTGGCTTTTGTTTTTTTAAAAAAAATTATAAATAATTTAAGAAAGCTAATTTGGTGTCGAAGTAAAATATAATAGAGAAAAAGTATACATCGATGCCTCTCATTTTAATGTATTCTTAAATTCTATTCATATAAATAATAAATATATATATATATATTTGTTTCGGTATCCCTGCCGCTTCCATATTTTGATTGTTTGAGAATTATTGTGTCCATGTCAGTGGCCATGCTTTTTAGTTTGTCTGTAGAAGCACTAGAAAATTGTCTGCTGCTACACATAGTATTGTCGCTAGTTTAGCATTTGTAAAGATCCAAAGAGGCTATAACTCAAAGCACTTGAATCCAGTGTTCATTGCAAATACTAAAAGAAAATTTGAAATTTTTATAGTGCATTTATTAGAATAGAAATAAATTTTCACTCATTGGATATTTATTATTGTGGTTGTACTATAAGAATTTTCACTTTTGGCGACTAAATTTTTAGTCGCGGAAGGGTTTCAGCGACTAAATTATTTGGTCACAGAAGTAATAGTCGAAGAATTGTCGGTGAAGGTAATTAGCGACTAAAATTATTTTAGTCACCAAATGTATTCAATTTCAGACTAAATTTTTAGTCGCCAAAAGGTTGGACATAAAATTAAATTAGTACATTTTCGGCAACCAAACTTTTAGTCGCCTAAAGTCCCATATTTTTAGCTACCAAAATTTTAGTTGGCAAAAAGTTTTTGTTTTGGCTACTAAATATTTGGTCACCTAAAGTCCCACATTTTTTGCTACTAAAATTTTAGTCGGCAAAGAGTTCTTGTTTTGGCTACTAAATATTTGATTGCCTAAAGTCTCACATTTTTTGCTACTAAAAGTTTAGTCGGCAAAGAGCTCTTATTTTGGCTACTAAATATTTGGTCGCCTAAAGTCCCACATCTTTGGCTACTAAATTTTTAGTCGGCAAAAGTGTTTTAGTCGCCAAATGTTTGATTTTCTTTTGGCTACAAAACTTTTAGTCGCTAAATCTTTGCTCTTCTTTTGGCTACAAAACTTTTAGTCGCCAAATGCCTTTTTTTTTTTCTTTTTTTTTTTTTTTTTTTGCTACAAAACTTTTAGCCACCCAAGCTACTTTCCTAATTTCTTTTTAGCTACTAATTGTTTAGCCACCAAAAACATGATATTATGTTTTATCGCAAAATTATAATTTCTCCACAACCTGTCCACATTCCATGCAACCTGTAATACGTATATAAACAAAATGATACATATACTATAAATCATTCCACAATCTGCATCCATATACAAAAAATAAATAACTTTAAATGTCTAAGTCTATACAAACCAACTATTGTCCAAACTAAAATAATAATTCCATACAAAATATAGAATCATACAAAAATCAAAACCCTCCGTATACAAAAATTACATTTACTACCAAAATAATAATTACATGTACTTTCGGCGACTAAAAATTGTTTAGTTGCCAAAAATGATCACCAAAAGTGCGATTTCTTGTAGTGTTGACTGTAGTAGCGAAGTAAATTCTGTTGATGGTTGAATGGTTTCTACATTAATACAATTCATATACAAGACAGAAATTGTCTCAAAATGTGGCTAACACTTTTTACTTTAAAATTTTAACTAAAGCTTTACGTGGTGTATAGCGCTCCAGGTTTTACCCCAACCTTTATTGTGTTCCGGACTCGGGTTCTGTGGTTGTGTATTGTTGTCTATGTCTAGTTTCCTCCCTTTAATTCTTTGAAATTGAGTTTTGGGTTGTGTTGAGTGAGTTTGGAGCAGGTTGGTGTTGAGTTGGTACAAGTGGTTGCTACCCAGATTTTGGCTTCTTCGGTCGAGCGAGGCTTTTTGTGCTCGAGCGAGCCTTAGGTATTTGCTTCTTTGCTTGAGCGAGGGTTCTTGCGCTCAAGCGAGGATTGAAGGTCTTCATGTTTCTTTCAGACGCAATTTTCGCTCGAGCAAGCTTTCTTCCGCTCGAGCGAGTCCTTTGTTATTTGTCTCTTCGCTCAATCGAGGGTTCTTACGCTCGAGCGTGCGTCTACGTCTCTGTGAGACCTAAAGGTTGGTGTTTTTCGCTCGAACGAGAGTTTTTGCACTCAAGCGAGAGTTCTTGCGCTCGAGTGTGCGTCTGTGTTGTGGCGGACCTGAAGCTTTGCATTCTATGCTCGAGCGACGCTTCTTGCGCTCGGGCAAGGTCATTGTTGTGTTTGGTCGCTCAAGTGACAACTCCTTCGCTCAAGCGAGCCTTGCATATATCAGTTCGCAGCAACGTGATTTTATATCACTTTTTGACCTTTTCTTCACTCAAAACCCTAATTCAACTGCCTCTCTCTCTAAAACACCCTCTCTCTCTTCAAATACTCCATGATTTAGGGTCTTTCTACCCTACTCCCTTTGTTAAAAGCTAGAGTTTGGCATGGGCTTCCTTTTGATCTGAAAAAGTTCAAGTTTGGGGCATCTTCAAGTTTCTCATTCTTTTTCTTTGAGCTTCTCTATTTGAGGTAGGGATGTTCTACTCTTTATTATGAGTTTTAACCTAGATGTATGTCATCTTTGCATAACTTGTGGAGTTTGGGAAGTTTGGGTGAAGTTAGGGTTTGGGTTTGAAATTGTGAAAGAGGGGTTTTCTATTTTGGGTTCCATATGGGTATGAAGGGTCTTGAACATGTTTTGGTTTATGAAGAATTGATGAAATTTGGTCTTAGGTGTAATGTTTGCTAAAGGGGGAGATTTGCCCTAATTGGAACTAAATAACTATTTATGTAAAATACGAAATTAGTTTGGGAATTATGAAATTAGGAGAAAATGTAATTGAATGGTGTAGTTAGTTTTGATAAGTCACACACCTATGAAAAGTTGATAATTTATCTATTGGTAGATTTATTTACCTGTTTAGAAATATCTGTTTTGGGCTATCAGTGGAGGATAGCCATGATTGTTGTAGAAAATGCATGATAATTAGGTAAATTGAAACTAATCAATTGGATTATGTCATTGAATATGACGATTGGATTAAACATTGAATGTGAGATTTATTTGGTCATTGTATATGACAACGTGTTTAAATACATTGTATATGTATTTTGTTTGGGAGGAGATAGGGGATGGACTCCAATGATAATTAAGTTGGCCAGAGTGTCCAGGGTGAAAGTCCCGAAATCTTTTATGTATATGGGTGCTGGTTCCCTCGGACTTGGTTCCGTAAAATGGCAAGATATTGAAGTGATGAATGTATTGAATTGTGAACCATTGAGTTATAGTCTCATATTGGTTGTTTTGGTATCAATGAACTTAATTATTTAATGTGCCCAATATGGGATGAATGAAAATGAAATGTGACATTGGCTATCTATATTAATTGATCTTGAAAAGAATACGTATTGGTTGAGAATGTTGCACCTTTATCTGATGTTCATGTCTTAGTTAATGCTCATATATTGTTTAGCATATCTCTACTGGGCTTTAACTCGCCCTACTTGGGACACCATTTTTCAGGTACAGGTGACATGCCGCCTCCAAGGTCTCAGCTTGGGAGGTTTAGGGGTTGAAGGCTCCTTTTCCTGTTATTTTGTTTTTGATGTTAAATGTAAATTCAAGCCGAGCGCTTTATATGTAAAAGAGTTAGAAGTCTTCATTTGTTGTAACCAAGTGATGACTTGGAAAGTTGTAAGCCCGTAGGGCACTTATTTTTGTTGTTAAAAGTTAGAGTTACATGCTATAGTTTTAAGATAAAGGTTTATAAAAATGTAATGCATGTAATATCTTTTGTAAAGAAGACTTTGATGAATGAGAATATAACTTTTCTATTATGTTTTATGGATCTTATGAATGGTTGGGTTATGTCATAGTTTGAGGGCGTTACAACCTGGTATCAGAGTGTACCGGGTTTAAATACTTTGGGTACGTGAGAAGTGGTTAGTACCACAATGGGTTTGTCTCGCTTGTTAGAGACTTATGTATGATATCATGTACTTATGTGATAACATGCTTATGTGACTATATGGGTATGGGATTTAGTTTCTAGGATGTTGATCGGGTCCATGGGTTTCTGGGAGTCTTGTTGGAAAGGCACTTTATCACTGTCGTTTCTAATTGGAACTCTAGCAACACCACGGGACGGTCATTATCCGGAAATGAAATTCGTATGTGTTAATGTGATTATGTGCTTAAGTGGAGTGAATTACAGTTGTCTATTGTATGAGGACGCGAGTGAGATAGCTTCGGCACATTTGTAAATGTGCTAATTTCTTCTGTCACCTTTATTAGGATGACAAGACGAGGTTGTGGTGGTAGGCGTGGTAGGCCTAGGAGGCAAGAGATGCCTATACCGGATGAGATTATGGTGCAGAAGGAGGGAGTTGGTCAGGCCGACATGGCCGAACCAGTACGTCAGTAGGCCATGGGTGCCTTAGCCCGTGAAATGGCAGCAGCTTTGAGGGAATCTATGGACATTCTCAGAGCTAATAATCAAGTCCAAGCCTAAGTACCTGAGGCAAGGCCGTCTTTTCTGAAAAAGGAGGTCTTTCGGTCAAATCCGGACGAGTTCTTGGGTGACCTAAGGAGCCATTAAAGGCTGATGAGTGGCTAGAGCAGATGACGAAGACGTTTGAGATGATAGGCATCAAAGACAGAGGTTTGCGAGTGACCTTGGCATCCTTCCAGCTGAAGAGAGACGTGGATCAGTGGTGGAAGTATGTGCAGGGGCGCATTAGAGGGACTTGGGAAGCCTTTGTTGGAGCTTTCCAAGACAAATGCTTACCGGCTATAGTGAGGGAAAAGTTGAGGGATCAATTTTCTCAGCTCAAGCAGTTGAATACACCAGTGGCAGAGTTCGAGGCCACCTTTACTAGCTTGTCTAGGTTTGCACTAGAGTTAGTGCCGACTGAGGAACGCCGTTGTCTGGAGTTCGAGAAGAAGTTGAGGACCGGACTCATGTTTCGAGTTACTGGGTCCATGATTAGGGAGTATGGGCACCTTATGGAGGCTGCAGCCCATCTTGAGACCATTATGCATGCAGAGGAGGAGAGGATGAGGGGTTCTAGGAGAAGTCAGGAGGGCCAAGGGGACGGTAAGAGGCAGAGGGGTTCTAACCTTCAGTAGTCCCAGGGAGTACATTCGAGGTCTACCTTTCCAGTATCGAGTTTGGGTTCTAGGAGAGGTAGTCAGGGAGACATCACTTGTTTCAAATGTTGTCAGTTGGGCCACAAGTCTCCAGCTTGCCCACAGAGAGGAGGAGGGCAGCGAGCAGCTTCATCTTCAGCTTGTTCTCAGGGCCAAAGTCAAGACAGAGGCCAGCCGCTCACTTGTTATCAGTGTGGGTAGGTGGGGCACCTGAAGAGGTTTTGCCCATAGTTAGGTGGCACACCTGGTGCGTCTGGTTCGAGACAAACACAGAGTCACCAGCCAGTGCAATCAGTTCAGGCCTCGAGGGCCAATTAGGGAGCCTCTTCAGCTCAGTTTGTGCAGCAATCTTATGCTCCGAGAGGGGAGCAGGTGGATCAGAGGCCTACGGGGCGCGTGTATGCTGTTACAGCATTGGATCTTGTACCTGCTCCATCAGTAGTGAGAGGTACCTTTCTGTTTTGCAACTCGGTTGCTAATGTGTTAATTGATATGGGTGTATCCCACTCTTATTTTTAGGTACGAAATAATTTAGCTAATGTGTTATTTTTAGCTACGAAACATTGATACGGGTACTAGAATGCAATATGGAGGATGTTTTCCAAGCATCAGAGCAAACCAATATGGAAGGAGAGCAATCACAACCAATGGTACAATTTGGCTCATTCCCTCAAATGCCAATTAATATGGTTTATGTGCTAGCTCAGGAGTTTTAAGCTGAGGAGAAGAACTAAGAAGGCCAGGAGGATGACCCCATTCCAGTTTCTAGTGAGTATTTACACACCAGCATGGTCCAAGATGAATCTGAGGTAGCCAAGCCCATGGAAACTAATGAAAAGAGTAAAGAGGTGAGCATTAACCTCTCATACCCTTTCGAATATCCTACAATATCCATGACCCGACATGTTAAGCCCTTATACATTAAGGCTTATTTTGATGGAATATAAATTAGCAAAGTACTGCTAGACAATAGGGCAGTAGTGAACCTGCTTTCAAGATCCTCTTTGAAGAAGTTGGGGAAAAGAAATCCCAGGTTGATCCCAACAAGCACAACCATTGCTGGTTTTGCTGGGGACAAGCAGATGGCTCAAGGCATTTTGCCTATCAACCTAAGTATGGGAACCAAAGACTGTATGATAGCATTTTTTGTTGTAGATAGCAATGCCAAGTATAATGCTTTGCTTGGCAGGGATTGGATCCACACAAACAAATGTATTCCTTCTTCTTTACATCAGAAGATAATGATAGCACTATGCAATGGGAAAACAGAGAAGATCAATGTAAATCCATAGCCTTTTATTGCCTGTGCAGATTTTGCATAGGCCAAGCTATACACTGAAACGGTAGTACCACTTAGTGTGCTGAGGAAGTCTGATGTAATAGCTGAAGTGACGATTGATGTGGAAGTAGCACTCCTAAAACATCTAGTACAGGAAAGTGCTGATGAGGAGTTCATCGTCAAAGATGTCAATGATGCCTGGTTGTAGGCAAAAGGATCAAGA
The DNA here is from genome assembly GCA_025200525.1 of Camellia lanceoleosa. Taxonomy (NCBI): domain Eukaryota; kingdom Viridiplantae; phylum Streptophyta; class Magnoliopsida; order Ericales; family Theaceae; genus Camellia; species Camellia lanceoleosa. The sequence continues at coordinate 31,273,586 of CM045764.1, forward strand.
CCAAGAATCCAGACCATTGGCTTTAATTAAATTTTCAGCATTGGACGTAGAGTCAATAGTCTAGAAGGTGCAGGAAAAAGATTGAGAAGCCATGATGATTGGCTGTAGTTAGGGGCAACAAAGGGTCAGAGCTTTAACTCTTGGTAAATACTGTACATTGGACATTGAAACTAAAGTCCAAGAAATACAAGAAGAAGAGGCTCTCTAGACAGATTTTGACTATGAAGAAGAGAGTAAGGATGTCGACCCAGAAAGGATAGAAGCAAAATAAGATGAAAGGGTTGCTTCGAAGATAGAAGAAGCCAAATGAGGAGCATCAGTGAGTGCTCAAGTGCAAGATCCCTTGGAAAAAGTCAACCTAGGGAAATGTTCAGCACAATAACCTACCTACATCAGTGCTTGGTTAGATCTTGGTGATAGGAACCAGTTGTTGGTTGTCTTGAAACAATATAAAGATTGTTTTGCTTGATCTTGTAATGAATTGACTGGGTTAGACAGATCATTAGTGGAACATAGGCTCCTAATGAAGCCTAATTTCAAGCCACACAAGCAGAAACCAAGATGAATGAACCCTGAAGTGATTCAAAAGGTAAAAGAGGAGATTGTTAGGCTACTTGAAGTAGGTTTCATCATAACAGCCAGGTATGTTGCATGGTTGTCTAATATTGTGCCTGTGGTAAAAAAGAATGGCAAGATGAGGGTATTCATTGATTTTAGAAACCTAAATTTAGTAACTTCAAAAAATGAGTACCCCGCCTATAGTTGATTTATTGGTAGATAGTTTAGCAGGACATAGGATTTTGTCTATGATGGATGGGCATTCTAATTACAACCAGATTTGCATAGCAAAAGAATATGTCCACAAGACAGCTTTCAGGTGTCCTGGAAACATTGGCACATTCGAATGGGTCAAGATGCCATTTGGATTGAAGAATACTGGAGCAATATATCATAGGGCAATGAACACTATTTTCTATGATCTCATTGGAGGATACTTAGAATATTATATTGATGATATAGTTGTGAAATCTCAGTCTATCGAGTAACATCTGGTTCACTTGACAACAACTTTTGAAACAATGAGAGAGTTCAAGCTGAAACTCAATCATCTCAAATGTGTTTTTGGTGTATTAGCTAGAAACATTTTGGGGCATGTAATACACAATAAAGGAATACAAATTGATTAGAATAAAGCCAAGGCCATCATTGAGGTCAAACCTCCATCAAGTAATAAAGAATTGCAAAAATTCCTTGGTCAAGTTAATTTCCTTCGAAGGTTTATTTCTAACATTGCTAGAAAAACTAAAGTATAATCTTCTTTGTTAAAGCTAAAAACTGAAGAATAATTTATATGGACAGCTGAGTATCAAGCTGCTTTCAAAGAAATCAAAGCCTACTTAGCCAAGCCTCCAGTGTTAATGCCACCAAGGAGAGACAAACTCTTGAAGCTATACATTGCTACAGCTGAAGAATCATTGGAAGTTTTTCTAGCTTAGGACAATGAAGATGGCAAAGAGCAAACAATCTATTACCTTAGTAGGTTTTTAAATTCCTGTGAGTGTAAATAATCAGCCATAAAGAAGTTGTGTTTAGTATTGTACTTCGCAGCAATGAAATTAAGATATTATCTTTGGCCTACTGTTGTCTTGGTAATTGCAACCACATATTTTCTTAAGTACATGTTATCTAGACCTATACTAAGAGGAAGAATTAGCAAATGGATTTTAGCTTTATCAGAGTTTCTTCTAAAATATGTTCCCCAAAAGGCAATAAAAGGATAGCTTTTGGATAATTTTTTGGCAAACCATCCATGTCAAACAGAAAGCCAAGAGATAATGGATCTTGGTATGGTTAATGTTGAGCCATGGCAAATGTGGTTCGATGAATCAAAAGTCAATGGTCTAGTCAGAATTGGTGTTGTGATTAAGTCACCACAGGGGCTAAAAACCACACATGGTTTCAGAATTGATGAAACTACTTGTTCCAACAACCAAGCTGAGTATGAAGCTTTGATAATGGGACTTAAGATACTTATTGGATTATAGGCTCACACAATTGATATATTTGGAGATTCCCAATTGGTAATCAACCAAGTAAAAAGAATTTTTAAATGTCAAAGTGCAAGCATGTTACCATATTATGTTGCTACATTACATTTACTTTCTCAACTTCAAATAGCAAATGTGACTTATATCCCAAGATTCATAAATCACAAAGCCAATGATGTAGCTCAGAAGGCTTCAAATTTCAGAAGAAGAGGTGATACTCAAATAGACATAAGTCAAACAACATATCAAAAGCTAATACCACCTTTGGCTAAAAGGGATATCATGGTAGAAGTTAACCAATATAATTTGGAAGAACATAATTGGAGACATTCAATCATCCAATATTTAGCTTTGACTGCCATGACTGAGGTACGTGAAGGCATTTGGGGTGTCCATCAACCTAGTGTAAAGATGAGATGATTGCTTTGAAGGCATTCCTATTATTGGCCAACCATCCTTAAAGATTGTATAGAGTATGCAGAGGAATGTCAGGCATACCAGAAGCATGGCATGATAAGACATGTGCCAATATCTGATTTGCATGCAGTTGTGAAACCTTGGCCATTTAGAGGATGGACAATGGATATGATAAGAAAAATATATCCTTCCTCTTCGAAACAACATTGTTTCATTCTGGTGGCCATAGATTACTTCACTAAATGGGTCGAAACTAAGCTTTATAAGGCTGTGGATCAGACTGAAGTTATTGGGCTTATCAAAGAATTGATCCATAGGTTTGGCATCCTATAGACCATAATTGTAGATAATGGGACTGTGTTTGATGGAAAAATGGTAAGATCTTTTGCAGCAGAATTTGGAATTAGTCTTATTAATTCCACCCCTTATTATACACAAGAAAATGGTCAAGTTGAATCATCTAACAAATCCTTGAAAAAAGGAATACAAAGAGTTGTGGAAGATAATCCTAGGGATTGTCATAACTTGATGTTAGATGTGTTATGGGCTTACAGGACTTCTTCAAGGTCAAGTATATGAATCACTCCTTATGCCTTAGTATATGGACATGATGCAGTGTTTCCAGTGGAAATTAATATCAAATCCTTGAGGGTAAAATGCCAAGACTAGTTAACTACTGAGCAATATCATCAGAGCATGTTCTTGGAGTTAAAGAAGGTGGATGAGCTAGAATTTTGGCATTAAATAGTACTCTTTTTTAAAAGAAAAGGGCAGCCAAAAGTTATAATAAGAAAGTCAAGCACATTAACTTTGATGAAGGTGATTTGGTGTGGAAGACAATACTTCTAATAGGAATTAAAAGGCATAAATTTGGCAAATGGTCACGTAATTAGGAAGGACCATACCAAATTCGTAGAGTCTTGCCTAAGGAGCCTACCATTTGAAAAATCTAAATGGTTATGTGCATCCTAAGAAAATCAATGGCAGATATTTGAAGCCTTATTATCTAACTATGTGGGAAACACAAGGAGTGTAAGAAGTGCTAAGTAAGAATAATGAAAGAGCATGGAATAATTAGATAGATAATAATGATTTTCATTTCATAAAAATTTTAATACATCATGCCACAGTTTCGCCCAAAAATCTGTACAATGCTTCAATTGTTCTGTTACAATCAGTTCTCTACTTTTTCGAGTTGGGAACAATTGAATAGCTAAGGTCATTTCTTGTCTGTGATTGGATAGTCTCTGGTTAGTGGAATGCAGCTTCTCAGCATTTTGCTCTAGTGCTAGATTCACTGCTGCCAATTCCTTCTCCAATTCTGCTTTCCTTTGCAGCAATTGAGTTTGAAAATGGGAAGCAAAAGAGTGTTGTCCCTTTAAGTTGAATATCTCAGAATGAATCTGGGAGACAAACTCTTTATCTTTCAATAGTACCCCTTTTGCAACCCTAGCCATCTGGTAGATGTTGATATAAAAGTCAATGATAGCTGCTGCTTGAGATAAGCGGTTCCTGAAAGCCATATTGGACTGCTCAAACACTTTGCAGCACTTTAGGAAGCCATTCTTGATGGAAGGTTTTTGCAAAGCCTCAAATGGAATCTTTGAGAAGGACTTCAACAGATCCAAGCAAATGTCCAAATCCACTTGAGGCAAAAGAAGTTCAGCATCAGTGGTAGAGTTCTTAATGATCTCCAACAAAGAATCAGCTAGGCTCAATAGCTTGGCTTCATTGTCAGTAGATGAAGCTGGTGCAGAGATGTCGAACAAACTAGCCAGCCGAGCTTCGAAGACGTCCATCTCCTCCTCAAAAAAATAGAATTATTGGGGAGTCATCAGTTAAAGGAAACGTTGGAAGCATTAGCATAGCCAAAGGAATAAAAGCTTCTTTAGTTGCATCTATTGTCCTGGCTACCAACAAGTCAAGGGATGAGGGACTAAAGTTAGATGGTAGGGAAGAAATTGTTAAGCTGCCAGTATCATCCTTGGAAAAGCCAATTGCCACTGGAGGGGGAGTGATAATTAGAGTGCTTTTAGTAGTTGGAGGGATAACCAAGACTCTAGAAGGAGTAGGCTGGGATGAAGCGATGGACATCAGAGGAAAATAGGAAGATAAGCCAGTGGATAAGGAAGATGGAATGCTTTGCCTCAAGAAGAAAATGAAAGAAGGTATGGGAAGTGTAGAAGAGGGGAGTGGAAGTAATCTTTAAAGAGCTGTTACAGTCCATGGCAGTTCAGGACTGACCTTCCCTTTTCCCTTTAAAGCTGCCCTTAGTTTTGAAAAAGTCAAGAAAGGCCCCTCATCCATAGTCAAGGTAGAAGAAGCCAGTGTCGAAGGAGGAGGGACTGGACTTGCTGCTGCTGCATTTCAAAAAACAAAGAGAAAATGTTAAATTGATAATAAGTCTTGGAAAAGGAAATTGTCAAAAGGGATTGAGGGAAATTACCAGCTTCAGTGGTTGTAATGGTAATGGTTGGAAAGCTGCGAAGAGCATAATGCTTAGCAGTTTTACTCTTCCTCCAGTCTCCTTTTGTATTGTATCAGCAGCAACAGCTTCTTCTCTTAATATTTGTTGCTGCCTCCATTTTTCTAACCTCTAAAATACAATAATTTCTTTGGTATGTTCCTTCTCTATTGCTCTAACAGATGCCTCATGAGTGAGGTCCATGACAAGCTCACTAGCGGAGAATGTCTTCTTTTTTCTTTTCAGTGGAGCTTCTTCTTCTTCCTCTTCAGGTATTGTCTCCACAGGATCAAGTTGTAGTAGGAGTTTTCTTTTCTTTTGTTTCTGCCTTCCCTTGAGGATGTTCAAGGCTTGAGTCCTCTGAGGAAAGTCCTCTGTGAAGCTTCTGCACCAAATATTTAGGCTATAAGTAAATAGACAAGGCATCATAAAAGGAAAGTGGTAAAATGAGACAAAGTGTGTACCTTTCTTGAAGGTAGCCCTGGTGACTCTAGGAGGAGGAAATGAGGTAGCAGGAGCAGGAAGTGGGGCTGTAGAAGCAGTGGAGGAGGTAATGATGATTCTAGTCTCTTTGGGTTTGACTTGAGATGGCACATCTAGCCTTTCCAGTAGATCCTTGGGGGAAATGGGCAAGTGCACCTTTATGTTGGCTGTCCACTAATTTTGATATCTCTTCAGTACATTACCTTGTGGGATGAAAGGAGAGAATTCAAATTCATCCAAGTCTATTATCAATTTGAGGGTTGCTTTATCCAACCTGGTGTTGGGTACCTTTAGCTCTCTAGTTGCAAGATCTAAATTAGAGAGGCTACAGAGAGGGACAGGAATCCCCTGAGTAAGCCCAAATTGCATAGGAAATTGGAAAGGGCAATAAGCCTCAGAGATGCACTTATAAGCTCGAGGGTTCAAAGTGCCAATAAATAGCTCCCTTGGAAGCAGAATGGAGGCCCACATATCTTTGTGAAAAGGCCTGGAGCATTTCTTATCAGCCAAGAAGGTCCTCAGCCAGGTTGGCCCTGTGTTAGCTTCGAAGGGGTAGAAGAAGGTGGAAAGAGGAGAAATTAGGAGTTGATAGAAAAAAGTGAAGTAATAAGCGAAGCTCGAGGGGTAGAGGGAAACCCTGGCATATTTTTCTCCATAGGTAGTGGGGTCTTGCACTAAGAATCTCAAACACTTGGAGTGTAAATTAGTGAAATATGCAAAAACCAGAGTTTTAATACCCAGAGTGGGCCTCTTTTATTAACGTCCAGAGGTTTCTCACAAAATTAGGAACATACCCTATAAACATGGCCTAAAACATAAGGAGCCAAGGTTATTTTCTTCTTTGAAGCAAGAGCCTTGGCAAGAGGGGCAAACTCAGGCATGATCTGCAAAGATGAGGTACAAAAAAAGAATTTACATAGCTGTAGCTCGACTTTTTCGTGCCCCCTTTCGGAAGCTCAGAATAAGCCCTACAGTTCAAATTGCTGTGGTTTTGAATCTAATCTCACAAGTGCAATGTGAAATTTATAATCACCAAAGAGTCCAAATCTGAAAAATCTTTTGAAAAATCGATTTTGAATCACATTGTCAAAAATGAACTGCTTTGCCAGATACAGAGTTGCCATCTAAATATTTTATTTTGGAAAAATTTAGGAAACCCATGACTCGTGCTGAAGGCCACATGTCGTCATTACCCAGATTGTCTTGGCTCAGGAACTTAGGTACGAGAGAGGAAAGTCATGAATTGAGCACCCCCACTTTCCCGATCAAAGATCGGCTTCTACTAATCACGATATAATTCTTAGCAACATTATATGCATTTGTTCCGGTTTATTAATCTAGCATTTACTATGTGATGCGCATATACAAGTATAGACTAGTTTGCTCAAATTGGAACAATTCAATTTCATGTTTGTTTTTTGAAAAAGGGTTTATTTTGCCACTTGACAAAATGGGCTTAAAGTTTGTGAATTTGCCACTTGACAAAGTGCGCTTAAATGTACATTCATTGAATCGTTCCAATTCAAGCAACAAGCTTTCATCCATAGTCACTCAAATAATTTATCACTTAAGCACATAGCCTCATGGCAAGCATGCTAGTCATGGCAGTCACTCACACTTATGCAATTATGCTAAAGCACAAAAAGCTCACCTAGTACTCCAAGCCAAGATAAAACAAAAGAGTTAGAAAAAATGCATGATCCTAACTGAGTGGGTAATTTATAAATAAATTGGCCAAGCTAAAGGCTTCTTTGGAAGTTAGGCCACACATCGGACTGAGATAAGAGTTGCTGTAGCACGGTCTAAAAACTAACGAAGTTGGGCCAGGTGCAGTTCGGACTAAGCTATGGGCCGGGGTGTTTGGGCCTCGCAAGTTGGACCTCATCCTTGTTAGCTCGGTTAGAGACTGCAGCAGTTAGCTCTATTTGAACAGACAACTGAGGTACAAGAGAATAAGGGCCGAGCTAGGTGTTACGTATGAAGGCACCAGATTTGAGTATGACAAAGGGCTAGTGTTAGCACAGTTATACTGTTATTCAATAGTGGTAGTCATCTCACTTGGCTTGCAGTGATGAGACTCCTAGAAGTATTCTGCTAAGGAAAGCAGAGTCCTACTGGGATTGTGTAAACCATCTCACTTAGTTTATAGTGAGTAGGGTGTGTGATCCTAGGAGGACTCTACATTAAGGAATAAGAGTCCTACTAGGATTGTGCCAGGCAAAAACTATAAAAGCTTATAACAGAACCTATGTACAGGTATCACAATTTTTCCTCTTGAAAACACTAAGCTATTTGTCTATTTTGCTGACTTAGGCATCGGAGAGGTATCCGGCACACACCCACTGGCTAGCTCACGTTAGTTTTTTCAGGGAGTGAAGCGATGACGTTTGGAGGAGTTCAAGCTTGATCAACAGGATTATACAAGAAGATTATTCTGCGCTCGTACAATTGGCGCCATCTGTGGGAAGTCCACAAAGAACAAAACCTCTTGATCAAGCCTTCCTCTCTAGTTTGAAGCAATGGTGCACAATGAAGACTTGTCGTAATCGGCTATTGATGGGCAAACCCCGGAGGGGGGTGAGGGGCGCGAAGGTTTGCCTTCTATCCCTCCCATGGCAGATTTAGAACCCCAGCGACGGAACTCCCGGAGGGACACAAGGGAGAGACGGGGCACTAGCCCCCATTGATCTCAAAGTCCTGATAGACAGAGGCAGAGGCTGGATCCTCAAGTTCTAGAGGATCACGTGAGGGAGCAAGACGAGTTAATTAGGAAGATGGCGGCAGACATGGAGACAATGAAGTGCCAGATAAAAGGGAAAGGGGTGGCGACAGGAGAGGGGCGCAAAGGCAACACGCCCCCTTGCCATTCGGAGGATCGTGATAGGCATACCACACCATCGCAAGCAGAAAGTAGGAGCCTTAGAACAGGCGACACTCAATCGAGGACTTCTAGGACTTGTTACTCCAGGTCTTAGAGATCGAGAACTGAGAGGTCGTGTACTGAGGGTAGCACCTATCGGCCCTCGCACACGCACTAGATGACATCTAGGCACATGGAGTTGCCTAGATCATCTGACTTGCGAACAGTACTTGAAGAAAGGGCCCGATGGAAGGAGGACACCAGGGCTCGTGACCCACGCAGAGTTTCAACACTATAGCGATTGGCCCCTAGGACACATGGGAGTGTCGAGGTAGGAATGCCAATGTCGCGCCTTGCTTACGAACCAGCGGACAAAGTGTTGGCAAGGTTACAGAGCTCGCCGTTCGTTCCGGCAATAAAGAACACACCACTACCTTCAGGCTTCCACCAGCCCAAATTCACTACTTATGAGGGGAAAACAGACCCCTATATGCACCTAAGCCACTTTTTTGCCAGGTAACGGCAGTATTCTGGTGAAACGAGGCCCTGATGTGTATCAAGTTCCCATCTAGCCTTGGCGACCTAGGTCTAACCTGGTTTGAAAGGCTACCAGAAAGCAGCATCACCTCTTGGGCATAATTGGCATAGACATTCGTGACTAGGTTCAGAACGAACACCAAGACACCAGTGGAGATCTATCAGCTACTCTCCATTAACATGGGCGACAAGGAGATGTTGAGATCCTATAACAGTCAATATTGGGAGACTTTCAACTAGATAGGAGATTGCCCCACAAATCTCGCCATTGCGCAATACAAAAGAGGTCTACCAGTCGAAAACAAGTTGAGGGACTCAATTACTATGAAGCCACCCCTCACGATGGAGGCCCTAATGGAGAGGGTGCACCAACATATCCGCATGGAGGAAGATAGCGCCCGGGCTAAAGCAAAATCTGGCTCAACAGTAATGCCAGACAAAAAGACTACAGCAAAAGTCAACACGATAGAACAACCAAACAGGAATGGGCGAGGCAGGCGAGCCAACAGGGAGGACCCAGAAAAAATGAGGTTAAGAGTTCGCACTGCCATCACCACCGTGTTCAATAAACCCATCTACCGAATTCTCAGCGAGATAAAGAATGAACCCTTCGTTCGACAGCCAACCAAGTTGGGAGTAGCACAAAGGGGCTACGACGAGAGGTCCTGCTGCACCTTTCATGATGAGAAGTGGCACCTAACTGAAAACTGCACACCCCTGAGGCAACATCTAGAAGAATTAGTAGCTGCTGGTCACCTAGACCAGTATATTGAATGGGGAACACAGCCAGCCCCCTAGGACCTCAATGGGCCAAACGGGATGCCGGTGGACGAACCACCCCAAGGCGTAATCAATGTTATTCATGGGATCATTGAACCTGAGCGAGTATGTGAACTCAGGGAGATGATAAAGAAGGCAGAGCACCTTAAGGAGGTACTAAGTGCACAACCCACCATCAAAAAGGGCAAAACAGAGGCTACGAACGTCATATCCTTCTCAGACAAGGACCTAGCAAGGCTACATTGCCCTCACAATGACGCACTGGTGGTAACTTTGCACGTCAAGAACTTCGACATCAAGCGAATCCTGATTGACCAAGGAAGTTCGTGCGAGATAATATACAATGAAACCTTCAAATAGCTGAAACTAGAGGACAAAGACTTGGCCCCTGCAATATCCCCCCTAGTTGGCTTCAACTCAATGCCAGAATGGCCAGTAGGCAAGATAATCCTCCCAGTCAAAGCTGGGACCATGACTACACAAGTGGAATTCTGGGTATTGAAGGTCCCTTCCACTTACAACATAATCTTGGGAAGAACATGGCTACACGCCATGCGATCGGTAGCGTCAACCTACCATCAAGCACTGCGGTTCCCTAACTACGCCGGAGTAATCGAGGAGGTCTTGGGAGACCAAATCACGTCAAAACAGTGCTTCGTCACAGTAAATGGCAATCGGGCTGCAAAAGGATATGTACAGATGGTAGAAGAGCCTGAGAGCAATAAACTATTTGCGGATGTTAGCAAGGCAGTAGAATAGAAGGCAGTGGAGGACTTGGTTGAGGTAAGGGTAGATGAAAAGAACCCAGAAAGGTTCTTTTTGCTAGGCTCGTCTTTGTCCAGCACTGAGAGAACTGAGTTAATGGAATTCTTAATCTCAAATATGGAAGTGTTCGCTTAGACGCCATATGACATGCCTGGCATAGACCCTACCTTCATCTGCCACCAACTTAATGTCCACCCAAACGCCAGACCAATCATATAGCGCACTCGCAGATCAGCACTCCACCACGCGGAGATAGTGGCGAAGGAAGTGGGAAACTTGCTGGAGGCAGGAGCCATCAGAGAAATGCACTATCCTAGGTGCATATCCAATACTGTAGTAGTGCCAAAGAAGAATGGAAAATGGCAGGTTTGCGTGGACTACAAAATAGTCAACAAGGCATGCCCAAAGGATAGCTTTCCTTTACCTAGGATAGACCAACTGGTATACTTGACGGCAGGGCACAATCGACTTAGCTTCCTTGATGCGTATAGAGGTTACCATCTGTAGACACCCCATTTTTGACCGTCCTCAAGACTTGGTTGTGCTTGTAGGTACACCTAACAACTAGTTCGATTGCTCGCCAAGCACTCAACTATCGCGGCGAAACGTCACCGGTTCGAGCTTCTCGGACCCTATATCCTTTCTGCCTCATTTTTGGACCTTGACTAGGTCCTGTCAGAGTGGACTCTGTGGTGCACTGCCGGCCATGGCCTTGACCCTGCCGGCCACTGATGAAGCCCTGCCGGCCATCAGTGTGGCACTGCCGGCCATTACTGATGGCCGGCACCCCCCCTCTCTCAGCTGGTTTTCCTCCAGATCTTTTGAGCCAGCTGGATTTTTGTTATCTCCCCTCCATACACGTGTATGGAGGGATGGAACTCTTGCAAAGCTTCTTGAAGAAGCTTTGCATTGCCTTCTTCTATATAAGCAAGAAGGCTCCCTTTGTATCAAGGGTTCTGAGTTTTTGAAGAGCAAGAACTCCCTCTCTCTCTATATTGTTGCTAAATTGTGCCTTGAACTTGGATTTCCTTGCACTTTTATACTACAACACATAGATATACACCAACACCATTGGACTAAGCTTCTTGGGAGGGATTCTTGACCCCCTGAAGTTGCTGATTTCGAAGAGGGTCTTCAAGGGTGAGCATTTTTCCCATTTTTGCATTTTCTTGCACCTTGCTTTAGCCCTCTTTGCATACTGTTTTAGGCTTTGCTCATAACTGAAAAAAGTCTTGTTTTTAAGTGCTTTTTAAGTTTGGTTAAGGTCCTTTTGATGTTTGGGGTGTGTAGCCCCCTTGCATGCTTTGTTTGGCTTTGTTTTTAAGCCATATTTGGAGGCCTCCGAGCAAGCCTTGGCTTGGCCTTCCTACCACTGAAATCCAGTGGGATTTCAGTGGTCTTGCATCTTGCATGTATAGTGTAATTCCATTTATAGCTCATCAAAGTAGCATGTGTGCATGGTCTTTGTTGAGTCCATTTCAGTCCATTTTTGGTGATGTTTTACCATGCCATAAATCTGTTTTGGGTTGGTTTTGTTACTCCATGCTTGCATGATACACTTGTAGTGTAAATCCCCTAAACTAGCTTCATATGCTCCATGCCATGCCATGTCATTTTAGCTTGTTTGGTTTGCATTTCAGCATGTATTTGGTCATCATTTGGCATGTTATGACCTTATCCATAGTTGGTTTGATCATCCTTTGCATGCTCCATATAGGTGTAGAACAAATCTTGTTTACTAGCCCTTTTGTGCATGGTGTTTGGACTAATCATACTAGCATATTTTGGCTTTGATCAAACTTGATTTTATGCTTATTTTGAAGTGTTCTAGGACTGTTTTGGGCTGCCATGACCATATCACTCATGCTTTGTATAGCTATAGTGTAAATGCTTAGGCTAGTCTTGGGTTTTGAGGTCCCTACCATGCCATACATGTGATGTTTGCATGCTTTGCCCTCATTTCACATGCTATTTCAGTCCATGAAATGTTGTTGTTCACTTGCATTTGACATGCTTTGAATGCTTTACATAGCTTGTGCTTTATGCCTCAAGAATTGATCTTTGTGCATGCCACTAAGCCTAAGCCTTTGCTCATCATTTCGGTGCATTTTGGGTCTTATTATACCATGATATAACTCTGTTTTATGTTGTCCAAGTCGTGCCATGTTTGGTTCCAATAGGTGTAGTGCATTGCCTCATTAATGCCTTGCATGCTCCTTGTGTTTAGCTTTGTGTTCTAGCCTAGGTTGGCTAGCTTTGAGCTTGGTTTTGGTCTTGTTTGGACCTGCCCTAGGACTGTTTTAGGTCCCCTTGGCCCTTTGGGGCTTGCCTTGTATGGCCATGGCTTAAGTCCATTTGCTTACTTTGAGCTTTGAGCATCCTAACATGTTTTGTTTGCATTGTTGAGTTGATTTGGCATCACTTTACATGGTATTTCAGAGCTTACTCCATTGCCATATATCCATGTTTGTTGCTCCCTAAGTGTGCTTAAGAGTTGTCCTCTTTGTGCCTTAATACTTGAGCCATTTGGCATGCATGTTTGCCTTGCTTTCCATGCTTTTCATGCCATCAATTCCATATTTGGCTACTGATTTGGACCTAGTTGAGAGCTGTCCATGTTGGTGTAAGCCCATTTTACCATGTTGTCGCATGCTTGTTAAATGTAGTATGTTGTTGCATACTTGTTTAGCTTTACATGCCTTGCATGTTAACATGTTCATATTGCATTTTGTCATGTTGTCCAAGGTTGTCACCTCACATCATGTTTATATGCTTATTGCATGTTTGGTTTAGTTACATGTTTGCACACTTAGGTCATGTTGCATGTTTGCCATGCTTATGTGTTGCATTGCTTGGATTAAGCATTAATCTGAGCATGAGAAACGATGGGCGTTTCATACTTCAAGTGATGGAACATGTCTCAATTCTCGGTCGCCGAAGCTCTTGATGATTCATGATAGAGTTCTAGGCTTTACTTGCTTTGTTTGTGCATTCATTTTCATATTGATTTGCACAAGTTGGATCTTTGGCCATCATGCATCGGGATGCGTGATTGATGGTCGTGGATCCAACTTGGCCTCTCCCTTGATGTTTTGAGGTGATTTGGAGTTCCATGGTGCGTACATGTCCTTGGGAAACCCTCCATTTTCTCTATTTTGTGCTTCGTTGCAGTTTGGTGTCACAGCACACGGTGGTTTGACACGCCATTGATGGCCGACAGTGTGCCACCCTTGGTCGGCGGTGATTACGCCTTGGCCAGTGATACTCCTCTCCTGGCCGGCAGGCCACTGGTGACTTCCCCTGTAGTGTTTTGGTAAGGTTCAGCAACAAGCACTGGAAGACACCCTGCAAACTGAGCCTCTAAAGAGCAACCGGAAGGTGTTTCGAGGCAAAGAACCGAAGCGAGCATGCATGCCTTCCTCTTCTTCAAATAGAGCTGGAGCAACTCTCTTTTATTGCTTACTAGCTAGTTAGCATCCATTTGTAATAATTAATTTGTTAATTAATTAAGTTGTGTAATAATTAGTTCTAGCTAGTTATTCATTTGGCTCTGTAATAATTAATTAGCTTGTGAGTTAGTTAATTAGGTGGCCTGTATTATTCTTTCGGACCATCCGAGCGAGGGCACAATTGTAGTAAGTGTGTGTGAGTGTGATGTATGTCTTCCAACCTCACGTCTTTCTTCCCTTTTATTTAACTGCTTATGGTGGTATGATTTAAGGCATATTTCAATTAGCATACCTTATGCTATGCATGCGTGCATTCATTCATCTGTCTTGCATGCACCGGGCTCAGCGCATCATACTAACTGCATAGTATTTCAAATCTAACTTGAATACATGCTACTTGCGCATTTCCACATGCCATCTTAGATTAGCCGAGCCTATTCTAGGTTGCATTTTGTATGCGATGCATTAGGCACTTAACATGGACTTGGATCATGCATGATTGCTAACAAGTTTTCTGTTTTGGCTTGGAGTACACTGTAAGTGTTTTATGCTTTAGCATCTCACATGAGTGTGAATGTTAGCATGACAGCATGCTTACCATGTGGCTATATGCTTATGTGATAAACTGCCTGAATGCCTGTGGGTGAAGGTTGGATTACTTGAATTAGGATAATTCATTGAAATCCGTGTTTTAGCCTACTTGCGAGTAGCAAATTTCAAAACATTTCCAAACGAACGGATATGCAATGCTTTGTTCCAAATTAGGCGACCTAGTCTATACTTGTTTGATGTGCGCATAACATAGTAATTCTAGGCTAATTAATCGGAATAAGAACACATAACGTTTTCAAAATCAGATATCATGGTTAGTAGAGGCCGATCTTCGGATCGGGCGAGAGGGGGTGCTCATAGCTAACCTTCCCCAATCGTACCCAAGTTCCCGAGCCGAGGCAACTTTGGTGATGACGGACACGTGGCCTTTGGCACCGAGTCAGGGTTTCCTAAATTTCCCCAAAATAAAATATTTAGGTGGCGACTCTGTATCTGGCAAAGCAGTCCATGTTTGGCACTTCTTTTCTAAAAATCTATTTTCCAAAACGATTTGCCGGATTTGGACACTTTGGTTCAGATGAAGAACCGACAACAAAAATCGAGTCCAAACTGTAGCGTGAGGGCCAAGGGCGCGCCTACAGTTTTTGGCGACTCTGCTGGGGAGTTTATAGAACTTGACTTAAACTCATGATATCTTGTTTTGGTTACACTTATGTGTCTCTTTGCATTACATTTGCATTGGTGCACCTAGTACACCGTGTTTGCAGTATGCTATTCTTGAACGGTTTGCTGGAGGCTCGCTTCGAGAAGCGTGCCATAAGGTTGACCGGTTACAGGCTCTGCCACGACGAGAACACAAACCCTGGTTTTACCGAGGCACCCTTTTGACCATTAGACCTAGTGCATATTTGGAATCCATAGTGACCACTCCAAGCTAGGACAGGTTGCTTACCCGATCATAGGTTGTTTAAAATCGCTGCGTGCGTAGTGAAACCCCTAGCTCCTGACAAAATAGGACAGGGAAACCTTACCCCAACATAGGGGTGTTGTTGGCTCTCACTTGTTTGCTATGTGCTTTTAGAGTGTATCTCTACAGGAACACACATATCAGTTTGCAAGTTTGAATATCAGGCCTACGGGCATCAGTGTTTTGAATCAGTTATCTAAGGGTGTCCGATTCAGTTTTGGGGGCAGTGATTTGGAAGTAATGAATAGTCGTTGAGAACAGTGGATTTCAGCTTATCAACCGTGTGTTGATTATACCCGACTGTGTGTTGTGTTTATTTACGCTGTGGTGCTATCCGTTTGTCTGCTCGTTTATTCCCTTATTATTGTTTTATTTATCTTTTGCTAGGTAGTTTAGCACAATTGCTTCTGACCCAGTAGATATTCCCCGAGCACTCTGGACTAGAGGTCGTCGACTCCATCGATCTGAGGATCTGGTAGACGGACAACCAGTGTATCACTCTCTATCCCCGGTCACTAGACGGAGGACAGCTAGGCAGAAAGCATCAGTTTAGCAGTCAGTACAAAGGGCTTTGTCTACCCCACCGGTGTACAGTAGGGATCAGGACCCGGATTCTCCCACAGAGAGGGAACATATACCGATTATTCAGTCAAAACAAAACAGTACGGCCAGTTTAGAGGAGATGGTGTGCCACCTCCAAGAGAGTATGAAAACAATGCAGCAAGACACTGTCCGACAAGCAGAGTTAGCCAAGCAACAAGCCACGGTTGTGAATGAACAAGCAGAGTTAATCGTGAGGCTACAACAGCAAACTGGGGCATCTGCTTCACAGCAAGTTCCTCCCCCGCCAGGAGTTCCAAACCTCGGGGAGACAGCTAATGTTCAGAATGATACACACATTCCCACAGGACCGCATCCACCCCCGATCCTACCCCAAATTCAACCCCAGTTATCTAAAACACCCACCAACCTACCGGACTCTCCCTTTGAGTTCGAGACGGATCCCACAGCACTAAAGTTGAGAAAACTCAAAAAGCTGTTCAAGAGATCCTAGGGAGTCAAGACCATCCCTGACATTGAAGAGGGATATACCGATGCAGCTGTGATGCTGCCTGACAGGTTTAAAATGTCTCATATCAACCGATTTGATGGATCCGGGGACCCCCTGGTGCACCTGAGGTTGTTTTCGAATATTTTAAGGCCAATGGGCCTTACCAGACTGCAGAAATTGTCTCTGTTCAGCCAGATCCTGTCGGGTGTGGCGACCATATGGTATGCCAAATTAGAAGATGACGTCAAAAGAAATTGAGACGAGATGGTTGAGGCCTTCATTGCGCAATATTCATACAATACACAAATCAAGATTACGACCCGTGATCTCGAGACGACAAGGCAAGAGCATAAAGAGAGCTTCTCGGAATTCATGACTAGATAGAGGGCTAAGGCTTCGATGATGACCTTAAGGCCCACAGACAAGGATCAGATTCGGATGATTGTGCGCAATCTTCAGCCGAAGTTGATGTAGAAGATGATTGTACTCCCCTTTCCTACCTTTTTTGATCTACATGAAATGGGGGTACCAATTGAGGACGCCTTGAAGCAAGGCTTAATTAACAATGATCGAGAGTAACCCCGAAGAACTTTCAATCGTAGCAGCAATACGGGCCCGAGCGGCGCTATGACTACAAGAGCCTCTGAAGTGAACATGGTCACCACCAACCCCCCTCCAAAAATCATGGCAGCTACGCCATTCTCCGGCCCGTCCGGAAGCCATACCCAAACAGCCAAATACCCACCCAAAAATACAAGAACCTTCACCCCACTATACATGCCCCTATCCAAAGCTTTAGAGGTTTTAATCAGAAAAGGGCACTTGAAGCCCCTAGAGCCGCGGCCATTACCGGAAAAACTTCCCTCTGCCCATAACCCAGCCAAATACTATGCATTCTACCGACAGCACGGTCATGACATCGATCTGTGTTTTCGATTACGTCATGAGGTTTAAGATCTCATCGATAACGGGGTGATTATGCCTCCCGAGAAGCCCAATGTTACAACAAACCCTCTCCACACACAAAACCAAGCTCCACCTCCTAGAAGAATCAACTTCATCCAAACTGGGGTCGTGTCTTACGATCCTAGTATCTATATCACTCCTTCTCACCTACCTAAGCCGGAGGTACTCTTTCCTGATTGCACCAACTTGTGCATGATGGACATCTCTATAACCCAACCTAAGCCAGTGTTGGTAACAGTCGAGGACAGAAGGGAGGAGATTTCAGAGGAAAAGAGGGTTGTTGGGCCAGAGTTTGAGAAGTCTGGGAGTTCTGTCGAGAAAGTGTATAGTCCGAGCGACTACGTTTCGTCAATAGGCCAGAATGGGCTAGATGTGGACTTGCCGACAGAGACAGAGCTGTGTGTGATCCAAGGGGATAGTGTAGGACAGAGGACAGATGATTTGACGGCTGCGGAAGAAGACCTTGCCAATCTCTAGTTTTACAATGACCAAGATCCAGCGGGCGTATCAGTCAACTGGTTTGATCATGAGGAATCGACAGAGACTACTGGGTGGTTGGATGATCAACCGGATGTGGTAGAAGAGTTCCAACCAGAACAGGGCCCAGCAGGGGCAAGAATGTCAGTGGCGGCCGGAAGGGTCGAAGAACAAAATATACTACCGGAGAGCGCCGGTGTCAAGAGTTTCGCTCAGGATTGGAGCATTTTGAATACAGGGATTATTGAGCAGCCAGTTGTGTTGATACAATCGGAACAAGAAAGATTTGAAGATTTCGAGAGAATCAGAAAGGCAAAGGCCCATGTAGGAATTGAAACTACTATGAGCACAGAAACAGAGAATGCTGCGAGCACAGGGATGGGAGGTACCGCGAGTACGAGGATAGTCATACTAGAGCCGGACAGGTGTCTGTCGACTGCTAATGGAATGTGGTGGGAGGATGAAGATTTATGTCTTGCCCATACAGACGAAGATTGGAGGGACAACCAACTTGATGACACCTAGTACCTTGGAGAAGTTGACCACATGACACGGAGCGGGCGGTACTTCAAACCCCTGCACCTAGATCAACCAGAAGCTTCTGGGAAAGATAGGGAGGCTGAAAAGCAAAAGGAGAAACAACTTGAAGAGGAGGCTGTGCTCAAACAGTTAAAAAAGATACAAGCAGACATCTCCATCTGAGGACTACTTAAAGCAATGAACCCAGGGCATGGATACGTCAGGTGTTCCTGTGCCCCCTCCTAGAGCTGGTCGAAGCCTCTGGTGCCAAAGTAGGCCCTTCCTGTGCCTTTTCGTTGAGCCAATCCAGGCACTCATCAGACAAAATGCAACTGAAAGTTGGAGCGGGGGCCAGGAGCTCTCTAGTCCTCCATGCTGTGGCATACCGAGCAAGCTGTATGCCTCGAACTGGGAATGCAGCAGGGTACTCTATCCCCTCTGGCGGGCAAGTCTGATCATGTCCGAACTGGCGCTGGAACCGGAACGGAAAATAGAAAACATAGTGTGTCATGCCAATCAATTGAATCCCTAGTTGATGGGTCATGTTGTAACTCATTGCCGGTAGATTGAGCCAAGGGCACCACCAAGCAATGCGGTCTACGGACAAGCTGCACATCCAGTCGAACCACCAACCCTCATCACGGGCATCGACTAGGCGTTGCCTGAAGAAATAGCCGCGAGCTAAGTATGCGGGGCAAGACTCCACAATCTGTAACTTGTCCATCAACCACACCTGGGGAGGGAATGAAAAATGAGAGAATAAAGAATAGAGAGATGTACGATGAGAGAAAAGTAAGGAAAAGGGTTTTGTGAGAAAAACTGAGCCTGAGGGCCGAGTGATGTGAGCAATACACATGTGAGATTGGGGTGGGAAGCATTACCTACAATAGTAATGGGCTCCCCGCAAGCCTAGCCGTCTCCCGACGATGAAAAGCGTCTAAGCCCATCAATGTCTCAGCCAATGTCATGGCAATACAGCTCTTGCCCTCCTTCAAGCCTTGGGCGACCTCGATCAATCGGACATTGAATCCACTAGAGCCCGGGGCAAGTAAAAAATGAGATAGCAAGCATAGGCAAAGCGCGTGTCGCCGATAGCCCTGCCAATGATGGTCGCCGCGATCGCCAACATCAGAAAATTGGCAAACCAAGCTTGGGATGTCCAGCTCACCGTCATGAATCAATGATCGAGTATCATGTAAAGTGAGGCCACACATTTGTCCTAGGGCTTGGACGTGGCCGAATCGCAGTTGAGGCAAGATTTTCTCGTTACATTCGGACTCCATCAAAGCATGGAAATCCTCAAATGTGGGACACATCTCTTGCCCGCTGAAGCTGAAGACGTGTGTTACCGGATTCCAAAACCTTGCCGCGGCATGGAGGAAAGGAAGATGCAGCGGAGTACGGCCCAGCGTGAATAGTGCATTCAAGCCGAAACCCCGGAAGTTCAACTTTTCCGAGCCATCTAGAGAAGCAATCCAATTTGTGAGGTTTTGGGCAGAGAATGCTTCCATTTGGTGCAAATTTGAGCTGAAATGAAGAGAATCCCGAAGCTGAAACTCATATAGAAGATAAGGTAGTGAGTGGAGGACAGATGTCATCATTTTGGAGAATCTGCCATCGATGGCCGGCAGTGGCTCATCAGTGGCCGGCAGTGGCACACTAATGGCCGGCAAGCCTCCATTGGTGGCTGGCAGTACTCCCCTCTTGCTTACTAGCTCCCTCACTGAAGACCCAGTTGTCCATTACAGTGGAGTCCTGTTCTTTGTGTCTTTCAAGGTCTTGTTTTGTCCTGTTGGACTTTGTCGTCGTGTCTTGTTTAAAATGTATTATTCTCCTTTTCTGTGTCAGGTTGTAATTATCTTCCTGTCATTCATCAAGTTGTTGCAATTTGCTTATCGAGTTGTAAATTTGTTAAGCTTTGCTTTGTTTATCGAGTTATTTTGTTATTAGTCGGTCCACTACCTGATTAGTGCAATTTGAGTGTTTGGTTTTCAAAACAAGACTTCAATTTCATTTACATTGTTGTGTAAAGTAATGCAATGCGATGCGATGCACATAATGTACAAACGAAACACTTTTCCAACAAAAAGGTTGTTTTCATTCCATCATAGTTTCTTTTTACAAAAGAGTTTGGTTTCGAAACAAACCCGCCTAACGTAGTACAATGTGCAAAAACTACTAGTAAAAAGGAAAATAAAACAAAAAATAGGATCAATGTCTGATGTAGCAAAATGTCTGGATCAGTGTCGGTGGTCTCAAGTGCGGGAATCCGTCCTGGTCCTCTTCCTGGACGAAGGTCCAGGGTCTCCACCATCAGCATCTGACTCTGACTTTGACTGTGGACTCATCGCCTTCTTGTCAGACTCATCATCATCAGAGACAGGTCCCTGTGAACTAGTCCCTTGTCCTGCTCCCTCTGCTACTCGAGGAGGTACTGAAGGGCCCGTCCCTGCTCCTGCTGGAACACCCGATGGGCCTGGTGGCAAGAAAGGAATCTGAGAAAGGGACAACCCACCTAAAATGCATTAGTAACCAAGGTATATCTGATGTAGCAAAGTGTTGTACGGTGAATAATGAATGATTCGCAGTGAATGCATGTCGTGAACAATGCATCAGATGAAGGCAGTGTGCAAGCTGTATAAATGATGGTGTGTTAAGAAAAGACTTCAGGTCACGAAGTGTAGTTTGAACGAACTTACCGGAATGCTATAGATACTGAGTAGGTCCATGCTCGTCTGCAGCATCCCTATCACTGAAGCCGTCATCGCCAGAGATTGATGAGTGTACTCAATGGAAGCCTACAAAAATGGTTGAAATCATTAGTACTCTGTACAATATCAAGGGAGATCAACTGACTGTACAAGGGATGATACTGTAGCACATACCGGAGTCGAGCCGTAACCTCCGACAAGCTCGTGACCAGCTGGAGGAGGAGCAAATGGAACCTGATAAATCTCTTCAACTCACCCTCAAAGTGTCATAGTAGCAGGCAACACTGGCCATCCAGATCCCTGTCTCTCCTCAGAACCTCTCCTCCTACGAGACCTGCCCGCTCCGTCTCTACCTCTCATAGCTGGAGCCCTCACTCCCTCTCCTTCTCAGACACCAGTCAAAGGCGGCATCAGATCTGTCTGAATGAAGGTCGCGTAGTCGCCCTCAGCACGGAAGTGATCTGTCTCCAGCCCTACCATGAACTGGATCACCCGGTCGGCAAATAACATGTGTGTCTCCCTCATCGACGATGGAGGCGCCATCGAGACAAATGGGACAGGTAACCCTAAAGTCTGACGCACGAAGCGCTCACTCAGAAACCAGGCTCGACAAATCGGCCCCTCGAAGAGGATACGGTACTGAGACATGATCTGGGTAGTGTGATACTGATCTCAAAGTCCTGATGGAATCACCTCCCATGGTCGCCATGTAATTTGAGAAAGAGAACCAACGAGATGATCAGTCGTCAAATAACTAAGGCAGTTGCATCGGTTTACTCAAAATAACCTTATTGCAGACTTACCTCACGCGCCGCGACTGTGTCAAAATATTGTCGGAAGAACATGAAGCCCTCCCGGGTCCTACGACGAAGCAGACCGTCATATACATCAGAAAATGGGGCCGTCACTGCAGTCTCCTCCACTAGATCTGGAGCAAGCGTCGGGAAGTATGCATATACCCAAAGCTATTGAACAAGAGGTGATCAGTACAGCACAAGAATCCAGAAAACGGAATGCAGAATGCAGTACAATATATGACAAAGGCAGATGCTAGATCCTGTGCGTGCAGTGTATGGTGCGCAATGTGTAGTAGGCATGATATGTAGAAAATGCAAAGCAGAAAGCATATAGTATGACAGTGAGTACGAAGAGTGCAAATGTTGAACAAAGCAAAACGTACAAATGCTAAGCAAAGTAATGAAAAGGGGAAACTAGGTTGCGTACCTCCCAAGCTCGCCAGTAGCCTCCAATCACTCTCCCGCACATCCGAGAAGTGGAACTCATGTATCCATAAAGAGTGGTGAGGCCGGCTGCACCCCAGTTATAGGAGCGAACCCGCGGGAGCACCACCCAAGCGCTCAAGAAGTACAAACCCACAGTATTCCACCTGTTTGAAAACAAGGTGGTACCAAAAAGGAACAGGAGGAAGCCCCTAGCATACTGCTCCACTCCCTCATCGGTCTAAGGATCCTCCCCGCAGAACTGCTCCTTGAACCAGGAGTATCTAACCATACTTGCTCGAGCAAGGGGTGGGCGTGCTCCAAGCATCACATCCCATGCAGCGACCCACTCTCCCATGTCGGGATCTAGGGGAATTGGATCACCTCCCACACCCAGACCGGTGATCATAGCAAAATCTAAAGGGGTCATGCTCATCTCCCCTACTGTGGAAAAATGGAAGGAATTGGTGGTGTCCCACCACCTTTCCACAAGAGCCCCCAGGAGAGGGTGACTCGCTGTAACTTGTGTCAGCCCGCAGCAAAATATACCGAAGCCGGTCTCGTTGATAATCCGGCGGACCCCCGTGGGGAGTACATCGTACCAGTCGCAAGCGGTCGTAGCGACGTAGCCTCGAAAGGAGTGAGATCCCTCATGTTGAAAATACATTTTCAAATCAAATCAGTGGTGTATTGAGAACACATGTTCAAATCAAATGAGCAGTGTATTGAAGATGCAGCTCAAGTCAAATCAGCACAGTTCGAATCAAATCAGCAATGTGTTGAAAATGCAGTTCAGATCAGATTAGTGATGTATTGAAAATACAGTTGCATCCAGGGCAGTAATGTGTCGAAGATGCATTCGAATTCAGAATATTGATGCATGAGATACGGTTATGTGTAGTGTATACAGGGTAATAATGTGTAAGGTGCATTCAAGAACAGATCAGCAATGTATGAAAGGCAGTCAGACCAAAGTATGCGATGCAATTAGATCGAAACAGTGCAAAAGATGTAGGTATTCGAAAATGATACTACACAAAAGACAAAGGTGGTACCTCTACGGCAATGGCCGACAAGTGAGACATCGGCTCTCTCAATAACAGGTCGTCTGGTACATCCTCATCAAGATCGGTGAAGGTATGGATGCCTCCCGCCACTGGAATGATGTGAGTCTCCGGATGGTACACCGCAGGGTCGAAAGGACGTACATCCAATGGTAATGGCTGAGGCTCAACCTCTGGCTCGGCTGCAAACTCTGCCACTAACTCTACTGGAGGAAGTGCCGGGAAACCCTCATCATGAGGCACATCGTCTGCCATCTGAGACGAGTGCAAAGGGAGAATGCAAAAATGGGCAAAAATGAGCAAAATGGTGAAGTTTAGAATAAACTTAAACCCTAAGAGAGAGAAAATTCAAGAAAATTCAAGAAGATCGGAGGAAATGATCCTTGAATTTGGGAAATGGTGAAAGAAGCCTCAGATGCAATTTTTGATCGGTTCAAATCGAAGAAAACCAAGGGTTCTTCGCGATGTAAAGTCGGATAGGGTGTTGGGAAACACGTAGAATGCGCGAATCTAGAGAGAAAGCACTCCTAGAAAGAAAGAAAAGTGATTTCTATGGAAGGGTTTGTGAGGAAATGGGTTAGTTTTGAGCCAATTTAAGGGCCCACGGCTTGAAAGCCTCTTTTGCTCGAATTTGCCACCGATGGCCGGCAGGGGCACATCGGTGGCCGGCAGAGTGTCATCGATGGCCGGCAGTGGCCGGCGGTTGCCCCTGGTGATCAGCAAGCCTTCTTCAACTTTCCTGACTTATTTGATCTTGGAATCTGTTCCCGGGTCCCAGCAATCCTGTGGAATGCTCCAAACTTAATGCGAAATGTCTCCGCGGGGGCTCGGCAGTCACGTTCTCAATATCACGATGGTTTACATCCATCAACGCACACGAGGTGTATCCTTTTGACGCGTCCTAAACCCTTCGGGAGGTAAACCGGAGGTCTCCTTTTAAGATGTCTTTATCAAGCATCTTTCTCTTCTGTTGGTGTTAATTAGCATTCGTCTGTTACAATAAACACCCGTCTAGTTCACATGCATTGTCTTCCTTATCCCTATTATGCATTGTCATGCATTTTCTCTATTATGCATTGTAATGCATTCCCTGTCACGCATTGTTATGCACTTCCTTATCATGAGTTGTCATAATTTCCTGCTATACACATTGCTTGCGTTACTGCATGCTTTACTTACATGTGTATAACGTATTTTCAGGTGGTTACACATTGTGCACGTTTCGGTGTGTGCTTTACTGATATGTGTTCATACCTTTGCTTGCTGTACACATTGCATGCGTTATTGCATGCTTTACTTACATGTGTTCACACATCTCACAGGAGGTTACACATTGCTTGCGTTAACCCGCATGCTTTACTTACATGTGTTCATTCCTACCATACACATTGCTTGCATTACTACATGCTTTACTTACATGTGTATAACGCATTTTCAGGTGGTTACATATTGTGCATGTTTCGGCGTGTGCTTTACTGATATGTGTTCATACCTTTGCTTGTTGTACACATTGCATGCGTTATCGCATGCTTTACTTACATGTGTTCACGCATCTCACAGGAGGTTACACATTGCTTGCGTTAACCCGCATGCTTTACGTACATGTGTTCATTCCTGCTATACACATTGCTTGCGTTACTGCATGCTTTACTTACATGTGTATAACGTATTTTTAGGTGGTTACACATTGTGCACGTTTCGGCGTGTGCTTTACTGATATGTGTTCATACCTTTGCTTGTTGTACACATTGCATGCGTTATTGCATGCTTTACTTACATGTGTTCACGCATCTCACGGGAGGTTACATATTGCTTGCGTTAACCCGCATGCTTTACTTACATGTGTTCAATTCATGTTTCAAACATTACATGCGTTGTCGCGCACGCTTTACTTACATGTGTTCATTCCTGCTATACACATTACATGCGTTGTCGCGCACGCTTTACTTACATGTGTTCAATTCCCGTTTCACACATCGCATGCGTTGTCCCACATGCTTTACTTACATGTGTTCAATTCCCATTTCACACATCGCATGCATTGTCACGCACGCTTTACTTACATGTGTTCAATTCCCGTTTCACACATTGCATGCGTTGTCGTGCACGCTTTACTTACATGTGTTCAATTCCCGTTTCACACATTGCATGAGTTGTCGCGCACACTTTACTTACATGTGTTCAATTCCTGTTTCACACATTGCATGCGTTGTCGCGCACGCTTTACTTACATGTGTTCAATTCCCGTTTCACACATTGCATGCGTTGTCGCGCCCGCTTTACTTACATGTGTTCAATTCTTGTTTCACACATTGCATGCATTGTCGTGCACGCTTTACTTACATGTGTTCAATTCCTGTTTCACACATTGCATGCGTTGTCCCACACGCTTTTGTACACTTTGCATGCGTTGTCACGCACTTTTTAAATGCATTGTTATGCATATTCCTAACGATATTGTACCTGTTAAGTTCATTTCTTTTTCAGGCACAATATTGTATGTACGGTTCATTTGAAGCCGGTGCAACCAGACGAGCCGCACAGGTATTCTATGCACTCCGCGTGAAACGTGGTGAGAACTGCATAATTTTCTTACATCCTTCATGTCGGAATATGTAGGACTGTTGTTCACCCGCTTAAAACTGTCGCATGTTTGCTTCGTTACAGCATTCTTTGCATGATCATAAGTTATGCTCGGCTTTGTGCATTGTCTTGCATTTTGCCCCAACCTTCGGGCGCATCTTTGCATGGTTATATTGATTGATTGTCTGAGTCTTCGGCCTTGTCAAAAATGGGTCGTCTCTAGGCTTTAACATTCACTCCCGTCACTTTATGATTGTTGAGTTCTGTCAAAGAGGGGCAACTGTAGACACCCCATTTTTGACTGTCCTCAAGACTTGGTTGTGCTTGTAGGTACACCCAACAACTGGTTCGATTACTTGTCGAGCACTCAACTATCGCGGCAGAACGTCACCGGTTCAAGCTTCTCGGACCCTGTATCCTTTCTGCCTTATTTTTGGACCTTGACTAGGTCCTGTCAGAGTGGACTCTGTGGTGCACTGCCGGCTATGGCATGGCACTGCCGACCATGGCCTTGACCCTGCCGGCCACTGATGAATCCCTGCCGGCCATCAGTGTGGCATTGCCGGCCATTACTGATGGCCGGCACCACCCCTTTCTCAGTTGGTTTTCCTCCAGATCTTTTGAGCCAGCTGGATTTTTGTTATCTCCCCTCCATACACGTGTATGGAGGGATGGAACTCTTGCAAAGCTTAGAAGCTTTGCATTGCCTTCTTCTATATAAGCAAGAAGGCTCCCTTTGTATCAGAGGTTTTGAGTTTTTGAAGAGCAAAAACTCCCTCTCTCTCTATATTGTTGCTAAATTGTGCCTTGAACTTGGATTTCCTTGCACTTTTACACTACAACAAATAGATATACACCACCACCATTGGACTAAGCTTCTTGGAAGGGATTCTTGAGCTCTGAAAACTAGTTTCCACCCCCTGAAGTTGCTGATTTCGAAGAGGGTCTTCAAGGGTGAGCATTTCCCCCATTTTTGCATTTTCTTGCACCTTGCTTTAGCCCTCTTTGCATATTGTTTTAGGCTTTGCTCATAACTGAAAAAAGTCTTTTTTTTAAGTGCTTTTTAAGTTTGGCTAAGGTCCTTTTGATGTTTGGGGTGTGTAGCCCCCTTGCATGCTTTGTTTGGCTTTGTTTTAAGCCATATTTGGAGGCCCCCGAGCTAGCCTTGGTTTGGCCTTCCTACCACTGAAATCCAGTGGGATTTCAGTGGTAGAGGTGTGGTTTTGAGGTCCTTAATCAGAGGGGGTAGTCCCCTCTCTTTGTATTCCTCTTTACTTGCATTTTTGGCCTTCCAAAGGACCATCCCTCTATGCATCTTTGAGACTTGGTTCAGGCCTATTTTTGTGACTTCTAGAACCCACCTTGGCTGTGTCCAAGGATGGTTTGGTCATGCCTTGCTTGCATCTTGCAAGTATAGTGTAACTCCATTTATAGCTCATCAAAGTAGCATGTGTGCATGGTCTTTGTTGAGTCCATTTCAGTCCATTTTTGGTGATGTTTTACCATGCCATAAATCTGTTTTGGGTTGGTTTTGTTACTCCATGCTTGCATGATACACTTGTAGTGTAAATCCCCTAAACTAGCTTCATATGCTCCATGCCATGCCATGTCATTTTAGCTTGTTTGGTTTGCATTTCAGCATGTATTTGGTCATCATTTGGCATGTTATGACCTTATCCATAGTTGGTTTGATCATCCTTTGCATGCTCCATATAGGTGTAGAACAAATCTTGTTTACTAGCCCTTTTGTGCATGGTGTTTGGACTCATCATACTAGCATATTTTGGCTTTGATCAAACTTGATTTTATGCTTATTTTGAAGTGTTCTAGGACTGTTTTGGGCTGCCATGACCATATCACTCATGCTTTGTATAGCTATAGTGTAAATGCTTAGGCTAGTCTTGGGTTTTGAGGTCCCTACCATGCCATACATGTGATGTTTGCATGCTTTGCCCTCATTTCACATGCTATTTCAGTCCATGAAATGTTGTTGTTCACTTGCATTTGACATGCTTTGAATGCTTTACATAGCTTGTGCTTTATGCCTCAAGAATTGATCTTTGTGCATGCCACTAAGCCTAAGCCTTTGGCTCATCATTTCGGTGCATTTTGGGTCTTATTATACCATGATATAACTCTGTTTTATGTTGTCCAAGTCGTGCCATGTTTGGTTCCAATAGGTGTAGTACATTGCCTCATTAATGCCTTGCATGCTCCTTGTGTTTAGCTTTGTGTTCTGGCCTAGGTTGGCTAGCTTTAAGCTTGGTTTTGGTCTTGTTTGGACCTGCCCTAGGACTTTTTTAGGTCCCCTTGGCCCTTTGGGGCTTGCCTTGTATGGCCATGGCTTAAGTCCCTTTGCTTACTTTGAGCTTTGAGCATCCTAACATGCTTTGTTTGCATTGTTGAGTTGATTTGGCATCACTTTACATGGTATTTCAGAGCTTACTCCATTGCCATATATCCATGTTTGTTGCTCCCTAAGTGTGCTTAAGAGTTGTCCTCTTTGTGCCTTAATACTTGAGCCATTTGGCATGCATGTTTGCCTTGCTTTCCATTCTTTTCATGCCATCAATTCCATCTTTGGCTACTGATTTGGACCTAGTTGAGAGCTATCCATGTTGGTGTAAGCCCATTTTACCATGTTGTCGCATGCTTGTTACATGTAGTATGTTGTTGCATACTTGTTTAGCTTTACATGCCTTGCATGTTAACATGTTCATATTGCATTTTGTCATGTTGTCCAAGGTTGTCACCTCACATCATGCTTATATGCTTGTTGCATGTTTGGTTTAGTTGCATGTTTGCACACTTAGGTCATGTTGCATGTTTGCCATGCTTATGTGTTGCATTGCTTGGATTAAGCATTAATCCGAGCACGAGAAACGAGGGGCGTTTCATACTTCAAGTGATGGAACGTGTCTCAATTCTCGGTCGCCGAAGCTCTTGATGATTCAATATAGAGTTCTAGGCTTTACTTGCTTTGTTTGTGCATTCATTTTCATATTGATTTGCACAAGTTGGATCTTTGGCCATCATGCATCGGGATGCGTGATTGATGGTCGTGGATCCAACTTGGCCTCTCCCTTGATGTTTTGAGGTGATTTGGAGTGCCATGGTGCGTACATGTCCTTGGGAAACCCTCCATTTTCTCTATTTTGTGCTTCGTTGCAGTTTGGTGTCACAGCACACCAGTGGCCGGCAGCCTGCCATTGATGGCCGACAGTGTGCCACCCTTGGTCGGCAGTGCTCTGCCCTTGGCCAGCAGTACTCCTCTCCTGGCCGGCAGGCCACTGGTGACTTCCCCTGTAGTGTTTTGGTAAGGTTCAGCAACAAGCACTGGAAGACACCCTGCAAACCGAGCCTCTAAAGAGCAACCGGAAGGTGTTTCGAGGCAAAGAACCGAATCGAGCATGCATGCCTTCCTCTTCTTCAAATAGAGCTGGAGCAACTCTCTTTTATTGCTTACTAGCTAGTTAGCATCCATTTGTAATAATTAATTAAGTTGTGTAATAATTAATTCTAGCTAGTTATTCATTTGGCTCTGTAATAATTAATTAGCTTGTGAGTTAGTTAATTAGGTGGCCTGTATTATTCTTTCGGACCATCCGAGCGAGGGCACAATTGTAGTAAGTGTGTGTAAGTGTGATGTATGTCTTCCAACCTCACGTCTTTCTTCCCTTTTATTTAACTGCTTATGGTGGTATGATTTAAGGCATATTTCAATTAGCATACCTTATGCTATGCATGCGTGCATTCATTCATCTGTCTTGCATGCACCGGGCTCAGCGCATCATACTAACTGCATAGTATTTCAAATCTAACTTAAATACATGCTACTTGCGCATTTCCACATGCCATCTTAGATTAGCCGAGCCTATTCTAGGTTGTATTTTGTATGCGATGCATTAGGCACTTAACATGGACTTGGATCATGCATGATTGCTAACAAGTTTTCTGTTTTGGCTTGGAGTACACTGTAAGTGTTTTATGTTTTAGCATCTCACATGAGTGTGAATGTTAGCATGACAGCATGCTTACCATGTGGCTATATGCTTATGTGATAAACTGCCTGAATGCCTATGGGTGAAGGTTGGATTACTTGAATTAGGATAATTCATTGAAATCTGTGTTTTAGCCTACTTGCGAGTAGCAAATTTCAAAATATTTCCAAACGAACGGATATGCAATGCTTTGTTCCAAATTAGGCAACCTAGTCTATACTTGTTTGCTATGCGCATAACATAGTAATTCTAGGCTAATTAATCGGAATAAGAACACATAACGTTTTCAAAATCAGATATCATGGTTAGTAGAGGCCGATCTTCGGATTGGACGAGAGGGGGTGCTCATAGCTAACCTTCTCCAATCGTACCCAAGTTCCCGAGCCGAGGCAACTTTGGTGATGACGGACACGTGGCCTTTGGCACCGAGTCAGGGTTTCCTAAATTTCCCCAAAATAAAATATTTAGGTGGCAACTCTGTATCTGGCAAAGCAGTCCATGTTTGGCACTTCTTTTCTAAAAATCTATTTTCTAAAACGATTTGTTGGATTTGGACTCTTTGGTTCAGATTAAGAACTGACAACAAAAATCGAGTCCGAACTGTAGCATGAGGCCCAAGGGCGCGCCTACACCATCGGATCACTATGTATGAGCCAGACCAGGAGGTCACATCTTTTACAACGCCCAGAGGATTGTATTGTTACAAGGTCATGCTCTTTGGCCTAAAAAATGCAGGGGCCACATTCCAACGGATGGTCACCAAAATGTTTGAACCACTGTTAGGCAAAACAATGGAGGCTTACATAGATAACATGGCGGTCAAAAGCAAGGATGAGAAAGACCATCTCAGGGACCTAGACGAAATATTCTAAATACTAAAGAAGAATAAGTTACGTCTAAATGCATCTAAGTGTGCGTTCAGCGTAGGATCAGGCAAATTCCTAGGCTTCCTGGTGACCAACCGAGGTATAGAAGCAGACCTCTTTCAGATCAAAGTAATCCAAGATCGAGAGAGGCCCAACATAGTAAAAGAGGTGCAGCATCTTACTGGCCTAGCTACCGTACTCAACCAGTTCATGAGTCGGTCATTAGACAGATGTCGACCATTCTTCCAAGCATTGAAGGCCAAGTTTGAGTGGGATGAAGAATGCGACCGCGCCCTGGAGAGCTTGAAAGAGTACATGACCTATCCTCCATTGCTAGTAACCCTAGTACCTGGAGAAGAGCTCTTTTTGTACTTAACAGTCTCACAGCATGCAGTCAGTGCAGTGTTGGTCAGAGCAAAAGGACTCTAACACCTGCCTATCTTTTACGTTAGCAAGACTTTGCTGGGTGCAGAAACTAGGTACCTCCCATTGGAAAAGATGGCCTTAGCTTTGATGATGGCCTCAAGAAAGTTATCACATTACTTCCACGCCCACACCATAATCGTCCTGACAGCTTTTCCCTTAAAAGCTTTGTTTGAGAGGGCGGACTTTTCTGGATAAATCTTGAAATGGGCGGTGGAATTGGGACAGTTCGACATCAAGTTTCAACCCAGAACCGCAATAAAAGCCCAAGCTCTGACAGACTTTGTGGCTGAGTTCACACCAGGAAGCCATCACATCTGCCTAGTTGACTTAACTGATACAACCAAAAAGGGGATGAAAAGTGCCGCAGGAATTGCGCAGCCCCTAAAACAAGATGCCCAGCCACATCCCAAGTCATACCGGATTGAAGAAAGGGAAGAAGAGGCAAACCGTGTGTAGACACCCCATTTTTGGCCGACCTTAAGACTCATACTTCACCGATTGAGCTCGGTGATGTTGCATATTGTGCTCGTTCAGAAGTCTCAAAGTCTCGGCCGTGAGCCTTGCCTCCGGACTTCCGAACCCTTTTCTGTGCCTTGCCTCGGTTTGCGAACCAAGCTCAGTTTACTCTGTTTCTCTTCCCAAAGGGAGGGAGAGGTCTCGTAGACCATCTCTCAGTGGTCGTGGGCTACATTTCGTGGCCGTAGGCCATTTTGCCCATTTCGGAGTCCGGTTCCCGGTTTTTGGAGCCGTCAGGCCGTGTGCCTCAGTTCGGGACCGCCTAACTACCTCCGTTTGCTCCGATTTCTGGCATACATCTTATTTACTCCCTTTTGAGGGACACTGTGGTCTAAGAGACCAACTTCGTGGTCAAACACCACTCCCGGTGCCTAACAGTCGATTTTTGGGGCCTCGGACTGCGCGTTTCGGCCCACGAACCTTCATTTTACATCGGTTTTCGTTCATTTTTGGCAGGGACCTCTGTTTTATCACCAGGAAGGTCGTAGAAGGGTGGAAGGCCAGTAATTGTTCCAACAACCAGTTATATTTCCTTCATCGCCCTCCGACGCCCGTTTTTCTCACTTCAAAGCCAATGTTGACCACCCTAAGGCCACTTTCTTCAGCTCCAAACCACATATTTGTGTTGTACACATCTGGGAGGCCACCAATATGTGGTGGCCGGCCAGTAATTCTAGTTGACCCTTTTGAACCCCTTTGAAAAGTGGGTTGTTCTCTCTCCTAGTTCACAGTTGCCAATTTTCAACCATAGGGTTTTGTTGAGGACACATGGGAGGCCACCAATCTATGGTGGCCGGCCATTAATTCCACTTGGCCCTTTTGACCCTTGGCCAGCCGGCCATGGGGGGTGGCCGGCCAGCCACCTGCAACCCCAATAGTTGGCTGGCCAGCTTCCTTACAGGGAGTACACTGCAGAAATGCAACTTTTTCCCCCCCAGAATCTGTATCCGGGGGGACTTTTTTTTGGAGGGAAACTTGATGCATTTTCCCTCCCATTTTTCCCCCTCTTTCTCCCTCTCATTTGTCTACATAACCAGCTTCCCAACTCTGGTTTTAGGGTTGAGAAAATTGCTTGTGGAGCTTGCATACACACACCCCTCTGTCCCTCTCTTCAAGCACCAAAATGCCCAAGTTCTAGCCCTTTTTCTATACCACCACCTAGCACCACCACCACCACTCCATTTCCAGTAGCTTGGGGAGTTTTTCAGAGGCAAAGAGGCACCATTTCTCAGTCCAAGAAGCAACCAAAGATTGGTCTACAAGGGCGAGTGCCATTTCCCTCTTTTCTAGCTCATTTTTGCAACATTTCTTAGGCCTTTTGGCTTGCTGTTTTGAGCTCCGGCCATAACTGAAAATGTCATTTTTTTTTTAGCTCCTTTTCATCTTCCATTAAGGGTCCTTCACTGTTTGGGACCCCCATCTTACACTTGCTTCAATATCCCTTTGTATGCCATATTTTTGCATTATATTTTTGGCCTATATATAATCTGTTTTGAGGCATGATATAAACTGTAACTAGGCTTATTTTGAGCCCTTCTTCAACATTGAAGAGGGCTCACCACTGTTTGGGACCTCCATGTGTCACTTGCCATTGAACCCCTCTTTGGTCCCCATTTTTGCATGATTTATTAGCTTATTGAGCTTCTATTTTTGGACCTTGGTCTGAACTGAAAAGAGGCTTGTTTTGACCCCCTGTTAATGTTTTGTTAAGGGTCTATGGCTTTTTGAGACACCCTTTCTATACTTCATGTTATAGCCCTTTTGGTGGCCTCATTTTGCATGATATTTTGAGCCTATTTTTATACTGTTTTGAGCTCTGATGTAAACTGTTAATAGGCTTATTTTGAGCCCTTCTTCAACATTTAAGAAGGGCTCATCCTTGTTTGGGACCTCCATGTGTCACTTGCGTTTGAACCCCTCTTTGGTCCCCATTTTTGCATGATTTATTAGCCTATTGTGTCTCTATTTTTCGACCCTGAGAAGAACTTAAAAGGGTCTTATTTTGACCCCCTCTCCATGTCTCATTGAGGGTCTTTGGATGTTTGATGCATATTTTGTATACTTTGTGTTTAATCCTCTTTTGGCCTCATTTTTGCATAGCATTTTGAGCATACTTGTATCTGTCTTTGGGACTTTCCATAAACTGAAAACAGTAATATTTTTGGCCCCTCTTCAAAATTGTAGAAGGCCCCTTCTCTGTTTGGGGCCAGCATTTGTGACTTGCTTCATTATCTCCCTCGCGGAGCCATTTTTGTATGCTAATTTAGTCTCATTTATACCCACTGTTTGGCCATGCTCTAAACTGTAAAAATTCTTTTCTCGGGGCTGCCTTTCTTCTGTCTTTTCATTTCATATTCAAATTATGTATGCATTGTATAGTTATAGGCCATTTCATGCGCCAAAACACGTGTTTCGGGACTCGTTTCACGCATCGGGTTTCATTTTACCGGGTTTCGGGGCTGTTTTGCATCTCATTTTACCTTTGATTTTTGCATGATAGTATACCTTTTTTTGTGTTTTTCCATGTCTTGTTAGAGTGGCATTCCGTGCCGTAGGTTCGGTTCTCAGTTTGCGTGCACGCGTGCACATATTTCGAGTTGTCTCATTTTAATCATTATGGCCTCTTGTGTGAGTGTGGCTGAGGTCCACTCATGTTAGTATAAGTCCATTATTGCATTGTGTATGCCATTTCATTCCATAGCATTGTGTATGCTAGGTTGTATATTAGCGCATTGTGTATGCCATCTCATCTCGTGCATCGTATATGCCATTTCATAGCATTTTGCATGTTAGGTTGTATCTTAGTTTCATTTCATGCTATCATGCATATTGCATCGTGTTCGAGATAAGAGTTAGCCCGGGCACGGGAAACGAGGTACGTTTCGTACTCCGAGTGACGGAACGTGTCTCAATTCCCCAGTCACCGACACTCCAGATTATCCATGATGGAGTTAGGTTTTGTTGTATTTTCATATGCATTCATTTCATATTGAGTTGTGCAATTCGACTCCTCGGCCATCATGCATCGATATGCGTGATTGGTGGCACGAGGATCGAGACATGCATACATTTGTGAAAATACATTGTCATGCCCCTTCTCGCTCTCGCTGCTAAAGAAATGAAGAATCAGCCACTTTTCGGAGCTTGGCACGCATTTCAAGAACAGGTGCAAACAAAGGCTAATTGGGGCATCGTCATGGATTTCCGCACAAAGGCAACCCGAACATGCATCATTCATCACCTGGAGTGGAATCAAGGCAATCCCTGGCTTGCATGCCAATTTTACAGCTTTCTTAGTTAATTTGTTAATTAATTAGGAATTTGTACATTATTTGGACTGTACTATTCTTTTATTCGGGACTGTATATTTATTCGGACCCTCTGCGCGAGGGCATAATTGTAATAAGTGTGGGTGAGTGTGATGTATGTCTTCCAATCCCACGTCTTTCTTCCCTTTTATTTACCTGCTTATGATGGTTAGATTAGGGCGTATTTCAATTAGCATACAGTATGATAGCATGTTTGCATTCATTCATCTGTTTTACATGCACCGGGCTCGCCGCATCATACTAACTGCATTTGTATTTCAATTCTAGGTTGAATACATGATAGCTGTAGCATTCCATATGCCATGTTTAGGATAGCCGAGCCTGCTATAGTTGCATTTTTGCATGTGTTGCATTTTTGCATGTGTTGCATTAGGCAATTCTGTATACTTAGGATCATGCATGGATTTCTAATCGGTTTTTGTTTTGGCTTAGAGTACTCGGTTAGTTTTTATGCTTTAGCATCCTTGCATGCGTGTGAGTGTTGCCATGAATAGCATGCTTACCATGAGGCTATGTGCTTATGTGATATACCTACTTGGATGCCTGTGGGTGGAGGTTGGGTTATTTGGATTGGAACAATTCATCAAATGTTTGTTTTAAGCCCACTAGATAGTGGCAAAATCATGTTTTCTTAAGCCCACCCGAGGGTGGCAAATCCACGTCTTAGCCTACCTGCGGGTAGCACCATCAAACCATTTTCAAACAAACAAACATGAAGTGTTTTGTTCCAATTCAGACGACTCAATCTATACTTGTATGCTGTGCGCATCACATAGTAACCTAGGCTAATAACCGGAATAAGAACACACAATGTTTTCAAAAATAGATATCATGGTTAGTAGAGGCCGGTCTTTGACCGGGCGAGCGGGGGTGCTCACAAAGTGACCTTCCCCAATCGTACCCAAGTTCCCGAGCCGAGGCAACTTTGGTGATGATGGACACGTGGCCTTTGGCACCGAGTCAGGGTTTCCTAAATTTCCCATTAAAAAAACATTTAGGTGGTGACTCTGTATCTGGCAAAGCAGTCCATGTTTGGCACTTCTTTTCAAAAAATCTGTTTTCAAAATCGATTTGCTGGATTTGGACTCTTTGGTTCAAGATTAAGAACCGTGACATTTGAGTCCTTGAACTGTAGTGACCCCAATATGAACGGAACGGGACTTAACCCTCCCGGGGCGTTCGGGGACGTCTACAGTTTCTGGCGACTCTGCTGGGGAGTTTGGAGAACTTGACTCGAACTCATGATATCTGGTTTTGACTACACTTGTGTGTTTCTTTGCATTGCATTTGCATTGGTGCGCCTAGGACACCGTGTTTGCCATCTGCTATTCCTGAATGGTTTGCCAGAGGCTTGTCTTGTCAAGGCATGACCATAAGGCTGACCGGTTGTGGGCTCTGCTAGTATGGGAACACAAACCCCGGTTTTACCGGGGCACCCTTTTTGACCATTCGACCTAGTGCATATTCGAATCCATAGTGACCATTCCAAACTAGGACATGTTGCTTACCCGTTTATAGGTTGTTTGAAACCGCTGTGTGCATAGTGAAACCCTAGTTCCTGACAAAATAGGACAGGGAAACCCTACCCCAACATAGGGGTGTTTTGACTCTCACTTACTTGTTATGTGCTTTAGAGTGCGTCTCTACAGGAATGCATGTATCAGTTTGTAAGTTTGGGCATCAGGCCTGCGGGCATCAGTCAGTATTTGAGAATCAGTTATCTGCGGGTATCCGATTCAGTTTTGGGGACAGTGATTCAGGGATATTGATCAGTGTTTGAGGACAGTGTGCATTCAGCTTACCAGCCGTGTGTTGTTATACCCAGCCGTGTGTTGTGTATTTAATTTAAGCTGTTATGCTGTCCGTTTATCTGGTTATTTATTTCCTTTTCGCTTTATTTATCTTTTTGCTAGGGGGGCAGTTTTTAGCACAATTGCTTCCGAACCAGTAGATATTCCCCAAGCACTTTGGACACGAGGTCGCCGACTCAATCGATCTGAGGAGCTGGTTGACGGACATCCAGTGTTCCACTCCCTATCCCCAGTTGTTAGAAGAAGGCCAAGAAGGCGCAGTGTGTCAGAGCAGGGATTACCGGGACAACGGGCTACTTTAGTAGCAAACAGTCGGGTTGGGATTTATGTTTCCGCCATAGAGATACACTTACCGGTCAGTCAGCTAGACCAACAGAATATGGCCAGGATAGAGGAAATGATGCGTCAAATGCAAGAGAGCATGAGACAGATGCAGGAGGATGCCATCCGCCAAGCGGAATTTTCCAAGCAACAGGCCATACCATGGCCCAAAGCCGAGCTCATTACTAGGTCGCAACACGAGAATGCGATTAGCTTCACATCAGTTCCTCCTCCACCAGGCCCCCATTACCGAAGCAGTTCCTATCTGCTCGTAATGCTCTGCCAAACACCCAGAACACCATGCCAAATGTCCAGAATATCCAAGAGGACACAAACCTTCCAACGGGGCTAGCTCCGCCCCCGCTTCCGCCTCAACTGTCCAAGACTCATACACCCAACCACCTGGACTCTCCTTTCGAGTTCGAGATAGACCATACAGCCCTAAAACTGAGCAAGCTTGAGAAGCTTTTCAAGAAATCACAAGGGGTAAAAGCCATTCCGGACATCGAAGATGGGTACACCGATGTAGCCGTAACATTGCCAGACAGATTCAAGATGCCACAAATTGACCGCTTCGACGGGTCCGGAGATCCCATGGTCCATCTTCGGCTATTCTTAGACATCCTGCGGCCCATGGGCCTAACCCGACCACAAAAGATTTCTCTGTTTGACCGAACTTTGTCGGGTGTGGCAGCCATCTGGTACGCGAAATTAGAAGATGAGGTAAAAAGAAACTGGGATGAAATGGCTGAGGCCTTTGTTGCATAGTACTCGTACAATACATAGATCGAGATTACAACCCGTGATCTCGAAACAACGAGGCAGGAACCCAAGGAGACTTTCTCAGACTTCGTAACTCGTTGGAGGGCAAAGGCATCGATGATGACCTTGAGGCCTACAGACAAAGATCAAATCAGGATGATTGTGCGCAATCTCTAACCGAAATTGATGCAGAAGATGATCGTACTCCCTTTTCCCACCTTCTCAGATTTACACGAGATGGGGGTACAGATTGAGGATGCCATAAAACAAGGTCTGATCGACCAGGATAAGGAGCAACCCAGAAGGACTTTCAACCGTAACAATAACGCAGGCCCAAGTGGAGCTGCAACTGCACGAGCTTCAGAGGTGAGCATGGTCACCACTACTCCCCCTCCCCCAAGACCCACGACAGCCACGCCTTTCTCTGGCGCGTCTGGAAGCAATACCCAAAACACCAAATATCAACCCAGAGGCCAAAGAACCTTCACCCCCCTCTATATGCCCCTGTCCAAGGCTCTGGGGGTATTGATCAGGAAGAAGCATTTGACGCCCCTAGAGCCAAGGCCACTACCAAATCCACTCCCTCCCTCTCATGACCCAAAGAAATATCTGCAGATCACCAACAAAGACGGTCATGACACCGACTGTTGTTACAGATTGCGTCATGAGATCCAGGATCTTATTGACAAGCAGGTGATCGCACCTCCCGAAAAACCCAACGTCACGACAAATCCCCTCCCACAACATAACCAAGCCCCTCCTTCCAACAGAATCAACTTCATCCAAACTGGGGTCGTGTCTTACGATCCTAGTATCTATATCACGCCATCCCACCTACCTAAACCGGAGGTGATCCTTCCTGTCTGCACTAACTTGTGCATGATGGACATCTCCGCAACCCAATCTAAGCCAATGGTGGTGACCACCGAAGATGGGACAGGGCAGATTTCAGAGAAAAAGGGAGTTGCTGAGTCTGAGATTGAACAGTCTGGGAATCTTGCTGAAGGAGCCTATGATCCAAGTGAATACATCCAGTCAGTGGGGCGGTCTGAGCTGAGTGTAGGGCTGCCAGAAAAAGCAGAATTATGTTTAATTCAGGGGGACAGATTTGAAAGGGGAACAGATGATCTAACAGCTGTGGGAGAGGACTTTGCCAACCTCTAGTTTTTCAGTGACCAAGAATCAGGGGATACAGCAATCAACTGGTTCGAATACGAGGAGTCGGCAGAAGTTACCGGATGGTTAGATGATCAACCAGACGTCGTAGAATATCAACCGAAACAAGGCCCGGCAGGGGCGAGAGTATCAGTGGTGGCCGGAAAGGCCGAGAGTCAGAATCCACCGCCGGAGAGCGCCGGCGCTA
Source organism: Camellia lanceoleosa (assembly GCA_025200525.1). Lineage (NCBI taxonomy): Eukaryota > Viridiplantae > Streptophyta > Magnoliopsida > Ericales > Theaceae > Camellia > Camellia lanceoleosa. The sequence continues at coordinate 31,312,894 of CM045764.1, forward strand.
AGAATTTCGCTCAGAATTTGGGGATTATAAATGCAGGGAGTATTGAACCACCAGCTGTACTGACACAGTTGGAACAACAAAGATTTGAGGATTCCAAGAGAATTAGAAAAGCTAAGGCCCATGTGGGGGTCGAGAGTGCTGTGTGCATGTGAACGAAAAATGTCGGGCATGAGGATTGAAGGTGCCATGGTACGAAAGCATCGGAGCCGGACAGGTGTCTGTCGGCTGCCGACGGAATGTGGTGGGAAGACGATGACTTATGTCTTGCCCACACAGATGAGGATTGGGGAAGTAACCAACCAGATGATACCTGGTATATTGACGAGATCGCTCATATGACAAGAAGTGGGCGATATTTCAAGCCCCAGCACTTAGACCAACCTGAGGTGTCTGGGAAAGACAAAGAAGCTGAGAAACAGAAGGAGAAACAGATTGAAGAAGAAGCTGTGCTCAAGCAATTGAAGAAGATACAAGCAGACATCTCCATCTGGGGACTGCTTATGGCGTCGCGAGTACACAGACAGGCTGTCCTATCTGCTATGGACAAGGCCAAACTCTCTATAGATACTACACCAGAGCAGCTGGTTGGGCTGGTCTTTCCGGGAGGAGGTTCCCCGGCATTAACCTTTTCAGACAAAGAACTACCGCCTGAGGGCACAAATCATAACAAACCTCTCTATGTTTCCATGGAGTGTAGAGACAAGTGGATACCGGTGGTACTTGTTGATACCGGGTCCGCCATCAATGTCTGCCCAGCCAGAACAGCGTATGCAATCGGGTTGAAGCCCGCGGACTTCGTGCCGACTACTCAAGTGATCAGAGCATATGATAATACTAGTAGGGAAGTGATGGGGACTGTCAAAATTCACACTCAGGTTGGTCCAGGACAACACAACATCGAATTTCATGTCTTGGACGTTCCCGCAACCTTCAACTTACTCTTGGGCCGGCCGTGGTTGCACCAAGTGAACGCAGTCTCTTCCACTCTACATCAGATGTTGAAGTACCCTCACGGGAAGGGGGTGGCTATTGTTTTTGGGAATTCATCAATCCATCCGCCGCCAGAGGTGTCCACACCAGTCTTGGAAATTGAGCATGGCACAGAGGATGTTTTCTTATCAGGGTTCACTTTGGCTGAGGCCCGGGTGGTGCAGAATATTATGGCTGTGAATGAAGGTGTGTACGTCAGTGCTCAATCCGTCTACCTCATGAACAAGCTACAACACGTCCCCAGGATGGGATTAGGAAGAAGCGGCCGGAAAGGCGTTGCAGCATTGGCCGAAGTGCCACACAACCCTCATACCTTTGGCTTGGGTTATCTGCCCACCAAAGAGGACTGGGTGAGAAAGGGAAAAGAAATGGCCGAAAGAGCCAGAGCAAAGCAGGCTGGGAAGCCTTTTGAGTTAATGCATAGGCCCATTCAGGGTACCCTGAACGGACGCTTTGTCCGGGAGGGGGAGAACTTTCCATTTTGCGGATTCCCAGAGCCGTGGCTAAACGCGGAGAAGAAGCGCGTGCCGGGTTTCGAGATCTTCTTCGACCTGCAACTATCAGGGGATGACATTGCCACAGAGCAGACAGACCCATCAGCTGAGGTTGAGCAGTATAAGGCAGTGGATCCTGAAGGCACAGACTTTGAAACGGGGGTAGCGCTGGCATGTCTACTTTTTGATCCTCCGATAGACCATAAGTGCTTGGGGGATAACTTCGCGGTTTCCATGATTGGGGATGAAACGGCTGCGAGCCAACCAGCAGCTATCTTGGATGCATCTATCGCACCCTCTCTCACTTGGCAATACGAGGAGGGATTTTTGTCCAGCAGCACCGGGTCAGGTAGTGAGCCGGAATCTGATTCCACCGAGTCTTGTGAGTCGGAATCAAATTCCAGCTCGACTGAGTCTGAGTCTGGTACTCCTGGGGATGTTAACCCGGATGCCACAGTCCTGTCTAGGTCGTCTTTTTCCTTTTCATTTGAGTCTGTTGTAAATGAATCGGACGATTTGGATGAACTTAATGAGAATCAAGTAACTGTGGCTTCTGAGTACTTTTATGTGCCCTTAATTTATAGCATTAATTCAGACTTTCAAAATTTTGAAAACGACGAGGACGAAGTTCCTCCGGTTTTGCAACGATTAATTGAGCAAGAGCAGGAAAGATTTGTTAAACCTTTAATGGATGAAATCACTACCGTGAACATTGGTACTGAGGAGGACCCGCGGCTGGTCCAGATCGGGTCCACGTTGTCTTCGGAGGAACGTGAGCGCTTAGTTGCTTTATTAAAAGATTTCAAAGATGTTTTCGCGTGGTCCTACGAAGACATGCCTGGAATCGATCCTGAGATTGTACAGCATCGGATCCCCCTTGACCCCGAGACCCGACCTGTCAAGTAGAAACTCAGGAGGATCCGCCCGGACTGGGCTCTCAAAATTAAGGAAGAGGTCACCAAGCAAATCGACGGAGGCTTCCTGCTGGTATCAGAATATCCGACTTGGTTGGCCAACATTGTTCCGGTGCCGAAGAAGGATGGCAAGATCTGAGTATGTGTGGATTTCAGGGATTTGAACAGAGCTAGTCCGAAGGACGACTTTCCCCTACCGCACATCGATGAGTTGGTGGATTTCACAGCGGGGCACGCATTGCTTTCATTTATGGATGGCTTCTCAAGCTACAACCAGATAGTGATGGCACCGGAAGACCGGCAGAAGACTGCATTCACCACCCCGTGGGGGACATACTACTTTAGAGTCATGCCGTTTGGGTTGAAGAACGCTGGAGCTACTTATCAACGGGCTGCGACCACAATATTACATGATATGATCCACAAAGAGGTTGAGGTGTATGTGGACGACATAATTGTCAAGTCCAAGGAAAGAGAGGGCCACTGCACCGCCTTGCACAAGTTTTTTCAAAGGATCAGAGAGTTCTGGTTGCAGCTAAACCCTCAGAAATGTACATTCGGTGTTACAGCGGGAAAAATGCTAGGGTTTCTGATTACACAAAGGGGCATCGAGGTCGACCCTTCCAAAATCAAGGCCATCTTAGAAATGCCACCACCAAGGACTGAAAATGAGATGCGAGGCTTTCTGGGTAAAGTGCAATTCATAAGACGGTTTATCTCAAAATTAACCTTGACTTGTGAACCACTTTTTGGCCTCCTCAAGAAAGGAAAGAAGTTCCAATGGAACGGCCAATGTCAAGCTACTTTTGAACAGATTAAAGAATATTTACAGAACCCGCCCGTGTTGTCACCGCCAGAACCAGGGAAACCGTTGATTTTGTATCTGTCAGTAACTGAAACTACAATGGGCTGCATGCTTGCGCAAGAATCAGAAGACAAGGTGGAAAGAGCCATCTAGTATCTCAGCAAGAAGATGCTGGAGTACGAAACCCGCTACACCCCACTAGAAAAGGCTTGTTTGGCCTTGGTATGGGCTACCAGGAAGCTGCGGCACTACCTGTTAGCTCACTCTGTAATGTTGGTTTCACGACTCGATCCCATCAAATATCTTTTCGAGAAACCAGCACTTACAGGTAGGCTAGCTCGTTGGTTGCTGTTGCTCTCCGAATTTGATCTAAAGTATGTAACGCGCAAGTCGGTCAAAGGAAGAGCAGTGGCAGAGTTCTTAGCCGACCATCCAGTGGGAGGGGGTGAAGCAGTCGAGTATTTATTCCCAGATGAAGCCATTTTACACATCGACGACGAAACTTGGACGATGTACTTTGACGGAGCGTCAAATCAATACGGGTACGAGATAGGGGTGTTGCTGATAGCACCCGACAATTCCCGTATCACTCTAGCCTTCAAGCTCCAATTCAAAGTCTCGAACAACGAAGCAGAATACGAGGCGTGCATTGCTGGTCTAGAAGTAGCCCTAGAACTAGGGGCAAGATGGTTCGGCGTCATTGGGGACTCGAACCTTGTTGTGTCTCATGCTAAAGGAGACTGGAAAGTAAAAGAGGAAAAGATGATGATGTATCACCAGACCTTGGATTTGCTGATTCCTCGGTTTGAGAAGCTAAGTTTTACTCATCTACTAAGAGAGAACAACAGGTTCGCAGATTCTTTAGCAACTCTATCTTCTATGATAGACATCCCGTGTGGAGTCTGGATGCGTCCAGTCATCATCGACCAGAAATTTGCACCTGCCTATGAGTCGATTGCCGCTATAGATGAAGTTCGTGAAAACCCCGGTATTACGACATCCGAACTTGGAGAAAGAAGCATACCCGCCAGGTAAACGCAAAGACAAAAGGGCAATCAGAGAATGGCGCTCAGTTCATCATCCGAGGGGTAAATCAGATAAAAGGGGTCATCTGGGAATGCATAAACTGTGCGTTGATGCCGAAGAGTCAAAGCGTCTGATGGAAGCCATCCACGGGGGGAGAATGTGGTGCGCACATGAATGGGGTAATGTTGGCACGGAAGATCCTCAGACAGGGTTATTATTGGTCCACCATGGAGGAGGATTGTATTGGTTTTGTTCGGCGATGTCACAAATGTTAGATTCATGCAAATCGCATGAACATTCCGCCGTCAAAGCTGTACAACATGACTTCGCCATGGCCATTTTCACCGGGAATTGATGTAATCGAGTCACATAATCAAGGGGTCGAATGGGCATGAGTTCATCTTGGTAGCGATAGATTATTTCACAAAGTGGGTTGAGGCCCAATCTTATGCGGTGTTGAAGGCTTCGCACGTCGCAAAATTTATCAGAAACAACATTATCTGTCGTTATGGGGTCCCAAACGAAATAATTTCAGACAATGGTTCCCACTTCAAGAAGGAGGTGATTGATTTGTTGGAGAAATACAATGTGGCTTTTCATAAGTCGTCTACCTATCGGTCGCAGACCAATGGAGCGGTTGAGGCTGCCAACAAGAATATCAAGCACATACTGCAGAAGATGGGGGAAACCTACCAGATCGCCAGATAAGCGTCGCTCACTCGTGGGGCTACTGGGACTTCAATCGAACTTCATGGGCGACTCCGTACTCATTGGTTTATGGGATGGAGGCCGTTCTGCCCATTGAGATTGAGGTCCCGTCATTACGAGTATTGGCTGAGTGTCAGATAGCCGAAGCGGATTGGCAGCAGAGCAGATTTGAGGAACTTATGCTCTTCGACGAAAGAAGGCTGAAAGCACTGTACCACGTCCAAGGTTACCAACGCAGAATTGCCCGGGCTTTCAACAAGAAGGTTAAGTCCAGGAATTTGAAAGAAGGAGATTTGGTGCTCAAAGACAACCGAGCTCCCATCCACGACCCAAGGGGCAAGTTCAGACCCAATTGGACTGGCCCCTACATCATCAAGTCAATCTGGTCAGGTGGAGCTGTGGTTCTGATGGATCTAGATGGCATGGAGTTCTCACAACCGATCAATATGGACAAGTTGAAGAAATATTACCCCTGAGAGGCTCCCTAGGCCGAAAACCCGAAAGGGCGACCTAGGCAAAACTCAGAGCACAGAAATTTTGAAATCATAAAAACTTAGCTCGCAAGGTTGAAAACCCACAAAGGGCGGCCTTGGCAAAAGTTAGAGCGCAAAAGGAGAGTAAAAATACCCAAGCGAACCTAAGCCTGAACTACGTAAGGCTTGATTCCCATCTTTGGGATACGTAGGCAACTTCATCCTGAAGTTTAGCCGTAAACTTTTCCCCGATCAACTTTGTCCATCTTGATCATCTCAGTCATCTTTGTCCATCAGCATTCATCGCGATCTCTGGTACAATGCTATTCAGACTAGGGGCAACTTTCCGCTACACGCTGCCACCAGATTATTCAGACTAGGGGCAACTTTCCAGTTGCTAGGATCCAGGGTTGTGCATCTCAGTGACAAATCTCAGGCGTGTCCAGTTCTGATCCATATCGAAAATAGTTTTGAAAAGTTTTAATAAAAGTTGACTTTGTTCAAATTAATCTTTTCATAACTACGACCATTTTTGGACCAAAGCGGAAAATTTTCAGTACCACAACCTTCAATTTCATTGATTTCAAAACAGAGTTCTCCTGTTCTTGCATACAATTGAAGTTGCTCTTTTATTACACTCATAATGAAAACTTGAAAGTACTAATAAAGCAATAAATCTGGGGCATAGTCAAGTCAGGTGTCCTTGCGCCTCCCGAGCTAGTCGAAGCCTCTCGATGCCAAGTTGGGCCAGGCCCTCCTCATTGAGCCAATCCCAGCACTCGTCAGACAAAGTGCAGTTGAAAGTATGGGTGGGGGCCAGGAGTTCTCTAGTCCTCCATGCCGTGGCATATCGGGCAAGTTGTGCGCCTCAGACCAGGAAAGCAGCCGGATACTCAATCCCCTCTGGTGGGCAAGTCTGATCATGACCAAACTGACGCAGGAATCGGAACGGAAAGTAGAATACACAGTGGGTCAGACCAATCAACTAAATCCCGATCAGCCGGGACATGCTATAACCCATTGCTGGGAGATTAAGCCAAAGGCAGCGCCAAGCAATGCGATCTGCAGACAAGTTGCACATCCAGTCGAACCACCACCTTTCATCAGGGGCATCAACTAAGCGTTGGCGAAAGAAGTAGCTGCGGGCTGAGTAGGCTGGACAAGAGTCCACAACCTGCAATTTATCCATCAACCATACCTGGGGAGGGATGAAAAAAATGAGAGAATAAAGAATAGAGAGACGTGCGATGAGAGAAAAGTAAGAAAAGGGTTTTGTGAGAAAAACCGAGCCTGAGGGCCGAGTGATGTGAGCAAACATATATGCGAGATTGGGTGGGAAACATTACCTGTAGCAATAGTGGACTCCCTGCAAATCTGGTCGTCTCCCGGCGATAGAAAGCATCCAAACCCATCAGCGTCTCGGCCAGTGTCATAGCGATACAGCTCTTTCCTTCTCTCAAGCCGTGAGCAACTTCAACCAAATGGATGCTAGATCCACCAAATCCTGAAGTGAGCAGAAAGTGGAATAGCATACACAAGCAAAGGGCGAGTTGCCGAAAGCCTTGCCAATAATGGTTGTCGCGGTCGCCGGCATCAGAAAAGCGATGGATCAAGCCGAGAACGTCCAGTTCCCCATTGCAGAGCAGAGACCGAGCATCATGCATGGTGAGCCCACACATTTCCCCTAAAGCTTGGGCGTGGCCAAAGCGAAATTGAGGCAGAATTTCTTCACAGTGTTCAGATTCCATCAAAACCTGAAAATCTTCGAAAGTTGGACATACATCTTGCCCGCCGAAGCTGAAAACATGCGTCACTGGGTTCCAAAACCTCGCCGCGGCATGGAGGAAGGGAAAGTGCAGCGGAGTGCGGCTCAGTGGGAATAGTGCATTCAAGCCGAAACCTCAGAAATTCAACTTTTCCGAGCCATCTAGAGAAGAGATCCAAGATGTGAGATTTTCTATGAGAAATGCCTCCATTTTTTGTGCAAAGTAGTGATGAAATGAATGAGTCCCGAAGTTGGAGCTTTTATAGAAGATGGGACACTATTCAGGGGACACGTGTCAAAAATTTGACGGCTGCTGAAATAAGTGGCCGGCCGGCCACCTTTTCTAGCTGGCCGGCCACATTTCTCCCCTCAGACACAAAAAAACTGGCCGGCCAGCTCCAAAAAGTGGCCTGCCATGCTCCAAATTATGCCTTTGGTCCTGTTTTGCCCTCCAGAGGAAGGTTCCAGGCATTTCCAAGCATCGGGTATATCGAAGGCCTCCATTTCCCTCTGTTTCGGATGCGTTCCGTTGCCCAGATCGTCCGAAGTACGCTTTGTTTTGTTTATCAAGTTGTAATTTTTGCTTATCGAGTTGTTGTCTTGTTTATCAAATTGTAATTTTTGCTTAATCGAGTTGTCGTTTTGTTTATCAAGTTGTAAGTTTTGTCGAGCTGTCGTATTTTGTGTTTTGAGTTGTTACTCTTTGTTTACGCAATTTTGTTAAGTCTTGTTTGTCGAGTCGTTAACATTGTTATATTTTGCTTATCGAGTTGTAAACTTGCTAAGATTCTGTTATTTCTTAGTGAGCCGAGTTGTTTGATTTGTTGCGTCGATTCATTACTCCGAATCTTAAATACACAAAGGCACATTTCCATTCAATCCCATTTTTGTGCAAAATGATGCGATGCGATGCTGAGAGCATAAAAATACAACACTTTTTCAAAAAACTGTTTCACCCCATCATATTTCCTTTTACAAATAAAGGTACAAGTTTTACAGAAAATAAAACTGCCTAACAATATGCAAAGTGCTACAAACTACTAGCAAAAAGAAAAATAAAGTAGAAACAAAGAAGATCAATACCCTCGGAGGCGGAATGAGGGCCCTCCTCATCCTCTTCTGCGAGGCAACCTCTCGACCACCATCACCATCCGGCCTGAGTCGTCATCCTCAGGATCCCCCTCAGCCTTGCCTCCACTCCCGGAACCAAGACCGAAATCCCCCTCCTCAGCGGATGTCTCCGACTGACGGTCTGCGACCTCCTCCTCCTCATCCTCATCAGGCTCCGCCTCTATAATATGTGCCCTGCATCTGCGAGAGGACCCTCCTCGAGTTCCTCGGAAAGGCCTGGATGGCCCAGCTCCTCGAAAGGGCCCAGATGGCCTAGCGCCTCGAAAAGGTCCAGACGATCGACCTCCCTAAGAAGGCCCGGGTGGCCTACCCACATGAGCATATACAGGAGGCATCTGAAAGTGAAGAATTCAATACATCAGTTCAAATATGAAAATCAGATGCAAGTACAGTATGTGAGTAGGGTGTGTGTCAAATGTGCTCTACACAAACAGCCTGTCAATGCAGTAGAATGTTCAAAACCAGCGTGTCATCAGAAATATGATAAATGCAAGAAAGATGAACAAGACTGACACCCATAATGGCCAACAGTGCCTCCTCCGTAGGATCATGCCCTCAAATGTGGCCATCACTCCAAGCATCTCATCCACGACTCAACAGAGGTCGCAGATACAAATGCAAAACTATCAAGAAGGAATGAATGTCCAAGTATCCTGATAAATCAAAGTCAGAAGCATACCGTGGTGAATCAGATCTCGACATATCTATGGTCGAAGGGAGGCTCAGCGAGACCGTAAGGAACCCCAAATCGCCAACTCGTTAACTCGGTCGGCATGTCCGCCACCCAGATGATGAAGAGTCGAGGGATCGGGGAATCCACCCACCCCACCTCTAGACGCATTTCACTTCGCCGAGGAAGGGATATCTCAGAGCACGAGCCCGACTCAAGATGGCACACCAGAGGCCTCGGACGGGCACGCACTCCGTCAAGGGAAGCATCAAATATACGTGGCGATAAGTGGCATAGTCCCCCTCCTCAAGATGTAGCAAAGCATCGCTCAAAGATAGCACTAACAACATCCCGAAGAGAGCCTATCGCCAGCCTCAGATATCGACCGGGGTGCCGCAGAGGGTCTTGAAAAGTGTACCCCTATACCTGACGCAAAAAGCATTACCCCAGAAACCATGCTCTACCAACCGTTCCTTCGAGCAGGATCCTATACTAGGAGGTGCCCGATCCTCCGGCATATTGAAATCGGAGACCATCACCCAAGGGCGCCTAGGGCTGCCATGTAATCTGCGGATAACCAGTGCATAAACCAATCAGAAATCGGGAATATACGGGGCAGATCAAAGATGAAAACGGAAGGGACTGAGAGTTCGAAATACCCGCCGTCGTCACACAAAGGTCAAAATATCGCCAGATAAAAGAGAGTCTCTCGAGTCTCGGTCTTGGCCCTCGAATACCAGTGAGTACGGGGTCATGAGGGGCCCTGCCACCACCAACTCTGGGGCTAATGTCGGGAAATATACATAGACCCATAACTGAAGAAAGCAGTGCAGAATGTAAATACAAAGTGCTGAGGGCAAAATACAGAGTGTAAAGTGCATTGTGTGTGCAATGTACAAGTAATGAGGAGCAGAAATGTAAATCAAGAGGACAGAAAGTACCTCCTGTGCTCTCCAATAACCGCCAAGTAAGTCTCCCCGCCATGGAGGTCGCGCCATGTAGCAAGAAGGATAGCCAAAGCCACCCCAACAGATCGTCCGACTGTGATAGGTCCACCAGAGCGCCAACAGATACAACCGTGTTCCTCTATCGGCAACGAAGAGTAGTCCCAAGAGGAACATAAGAAAACCACGCATATCGCTTCGCCTCCTCAGAGTCCTGTGCTCCATTTCCTCCCTCCGAAAATGGGAAGAGAACCAGGTGTATCGGACTCTCCCTGAAGCTTTATCAATAGGCGGGTGGGCCCCCAGCAAATGTATCCAAGCGGCCTCCCATTAGCCCATGTCCTCGTCGTGAGGAATGGGCCAACCTCCTATGTCCAGGCCAGTCAATACAGCAAAATCCAGCGGGGTCATAGTCAAATCTCCAGCGGCGGAAAAATGAAAGGAGTTGGTAGTGTCCTACCATCTCTCCACCAAAGCTGCCATCAGTGTCCTCCTGGCAAGGCAACACGATAACCTAGCGCAGAAGGCCCCGAACCCTACCAAATCAACTAAATCCCGGACAGCCTCCGGGAGCTCAGCATACCAATCCCTAGCAGCGGTGGAGCCGTATCCCCGCACAGTGCGAGAACCAACCTGCATTCAAAATGAATACATGTGTCAGTATAAAATGAATGAGCTGTGTGCAAATAAGATAAATAAGCTGTGTGCAAGTAAATAGGTGCGTTCAGTAAAGTGTTTAACCGTGTGTTCTACTCAAAATCGCAGTGTGTTGCGTGTTCACCTTCAATTAGGGTCAGATGTTCTACTCTAAATCAAGGTGTCATGCGTGTTCACCTTCAATTTGGGCCGTGTGTTCGTAAAATCCAGTTAGGGCGTGTGTTCTACTCTAAATCAAGGTGTGTCGCGTGTTCACCTTCAATTTGGGCCGTGTTCGTAAAATCCGAGTTAGGGCTGTGTGTTCTACCCTAAATCAGTGTGTGCTGCGTGTTCACCTTCAATTTGGGCTGTGTGTTCAGAAAATCCGAGTTAGGGCTGTGTGTTCTACTCTAAATCAGTGTGTGCTGCGTGTTCACCTTCAATTTGGGCTGTGTGTTCAGAAAATCCGAGTTAGGGCTGTGTGTTCTACCCTAAATCAGTGTGTGCTGCATGTTCACCTTCAATTTGGGCTGTGTGTTCAGAAAATCCGAGTTAGGGCTGTGTGTTCTACTCTAAATCAGTGTGTGCTGTGGGTTCACCTTCAATTTGGGCTGTGTATTCAGAAAATCCGAGTTAGGGCTGCGTGTTCTACTCTCAATCAGTGTGTGCTGCGTGTTCACCTTCAGTTAGGGCTGCGTGTTCTACTCTCAATCAGTGTGTGCTGCGGGTTCATCTTCAATTTGGGCTGTGTATTTAGAAAATCTGAGTTAGGGCTGCGTGTTCTACTCTCAATCAGTGTGTGCTGCGTGTTCACCTTCAATTTGGGCTGTGTGTTCAGAAAATCCGAGTTAGGGCTGCGTGTTCTATTCTCAATCAGTGTGTGCCGTGTGTTCACCTCAACGACGAGCTGTGTGTTCGACATCAAAATATGGGCTGCGTGTTCATCTCAAATGTTTGGGCTGCATGTTCAACTCTCAATCAGTGTGTGCCGTGTGTTCACCTCAACAACGAACTGTGTGTTCGACATCAAAGAATGGGCTGTGTGTGTTCATCTCAGAATTCAAGTATTGGGCCGTGTGTTCAATTCCCTACCAGTGTGTGCCGTGCGTCCACAATCAACTTATGGGCCTAGTGTTCAGAAATTCAAGTGATTGAACTGTGTGTTCAGAATGCAAACAGGATGCTGTGTCATGAACTAAACATTCTAAATAAACTGCTTACTCAAAATGAGCAGACAAACATGGCAAAGACACGAAGTGCATGAAAAACACGGAATATGTTGCAGAAAAGGTAAAAAATGAAGTAAATACCTCTCGTGCCTCGTGGGAGAGGTGATACTCTGGCTCCCGCAGAAGCAGATCTCCGGGTGCTCGCTCATTAAAGTCAGTGAAGTGATGAAAAACGGCCTGCGGAAGAACGTGTGCCGGCGGGGCATACCTCTCGGGAATAAAGGGTCGAACCCTCGGAGGCAGAGTCATGACATCAAAATCATCCCCGGCACCCGGAGGACCTCCGCCGTGAGGAAAATGACCGGCCATTTCAGAAAATTTGCAAAAAGGAGAAAAAATGAGCAAAAATGAGCCAAAATTAGAAAAAGTCAACAAAAGTCAACTCTCGGGAAATGAAAAAGTCAACAAAAGTCAACCCCCGAGAAAATCTTCCAAATATTGAGACAAACTTACCTCAAGTGGCGAAAATGAGAAAAGAAGCCCCGAAATCAAAATTTAATCGGTTCAAAGTGCTTAAAATTGAAAGTTTTCGCAAAAACAACTTGCGTGGGGGGTTGGAAAACGCATATAGAGCTCAGATCTGGAGAGGAAAATGGTTTGGGAGGGAGGAGAAGATGATTTCGGACCTGAAGTTATGAGCTCAAAGTGTTTGGGTGAGTGTATTTAAAGAAAAGAGGGTGAAAAGACAAAATTACCCACGGATTTGGACAGGTGGCCGGCCGGCCACCTTTTCTGGCTGGCCGGCCATCCTCTTTTTGAAACCTGGCCAGTGGCCTCCCCAAGGGAAAGAAACTGGCCGGTGGTGTTCCCCACATGCCCACCTAGCTCTCTGCAAATTTTGAGGAAGATTGGAGTTCCCGGGACCTGAAAAAGTTCAAGAAAAGTGCACTTTCTGTCGCGAAACCGCTCCGCCGGAACTTCAGCTTCAGCTTCTGACATGTGACTCATCATTACTCATCGAAATCAAGGTGTATCCTTTTTGAACATGTTGTAACCCCTCCAGAGGTGAACCGGAGGCCGCGATCGAGTCGCCTTCGCCGAAACGCACGTTTCCTCGCTCGTTGTTTTGTAACAAACGTGTACCATAATTTATGCCCGTTTTGCATTATCATGCACATAACTTGCATTCTCATGAACATACTTGCATTGTTATGCATGTTTTCTTGATATTACCGTGCCTCTGTGTTTAAGCTTGCGTTGTCACGCACGCTCTTTTCTCGCACTACGATGCATTCACCCACCGACACCGCTTTTGTCGAACTTTCGATATCACATTGGATATATCTTGCTAAACATGTTGTGCTTGTTGAGTTTCTCTCTTTCGCAGGCACGATATTGTATGTACGGTTCATTTGAAGCTGGTGCGACCAAACGAATCGCGCAGGTATCGTATCTTCTCCGTGTGAGACGCGACGAGAATTGAACAATTCTCCGTATTCTTAACTGCATGAAATGTAGTTGTTGCTTTGCATTCTTGTTTAAAACTGTTGCATCTATTTGCGAATACTTGCTTCATTACAGCTTGCTGCATTTGCATGATCATTAAGTTACATCTGGCCCTGTGCATATCGCTTTGCATTTTGCCCCTCGCCTGCGGGCGCGCCTGCGGGCATATCTCTTTATATCTCGTATGATTGTCTCAGTCTTCGGCCTTGTCAAAAATGGGTCGTCTATGGGCTTTGACATTCACTCCCGTCATTTCTTGACTTCCGATTTCTGTCAAAGAGGGGCAACTGTAGACACCCCATTTTTGACCGACCTTAAGACTCAGACGTCACCGATTGAGCGCTCGGTGATGTTGCATATTGTGCTCGTTCAAAAGTCTCAGAGTCTCGGCCGTGAGCCTTGCCTCCGGACTTCCGAACCCTTTTTGTGCCTTGCCTCGGTTTGCGAACCAAGCTCGGTTTTCTCTGTTTCTCTTCCCAAAGGGAGGGAGAGGTCTCGTAGACCATCTCTCAGTGGCCGTGGGCTACATTTCGTGGCCGTAGGCCATTTTGCCCATTTCGGAGCCCGATTCCCGGTTTTCGGAGCCGTCAGGCCGTGTGCCTCGATTCGGAACCGCCTAACTACCTCCGTTTGCTCCGGTTTCTAGCATGCATCTTATTTACTCCCTTTTGAGGGACACTGTGGTCCGAGAGACCAACTTCGTGGTCGAACACCACTCCTGGTGCCTAACGGTCGGTTTTCGGGGCCTCGAACTGCGCGTTTCGGCCCCCGAACCTTCATTTTGCATCGGTTTTCGTTCATTTTTGGCAGGGACCTCTGTTTTATCACCAGGAAGGTCGTAGAAGGGTGGGAGGCCAATAATTGTTCCAGCAACCAGCTATATTTCCTTCATCGCCCTCCGACGCCCGTTTTTCTCACTTCAAAGCCAATGTTGACCACCCTAAGGCCACTTTCTTCAGCTCCAAACCACATATTTGTGTTGTACACATCTAGGAGGCCACCAATATGTGGTGGCCGGCCAGTAATTCCAGTTGACCCTTTTGAACCCCTTTGAAAAGTGGGTTGTTCTCTCTCCTGTTTCACAGTTGCCAATTTTCAACCACAGGGTTTTGTTGAGGACACATGGGAGGCCACCAATCTATGGTGGCCGGCCATTAATTCCACTTGGCCCTTTTGACCCTTGGCCGGCCGGCCATGGGGGGTGGCCGGCCGGCCACCTGCAACCCCAATAGTTGGCTGGCCAGCTTCCTTACAGGGAGTACACTGTAGAAATGCAACTTTTTCCCCCCCAGAATCTGTATCCGGGGGGACTTTTTTTTGGAGGGAAACTTGATGCATTTTCCCTCCCATTTTTCCCCCTATTTCTCCCTCTCATTTGTCTACATAACCAACTGCCCAACTCTGGTTTTAGGGTTGAGAAAATTGCTTGTGGAGCTTGCATACACACACCCCTCTATCCCTCTCTTCAAGCACCAAAATACCCAAGTTCTACCCCTTTTTCTATACCACCACCTAGCACCACCACCACCACTCCATTTCCAGTAGCTTGGGGAGTTTTTTGGAGGCAAAGAGGCACCATTTCTTAGTCCAAGAAGCAACCAAAGATTGGTCTACAAGGGTGAGTGCCATTTCCATATTTTCTAGCTCATTTTTGCAACATTTCTTAGGCCTTTTGGCTTGCTGTTTTGAGCTCCGGCTATAACTGAAAATGTCATTTTTTTGAGCTCCTTTTCATCTTCCATTAAGGGTCCTTCACTGTTTAGGACCCCCATCTTGCACTTGCTTCAATATCCCTTTGTATGCCATATTTTTGTATGATATTTTTGGCCTATATAAAATCTGTTTTGAGCCCTTCTTCAACATTGAAGAAGGGCTCACCACTGTTTGGGACCTCCATGTGTCACTTGCCATTGAACCCCTCTTTGGTCCCCATTTTTGCATGATTTATTAGCTTATTGAGCTTCTATTTTTGGACCATGGTCCGAACTGAAAAGAGGCTTATTTTGACCCCCTATTCATGTTTCATTAAGGGTCTATGGCTTTTTGAGACACCCTTTGTATACTTCATCTTATAGCCCTTTTGGTGGCCTCATTTTGCATGATATTTTGAGCCTATTTTTATACTGTTTTGAGCTCTGATGTAAACTTTGAATAGGCTTATTTTGATCCCTTCTTCAACATTGAAGAAGGACTAATCCTTGTTTGGGACCTCCATGTGTCACTTGCCATTGAACCCCTCTTTGGTCCCCATTTTTGCATGATTTATTAGCCTATTGTGTCTCTGGTTTTCAACCCTGAGAAGAACTGAAAAGGGTCTTATTTTGACCCCCTCTCCATGTCTCGTTGAGGGTCTTTGGCTGTTTGATGCATATTTTGTATACTTTGTGTTTAATCCTCTTTTGGCCTCATTTTTGCATAGCATTTTGAGCATACTTGTATCTGTCTTTGGGACTTTCCACAAACTAAAAATAGTCATATTTTTGGCCCCTATTCAAAATTGTAGAAGGTCCCTTCTCTGTTTGAGGCCAGCATTTGTGACTTGCTTCATTACCTCCCTCGCGGAGCCATTTTTGTATGCTAATTTAGTCTCATTTATAACCACTTTTTGGCCATGCTCTAAACTGTAAAAATTCTTTTCTCAGGGCTTCCTTGCTTCTGTCTTTTCATTTCCTATTCAAATTATGTATGCATTGTATAGTTATAGGCCATTTCATGCGCCAAAACACGTGTTTCGGGACTCGTTTCACGCATCGGGTTTCATTTTACCGGGTTTCGGGGCTGTTTTGCATCTCATTTTACCTCTGATTTTTGCATGATAGTATGCCTTTTTTTTGTGTTTTTCCATGTCTTGTTAGAGTGGCATTCCGTGCCGTAAGTTCGGTTCTCGGTTTGCGTGCACGCGTGCACATATTTCGAGTTGTCTCATTTTCATCATTATGGCCTCTTGTGTGAGTGTAGCTGAGGTCCACTCATGTTAGTATAAGTCCATTATTGCATTGTGTATGCCATTTCATTCCATAGCATTGTGTATGCTAGGTTGTATATTGGCGCATTGTGTATGCCATCTCATCTCGTGCATCGTGTATGCCATTTCATAGCATTTTGCATGTTAGGTTGTATCTTAGTTGCATTTCATGCATATCATGCATATTGCATCGTGTTCGGGATAAGAGTTAGCCCGGGCACGGGAAACGAGGTACGCCCAGACCGAGTGACTAACGTGTCTCAATTCCCTACCACCGACACTCCAGATTATCCATGATGGAGTTAGGTTTTGTTGTATTTTCATATGCATTCATTTCATATTGAGTTGTGCAATGACTCGGCCATCATGCATCGATATGCGTGATTGGTGGCACGAGGATCGAGACATGCATACATTTGTGAAAATACATTGCCATGCCCCTTTCCTGCTCTCTATTGCAGCAAAATGAAGAATCAGCCACTTTTCGGAGCTTGGCACGCATTTTAAGAACAGGTGCAAACAGAGGCTAATTAGGGCATCGTCATGGATTTCCGCACAAAGGCAACCCGAACATGCATCATTCATCACCCAGAGTGGAATCAAGGCAGTCCCTGGCTTGCATGCCAATTTTACAGGTTTTTTAGTTAATTTGTTAATTAATTAGGAATTTGTACATTATTTGGACTGTACTATTCTTTTATTCGGGACTGTATATTTATTCAGACCCTCTGCGCGAGGGCATAATTGTAATAAGTGTGGGTGAGTGTGATGTATGTCTTCCAATCCCACGTCTTTCTTCCCTTTTATTTACCTGCTTATGATGGTTAGATTAGGGCGTATTTCAATTAGCATACAGTATGATAGCATGTTTGCATTCATTCATCTGTTTTACATGCACCGGGCTCAGCGCATCATACTAACTGCATTTGTATTTCAATTCTAAGTTGAATACATGATAGTTGTAGCATTCCATATGCCATGTTTAGGATAGCCGAGCCTGCTATAGTTGCATTTTTGCATGTGTTGCATTTTTGCATGTGTTGCATTAGGCAATTCTGTATACTTAGGATCATGCATGGATTTCTAATCGGTTTTTGTTTTGGCTTGGAGTACTCGGTGAGTTTTTATGCTTTAGCATCCTTGCATGCGTGTGAGTGTTGCCATGAATAGCATGCTTACCATGAGGCTATGTGCTTATGTGATATACCTGCTTGGATGCCTGTGGGTGGAGGTTGGGTTATTTGGATTGGAACAATTCATCAAATGTTTGTTTTAAGCCCACTAGATAGTGGCAAAATCATGTTTTCTTAAGCCCACCCGAGGGTGGCAAATCCACGTCTTAGCCTACCTGCGGGTAGCACCATCAAACCATTTTCAAACAAACAAACATGAAGTGTTTTGTTCCAATTCAGACGACTCAGTCTATACTTGTATGTTGTGCACATCACATAGTAACCTAGGCTAATAACCGGAATAAGAACACACAATGTTTTCAAAAATAGATATCATGGTTAGTAGAGGCCGGTCTTTGACCGGGCGAGCGGGGGTGCTCACAAAGTGACCTTCCCCAATCGTACCCAAGTTCCCGAGCCGAGGCAACTTTGGTGATGACGGACACGTGGCCTTTGGCACCGAGTCAGGGCTTCCTAAATTTCCCATTAAAAAAACATTTAGGTGGCAACTCTGTATCTGGCAAAGCAGTCCATGTTTGGCACTTCTTTTCAAAAAATTTGTTTTCAAAATCGATTTTCCGGATTTGGACTCTTTGGTTCAAGATTCAGAACCGTGACATTTGAGTCCTTGAACTGTAGTGACCCCAATATGAACGGAACGGGACTTAACCCAAATGTGCAAAGAAGCTAACAAAATACAAGAAACAAAGAAATAAGCGAATCAAGGAGAACTATGAGGTAATGAACAATCTTGGAGTGAAGAATATTACAAATTCTTTAGGGAGTACGGTTCAACCCAAATGTGCAAATGCAAGGGAAAAGGGAATTAGGGTTGAGGTAGATGATGATGTTGAGTATAACCCTTCAGAGAGTGAGGATGACAATGATGATGAGTCATTGGGTTCCTTTGACCGCAAAGGTATTATACACATTATTTTATATTTGTGTGTGAACATGTCTTTTACTATTTACATTTCTTTTTCACATATCTTACACATCATATCTTTTTTAAAATATATTTTAACTGTTTTAAATATCATTTTTACTGTTTCATTATGTTCTTTCAGGAACAAGAGATGGCACCAGGACTCCGTTTACGGTCTCATTGAAGGCCATTAACTCCCACCCCAAAGGAAAGGATGGATCCCCCAAGTCAGGAGGTCGGTACCCAACCCTTATCACCTCATAATGTGCAACCTGAGGACGAGGTGACTGCATCTAGCATCGTTGGTAAGTTTGCAAAGTTGTTTTTAAGGTTTAACTTGCATTTGTTTACTTACTAACTCAATTAATATTATGTCCTTACAGCATCACATGACAGATGTGGTTGTGGCCCGACACCCGGCATACAAGCCCATCGCATTGTCAAAAAGGATGTGAAGATGTTAGTTCCTATACCTAAACAGTTTCGTGCACCTGTAGGAGACAACGCCTCTAAGCTAGTCTCCAAGATTGGTATAGAGGTTCAAACGTAGTTACCAGACCTGAGCGTTCGTAGGTGGAAGAAGGTGAATGCTGCTGCTAAGGAGCCAATGATCCAACGCTTAACGGTAATTATTGACAAACTCTTTTCATGTTTAGGCTCTGTTTCTTTGTAATTTTTATTTTTTTTTCATTTTGCAGGATCAGTTTGATCTACAAGGCAATTGGACTAATGTAGTAAAGGCTTTAGACACACAGTTTGGTCGACGATTGAGTGGTTTCACCTATAAGTTGCACAAACAATACAAGCAACTTAAGGATGTAAGAAAGGAGGATTACGCAAGAAGCCACCCACCTGCAAGAGTTACTCTTAATTAGTGGACATCTCTAATTGACAAGTGGAATAGTCAAAAATTCAAGGTAAAATGTTTTATATATGTTAATTGTCAAAAATTAAGTTTGTTCTTACTAATGTTATCTTTTCTTGTTTGTATTGGTGTGTCAATTGTGTAGGAACAATCACTAGCTAATGTGAATAATAGGATGCAAATGAAAACAAAACATCGATGTGGATCAAAATCAATCCCGGTCAGGGTACACAGCTCGGTGCGTTCTACTAATTTATCTTATTGGATTAGTAGGCTTTGTTATTTAAATCATTAAAATAACATTGAAAAACAAATGAAGCAGATAATTGCAAATGGCAAAGTGCCCGATTTAGCAGAATTTTACAAGTCCATCCACTACAATTCGGACACGCATGAATGGATTTCATCGGAGAGCCAAGTTAATTATGTATGTACAAGGCAATGCCTTTTAATTTTGATAATATTATTTATTTTGTTGTGTAGGGTAGAATAACTAATACTTGTTTGATTTATTTCAAATTAATAGGACAACATGATACAGACGCAAGCAGAACGCCTCTCACAGACTAGTGCGATCCCCTTGACCCCAAAGGAGTTGTCAGTCAAGGTGCTTAAGCAAAGGCTAGGTTATGTGAAAGGACTCGGCATGAGGCCTTCTTCTTCTGTGAATACAACTGTTGTACCTGCTAAAAATAATGACTATGTTCAACGCCTCGAGTTGCAAATAGCACAATAAAATGAACAAATTGCAAGGTTTGAAAAGTTATAAAAGAAACAAAGTAAGAAGATACAAAGTATTATAGAGTGTTTAAGGCAGAAAGGTATCACGGGAAATTTTGAGAGTGGGGAAAGTTCAGATTCTGATGGACAAGCTTCTTGGTTAGTATATTATGTTTCTATGTTAATTTATTAGAAATTTCTTCTTCAACTAAGCTCGAAAAATGCACTTTTTCACACTTAAGCTCGAAAAGTAGGCCACTGGAGGTCAAAATCGTGCAACAACCATGAGACGGCCCAGGGAACATGGAAAACACCTCGGAAGGGACCAATGTGAGTTATGGAAACTTACGGAACTAGCACGGGACTCCCGATTTGAAAACTAAGCCCAAAATTGTACTTTTTCACACTTAAGCTTCAAAATAGGCCACCGGAGGCCAAATTTGTGAAACAGCCATGAGACGGCCCGGGGAACTCCTCAAACACCTCAAGAGGGACCAATGTGAGTTGTGAAAACTTACAGAACTAGCACGGGACTCCTTGTTTGAAAATTAAGTCAAAAATTGCACTTTTTCATACTTAAACTCGAAAAGTAGGCCATTAGAGGTCAAAATTGTGCAACAACCACAAGACCGCCTGAGGAACATGTCAAACACCTCGGGAGGGACCAATGTGAATTGTGAAAACTTACGGAACTAGCACGAGACTCCCGGTTTGAAAACCAAGTCGAAAAATGCACTTTTTCATACTTAAGCTTCAAAATAGGCCACCGGAGACCAAAATCGTGCAACAGTCACGAGACAGCTCGGGGTACACATCAAATACGTTGGGAGGGACCAATGTGAGTTGTGGAAACTTACAGAACTAGCACGGGACTACCAGTTTGAAAACTAAGTCCAAAAATGCACTTTTTCATACTTAAGCTCAAAAAGTAGGCCATCGAAGGTCAAAATCGTGCAACAACCATGAGACGGCCTGAGAAACACGTAAAACACTTTGGAAGGAACCAATGTGAGTTTTGGAAACTTACGAAACTAGCGCAGGACTCCTGGTTTGAAAACTAAGTCGAAAAATGCACATTTTCGCACTTAAGCTTGAAAAAAGGCCAACGGAGGTCAAAATCGTGCAATAGCCACGAGACGGCCCAAGGAACACATCAAACACCTTAGAAGGGACCAATGTGAGTTGTGGAAACTTACAGAACTAGCACGGGACTCCCGGTTTGAAAACTAAGTCAGAAAATGCACTTTTTAACACTTACACTTCAAAATAGGCCATCGGAGGTCAAAATCGTGCAACAGCCATGAAACGGCCCCAGGAACACGTCAAACACCTCGGGAGGGACCAATGTGAGTTGTGGAAACTTAGGAAACTAGCACGGGACTCCCAATTTGAAAATTAAGTCCAAAAATGCACTTTTTCACACTTAAGCTTAAAAATAGGCCATCGGAGGTCAAAATCGTGCAACAACCACAAGACGGCCCGGGAACACATCAAACAACTCGAAAGGGACCAATATGAGTTGTGGAAACTTACGGAACTAGCACGGGACTCCTAATTTCAAAACTAAGTCCAAAATTGCACTTTTTCACTTAGGCTTCAAAATAGGCCACCGGAGGCCAAATTCGTGCAACAGCCAAGAGATAGCCCGGGGAACATGTCAACCACCTCGGGGGGGACTAATGTGAGTTGTGGAAACTTACGGAACTAGCACGGGACTCCCGGTTTGAAAACTAAGTCCAAAAATGCACTTTTTCACACTTAAAGCTCGAAAAGTAGGCCATCGAAGGCTAAAATCATGCAACAAGCACGAGACGGCCCAGGGAACACG
The DNA here is from genome assembly GCA_025200525.1 of Camellia lanceoleosa. Classification (NCBI taxonomy): domain Eukaryota; kingdom Viridiplantae; phylum Streptophyta; class Magnoliopsida; order Ericales; family Theaceae; genus Camellia; species Camellia lanceoleosa. The sequence goes on from CM045764.1 coordinate 31,334,600, forward strand.
TCAAACACCTCAGGAGGGACCAATGTGAGTTACGGAAACTTACGGAACTAGCACGGGACTCTCGGTTTGAAAACTAAGTCGAAAAATGCATTTTTTCACACTTAAGCTTCAAAATAGGCCACCGAAGGCCAAAATCGTGCACCAGCCACAAGACGGCCCAAGGAACACCTCAAACACCACAGGAGGGACCAATGTGAGTTATGAAAACTTACGGAACTAGCACGGGACTCTCGATTTGAAAACTAAGTCAAAAAATGCATTTTTTCACACTTAAGCTTCAAAATAGGCCACCGGAGGCCAAAATCGTGTAACAATCACAAGACGGCTTGGGAAATACATCAAACACCTCGAGAGGGACAAATATGAGTTGTGGAAACTTACGAAACGAGCACGGGACTCCTGGTTTGAAAACTAAGTCAAAAAATGTACTTTTTCACACTTAAGCTTTAAAATAGGCCATCGGTGGTCCAAATCATGCAACAGTCACGAGACGGCCTGGGGAACACGTCAAACACCTCGAGGGGGACCAATGTGAGTTGTGGAAACTTACGAAACTGGCACGAGACTCCCGGTTTGAAAACTAAGTCCAAAAATGCACTTTTTCACACTTAAGCTCAAAAAGTAGTCCATCGGAGGTTGAAATCATGCAACAACCACGAGACGGCCCAGGGAACACGTTAAACACCTCGAGAGGGACCAATGTGAGTTGTGGAAACTTACGGAACTAGCACGGGACTCCCGGTTTGAAAACTAAGTCGAAAAATGCACATTTTGACACTTGAGCTTGAAAATAGGCCATCGGAGGTCAAAATCGTGCAACAGCCATGAAACGGCCTGGGGAACACGTCAAACACCTCGGGAGGGGCCAATGTGAGTTGTGGAAATGTACGGAACTAGCATAGGACTCCCGATTTGAAAAGTAAGTCAAAAATTGCACTTTTTCACACTAAAACTTCAAAATAGGCTATCAGAGACCAAAATTGTACAACAGCCATGAGACAGCCCAGGGAACATTTCAATCACCTCGAGAGGGACCAATGTGAGTTGTGAAAACTTACAGAACTAGCACGGGACTCTCGGTTTGAAAACTAAGTCGAAAAATGCACTTTTTCACACTTAAGCTTTAAAATAGGCCACCGGACGCCAAAATCGTGCAACAGCCACGAGACGCCCAGGGAACACGTAAAACACCTCAGGAGGGACCAATGTGAGTTGTGGAAACTTACAGAATTAGCACGGGACTCCCGGTTTGAAAACTAAGTCCAAAATTGTACTTTCTCACACTTAAGTTTCAAAATAGGCCACCGAAGGCTAAAATCGTGCAACAGTCACAAGATAGCCTGGGGAACACCTCAAACATATCGGGAGGGACCAATGTGAGTTGTGGAAACTTACGAAACTAGCACGGGACTCTCGGTTTGAAAACTAAGTAGAAAAATGCACTTTTTTGCACTTAAGTTTCAAAATACGCCACCAGAGGCCAAAATCGTGCCACAACCACGAGACGACATGGGGAACGCCTCAAACACCTCGGAAGGGAGCAATGTCAGTTGTGAAAACTTACGGAACCAGCACAGGACTCAAGGTTTGAAAACTAAGTCCAAAATTGCACTTTTTCACACTTAAGTTTCAAAATAGGCCACCGGAGGCCAAAATCGTGCAATAGCCACGAGACGGCCTGGGGAACACGTCAAACACCTCGGGAGGGACCAATGTGAGTTGTGAAAACTTACGGAACTAGCATGGGACTCTTGGTTTGAAAACTAAGTCCAAAAATGCACTTTTTCACACTTAAGCTTCAAAATAGGCCACTGGAGGCCAAAATCGTGCAACAGCCACGAGACAGCCCGAGGAACTCCTCAAACACCTCAGGAGGGACCAATGTGTGTTGTGAAAACTTACGGAACTAGCACGGGACGCCTTGTTTGAAAATTAAGTCGAAAATTGCACTTTTTCACACTTAAGCTTCAAAATAGGCCACTGGAGGCCAAAATCGTGCAACAGCCACGAGACGGCCTGGGGAACATGTCAAACACCTCGAGAGGGACCAATGTGAGTTGTGAAAACTTACGAAACTAGCACGGGACTCCCGGTTTGAAAACTAAGTCCAAAAATGTACGTTTTCACACTTAAGCTTTAAAATAAGCCACCAAAGGCCAAAATCGTGCAACAGCCACGAGACGGCCCGGGAACACCTCAAAAACCTCAGGAGGGACCAATGTGAGTTGTGGAAACTTACGGAACTAGCACGAGACTCCCGGTTTGAAAACTAAGTCCAAAATTTTACTTTTTCACACTTAAGCTTCAAAATAGGCCACTGGAGGCCAAAATCATGCAACAGCCACGAGACAGCCCGAGGAACTCCTCAAACACCTCAGGAGGGACCAATGTGTGTTGTGAAAACTTACGGAACTAGCACGGAGCTCCCGGTTTGAAAACTAAGTCGAAAAATGCATTTTTTCACACTTAAGTTTCCAAATAGGCCACTGGAGGTCAAAATCGTGCAACAACCACGAGACGGCCTGGGGAACACGTCAAACACCTCGGGAGGGACCAATATGAGTTGTGGAAATTTACGGAACTAGCACGGGACTCCCGGTTTGAAAACTAAGTCAAAAAATATACGTTTTCACACTTAAGCTTCAAAATAGGCCATCGGAGGCCAAAATTGTACAACAGCCACTAGACGGCCCAGGGAACACCTCAAACACCTCGGGAGGGACCGATGTGAGTTGTGGAAACTTACAGAACTAGCATGAGACTCCCGGTTTGAAAACTAATTCGAAAAATGCATGTTAAATTGTATGTTTTATAGATAAGATAATAATTGTCTAAATTGCATTTTTTTTTTTTTTTTTTTTTTTGTGTTTCATTTTTTTGCAGATTCGAGATTTGATATGGACATGTTTGGTAATTTTGAGGGTAGAAGGTAGCTCATTTTGTGTTTTTGTTCATATTACCTTACATGTATTTTGGTTGTGTTGTAAATTCTATATTTTTGTTGGTATTACAGGGCATGTTTGGTAATCTGCCCTTGATATTTTATTTTTGTTGATATTAGTAGACATGTTTTTTGTTGGATATTAGGAGATGTGTTTGGTAATCTACATGCGGTTGATATTATATTTTTGTGGATATTAGTTGACGTTTTTTGTGGATATTAAGAGACATGTTTATAATCCGCATGCAGTTCATATTGTATTTTTGTAGATAGTGCTGAAATTCGATTGTGATGTTTATGAAAATGAACAGATTTTTGTATTGATTTGTAATAGATATTTTATTGAACAGGTTATTGAAATGCGCAGGGAATTGTTACTGAAAAGAAAAAATTTTGGAAGAAAATAATGCCCCCATTTTCAAATTCTTTAATTTTTATTAGTGATGAAATAAAAAATGTCGCTATTAGCTTTTAATAAACATGACGAATAATTTTGTCACTAATGATATAGTACGAAACAAATAATTTTCGTCACATTTGCTGAATATTTCATTGCTAAATTAAAATATTTGGTGACAAAATGTTTTTTTGTTATTGAATAATTTTCTTTTTTGCTCATTTTAGTGACAAATTTTTTTGTCACCTTAATCCATATCATTGGTGAGGAAAACTTCCATCACTAAAATATATTTGGTGACGAAATTGATGTTTTAACGGACGAAAAATTCAACATTTGGAGACAAAACATTTCGTCACCACAAATGAAAAATAGGCGACGAAACTGTTTTTCGTCACCAGGTACTTTTAGCGACGACAAATAGGCAACAAACGTGGTGACAAATTTTTTTCGTCGCAGATCACTGTAGTGACGAAAATTTGATGTTTGAAGACAAAATCAGTTTGTCACCAAAGGCCTTTTTTGTTGTAGTGACTCTTCAAAATTAATTAGCTATAACTAATTAATTATAACAATTAGCTAAGTAGTTAAACTAAAATGGCCTCGATATGCTATGCATGCTCATGCACGTGACTGGTTTCCACGCGAAAAGCCACTGTTTTGCTGCTAAATGTCTCTGTTGCACAACCTTTGCATTGGTTTTCCACTTCTGGACCAACTCTGTTCTGTCTCAAAAGGGCACTGCTAAATTTTCACTTGTGGCCGATAGGGGGTTGGTCGGCCACTGATGACTAGACTTCTTTACTACAACTGAGAGCAAATAGAGCAGCACAGTGTATTTCTCAAGGGTTGTTTGTACTATGTGTCCCTCCTTATCATGAAAACATTTCAAAGGAGTGATGCACTTAGCTCTTAAACCATCAATCAAGCAATTTCATTGCATGATGGCCAAAGAACTAAGATGTACAAGTTCAATAAATGCACAAACAAGACCAAAAGCCTTCAGCCTATCATGCATGATCAAGGGCAATGGAGACCTTGGAAACTTGGCACATTTCATCACTTTGAGTATGAAATGTCCCAATTTTCCTTGTGTTCAATTAACGTCCGATTGAACACACCAAAACACAATCAAATTCTTATCTTGCATCATTTTAGTTGCAACTTTTTAGTTACTCATTTTAGATTACCAATCATTCCTTAACCAATTAAGTCCATTGGTGAATCAAATCCTCTATAGAGAAGAAGTGTCAAACAAGGGGTGGTTTAAGGCAAGAGAGAGGTGTCATGTCGTTGGAAATGAACCCCCAAAAGAGGATTAAACTATTAAGCATGGATCTCAATCTCAAGCTTAAACTATCCTAAGGTTGAAATAACCCTCAAAGCAAAGAAAAAAAATCAAGAAATGAGAGAGGTTGCAGAGATTAATAGTACTAAAATTAAGTGAGAAAAAGCACTAAAACAGTCCAAATCAGAGGCTAAAACATGCTGGAATTAGGCTACAAAAGGCTAGCAAATTAAGTTAATACATGGAGTTGAGTAGGCTACCAAACAAGATACAAGGAGGGGAGGCTAACCCTTACAAATTTGGACTTCAAAACATGATTTTTACCACTAAAAAAGCTTTGAAATTCAGTATTTAAAATCCTCAAAAAAGATTGTTTGAAAGTGGGAAACAAAGGTAGAAAGGCCTTGAGAGCAAGGAATAAAGAAGGGTGAATCACCCCCTAACCTTAAACGGCCTAAAATCACCAATTTCAGCTCACAAAAACAGAGTTTTTATAGCCCCAAAACAACCTAAAAACAGTGGAAAAAAAGATAGAAAAACAAGTATACAAAGCAAGGTAAAAGGGGAAGTATTGTACCTTTTGAAGCAAAGACCAATTCTAGGCAACAATTCAAGCCAAAATCACCTTCTAGAGCTCCAAGAAGTCCTCAAGGAATCTTAGCTCAAAGATGAACAACTTTGGTTAAGGAAGTATAGGCAAAAGTGCGGTGTATGTAGACTAAAGTGCACAAACTTGCAAGAGAGAAAGAAATGTAGAGAGAGAGAGAAATAATTTTTGCTCCAAAAATTCTAACTCTCAAAAATGGGGGAGGAGACCCCCTATATATAGAAAACATGCATTCTATACAAGAAGATCCAGCCCTATACGTGGGTGTAAATACATGCATCTGTGCAAACAGCTGGCACAACTGGCATAAAATATCTGCAAAAGCAACTGGTGGCCGTCGGCCACTATTGGTAGCTGATCTTCCACCACTGATGGCCGACCGACCATACCAATGGTCGACAACCAGGAAACATGGCTGACAGCCCATAGTGGTGGCCGACAGGTCACCAGAAGGTTTAGTCTGAAAACACCAAGGTTTTGGTCCAAAAACAAGGTGACATGGGTGCATGGCTCAAAGTTATGGCATTCCATTAAGGACTTCGAGCACTTGGCGAGCAAACATATTCATCATCAGGTGTGCATGCGAGGACGTCCAAGTCGTAAGGGCCATCAAAAATGGGGTGTCTACAATAGCCAATATAGAATAAATGAAAAGAACTCTCGGTCAGTCATAGGATCTTCCTTCTTATTCTCAATCTTTACAAAATCATTGAAGAAAGAGTTCAAAGATGGAATGGTGAAACTGACTGGAGGGTTTGGGTAATTAGGGGTAAGGGGATCACCAATTGATGAGAACCCTAAGAGATGACAGATATCAAGGACAGTGGGAGCCATCATACTATATTGGAATTGGAAAAAATTAAAAGTTAAGTTCCAAAAGCAAATAGTAGCAGGAATAAAAAAATGGGTCTTTAGGAATAATAAACCTGGAGAAGTGAAGAGCATCGAGGATACAGAGCTCTTGCAAGTCCCATTCTCTGGTATGGACAACTCTGTCATATCATTCCTTATATTCTGTCCTCAGTGTGGGCCAGCAGCAATGAGGTCGGTTCATCTTCCAGCTTCTCCAGTTAAGGCCCTCCCTCATAAAAAAGGTAGTGATCCTCTAAACGAGGATATAGGCCAGGAAACAGGGCAGGGACTTCTCTGAAGATAGGTCTAAGGATGTATTCTCCTTGAGCATGGTGACAAGGGATGAAGATGTGCCCATCAATGGTGCTTAATTCACTAACTTTGTATTTTTCTATCTTGTCATTGAGGCACCTCCTCAAAGCCACAGATGGGTTCATGCGCTCAATAACTGGTACTTTCAAGGAAGAAGAAGCCATTAGTGAGAGGTTGAAAAGTGGGTGAGAAGAGTGAGTATGAGAAGGGTATGAAGCTGAAGTCGAGAGCAATAGGAGTGAAAAGGGAATTTTGGACAAGTGAATAAGTAAAAGCACGAGAAGATGGGGTTTTTAAACATTTCTATCCAAAATTGCCCATTTAATATGACGGGTAAATAGGCCCAAGTTTTGACCCATGTGTGATTAAGGCTTTTATTTTAGAACTCCTGAAAACACAAGAAAGAGAGCAACCTTCAAAACAGTATGTGGATATCTTATGAAGAAGGGAAACACATTTCAAATACTCAACTTGGCTTCAAAAACAGGTAGCTAGCCTCGAAGCCAGTTTTTCAAATACTCAGCTTGGCTTCGAAAGCAGGTGGTTGGCTTCGAAGCCAATTTTATACCTTAAACTCCAGTATAGCTAGGGTTTGTTTACTTCGAAGGTTTTGAAGGTTTTCTCTTAGGCATTCCATAAAAGGCAATTTCCTTCGAAAGAGTCTTTGTAGTATTCTGCGATTAAAATATGGTTCTTTCTTGATTTTTTGGATTTCAAAATAAGTAAGCACTACGAAGCCAGTACTTGGTTAAGCAATGTGAAAATTTCAAAGACCAAAGGACTTACCCATGCATGAAAGTACTTTCTTGAACTTTTTGCTAAAACAAATCCCTTCAAAGACAAATATTGTCATTTTGCAAAGGAAACTCCATGCTTCGAAAACACTTAAACCAGGCTTCAAAGCAAAATTGGTTAATTCGAAGCTATTATTTACATAGATTATCTGAACAAAGTAAGGAATAAGGTCATATTAACCATACAATTAGAATATGAAAATCCAATTTTATTAATAAAACATTTACATTGGGAAAACCTACTTGGTTACATTCTCAATTTCATAAAAGTAAGGAATGGACAAAGTCACAAGATTGTGAAACTTTGTCTAGCAAAATTCAATAAATACATATTCTTTTTCTAGTCTTTCTTCTATCCTATCTAGATTTGGTTTATCTAATTGATGAGCCCTGATTTGGAAGAAGAGTTGTTGGACCTTCATTTTGAACTTTGTTTGCTTGAGAGCTCTATTCACTTCATCCATCTATCCTCCCCAATGCGCATCACTCATAGTCGTATCTTCTCCATACTCTAAATCTTGGTTCTTGAAATCCTTATACTCTTCAAGAAGATTCTTTGCCTCATATTGGGTTTGAATGCGAGTAGTAGAGATCTCCTCCAGTGACTCACTGCTAGCAGAAGTATTTTTGTGCCAGTTGAGCAGTAAAGGGAGTTGATCTAGGAAAATATGAAGCTCTGCCTAAGCCACATGGTTGAGAAGATGGCTTCGAGAGACAATATCACAAGCTCATAAAAGGTTTTTATGAGGGGTGTCTTCTTGAAGGACTTCGAAAGATAAGTGAGAGAAAGCAGCAAGTAGAGTCTGGGCTCTATACTGCTGATAAGCAATTGGAGGAACTAGAGCCTAGTAGGGAGCAAAATGTTGGCTCTCGAAGAGGGTGAGCTTCAATTTCCCAATCCAATTAGGATTGGGAGACAAGAAAGGAGCAATTGGGTCCCCTCCAAATGAAGGTGGAAATTGGGGCACGTTCACACACTCTAGTCAGTCAGAAGAGCAAAGTTTTGCTTTCTTGGCTAAGAGTGCAGAGCTGATTCCCAAAGCTTTAATAGGGTGTAGGGTCTTTCGCACTATTCTGGTCAGCAAGGTAGAAGTATACCATGCCAAAAGCAAGTTGTCTTCAAGGCTGCAAAGACGGTCGAAGGGAACATATAGATACACTACATAGCTGTGCATAAAAGGATGAATGGTAGTGGGGTCATCAAATTTAGGAAATCTATGGTGGATTTGCTCCCTTGTTTGAGGTTGAGTGGATGTTGGCCAAGTACCCGAACCAATATTCCCAGAAGAAGAAGAAGCAGCTTTGTCCCATGCAGAAGGTTTCTGAGCAAAGGAAAAGCTTCCAAGATCCATTTTTACAAGTTCTTGGTCCAGACACTCGTATTTTGCAAAAGCTTTCATAACTTATATAAATGGAGACAGATAAATGTGGCTAATAAATACATGAAGGTTCTTTCGAGATCGGTCATCATTGTCTAAAACCTCCTCATATGCTTGATCAATGCAAGAAAGAGCTTGATTAGCCATTGCAGATGTATCAATCTCTTCGTATACGCAGATAATGGAGGTTCAAAGCGCAAGAAAGAATTTAAAAAGTTCAATGCTTCATTGCTCAAAAACGGTTATACTTCTGAAATAAACAAAGTCCATGAACATCCTGGGATGTGGGCAAAGTGCACTAATGCACTAATATCACCAAGTATTAGGTATATTAGTGCGGGGGGTAATGTTGGCTATATATTTTGTATAAGCCAATCGCAGCTTAGTACGTGGCTCGTGAAGGGTAATTTGGAGAGTTAATACAAGTCTCCAATCAATGACAGGTACATGGCAGTTCATATTAGTGATAATGGATCTGCGTAGCATTGAAGCAGTTAGAAGGCACAAGATGACATGGCCCAACGGTTACTTACAATTCAAATTCAAATTCAAGAGGGAAGCCTAACTGCAAAAAATGATATAGTAGAAGCTAACTGTGCGAGGCCATGACCAAAGATCGTGGAAGGGCATTTCGATGGTTAGAATATCACTTCGACGGTTACCATTAGAAGGTATAAATAGAAAAGAAGGCTAGATAGAAAAGGCTTGGACTCAGATCTAGAAACTAGTTATTTACTTCATATTTTCTTTCCAGTTCTTCAATTTCTATACCTTCAATTCTAGTATTGCACTTTATTTCTTAGGAGTAGTTTCAAGTAGTTTGTTACTCTGAACCTCTTCAAGGCTGGGTCATTGTAAGTTCATTATAAGTTCTCATTTACTTAATGAAATTCAATTTTTGAATTGTTTTGTACCTGTTATTATTTATAAGTTTCTCCTATGTAAAGCCACCAATAAAAGTCCTCTTCATTGAGGCTGAAAGAACTTCAACACAATCATTTGATAATTGGTTGGCAATTAAACTTTCGGTAAAGACTTATTGATTCTTGCTGATACGCTTAAATTTACATTATTAATCTTCGAAAGCCAAAAAAGCCAATAGATGGAAAAATATATTTTAAGTGTCATACAACAAATTAATTAAGTATTTTAATATTCTAAAATAATTTCTCCATTTAAGTAAAGATGAATTTTATTTTTAGGTATAAGAAAATAAGAAATTGTTTGAATTGTTTATTATTCACAAATGATTTCTTGATCTTTCATTTCTTATTAACTAATTTTAATTTAGAAAAAATTATTGAAAAATCCAAACTAACAATTGCCTAAGGCATTAGATCCAGTAAATATTTTTTGTTGATGAGAAATCCACAGTTTGTGAAATAGTTTGCTTAAAAATCCTTTTGTTGTTTTTTAAGAACATTTTGTTTCCAATTTTACACTTTTATCTGTTGAAATTTTTTTATTCTATCTGTTGATTTTTTTTGTCTATTGAATTTTTTTTATTCTATCTATTGAAATTTTGATTTTATTTATTGAAAAAATATTTCTGTGAAATTCTATTAATTAAAGGGCAATATAGTCATTTTTGATAGAAAAGTAATGGCATTTCTACTAAATTAACGGATTGACATAATGTAAAGAACAATTTGTATTTTAAACAAATAATGTAATTTTCATAAATATAAAGAACAATTTGTATTTTAAACAAATATCAAGAAATGTATTTGTAATTTAATTATGAATTTGAAAATTTTGGCCAAAACCCCTTAGGTCCAACATCTTAATGTGAAAAGGATAGTCTATTTTTATTTTTTATTTTTATGTTCTAAACACCCTTACATAGCCCCGTTTTTTTCAAGAAGGATAATTTCTTATTTATTTTTATTTTTTATAGATGATCTTACCCTTGATATATATATATATATATATAGAGAGAGAGAGAGAGAGAGAGTATAGATCCCAATGGATCTGTAAAATCACAGAGCAAAAAAGTCTCCCTGTTTCCTCTTAACGAGCTTCGATTCGCAATCCACAATTTTTTACTACTTCATTCCTATTTACAACGTTCCAATTTAGTGGTTCTTATATCATTTCTTTATTTTCAATTTTTGAGTTTTTATATTTTTATTGGGTTCTTGCATGTGTCAAGAGACAAATTAAAAAAAGTTAAAGACATGGCATGAGTGATCTTTTCGCATGACTATCGTTCTTTGAATAATGACTTGGACCCCCTTTTTTTCTCACTCCCTTGACCCCCTCTTCACTTGATTGGCTACTTTTTATTTCTTTTTTTTTTTTTATTTCTTCTCCTCCAAGCACCACCTGCCACGTGTCTGTGAGGGGGGGGAAGGGGGGTGGGGGTGGTGATTGGAGGGGGTCTTCCTCTAGTTCTCATTGTTATTGTTGTTTACCAGCTCATGTGCTTGGCTGATTTGGAGTTCAATTACATCAAAACATAAGACTCTGCATCTTTGATACATAAGGTGGTTCTACCAAAGTTTATTACTTAAGACCATCTCCAACGGTGTATCAGAATGGATATCAAATTTAAATTTTGATGAAAAAGGCACTGTTCATCACTCCAACGGTTCATCAGAACTGATATCAAATCCAAAATTCATCAAACAATTCATCAAAAAACCGACCAGAAAAAAGAACCAAAATGACCGGAGAGGGGGGGTTGGGGACTGAACGACCACCTACCTAAGGATTGACCACCCCAACCGTTAAAACCAAAAAAGTTCAAAAAAAAAAAAAAAAAAAAAAAAAAAAAAAAATATATATATATATATTTTTTTGCTTCAACTCGATCGTCGCCCGTGTCGCCCCGTCAAAAAAAAAAAAAAAAAAAAAAAAAAAAAAAAAAAAAAAAAAAAAAAAAAAAAAAAAATTTTTTTTAACTGGTCGACCGACCACGTTTTGTCGGGACACATTAAAAATTTGAAGATGCTCTAAGGAGCCTTGTGTTTTTTTTTTTTTTTTAATCTAATAACTGGGCATTAGTTTATATCACCATTGAGTGTTCCATACCTATACTATAAGTCTTGTGCTTCCTCTTCGTAGGGTTTTTTTATTTTTTATTTTTATTTTTGTTGTTGATACTATGTTCAGAACATATAGTAAAATATTGCTGTTAACCAGAATAATATTTTACTATAAAAAAGAGTAACATGTTACTGTGAAATAAAAGTAACATGTTATTGTCAAACATAATAATATGTTATTGTTTATGTCCATTTTTTACGGTAATTTTTAAATTTTTTTTTTATGAATTTCATAATCAACATGAATCTTATTTGATAAATCTTGATAACATAATTATAAAAAAAAAAACTAATTTTATTAAAAATCGACATTTAGATAAAAAGTTATATCATTTTAAAGTTTAAAATATTAAATTACTTACTAAGAATATTTTGGTAACAGTGATGTGTGCTAGACTTTTAAAGAAATTTTGTTTATGCTTCTCCTTAATGCATTAAAATTTTATTATAAAATTTTTTTGATCAAATCTCTTTATTAATTTAGTATTTGTTTTAACCAAACTAATCGATGCACATCTCTAATTAAAGATTATTATAATTGGTACGTGTCTCTCCAACAACTACTAAGAAATTTGAATTCAAGGACCTCTTATTTATCAAATTAATTGAGGGTTAATCCTTAATCGCATCAAGCACCATTGAGTAGAGATGAACATAACCCGAGTTCAAGTCTAATCTTATCATATGAAACCCGACCACTTAACTCGGTATATGAACTAATAATTATTTTATTTTATTTTGTATTAAAAATAAAAAATTTATCATTGTTAATTTGATTTGATTTGATTTATCATTTTCTTCCAATGATTCCGTTTAAAATTTATCATTTTAGGAGACTATTTGCTATGATATAAAAATATATATTTTTATCTTTTTTGAATCATATTACCTCTTTATTTTTTTTATGTATCTTTTCATAAAAAATTAAAAAATATATTTATGTAGATCATTCTACATATCCTCTAGGTCAGTGACCATTCCTATTGGGCCATGTTTGGCTGATTATTTGTTGATATGTGACCAAAACCAAAAAAAATAAAAATAAATAAATAAATTGTTCTTGCTTTTGCTTTCTTTTATAAGAATATCTCCAACAGTGCATCAAACCATGTCTCAGATTTGAAATTTAATGAAAAAGTGACTTTTTCAAGCTCTAATGGTTTCACCAATTTGATATCAAAATGAGAAAGGAACAAACATTTCATCAAACTGAGGACAAGCTCTGTATATCAGTATTTCACTGTACTTGACCGTTGGAGTGGGCCAACCGGTCAACCAACCGGATATTCGGCCGGTTGACTCACCGGTCGACCAATTCCCTTTCAAATAGGTAGGTTCAAATCAGTCAAAAATGTTCAAACAGGTAAAAAAAAAAATAAAATTTAGCCTTATCGGTCGACCGGCCGGTCGACCCTTCCCTTTTGATGCATGGTTAGAGTAAGTCATATCAAATTGAAAAAATTAATTTTTTTTATTTAAATTTAATAAAAAATTTGGTTTAGCATTGAAGATGCTTTAATGAAATTACAATTCAAGGCAAGTTTTTAAAATAAATTTTATTTGCTGATTAGTTATCTGTTTTTAAAAACATTTTAGTAATTGAATAGCTTTTTAAGCCCTTTTCCTGTTCAACAGGAAACACGGATTTGCAATAACCAAGAAAAAGCAAAGAAGCAGAGCAATAATACCCTACCAACAACGACACGTGTACTGCAGTACTTCCACACAGGAAATAGGATAGGAAAGTAGTCGCACTGCAGTACTACCACAGAGATCTTTTCTACTTGTGTTTTCAATTTCCCAATTTTGTGTCTTCGCCCGCCGCGCCTCCCTCGCCTCCCCCCACCCCCCTCCCCCCCCTCCCCCCCCCTCCCCTCCCCCCCTCCCCCCCTCCCTCCCCCCCTCCCTCCTCTCCTCCCCTCTCCCTCCTCTCCTCCTCTCTCTCTCCTCTCTCTTCTTCTCTCCTCCTAAAAAAAAAAAAAAAAAAAAAAAAAAAAGAAACGGCGACGTTTTTGTTTTAGCTTTTGGTCGGGCGCTTGGATATGAATGATGAATCTGTTTATGTCTCTCTCTCTCTCTCTACTAATTCCTTATCCCAAACAGTTAAACAATGGCTTCCTCCTCTGTTCCATCTTCATCTCGACCTCGATACACATACGATGTGTTCTTGAGCTTTAGAGGCGAAGATACCCGCGATAATTTCGTCAGTCATCTCTCCACTGCGTTGGCTCAGAAGGGGATTCACACCTTCAAAGATGATGAAAAGCTCGAGAGAGGAAGAGCGATTTCGCCTGAGCTCCGGAGGGCTATTCGAGAATCGAGGTTTTCAATCGTGGTTTTATCGAAGAATTACGCTTCTTCGAGATGGTGTTTGGATGAACTCGTGGAGGCACTAGAATGCAGCAACACAACAGTTTATCCGATATTCTATCATGTGGATCCATCGGAAGTGAGAAGACAAAGAGGGAGTTTTGGGGAGGGATTTGCAGAATTGGTTTCCAAACAGGGAGTATTGGGGATGGAGAATGTTCAAAGGTGGAGGAATGCTTTGGAGCAAGTTGCCAATTTATCAGGATGGCCTTACCCCAGTGACACCATCATAAGGTAACTTGCAATTAGATACAAAATAGGGAAAACGTTCTTGGCTGATATTATTTCCTGTATTCATTCATAACAAACTTAACGGGATCTCTCTATTTTTTTTTTTATATAACAAAGTTAAAAAAGTTATAAAAAGCCACTCACCTTATCTCTCTATTCAATTTTTTTTTTTTACCAATTTCTCAAAACCTTACAATATATTGACATTTCATCCATATATATATATATATAATTGTATTATAAGTAAAGAAAAAAAAAATTGAAATGTAGAGTTTAAAATCTCAATTTATTTTTTTATTTTATTTTATTTTATTTTTTTATATATTTTTGAATTTTTTAGCACTAAAAAAATATGTGTCTTGAAAGGATTGAGTTTCATATTATGGTAATATCTCTTTGACATTTAATTAATAGAAACTAAATTAAAGTAAGTTTTCAAATGAAATAATATGCCATTATTGTTTATTAATTAATAAGGAAATCTTTTCAAAATTTTTTACAATATAATCTTTTTAAAAATGCTTACACAAAAAATAAATGCTAACACAACAGTTTATCCGATATTATATCATGTGGATCCATTGGAAGTGAGAGCATTCACATTGGGATGACTAAAAAAGTGTGTTAAGATGTGTGTTGTCTAATAAAAAGTGATAAAAGTGGGGTCCAAAAATATGTGTTAAGGTGCATTAAGAATTTTTTTAATTTTACAGAGTGAGTGGTGGTGCAATGAATGTGTTAAGAGTTTGTGTTAAAAATATATATATATAATAAATAAAATAAATAAATAATTTAATTTAATCAAGAATTTCAAGCCTTAAAAAAAATCTTAACAAGTAAAAAAAAAAAAAATTGCAATTAAATTGTTAGACGTCCGGCCGGTCAATCGGTCAGACACAATTTTTTTATTATTTTTTTAAAAGGGTCCGGATGTTCGTGGGGGACGATTGGCAGGACGTTCGAGAGATGACCGGCCAGACATCCGGAGGGACGACCCCACGCCACTTTCCCACGTCCATCCTCTCTCTCTCTCTGACTAAAACGCTAACCACAATTAACAAAGAAGTTAACATCTGACACTAACACACCCCACTAACACACTCCTTAACACTTTCACTGTGAAGACAAAAGTTATTGTGGTTGGTTAAATGTTTAGCCACTGATACTAATACACCCACTAACAGATCCATTGAAGATGCTTTGAGGAGGCAAAGAGGGAGTTTTGGGGAAGGGATTTGATGAATTGGTTTCCAAACAGGGAGTATTGGGGATGGAGAATGTTGAAGTGGAGGAATGCTTTGGAGCAAGTTGCCAATTTATCTGGGTGGCCTTATCCCATTGATACCATCATAGGTAACTGACAATTATATACAAAATATATTCACATTTCATCAATAAATAAATATATACATATATATATATATTATAATATAAGTAAAAATGTTGTGACTTCTTGAAATTCTAAATCTATTTTTTTTTATATATATATATTTTTGAATATTTTAACACTAAAAAAACACGGTAATATCTCTTTGACATTTAAAGTAAGTTTTAAAATGAAATAATATGCTATTATTGTTTATAAATTAATAAGGAAATGTTTTCAAAATTTTTTACAGTATAATCTTTTTAAAAATGCTTACACAAAAAATAAATTAAGTTTTTAATTTCTAAATGCTTCTAAAAAGGTTTATACAAAATATAAATTGTTTTTATTTTTCTTCTAAGAATATTGGATAATTTATTTTTAAATTATGTTTAATCATTTCATTAATTATGACATTGTTTTTTGTTCCCCCCTAAATTACCTTACCATTTCAAAAAAATTTAAAATATGTCTAGAAACTAATTTTTTTTCTTCTTTCAAATAGCAATATTAGTTTTACATTTTTTATAATTTTTTTTAATAGTTTTTCTATGAAATATTTATTGTTCATAACTTTGTTATCAGAATCTTACGATTCGCAATTCGATTCATGATTCGATTCGCAATTTTTGCAAAATCAATACGAAGCTATGGGTGAATCTATTTTGAAAGTGAATCTCTAGTGAATCGTACGATTTATAATCGATTTATGATTCGATTCACTTTTTACGATTCATGTAATTTTTGAAATTATTGTATCCGACATATTTTCGACTCTTTTTTGCCTCTATCGATTCTTTCTTATTATTTACTCACTGTTACTTGGAAAAGTATATATGTTTATTGTCTAAATATCAATATCGTTATTAATTATTGTTATTTTAAAAATTGATAGTTTATCTATTTGGTTATTATTTTATTAAAAATGGTTAATAAGAAATATCTAAATAAAAAAATGTAAGATGGTAATCTTACATAGAAATCTTTATTAATTCCTTTCCTATTAAACTACGTAATTATCATTTAAAATAACATTTTTATTGATTTAAGTCTAAATATGTCATATTCATAAAATATATTTTATATCTAAATGTATAAATATAAATTTTTAAATAATTTTAAAAAAGTGACCGAATCTTTATGATTCACAATTCGATTTGATTCGCTTCGCAATTTGGTACAAGACTATTTCGATTCACGATACGAATTCCAATTTCACAACTATTATTCATAATAATATAGTAAGTTGACATATGCAATGGTTTGATTAATTATATTAACTTAATATTATAATCTATCTAATAAAAAAATAAATGCTATGATTAATTTTTTTTTTTTGGAGAATGAAAAAAAATAGAACTAATTATTTTATATAGACCATCTGTTATTTATAATTTAACTATTTTAGAAAGTAAATTTTGTTGGGTGTTGAATGTTAAAATTTTCAATCATTTTTTCTCATAATTTTGATATTGAAAATCTTATTAATTGTGACCCATATTTATATCTACTAACTTGGTGTTTGGAATTAGCTTTTTTAGTAGCTATTTTATTAACCTTTTTTTTTTTTTTTCGTTTTTGGTATTTTTTTAATTTTTAGAAGTTTTAAATGTCTAAGTAATACTAGACAAATCAGAAAAATAAAAAATTATTAAATACAAAAGAGTTAAAAAGAATTTGACATTTTTAATTAGATACTAAACAAAAATTAACTTATATTTCATTTGCATTTTTTACATTTTTTTTCCGTTTTCTCTACAAATTCCTATCAAAATCATAAATTCAAAAACAATGATAAAAGTTTTAAAGTTGAAGGACTAGAAATACAGTATAACTGTTTGATATGGCTTCTAACAAGTTACAGCTGATAACCGAAAAGCAAAAGCTAAAATACCTTTTCCCTTGCTTGTTAATAAAAAAATATTTATGCCTCATAAGTTGGAAACAAAAGCTCACCAAACATTATTACACAAATTTGTTAAATAGAAATAATTGAAAAGCAAAAATTAAAACACCTCTGCCCTTGCTTGATAATACAACTTATTTAGATTATTTATGCCTTATAAGTTGTAGACAAAAGCTCAGCAAACATTCATATACAAATTTTCAAAATAAAAAATTGCTATAAACAACTCTATAAACTGCACCAAACAGTTTTATTGAGGTTGGTGAGGGTTATGGGAAACTTATCCTAAGTTCTCTAGTTCAATATCACCTACAAACCAAAGAAGATAAAAAAGATTAAAACCAAACGGGGATAAAGAATAATAACAAATGAAAAAACTCAAAAATAGAAATCTTCATGAGGGCTTCTGACAATAAATTAAAGTAGAACTAAAGAAATGCAGTTCAATAACTAGTAAAGTAGATCAATTGTGGGAAATTTTAGAAACCCAATGTGCCATTCAAATAAGGCAAATAAAGACTTTTCATGTTTTTTTTTTTCTATTAAAAAATATTTCAATTGCAATGAAATTAATCACCATTTTACCAAAATAAAATTTTCTTCTTATTGCTCTTTTGAGTTTTGATGAATAAATTTATTACTATCCCCTTAAATCTGCAGGTCTGAATCAAAGTTCATCCAAAATTTTGTTGAGATACTTTTTACTAAATTAAATCGTACATATTCAAGCGTTGTCAAGGACCTAGTTGGGATGGATTCTCGTATGCAGAAAGTGATTGAATTGCTAGGTTTAGGGATGAGTGATGCTCGTGTTGTAGGAATTTGGGGAATGGGTGGAATAGGTAAGACTACTATTTCCAGAGCTGTTTATGACTGGATCTCTTACGAATTTCAAGGCTGCAGCTTTATTGAGAATGTTAGAGAAGTTTCACAAAAATGTGGTTTAAAAACTTTGCAAGAACAACTTATTTCTGAAATCTTAATGGAAAAGGATTTGAAAGTACGAAGTGATGGTTGTGCAGTACAGATGATAAGGTATATGGTATGTCGTAAAAAGGTTCTTATCGTGCTTGATGATGTGGATGAATCAACCGACCTTGAAAAATTGGTAGGAGAGCACAATTGGTTTGGTTTTGGAAGTAGAATCATTATAACCACTCGAAATAAACATGTGTTAACTAGATATGACATAAAGCATATCTATGAGGTTGAGCAATTAAGAGAAACTGAAGCTATAGAACTCTTTGAATCGAAAGCCTTCGGGAAACACCAACAAATGGGAGGCTATGAAGAGCTTGTGCGTCGTGCAGTAAAGTATGCTAAAGGAGTTCCTTTAGCTCTCAAAGTTTTGGGTTCTTTCCTTTGTGGTCGAAACAAAGATGAATGGGAAAGTTCATTAGACAGATTGAAAAAAACCCCTCTCAAGGAAGTTCGACAAGTACTTAGAATAAGTTACGATGCATTGGAATCGGAAGAACAGGACATATTCTTAGATATTGCATGTTTTTTCAATGGGAAGGACAAAAATGATGTAACAAAAATACTAGAAAGTAGTGGTTTCTACCCAACTATTGGAATAGATGTTCTTGTTCAAAAGTCTCTTATAACTATCACAAGCAATAATAAGCTGTTGATGCATGATTTGATACAAGAACTAGGGTGGTATATTGTTTACGAGCAATCGCCTAAAGAGCCTGGAGAGCGCACTAGGTTATGGCGTGATGAAGATGTAAAACATGTATTGATGGACAATACGGTAAGAGGTCTTATAGAAAAGCATGAACACTCCAAAATTGTTTAATTAACAAAAGCTAGCTCTACATAATTTTGTCAGCCTTCTAATATTGTGTTCTTGTTATTTGCTTGTGGTTATCAGGGAACAAACAAAGTGGAAGGCATAGTTATGCAGTTTAGTGACCTAAGAGGTCTAGATCCAAATGACATTCGGTTTCTAAAACAATTGAAGTTGAGGCCTAAAGCTTTTGCAAAGATGTCGAACTTGAGGATTCTCAAAATTTGTTGTACGCGCCTCTCAAAAGAGCCCAAATATCTTTCTAACAAGTTAAGTTATCTTGACTGGTTAGGATACCCTATGAAATACATGCCTTCGACATTTCAACCAGAGCATCTTGTTGAACTTCACTTAACCTATAGCAGCATTGAACTACTTTGGGAGGGAACAATGGTATGAATATGCATTCTCTTTAATTACTTTGAGTAAGATGCAAAGTCCTTGACACTATAATTTCCAAAATTTATTTCTATATAAGTTCTGTAGTTTATTTATATTTATATTTTTCTTCAACAGTATCTAGGCAAGTTAAGGATCATGAATCTTAGTCACTCGACATATCTAACGAAGAGCCCAGACTTCACAGGGGTCCCAAATCTTGAAAGACTGATTCTTGAAGGCTGTATAGGTTTGGTTAGTCTTCATCCATCCATTGGAGTTCTGAGAAGGCTTATTTGTTTGAACTTGAAGGACTGCAAAAGTCTCAAGAGTCTTCCAGACAACATTTGTCAGTTGAAAGATCTTAGAACTTTAATCCTTTATGGTTGCTCCAAACTTGACAAATTGCCACAAGACTTGGGTGTTTTGGATTGTTTATATGAGCTTTATGCAAATTGGACTGCAATTAGACAACTTCCATCCTCCATTGGACTTCTGAAGAATCTTGGAACACTAAGGCTAAGAGGATGTGAAGGAATATCTGAACTAGCAGCTTTGTCAGGGTTGAAGTCTTTACGGACACTAGATCTCAGTTACTGTAATTTAAAATCTATCCCCACAGCCATTTGTCACATCTACTCGTTGGAAAATTTAGATCTAAGTGGAAACAATATGGAAAGTTTACCTGCAGGCATGAATCAACTTTCAAGGCTGTGGGACTTGAATGTTGAAGGTTGCGAGAAGCTTCAAGAATTGCCAGAGATTTCATTTGAAATAAAATACCTATCTGCTAATAATTGCCCATCATTAAGAAAAATATGGAGTCCATCCAAATACAATAGTTTTGACGGACTGGCATTCAAGGATTGCTTCAAATTGGTTGGCGAATTGTCCTTCAAGAATTGCTTCAAATTGGTTGAGAATAAGCAAAACAACATCCTGATGGAAAAATTTATGTCAAATCGACTTCAGGTTCTCTCTCTCTCTCTCTCTCTCTCTCTCTCTCTCTCTCTCTGTGGCACACTGTGAAGCGGCGGCTTTACTATTTAGCTAATTAAACACCCTGATTTTTTTTTTTATTTTATAATTCTAATACATATGTTCAAAAAGTTCACTCATTGCAATTTTGAATACCCAGTCACTCCAATTCCCTACTTTCAACACCAAGCAATGAGTTTTTTGAATTTAAAAAAAAAAAAAAAATCACGCAGTAGCATTGGCATTTGAGTCCATTGTTTTCGTTTTTCTTTGTATATATATACGAGTGCTGTTATTAGTACTCCAATTATTTTGGACTTCCATTTCTTTACTTATAAAATCTAAAATCCTTAAAATTTCTTTTCTCTTTCCAAATAAAACCAAAATTATCCTTGTGAAAATATTTCACTCATTCAATTGAATGCACACCCTCACACCCAAAACGTTTCTCTCCCAAAAACCCTAACAAAACCTAGGAAGGTGATTACTACTTCAATTTCACATACTTGTTCATAACCTGAGAAAATAATTGTAGGGTTTTTTTTTTGTTGTTGATTCAAAATTCCTTTTTTGTGGGTGCTACAATCTCTACGAATTTCGGTTATCTGTTCCCGAACAAATAAGAAATATTCGGTTATTTGTTTCCGAACAAATGAATAATGTTTGGGCCTGTATTTTCAAATTTCGGTCATATATTCGGGAGTTTAGTCCTGAAAAAATGATGAACAGTTTTTATATTTTTGTCATTTTTTTCAAGAAACTTACCCTTACAAGGCTAATCTCCTCTAAGTTAAAAACACCATCAAAGCTATGAACCTTCTTTGAGTTTTTATTGTTGTACTCCTTTCGTTTCGTGGAGTTGTGGTTCTTGAAAAAATTTCCATTCATTGTCATTGTCGGAGAAGTGTAGGTAATCAAATGGTTGCCACCAACCGCCAGAATATTGCCGCCAAAGGGTTTTTAAAATTTTAAGGGCGGGTAAGTTTTGAAGGTAGAATTTGGGAAAGATGAATGGTGAGGGAGGTGGGTGCTCTCATAAACCTTCATTCATGATGTAGTGGGTGTGTGGGGTATCCTAAAATTATTAATGTCATTTTTTAGTAATTTCATTTGAGGTTATTATTGTAATAAAATAAAAATTAAAAAATAAGGAGTCCAAAATAATTGATGGGGTGCTAATAACAACACTCATATCTATATATATATATGATAAATTACAATAATAGTCCCTAAAGTTTCAATTTTGTCAATTAAGTTTCGAAAGTATTTATTTTGAATCAATTTAGTCCTAAAAACAATATAAAAATAAAACATAGGCCTAAAGCTACATTTGGTCCTTCATTGGCCTCGTTTGGGAAGTTGGCTATTAGTAAGTTATTTTAGTTTTTGGCTATTTTAGTAGGTTAAAAAAGTTGTGCTTGCGAAGAGAGTTAGATTTTTTTGTAGTTAGATATGATGTTTCAGAGAGAAAAAGTGAAATAATTAAAGGTTTGATGTGATATTTTGTCTTATTAGTTATTTTAGCTTTTTTTTTTCAGTCAAAAAAAAGAAAAAGAAAAGAAAAAGCCCAAACCCAACTTGCCAAACACTCCCATTATTTTTTTCTTGTTCCGCCATTATTCATAATTTGTCTAGACTATAATTAATTAGATCTTAGTTCTTTTATTTTTTAGTGATATTAATTCAAAAGATTCCCTTCAAGAGTTCCTTTGTAAAGATAAGGATATATGTATTATTTTCTGTAAGAGCTAACTGCTTAAATCATTAATAATTTTTAAAAAATAATTACAAATCAGTGATAAATTTATAAATATTAATAATTAAAATTTTAAAATTTTTCATGAATCTATAATTATTTTTTAAAATTTATATTAAATTACAATTTAAAAAAAAAAATGCCTTTTAAGCTCTAGACTAGGTGTGAGTCGTATAACTTATCAAAAACAATTTACATATTTTATCTTGTTGGATTGAAACGAAAATATTAGGGATAATTACAAAAAAAAAAAAAAAAAACTCCAGGGTTTGAGTTTTGTAGCAAAACAAATCTTAAATTTTTAATTTTTGCAATTTAAATCATAATCTTTTGATTTATTTTTAATTTAAACAATTTGTTTATTTCATTAAGTAAAATAGACCAAAATAATAATAATAATAATAATAAAATTTAATCATTAAAAGTATACATAAAATGTCTAAAATATATTTTTCATTAAAATACTCATTTTTTTCTTTGATATTACTAAATGAAAAAGGCAAATGGTTTATATTGAAAACAAAATCAAAAGTTTAAGATTTGAATTGATAAAATTAAAAATTTAGGATTAATTTTGTTATAAGGTTTAAACTTTAGGTTTTTTTATTTTATTTTTTTATCTTTTGTAATTGTCCCAAAATATTAATATATTTATAAAAAAAAACTATCTGTAATTTGAGAAGTTTAAAGGGTTAATTTTCTCCCTTCGAAATATGTATATATATATATATATATTCAAGTACACCCTTGAATTTTAGTTAAAATATAGATTACTCTTTGTACTTTAAAAAATTATATAATTTCCGAAGTCATAGGGGTGATTTTTGTATTTTAAGCAAAACTAAATAGGTGTATTTGTAATTTAACCCAAAAAAAAAAAAGAGATTAAATTTCGCTCATGTTCACTTTCAACGTAAGAGAATTAGAGGGGCTCGTGGGGCCCACCATGAGTCATGTTTTAATGATCTGAACCGTTCATTTTGTAAGACTTTTAATGCATGTCATTTGAGAAACCTAAGTGATTCGTGATTAGATCAAGATTTAATTGTACCAATTTCCAAACAATTAAAACTAACAATCTAAATCATCAAACACGTACGAAAGTGATTTAGATAGTTGTTTCAAAAACAATAAATAGACACAAATAATTTTTACGTGGAAAAAATCACTACTGGAGCACCTTCAATTGTGGTTAAAAAATTACGGGCAAAACGCCACAAATTAATCCACTATGAAGGAAAGAAATAATACAAAATACCCAAACGCTGTCAATTTGTCTTCAATGCTTTGTATATCTTCCACCGCAACCTTCGTCTCAGGATTGATTAGATTGATATTGATTTCACAACATCCACATCGACTCAACGACTGTGCACAGCTTCGAACACCGTCGAACACTCCATGCTTGAATCTTCGGATTCCACTGAAGAAGAACACTCTTGAAGATGATCACTCAAACAACCCTTTGATGTGAATTATCAAACCATGTGAGTTTAATACTCAAGAAAATGTCAAAGGAAAACTAACAAAATAGCCTCTAAAAGAAAATCCTAGAGCTCCCAAAACAGATCTAGAAGCCTTGAACCTAAAACCAGACCTAAACACATATATATAGAAAACAGGAGCCACGTACCCCGCTCGAGCGCAGGACTTGCCGCTTGAGCGGAGTCACCAAAACGTGTGATTAAATAGGTCTTCGCTCGAGCACTGGAACTCACGCTCGAGTGCAAAAACACGCTTCCCAATATTTGTGCAGACAAGCCAAATTACTGAGAAGGTGCAAACTCCGCTCGAGCGCAAATGTTCCCGCTTGAGCGGGAAGACCAAAACCAAGGAAAAAATTACAACTCCATTAAACTGAGTTTGTTCGTGGAATTGGAACCAGGGACCTAACATCATCTATGAAGCATGGATACGGACACGTAACACGATACAGACACGCGCAAATTTTCAAAAAATGAGGAACACGACACGCTGGGGACAAGTTCAATATATATAATTAAATTTATTTATTATATGCCATAAAATTATAAAAAAAAATTATTAAAAAATATACAAAAATTATTAAAAAATTAAAAAAAATACAAAATAAAACTATTAAAATTATAAAAAATAAACATTTAAAAATTAAAAATTGATTCCTATAATAAAAATTAATAAACACATTATTAAAATTAACAAAAAAAAATTATATACTCAAATAACAGATGCACAGAGAGAGAAGAAAATTAAAATGAAATTAGAAAAAAAAAATAGAAGAGAGAGAGAGAGAGAGAGAGCAACTGAGAGAGACAAGAGAGAAGACCGGAGAAGAAGAAGAAGAAGAAGAAGAAGTGCAGCAAAGTTGTACCTTAGATGATAGCAACAGCAGTGAGCAGCGACGACCGACGAACGACCATTGACGAGCAACGACTAACTAGCGAAAAGCGACCAAGTGTTCTCTCTCTGTTCTCTCTGTCGATTAGGTTACATATTGTTCTATTTTTGTTTTTTACAAATTGACCCCCACAAGAAGTTTCATAAATTATGAATTTGACCCCGAACGTGTCCCAAACGTCTGTTATGTGTCCGGCTGCAAAAAAAAAAAAAAAAAATTCGGACACCTTCTATTGCATGTCGAACACATGTCCACCGCATGTCCAACGTGTGTCTGTGTTTGACACGGACATGTGTTTGTCTGTAAAAAAATAAATGATTTATTTTCAAAAATATATTTATTATTTATTTTTTCATAGATAAATACGATAAAACAAAAATATTATAATTATTGTATCAAATTAATTTTTTTCATAAATAATATAAATTAAAAATTTTACAAAATTAATAATTTGGATTATACCAAACTTTAAATTAACAGATTATATAGATTTTGGGTGGGGCTCTTCGGCGCTGGTAGGCATCGGTGGGGAGTTTGGGTGTATATTTTAATGGCCACTTCCCACACCTAGTCAGCAATTGCCCAGTGTGTGGTTTGTGGGTCCTAGTCCAAAAAAAAAAAAAAAAATTGATAGATATAGATGACTGAATTTTTTTTGGGGTGTAAATTACACTTTATCTCTTTTATGTTTAGTCACTTTTTTATTTTGATTATATTTATTTATTTATTTTTACTTTGACCCTCCATATTTCAAGTTTTTTCCATTTTACTCTTAAAGTTAATTTTTGTTAAAAATTAGACAGAAAATGACACACTAATAGTCTCATAGCATAAAAATATTTGATTATATATAATCCACACATCTTACATAAATTTAATGACTAATATAATAATATATTTTTTTATGTTATATGGCAGTTATTGTAGTATTTTCTATTTAATTTTTAACAAAAATTAATTTTAGAAGTAAAGTGAAAAAAAATCTGAAGTATAAATGATCAAAGTGAGAAAAAACAAATTTTAAGAGTTAAAATGAGAAAGTGATCAAACATTAAAGAGTAAAGTATCATTTATTTATTTATTTATTTTTTAATATTTATCTATTCTATTATATAAAGAAAAATCTTAAAAATATAAAATTATATTATGAAGTGACTAAGGTTTGACGAATATTCTTATTAGTTGAACAAAATGTTTATATGTATTTTTTTTTTGGTCATTATTATTATAAATTATAATTTAAGATTGTGGGTGTATACCTAACTTTGGGTTGGTAAAGAATGAACTAAAAAAGTCAATTATTAGTTTGTTTATGTCACATTACTTTTTTACATTTTTTTAATATTTTTTTACAACGCTGATTGAGAGACCAATCTCTTGTACAGAGACATGCAGAGATTTTTAACATTCGGTTTTCTGGGAGAGAGATTCCAAAGTGGTTCAGCCATCAAAGTAGGGGGTCTTCGATATCTTTTCAGTTGCCTCCGCATTGGCTTAACAACAGGTTCTTGGGGTGTGCTTTAGCCGCTGTTGGATTCAAAAAGTGTAAATCCGACGCTTTGTGTATTAAAATGAGCTGGAAGTGCCACGTTACTGAGAGAATCATCACACCATTTAAGACACTGAGTGCACCTGTGTATTTTGGAGATGTTTTGATTAAGGTTATCTCACGCCGTGCATTTTTGCCATTCACGGAAGATTGTATGGAGGAATTAAACGAGGGTGGAATTGAATTTGAAGTTTCTTTATGGATATATGAATCCGGAGAAGGGGCCGAAAAGGTCGGTGTCCATGTCATATACAAGGAAGATGAAGAACAAGCATTGAGTAGTATATACAACTCTCAAGATAACAACAACAACATGGGTGTGTTTCATGGAGACTTGGACAGATTAGCAGGAGTACAAGTTGGTAGTAGTAGTAGTAGTAGTAGTAGTAGTGCTACTACATCAGAGAGAAGACGTGACAATGACCTCAACAACAATCACTATGATGCAGCAGCAGGAGCGAGTGGAAGTCCTGGAATTGATGATCAAGAGGGCCACCTCAACAACCTCACCAGCAAAAGGCTTAGGTAAATTATATATCTCTTACAACTTAGTTACAGTTTCCTCCAAATAAAAAAAAATGTCTTCCAACTCACACTCCCACTGCAAATTATAAAATGAAATTATAATATACATAACCCATTTCAAATGACTCAAAATTGGTCTAATTTCAAACGTACTGTCTAATTCCTTAACACAAACACAATAGTAATATGTGCACTCTGTATCACCTTTTTTCTTAAGTTTTTAGTTTTGCCTCTTTGGTTTGGTCCCTAAACATTTATGACTAAGATGAAGCATGGCCTTGTAGTGTTTAGTGGTGAAATTAATAAAATTCAATTTTTGGGACCAAAATGACATGTAATGCATACTTTATGGAGAATTGTGTATTTTATAATTATTCTGTTAATGGTTTAGAGGACCATTTAAAATTGGACCGATTTGACTTAGATCGAAAATTTTATAGATGAAATTGGCAAAATCAAAAATTGAAAGACTAAAGTAACATGGTAAACATACTTTATTTAGAATTTCCCATTTCTAGACCAACAATTTTTCTTCAATGCTAAACTTTAGGGTATGCTTGGATGACAGTACTAGGAATAAAATCACGGGTCAATGTTATTCAAGTGATTTGTTTGACTAGGAATTCTGTACAAGAATTATTATAGGCCCATTTATTTATTTTATTCTTAAAATTGTTTACGTTATTAAGGTTATGGGCTCGAACTTGAAGGCAACCACTTATACTATTATGCCAAAAGTGAATGTAGGTCTTTACCTAATTGTGCATTGCTTATATATATATATATATATATTCCTCTTGCTTTGTAGTGTGTTTTTTTTTTTTTTTCTTGGAGTTCTTTGAGGAGTTGAAATTAATTATGTCTTGTGTGACACCCCAATGATGACAGACAGGCACATTTTTGAACTCCTTTTTGAGACTTCCAAATCAATGTTTTATTTTTTATTTTTTAGAGACTTACAATATAAAGAGAATTGCATCCAGACAATTATAATCCACTAATTTTTGAAATTCAACAACTAGCATGACAAATAGTCCTATAATGGTGAAGCAACACCAACCCAATAATCAATCAGCCTAAGAAAGGGTCCTATAAAGAGGAAGAAATGAATAATACAACAAAGAGTCCCCATAATGAAGATGAAATTATCAATCCTTGAACTCCTTTTGAGACTTGCAAATCAAACTCGATAGTACTATTATGCAAGTACATTTAGGGGACTTACTACTATCATCAACATTTCCAAACTAGATTGTCACTAGCAGCCTTTGAATTTTTAAACAAGCTTTTCAATTTTTATATTCCATTGTTCATGTTTCAAAAGTTTCTTTTTAACTAGTCAGTTAAAATTGAAGTTTCTTCTTTTCAAATTTTACAATGGTGAATGATGATTGCATTTACAACATATTTTCCAATCTTTTTTCTTAGTTGAATCAAACGTGAGAATGGATGTTATGACGGAATAATCATTCCATTCAATGAACTATACATTATCTAAATTATTTATAATGGATATCTGCCTTTCCTGCATCATTTGTAACCTATGCTCATTCATGATCCCATAATTCAAATAATTTATTTACTGAGATGTGTAAAACTCATCCCCGTACTTCTCTTTTATGATTCAGGTTGAATTTTGATTAAGAGTGATGGATATTTTTGTGAATATTTGGTAAAGGAAGTCTTTGGCTCATTACCAATGAAGACTGTATGAATCGATTTGAAGGCATGTGAACTTTATCGGGATATATTTCTTAACATGCTCCTTTTCAAGCAGCTTTCTTGTTTGGGAGAGGGGGTTAGGGTCAAGTGGAAGGAGGTGTCTAAAAGCAAGGAACACGGTGGGCTTGGTGTTAAAAGAATTAGAGATGTAAATAAGTGTTTGTTGGTGAAGTGGTGGTGGAGATTTGGATATGAAGACAATGCGTTATGGAAACGTTTGATTTGCAGCATTTAAAGAGTTGACGGAGGTAGATTGTTCCCATCTTATGAGCTAATTTTGATTTTTCAAGGATTTGGAGTGGTATTATTTCTATTGCTTTTTCCAGTCCTAATTAATTAACCTTTTAGCCTTTCAACAGATAAGGAGGGATTCTTGAGGATGTTTATCCAGAGGAAAGACAGATCAGACAACTGGAATCTGAGATTTAGAAGATCTCCTTTTGCTTTGGGAGCATGAGGAGGCGGTCAGACTATATGGTTTGTTGTGTGCAGCTCCATACTTAAAGATGGTTTTGCTGATCACATTAGATGAGTTGCCTCATCCTCAGGTCAGTTCATGATGCATTCATTCTTTAAGTGGTGTGAGTCTGTCCTTGGTCCAAATCTCTCGTTTGGGGATGTTGTGGCATAGTGTCACTCCTCCTAAAGCTCAATTTTTTGCTTGGTTGCATGGAAAGGAATAATTAAGGCTTCAGAGTTTTTGCAAAGAATTGGTGTGCTGAATTTGAATGCTAACACTGCTTGTGTGTTTTGTAATTCTGATGCTGAAACTCTGAATCGTATTCTGCCTTTTTTTCCCTTTTGTTTGGAAAGTTTGGTCCAAAATGATGAGTTGGTGGGGGTTTCAATGGGAAATACTATGGTCAGTGGAAGGCTTACTACAATGATGGCTAGGGTTTAAGTTCACAAAGTTGGAATTGTAGATTTGGAAAGTCGTTCCTGTAGTTCACAAAGTTGGAATTGTAGATTTGGAAAGTTTTTCCTATACCAGTACTTTGATCACTTTGGAAGCATAGAAACAACCAAAAATCTTTACCTCACAATAAAAGTATGCCAAGTATTGTGCATGATTGCTTTGTTTCATTTGTCAGGTTCATTAAAAATAAAAACTAAAATAGCTGTAAATTGATGGTTTTCATTAATGACAATCAGGTTGCACTGATGCTTTCAAGACTGGGATCTTCTTCAGTGGATGTTTTTAGAATGGTAAGACCGCAATTCTTTATTGGACATTATACATTTCCCCTACAGATGAACGAAATGATGGCCTTCTTAGTTAACTAGCTCTTGAAAAGTTTTCTGGGAGGAGACCTTGTCTCTTATGAAGATCTCTGAGTTTTATATTAGGTTTTAAGATGTATTAGATTAATATAATTAAACTGCTAGCTTACTTTAATATTTTCATTATTAATATATTTGTTTTCTATTTTTCATCAAATTATTCCAAATGTGGCAGGCAACCTCTCAATGGGAAAAGAGACAAGCTAAAATCTTGGTAAGAACTTGATATTTTTTTTTATTCTTTTTCTACTTTGTTCAATTATCTTTCCATTCTTTTCCTTCTTTATTTTTTATTTTATATATTTTTTTTTGTGGGTTTTTCTAAATTGTACTTCAGGTATTATTTGGTGTCTCAATATTTTTCATTACTATACTTTTTTTTGGCTTTTTTATAAGAGCCTTTTCTCGTTTTTTTTTTTTTTTTGGATCAATCAAAAGAGAGCCTTTATTGATAAATCAACCAATATAAGGAAAATCGATACAGGGAAAAAACAGGGAGAAGGGAGAAGGTGCAAACATCATCATAGCTTAGCTTCCCAATCCCAACTAGGTTGGCACCAAGAAGCAAACTCAATCATCTGACAACACCACCCCAAGGCTAGTAAGATACCAACCAACCAGCAAAAACAGAACAGAAGCAGAACTAACAAAATAAGAGAAATAACAGATCACCACCTCTCATCCATCTGCAGAACACAGCAGCCATCTATACCCATACATCTCAAATGCATAGCAACACCTGACTTAGATTCTCCACAATGTGATGCACTGAGTAATGGATAATAGGCAAAGAAGCTCTAACCCATAACCCCACCCTCCCTTTTACTAACTCACCAAGCTCCATCATATCTGGCTGATGACCATTAAACACAACCTCATTCCTAAGCCTCCATGTTGACCACAACATTGCCACTGGTACCAACACCCAGATTTTCTTTACTAATTTCTTATGCTTAGTTCCCAACCACCAAGAAAGCACTCCATCCACTGTAGCAGGAGATACCCAGCATAAATTCCACCACTGCAACAACCTTCCCCAAACCTTCCAAATTTCAGGACACTGCACAGAAAGATGATCTACAGATTCTTCCGCAGCTACACAGAAGGGGCATGCAACATTCACACTACCACCTAACACCCCTAATCTCTGCAAAACAACTGCTGACTTAACCCTTCCTCTCCAAGCCAACCAATTCAAGATTTGTGCTTTAGGTGGTGCCAGATTTTTCCATAACATCCTAGGAACCTGTAAACTAGGACTAGACTTTTGCTGAAGCCAAGCTCTCACAGATGCCACTGTGAACACACCAGATAATGATGCTGTCCACTTTACAACATCACACAGATTGTCATTCAGCCTGGGTACATCATTTGTCATCTCTTGTAGCTTCCTTATCTCCTCTACCTCCCAAGCAAACAAAGATCTTCTAAACTGTAGTCACCAGTGACCATCACTATCCCTTCTCTGCATAAAGTAACACAGCTTTTCATCTTTCTCCACAGAAAGCCTAAATAATCCGGGGAACTCCTCTTTCAACTGCAAACCCATGCACCACCTATCATGCCAAAACTGTATCCTACACCCATCCCCAACCACAATCTTGAGCTTCGAAACAAGAAATTGATACATCTCAGAATTAAATTCAGCCACACTCAGAATATCACTCCACAAAATAGATTCCTTACCTTCCCCATTCTTCATTGCTAACCACCTGCCCCCATCAGCCCCATACTTGCTCACAATAACCCTTTTCCACAATGACTCATCATCCACTCCATACCTCCACCACCACTTTAGTAACATACAATCATTTGTATCCTTGGCTTTCCTTATACCTAGCCCTCCCTGATCTTTACTTAGTGTTACATCCTTCCACTTTACCATATGAATCTTTCTTCGTAACTCAGAGCTGCCCCATAAGAAAGCAGCCTTCAACTTATCAATTTCCTTAGCTATTCCATTGGGTAATTTGAAAATGGAAATATAATACCCAAGTAAACTATCCATAACTGATTTAACCAAGGTTAGCCTACCAGCAAATGACAAAAGCTTCCTTTTCCAAAGAGCTAATCTTGACTTAACCTTATCCACCACAAGTTTCCAAGTTTGTTTTCTTCTAGGATTTGCACCAAGTGGTAGACCTAAATACTTGAGAGGTAACTTCTGAGATAAACAATGCAATAATGAAGCAAATTCATGAACCTGATTATCACTTACTCCTACACCACAAACCACACTTTTATAAAAATTGATCTTCAAACCTGACATCACCTCAAAGCATCTAAGAATTCTTTTGACGTTAACAATCTCCTCCTACTCTACTGCACAAAACAGTATAGTATCATCTGCAAATTAAAGGTGAGATATTTTTAACCCTGCAGACCCAACAATAGCTCCCTTAATTACACCCAAACTCTTAGCCCTTTCCAGCAGCAGATTCAACCCTTTTACTGTAATATTGAACAGGAAGGGTGACAAAGGATCACCCTGCCTCAACCCCTTTTGCGGGCAAAATTCATTAGTGCGAGATCCATTAACTAAGACAGATACTCTTGCTATGGTAACACAAGCTTTCATCCATCTAATCCATCTTTCTCCAAACCCAAAATTTGCCATCATGGAAAACAGATATTCCCAATTAACTGAATCATATGCTTTTTCAAAGTCAAGCTTTAATATAACTCCCTTCCCTTTTGACTTCTTCCACCAATCCACAACCTCATTGGTAATCATTACTCCATCAAAGATATTTCTTCCACCCAAAAAAGCTATCTAAACTTCACTGATAACTTCTGGTAGCACCTTCTTCAATCTTCGTGATAGCACCTTTGCTAATATTTTTTAAGCAACCCCCACCAAACTAATAGGTCAATAATCTGACAAACCATTAGGAAACTCTTTTTTTGGGACAAGGGTGATGAAGGAGCTATTTAGTCCTCTAACCAGTTTACCATGATGATAAAATTCTTTCATAAAATCAAACAAGTCACTCTTCATAAACTTTTAACATTTCTGAATGCATGCCATGTTGAATCCATCCGGCCCTGGCGCTTTATTTCCATCACACTCTTTCACTGCATCCCAGACTTCTTCCATTGTAAATTCAAGTTCAAGTACCTCCCGACGTTTTGCAATACCAATTGATACAAAATTTCCTGACATCTTTGGCCTGGATGGCCACTCTTCAGCAAATGCCTTTGAAAAATGTCTGACCACTTCAAGCCTCACAAGCTCAGGATCTTCAATACTAACCCCATTAACTACCACTGAGTCCACCATATTTCTTCTTTTCCTCTTACTTGCAATAATGTGGAAATACCTCGTGTTCCTATCACCATGTTGAGCCCAATTCAATCTAGACTTTTGAAACCATATCCAGTCCTTCCTTTTTCTAAGCTTCCAAACCAGATGTTTTGCCTCCTTTCTAGATTCAATTTCATTGGATGCCAACTCCCTAGATTTTGCTAATAAGTCATATGTATGCAACTCCTCCTTTGATTTTTTTAGTTGTTCCTCAACCAATCCAAACACTTCAATGTTCCATTTTTTCAGTTCAACTTTCATACCTCCTAACTTTCTTTGCACTCTATATCCAACCCAGCCTTGAACCTAATGCTCCGACCAAGCTTTTTTAGCAACTGAAAGAAAACCTGGGTGTAGTGTCCATGCATTAAGGAACCTAAATGGCCTAGGCCCCCAATTCCTCTCATCTTCCATTAACAAAAGTGGACAATGATCAGACACCAATCTGGGTAAACCCCACATCTGAAACCTAAACTTTTCCAACCATACTGTGTCTAGCAAAAACCTATCAATCTTACTCCACCGCTCCCCTTCCATAGAATTACACCAAGTAAATCTTCTGCCTAACATTGGAACATCCACCAATCCCAACTAGTCAATGAAATTGTTAAACTCTATCATTCCTCTGTCACTTCTAACACATCCTCTTATATCCTCAATATTTCTAATTTCATTATAATCCCCTCCCATACACCAAGGTTTTTGGAAACTTGCTCTAATATTAACAATAGTTTCCCACAACACTGCTCTTTTGGACACATCATTAGGACCATATGCATTTATAAAAACAAATTCAAATGAACCAAGAGCTATACGTGATATGAGTAAGAAATTTCTATGACAGCAACATTCCAATAACTGAAACACCTCTGGATTCCATATACTCAATATCCCTCCAGCACTACCTTCAGAATCAACAACCATAAATTCCATCCTCTCCCACAGCCAAATTGATTGAACCAACATCTCATCCATACTACTTTTTTTCGTTTCTTGAAGAAGTAGAACATCCACTTTTCTATCCTGCATAACCTGTCTAACTCTATGCTGTTTATCTACTCTTCCCACCCCTCTTAACATTCCAAGACATTACCTTCATTGATCAGTAGTTTATACTCCAAATAAACCCCAAGCTTTTGGTCAATTAGGTTTAACCCAGCATACCCCTTTTCCCCCTTTTAAATCGTTCTTCATCTTGTAGCTCCATCTGAACAATTCTTTGAATTACTTCAGTCTCTTTGCCTTAACAGTTCATCCCTAAACGTTGACCAAGCTGCATGGTTGCTCGTGCTTCCTCAACACTCTTCTTCCTCCTACTCAGTTGACTTTCATTTGACAAAGAATGGGATAAAACAACAGTTGCTGCCCTGAATACTGCTCCTCTTTGAAACCCAGATAAGAATCGCCTCCCCCTTTCTCGTTATCATAGTTATTCATTAGCAATGCATGGTTAAGCTGCATTGCTTAGAATTTCATATGTCAATTTGAATAACCTTTTGTCCCCAGAAAATGCCAGTAACTTTTTTAAGTAATTTGGCCATCCATCTGATACGTGCAGCAGTAACATATAAGTTCTATGAAATCACTTAAAGTTCCTAGTGTAAGGATGCTTTTCCACACCTCCTGGATATAGTGGACCGTCATGGAGCTAAATCTGCTGATCTGTATGACTTAGCTTCTATTCGGTCAATCAATGTGATCAATATATTATGTTCGACAAAAAAATGTGAATAATAATTACAAGATTCTCAAGATAAAAGAACAAAGGTTAATTGAACAAAGTCTTCCAATGAAACTATTTCATATTGATCTACTAATATTCTTTAAGTACATTTTAAAGTTAAATGCCTTCAAAATAATATGGCAAACCCTGTCGTACAATGTGCCAGATCAGTAATAAATCTCAGTGATGCAGTATGTCTCAGGTCCTAAAGAACTGTGAAACCTTAAAAGTTAGGACCAAATAAAAAGGGAAAAAAAAAAAAAAAAAACACAATGCCCCCCTAATTTAATTAAGCTACTGATAGTTGTGACCAAAATATTCTCCATAAAAATGCTGGTCTGTGTGCTCATACAATAGGAGATATTTTGGTTTTTTATTTTTTAATTTTGAATTTTGTTATATCATTTTTAATTGCAATGTTGGACATGTCAAACTTTTGACAAAATCTCAAGTGAATACATCAAAAGGAAGAGCATAGTGGCTTGTACTACAAGAAGTCAGAACCATGATCCAAGAGCTTGGCCCAAGTTGCTTGATAACAGAGTAAATAGAAACAAATTTTTGCGTTAATGAAGCAAATGTTTCCTAAATAAGCAACCAACACGGAATGACAAGAGAGTGATGGCATTCCAATTTTTTTTTTTTTTTTAATTTTTTTTAATTTTTTTATGCTTTGACCTTGGATATTGTCTATATCAGGTTTCATCTTTTAATGCTGCTCATATTTGTAATCACCGGGCAGATATATTTGTTGTATTCATTAATTTCTATTGTTATAAATAAAATCAGTGTTAGGTTTGACAATGGCATATATATTGTGTCCAGGAGAAAGCTAAAATGTGGATGATGAAGCAGAAAGGTTATGATCAAACTGAATCATATTGGAGCAACCTCTGGGGCAAACCCAGAGAGCATCAAAGTATAGGTAAGAAGGATTCAATTAAGAAAATTGCTAAGAAGCAGCACACTTTCAAGATGGGTGTTGTGTCAATGTCTGACAGGTGGTACAAGCATGTCAACGTGTTCGACATGCCACGTGGTGTTCAATTTTTTATTTTTTTTTGGTAACATGATGGCGATATTTTATGGGCATGCATGTTCTGTGATTGGACACGCTTCAGGACACTTTTATTGTTTTTTATTTTATTTTTAAATAAAATAATTTAAGAAAGCTGATTTGGTATTGAAATAAATTATGTGTAAATAAAGAGAGAAAAAGTAGAAAAACAAGAATACACCCATATATACATCAATGCCTCTCATACCTATGTATTCTTAATTTCTATATATATAAATAGTAAATAAAAATACATACAAAAATTTAGTTTATTTGGAGAAGCCCTGGAAAATTTCGTCTGCTTCCACACATAGTATTGTTGTCAGTTTTAGCATTTGTGAAGATCCAAAGAGGCTAGAACTCAAAGCATTTAAATCTACAGTGTTCATTGCAAATACTAAAAAAAAAAATTGAAATCTTAATTGTGCTACCCTAGTTTATTTAGTGGAATAGAAATAAATTTTCACTCCTTGGATGGTTATTATTGTGGTGATTATAATAGCAAAGTAAATTCTGTTGATGGTTGAATGGTTTCTGCATTAATTCAAATCATATACACAACAAAAATTGTCTCAAAAAGTGGCCAACACTTTTTACTTTAAAATTTTAACTGAAGCTTTACATAGTGGTTGCAGGATTGGAAGGGAGGAGAGTGCACGAAGAGCTGCAGCAGCAGCAGCTTGAAGATGGAGAGAGTACTCAAGAAGGATAAACCCCCCACCTTTAAACTTCCAGAGTCCGTGTCAAACAACAAAAATAAGTAGTAAATTCTGATACCCCTTGATTTTCCATTGTTATATATAATTCATGTATTCAAAATTTCTTTATTGAAAACATATATGATAATGTTTTAGATGTTTTTTTTTTTTTTTGAGGAAATGTTTTAGATTTATGTATGTAAAAGTCATATTGATCTCAAAACTGTGTAACTAGGACTAGTATAAATGCAATGAAATTAAATAAGAAAAAAATATGATCTATAGAACTTGTTTGCTAGTCTGTGGCTTGTTTTGTTGCATCAATGAGTTATATACATATATGGTTATTGTTTGCAAGTGACAAAAAAGTATAACTGCCATATGCACATATTATAGGGGAAATTGCAAATCAGTGGGATCTTCACAAAATATTTAAAAATTCATGAAAAATTTATAACTTTAATTATTAAAGTTGATAAAGTTTACCACTAATTTGAATTTTTTTTTAAGAACACTTACACTGAATTGCAATTTTTTTTTTCTATTTTGAGACTGAAACAAACATCCATATATCAAAACCTTAAGTATTGGTAGTTACATTTTTAGCCAGATTATGCGCTGGCTGAATTACATTTCTTACTACCTTACTAATACAAACATAGTTCAAACACTTAGCATAAGCCAGAATATCATTAATAATAGTAATCTGTCAATCCTCCTGGCTTCCTTGCTGCTGAAGCATGTTGACCATTACCTGGCAGTCTGTGTGCACAGTTATGTTTTTCAAACCATGTTGTATAGCCCATCGGATTGCATCCAAGCATGCATGCGCTTCAGCTATTAATGGATGTTGTAATGATGTCTTCACCTTCTTGTTGTCCAAACAAATCCATGCAATTCCAACATTATCTGTTGATGATTTTCATGATCCATCTATGATGAAATTCCAAGAATCTATTGCACTGCTACGGTCCATAACATTCTGCACAATGCATAGGTTAGATGTGTTATTGTCTATATCAATTGCAGAAGTAGAACATTTCCATTTTCATTTTTATAAGACTCAAAGTCATAGTAAAGAGTTTCCTGGCTTCCTCTAATGTATTCTCAATAATTGGGAAATTCTGATGGAAGACCACTTGATTCCTTTGTAACCATATGGTCTAAAGAATGGCAACCGATTGGACTACAATTTGAGTGTCTTTGACTTGTTCAATCCAACTTGTAAACCATTGAAAAAATGACACAGGCACTTCTATGCTAAAATCTATACCCAAAGTAGATCCCCTCTATACCCGTTGTGCCCATTCACACTCAAAAAACACATGTTCAATTTTTTCCTCATCATTGTTACATCTAGTGTCAACATGCACACCACGTTTTTTTAATTCCCATTGGACTGGACGTATTCAATGAAGACATTTCCAAATGAAGATAGTCCATTTTGGAGGTAAGCCTATATTCCATAACTTTTTCCATACCCCTTGTGTAGAGGTAATCCTATAAAACAGAGGATAAGTATGAATCAAGGCTTGTGTATACCCATATTTTACGAAGTGAACTCCATTTTTTACTGGGCTCTAGACTAGTTTGTCTTCACAAGGGTAATTTGGAATGTGAACCGATAGAATAGCTCTTATATAGTCCGCCGGGAAAAAGAAACTTAGCAAATTCTCCTTCCAACAGCCCTGATCCCAATCTATAAGATGTTCTACCCGCTTGCCTGGAAGAAGTCTTATAAAATCCCTCCCTTGTAATGGATGGGGTGTAGAAGATAGCCATTGATCCTCAAAAGGCCGAATTTGTTGTCCATTCCCCACTACCCAATGAAGACCAGACTTCAGTAGGTCCCTACCCCATAACATACTTTGCCACCCCCAAGAAGCATTAGAACTCAGATTAATATCTAGGAATGGTTGCTTATGATAGTACTTACTCATTAATACCCATGTTAATAACCCGTTGGGATAATGAATCAACCTCCATGCCTGTTTTGCTAATAGAGCTTGATTGAAGCACTTTAAATCCCAAAATCCCAATCCACCCCAATCTTTTGGAAAGCACAAATGCATTCATTTCTTTCAATCGATACCTCTATCACCATTGGAATGCCAAAGGAAGTTTCTTATTATTTTAGAGATTTTGCCTAAAAAAGAATTTAGTAGTTGGAATACAGACATTAAGTACACCGGTATCGAATGTAGCACATGTCTAACCAAAACTTCTCTTCTTGCAAAATTTAACATCTTACATTTCCACCCTTACAACTTTCTTTTTATTTTCTCTAAAATTGAATTGAAAATAACTCCTTTTGATCTTCCCAAAAAACCCAACACTACAGGAATTTACACATTCGGCGACTAAAAATGCCGACTAAAACAAATTTAGTCGCCAAAGATACACACTCTAGCTACCAAAATAAATTTAGTCGCCAAAGATAGACACTCTAGCTACTAAAAGAAATTTGGTCGGGAAAGGTTCTATTTTCAGCTGCTAAGAATAATTTAGTCGGTATTGATGTTACTTTTGGTGACTAATTTAAGTTTAGTCATTGAAAATAGGATTTTGGGCTACAAAAAAAAAAAATCTTGGTCCCTACATTTACAATCTTTAGCTACAAAGAATAATTTAGTAGCTAAAGATGTTACTTTTGGAGACTAATTTAAGTTTAGTCATTGAAAATAGGATTTTAGGCTACAAAATAAATTTTGGTCCCTAAATGTACAATCTTCAGCTACTAAGAATAATTTAGTCTCTATTTATCTAACTTCTACCGACTAAACTATTTGGTCGACAATTGTAATTAAGTTTTGGAGGGAGGATTTCCAATTTTTGAGGGATTCCTAAAACAATTAGCAACTAAATTATTCAATTTGTCGAGAAAAACTGGTTTTATTTCGTTTTGGCGACTAATAGACACTGGTCGGGAAAAAACGAAACCTAAGAAATTAAAAGTCCAAGGTCGATCTGTCTCACTCTCATTCATGCCTCTATGTCACTATCTCTCTTACTCTCACCTCACCCCTCTGTGACTTTCTCTCTCTCACTCTCGCTTCTGCTCTCCTCTCTGTCGATTGGTTTCCATTTGTTACACGAGCACCACCACACGGGTTAGACGAGCACCACAGTCGCTTCCAGGTATATCTCCTCTATTTCGCCCTCTCTCTATCTCTCTCTATTTGTCTCTGTGTCTTCCTCTCTCTGTTTTCCTCCATTCGGAACTGTGAGGCGCCAGATGTTAAAGAAGTGGAACAATAATTGTTCCTTCCATCTCCATCGACCTCTTCATCACAGAGATCTTGTGTATTATCCATCTAATTCACTGCAAAACCACACTACACCCAACAATCAAACCACTAGTTTTTGAAGCATTGTCGTTTGGTGATGATAAACAGGCCTTGCTGAATCGATTGTAGTTTAATAATCGACCCAACCCCAAATCGACCCCGCTCTAACCTTCTTTTCCATACTCCATCTATGAGGATGTTGGTCATGACCCATTAACAAACATAGCATCGATTCCCATTAAGTTCCATTAATTGAATCACCCACAAAAACTACTCCATTTCCTCTTATCAATACCAGCATTTTTGTTGCATTGAACCTAAGAAAAATAATAACCTTCTCTCTCTCTCTTCTTTCTTCTTCTCTCTCTGATTTCAATGGCATCAGATTGAACACCTCTATTCAAGTACCCCTCTCTCTCCTCCCAATCTAGTTTGGTAGAACTATTGTGTATGCCTCTCTGTGCTTTTATTTAACGTTTAAACTGTTGAACCCAAATGAGTTTAACTGAAATGCTTAGGTAAATCACTAAGTGGGGTTAATTGGCTCAAATTGTAAGCATCTCATATTAGCCAATTGAACCATTACTACACTTTTTCACATGTTGAGTTCAACTTCAGGCAATTGAGTATAGCACCTTAGCACCTTAAAAAAGAAAAGAAAAAAAAAAGACACTAAAACTAGCATAATAGGACAGATGGTTTGGTTATGTACAATGAAAACCTATAGATGTAACCATGAGGAAGGTGGATGTGATCACCACATATGAAACTGAATGAGATAATAAAAAGAGATATGAATTTGTTTAATCTAAGAATATAGCCTTTGACAAAGAAAAATGACGAAAAATTATTCAAATACCCCACTTGATTGAGAAATAAGGCTTAATTTGGTTTGGTTTGGTTTGGTTTGATTTAGGAGAAAAGCAAAACCTATCATGATCTAAGATTGGTGACTGACAGATTGGTGACTAACAGTGATACATAATTTTGATTATCAAGAGCACAATGAGTTTGTTTTATGTGATGTGTGCATTTATTCAAAACTTAATGAAGTTAATGCTTCTCATCAGTTTCATTAGCAAACAAATTAGTTGGTTTATTTAGGCCTCATTTGTCATAGGGTTTTGGAAGAAAAATTTTCTGCTTCTGAAAGCAAGATCTGGCTTATTTTTGTTATAGGAGTTAAGAATCACACACGCTGCAAATATCATACTCAATGTTTCAAGCAATTTATGTATTTCTTAATTTATTAATATCCATATCTCATGCAGTATAGAAGAAAGGTGTGGGAGCCGGACATTGTTGGTATACGTGCAATAAAGTCGAATGACGGTATGAGGGTAGTCAAAGACTGAATTTGTATTCGGCTCCATCTAGGACGATCGTAAGACTGAATAGACTAATCGACTGAAGAACCAGTTACACAAGAGTCAAATAAATAAACGTGCAATGGATTGAGGTTGGGCCCGACCCTGAGGCTCAAAAGAAAAATATAAATAGAGGAGCATCAGCCAAAGAAAGACATATGAGAACAAGTAAGATTAACTTAAGATCCAAGCGACCAAGAGAGTATACACTGACTTATCCGTCGGAGTGCTAATTCTAGTACCCCCGACCAGAGTGTCCATTCCTTTTCAAGTGACTAGTTGAGGATCAAGAGTGTCCTACAAGATCCAGAGAGTATTTCCAAATCACTTCTCCACAATTGGCGCCGTCTGTGGGAATACTCCAGCACATCCATGGTGGGCGTGATGGAAGATCCTCCGGTAGTCGTTGACGACCTTACACCACGAGATGATACCACTCCAAGCAACATTCTTGGGCCAGAGAACATTACCGCACGAAGGGCCTTAAACTCCAACTTAGTTGCCCAGACCTCACCATCGACTTCATCACATGAGACAATGCAAGCGATTATGGATCAGGCGAAGCAAAATGAACAGAGG
The DNA here is from genome assembly GCA_025200525.1 of Camellia lanceoleosa. Taxonomy (NCBI): domain Eukaryota; kingdom Viridiplantae; phylum Streptophyta; class Magnoliopsida; order Ericales; family Theaceae; genus Camellia; species Camellia lanceoleosa. Next base: position 31,376,463 of record CM045764.1, read on the forward strand.
TTGGAAAACATGATGGCTGAGAACGAGCGCCTTTGACAGGATTTGGCCTTGGAAGTGGCAAAATCCCAACAGGCCGCGTGCCAAGATCCGAGACGACCTCTGAGAAGGGATAGTCGACGACCTCGGGTTCGGAGACATGATAGTGGCAGTGATTCTGACTCATCATCCCCAGAATCCAAAAAGAAGGGACGAGCCGAAGTCTCCAGTTCTTCCGAAGGCAGTCCGCGTGCACGGAATAAGCGAAGAAGAAATGATTCAGACGAAGAGGATCAATATGACCCCTTTGTGCGACGGATCGCAAGGGCAGTGCTACCCAAAAAGTTCAAAGCTCCATCGTTCACCCTATACGATGGAAAATCGAACCCCACTGATCACATTCGTTATTATAAGCAAGCCATGACGCTTCATGCAGACGACGAGGCCCTTATGTGTGGAATATTTCCAAGCAGTTTAAGACCATTGGCCGTCAGATGGTATTATAAATTGGAATCGGCATCGATTAAGAGCTTCCATCAACTCCAAAAATCCTTCAGGGAAAGGTTCATCACCAATGAGGTCCAGCCGAAGTAGGTCGATTCTCTCTGGTCAATGCAAATCCAACCAGGGAAAACCCTACGTGCGTATTCGGCGCACTATTGGGAATGCTTTAATCTAGTAGATGATGCCTGCAATAACTCCATGGCCATCACGGCCTTTAAAATGGGATTGCATCCTTATAGTGCCTTTCGCAGCTCCTTGACCAGAAGGCCCCCCAAAATAGTTTGGTCGCTAATGAAGAAAATCGAGGAATACTGCAAAGTGGAAGATAACGCCCTACGGGTCAAAGTCAGGCACAAGGCCAACAAGACAACCCCGTCTGAAATCATTCAACCAATAAATTTTGTACCATCACGGAGCCCTGAACCACGTAATCAGACTAAACGAGACAAAAGACGAGATTGGCGCCGATCAAATGACTAATGTTCACACCGAGCTAATGAACAACTTTAAGTAGATAGCAGGTGCATAAGGCGCGCGGAGAAGAAATATACAGAGTTGTCGGAGCCGATCAGCACGGTTATGTCTAAAGTTCAACACTTTCCATTCTTTAAATGGCCACCCAAGATGGTGGGACCTCCCGACACGAGGAGATGGGATAGGTGGTGCGAATATCACAAAGACCACGGTCATGATACCGATAGTTGTTATGCGTTGAAGGATCACCTTGAGGAGTTGGTACAAGACGGTCAGTTTAAGCAACACATTCAAAAGAACAATTCAACCAAAGCAGTTGCTTTACGGCAGGATTCACCTCCACTTAGCGTAATCCATATGATATACAGCTTGTCGACGGCATCCGCAGTACATACAATTCAATCACATCCTAATCCCCAAAAGCAAATCACACCAGCAAAATAGCCCCATGAAGCTGCGAGTATTACTTTCGATGATTCTGATTTGGTCGGCGTAACGCTCCCTCACAATGATCCCTTGGTCATCGAACTATGCGTAAACCGATTCACCATTGAACGTGTTCTCATTGACTAGGGGAGTACTTCGGAAGTTATGTACTACAAGACCTTCGTCAAACTCGGCTTCACTGAGTCGGACCTATCTCCAGCTCATTATCCATTATTCGACTTTAACGCTAATCCGGAATATCTGTTGGGCAAAATCACACTACCAGTTCAGGCGGGCTCCCGATCAGTGGATGTAGAATTTTTGGTTGTCAAGCTTTCTTCTCCATATAATCTCATCATGGGACGAACTTGGTCGCACGCCATGTAGGCTGTGCCAAGCACCTATCATCAACTACTTTACTTTTTGACTGAACGCGACATTGAGCAAATTCAAGGTTCCCAGAAATTAGCGCAGAAATGCTATCTTCTTGCCGCAAAGACACCAAGAGAGCTGGATGTGAATTCCATTAAGGTGCCAGATCAAGAGAGCCTCAATGACATTGGGTGGCTCCCAAGTGAAAAGGCAACCGGAGCCCTGGATCGGGTCAAACTTGATGGGAATCCTGACAAGTTCTTCATGGTCGGCGCTTCCCTGAATAAAGTCAACAGGCAGGAGCTAATTTCCTTCTTACTCGACAACCTTGATATATTTGCATGGTCACCATATGAGATGCCAGGGGTGGATCTATTTGTGTCCCAACACCGCTTAAACGTTGATCCCAAATGTAAGCCGATTATTCAGAAAAGCCGGCGTTCAGCTACGGAACACACTGCCGCCGTTGTCGAAGAAGTTGACCGGTTGTTTGATGCCAGGGCAATCCGCGAAGTGACCTAGCCTATATGGTTGTCGAATACTGTGGTTGTAAAGAAGAAAAATGGAACTTGGCGTGTTTGTGTGGATTTCACGGACTTAAACAAAACTTGTCCCAAGGATTGCTTTCCTCTCCCCAGAATAGACTAGCTTGTAGATGCAATGGCATATCATCAACGTATGAGCTTCTTGGATGCATACAGAGGCTACCATCAAATTGCCATGCATCCGGAGGACCAAGACAAAACTGCATTCCTCACCCCAAGAAGAGCCTACTGTTATAAGGTTATGCCTTTCGAACTAAAGAATGCGGGGGCAACCTACCAAAGACTAGTCACTACCATATTCAAGGAGCAACTCGGCCGTACTATGGAAGTATACATCAATGATATGGTGGTCAAGTCCAAAGAAGAGCAAACTCATCTAGCCGATCTGGAAGAGACATTCGGCATTCTTCGCAAATATAAAATGAAGCTGAACACTTCCAAATATGCCTTTGGCATCAGATCCGGCAAATTCCTTGGCTACATTGTTAACCACCGCGAAATTGAAACCAACCCGAGGCAAATCACAACAATTCTAGAACTCGGCTCTCCTTGAACGGTCAAGGAGGTTCAAAAGCTGATGGGAATGGCCGCTGCACTTAACAGGTTCACCAGTCGTTTCACAAATTGCTGCCGACAGTTCTTTCATACCCTTCGGCAGGGTAAAGCTTTTGAATGAACCCCCGAGTGCGAAGCCGCTTTGGACAGTTTGAAGACTTACCTTTGATCAGTTCCACTCTTGACAACACCTTCGGCAGGTGATCTGTTCATTTTATATCTGGCAATTTTCGACCGGACCGTCAGCGCCGTATTGTTAAAGGAAGAACTAGGGGAGCAGCGACCAGTTTATTATGTGAGAAAAGCAATGGTTGACGCTGAAACACGTTACCCTCCGTTGGAAAAACTCATCCTTGCTCTCATTATAGCAGCAAGAAAACTAATGCATTACTTTTAGGGGCATACCATTGGGGTACTAATAGACTACCTCCTCTGGTCCGTACTCCGTAGTGCAGAAGCATCAGGACGGGTTGCAAAATGGGCTCTCGAACTCGGCCAGTACGATATTCAATTTCTGCCCAGAACTTCAATCAAGGGGAAAGTGCTTGCCGACTTTTGTGGCCGAATTCACTGGATGTCTCGCCGACTTTAAGACTAATCAAATTCAATCTAAGCCGAATTGGAGAATTTATGTTGGGGACATTTGGCAGTTGTATTGTGACAGATCATCCAACTGACGTGGCAGCAGGGCGGGCGTAGTGATCATGGCTCCCGATGGGGCAATAATCAAGCAGGCTGTCAAACTGGGCTTCGAAGCATTGAACAATAAGGCCGAATACGAAGCATTGTTAACCAGCTTACGAAATGCACTTCTCCTTGGTGCTCGGTGTTTGCTTATCTTCTGCGACTCGAAGCTAGTCATCAACTAATTGAAGGGGGAATACGCAGCCAAAAATGACCGTATGTCAACTTACATGAAAACGATGAATTCTTTGCTTGCAAAATTTGACCATCATGAATTAAATCAAATAACCTGGGATCAGAACACACATGCAGACGCCTTGGCTTGCCTAGCGTCCGCCATCAACTCAAAAATTAAATGGACAATTAAAGTAGGATTCATCCTTGAGCCGAGCATTGCCCCCTCAGAGTCAATTCAAATCAATATCATAGAATCAGGTCCAAGTTGGATGGACCCCATCACTGCATTTCTATCTTTCGAACAGCTCCCGACGGAAAAGAAAGAAGCGCACAAACAGCGAAACAAAGTCTTGCAATATTACTTAGATCCGCAAGGAAAGCTCTACAAAAAATCCCTTTATGCTCCATACCTAGAATGCGTTCATCCGGATAAAGTCGAAGAACTCTTGACTAAAATACACGAAGGTAGTTGTGGTGCTCGTTTTGGCGGGCGGTCTTTGGCTCATCGAGTCATAACACAAGGGTAGTACTGGCCGACCATGAGAGCTAATGTCGAGTGTTGCGTCAAGAAATGTGAACAGTGCCAGAAGTTTTTCTCTCTAACCCATTTTCCTGATGAGGAGTTGAGCTCAGTCACCAGTCTTTGGCCATTCGCTCAATGGGGGCTTGATATCATCGGGCCATTGTCACGGGCCCTAGGGAACAAGCGATTCTTGATTGTCGCAACAGATTACTTCAGAAAATGGGTCGAAACGGAGGCACTAACACACATTCGAGATCCTGATGCTAGGCGTTTCGTGTGGAAAAATATCATAACACGATTCGGCATTCCAAGAGCACTCATTTCATACAACGACACCCAATTTGATTGTGGCGTCTACCGAGAATTATGCAGCATGTATGGTATTCAATCCTATTTCTCCACCCCGGCTTATCCACAGAGCAATGGTCAAGCTGAAGCCTCCAACAAAGCCATCTTGGATGGCATCAAGAAGAGGCTGGAGAAAGCTAAAGGCAAATGGGTCGAAGAATTGCCCAGTGTGTTGTGGGCTCATCGCACTACTCCGAGGCGATCCACTGGGAAAACACCGTTTGCTTTATGCTTTGGAACCCAGGCAATCATCCCCCTGGAGATCGGCCTCCCAACCTTGAAATCGAAAGTTTTTGATATGGGCCGAAATGACATGATGTTGGCCTTGGATTTGACTCTGATTGAAGAACAATGAGACCATGCCCTTGCATCCATGGCATGGTACCAGCAACAGCTCGCTAAGTCGTATAATCAACGTGTTCAGCTACGCCATTATACACTAGGAGAATTGGTCCTCAAGAAAGTACTTCCTGCTGCCAGGAATCCGGCTGATGGAAAATTGGGTCCTAACTGGGACGGTCCCTATCAGATCGATTCAATCACGAGAACAAGGGCATATCGGCTCAAAGACATGTCTGGGAGAAGTCTGCCACATCCTTGGAATTCCACGCATTTGCGTAAATTTTATCATTAACCCGGCTTGTGGGGCATGATAACTTGTTTCGAATGTTCACTATATACAACTTTCGCTTTTATAATGCAAGACTTCTTATCTTTATATGAAATTTTAGTTCGGCAAATCAAAAGCCTCCGGATTCGGAGCTCTCTTCGTGGATTACACGATTGGCCAAGATAAAAGCCTCCGAATTCGGAGCCCCATCCGTGAATGACACGTTTGGGCCGAGTAAGCCTCCAGATTCGGAGCGTCCTTCGTGGATTACACGATTGGCCAAGACAAAAGTCTCTGAATTCGGAGCCCCATCCGCGAATGACACGTTTAGGCCGAGTAAGCCTCCAGATTCAGAGTGCCCTTCGTGGATTACATGATTGGCCAAAATAAAAGCCTCCGAATTCGGAGCCCCACCCGTGAATGACACGTTTGGGCCAAGTAAGCCATCGGATTCGGAGCACCCTTCGTGGAATTCACGATTGGCCAAGATAAAAGCCTCCGAATTCGGAGCCCCATCCATGAATGACACATTTGGGCCGAGTAAGCCTCCGAATTCGAAGTCTCATTCGTGCAAGACACGTTTGGGCCGAACGAACCTCCGAATTTGGAGTGCCCTTCATGGAAACCACGTTTGGCCAAGGCAAAATGCCTTCGAATTCGGCGCTCTTTTCGTGAATATTATGATTGACAAGCATAAATGCAGTTGACAAAAAATGGAAGATGATCATAGCTGAATTTATAAACATAAATTGAAACAACATGCAAACATTTAAAATAATATGTTTCATTGAATTAATCAACAATACATAATTCGCTTCTAATCTACGTTAGAGCAGTACAATATGTTCAGTTTTATTCGACATCCCCCTCGTCATCGCTTTTCTCAACTTCGAAAGCCACAAAGGGAAAATGATGATCCTGATATAACGGCGATGCCGAATCAACGCCTGCTGCCTGAAGAGCCTCTGCGGCCTAGAGAGCCTTGACCCACCCGTGCTTAAATCCACGATTCTCGCATCAGCAGACCTCCTCGACGATCTTTTCCTTAGTCTTCTGTATCCCAACTTTTCGGCCGTCATGGAAGCCTTGTTCATAAGCCTTGGTCTTTGTAGCCTCTATTGCGAACATGCTTGCTGTATCTCGATCGGCAATCATATGACTTATAAGCCGTCGGGTCACCCTTTCTTCCACAATTGGGTTAGCTTCGTTGGCCGACTGTGTCTCGGCAGTTTTGACCTTTCTTAATTCACGCTCAGCCTTCTCTACGTGAGCTTCTAAGTTTTGAATATGTTCATCTTTCTGCTCTATCTCCCACGCGTAGCACGAAGACGCACGCTGATTTCATAGGCGGTATATAACCCTTTCTCCGCTCCATGGATGCCCTCCCGAAACACTTCGAAATCAGGTCGATCGACCATCGACTGCTGGACTTCTAGTGGAAAAATCTGTCAAGCAAACTCAACTGCCACATTTGGGTCATGAACAATTGAATCCACTTCTGTTATCGGTTTGTTCCCCACAAAAACCACAAAACTTAACGGGCGCGGCGTCGCACTGGTTTCTCCTCTCGAGCGTGGTAGAGGGGAGCTGCCCCGTTGCTGTTTTTCCCTTCTAGGTGACCTACTTCGATGACGCGGGGACTGGCGTTTTTCACATTCCCTCGACATCCTACTCCCCGTGCGCATAGGCTCGCCGCCTCAATTCTTCTCTGCGTCCAACTCCGCGAGTGTTCTCCCTTCTCCTCTGCTGTTGAAGAACAACCTTCTTGCCATCCACAGTCGTCCACACTGCTCTTTTCCCCCCCTCAATTTATTGGCTCTGAACGCAGTAATGGCCCCTCCGCACACCCAGCACTCACCCTATTTATTCCTTACAGGTGCAGCATCCCCGAGGTGATCTCATCAATGCTACATTTTAAAACCTTTCGCCAGATTTGATCAGGCTCTCCTAAATGTTGAGGCCTTGTGCTGATCAGGTTATGAATTCCTAATAGAATTCGACGTTCCAGTTCATACATTAGCTGGGTCAAGGGCAAATTCATTAATTTATTCGGCCAAATGTACAAGCCTAGCACCGATCATGTTGTGAGTTCCTAATATAATTTGGCGTTCCAGTTCATACTAGCTGGGTCAAGATCATATTCATTAATCTATTCGGCCAAATGTACAAGCCTTGCGTCGATCATCTCATGTACCCCAGCCACTCCATGAACTGATATCATTTGGCGTTCCAGTTCATGTATTAGTTGGGGAAAGGACAAATTCATTAATCTAATCGGCCAGACGTCGAGGCTTTGAGTCGATTTACTCGTTATTTTATCAAATATTCATGTACCTTTCCTAATTGTTAACTGCCGATTTGTTTATTTATTCGGCTAAATAGCAAAGACAAGCATAGGATCTTTAATTGATTTGGTTAATTTATCAGATGTTTAATTTACTCATATGCCGCAGACAGAAAAGCATAAGGAATTTTCATTAATAAATTGAAGACAAATAATATATGCAGTAAATTGAAAAGCATAGGAAATTTTCATTAATAAATTGATTACAGATAGTAATCATTTTACACATGAAAATTACTTTAGATTTAAACTTCCAGTCGAAGTAAAGAAATGAAAATCTACTAACAAAACCTACAAAAACTATGCATCTAAGATGCCTAACAAAAATCAAAGTATCACTCTAATCAATCTTCAGGGTCAGACTCCAACGGCTCAACGTCCACCTGCTCGTATGGAATCGGCTACGCCAATGTCACATTCGGAGTAGTGAGGGCTTTGAGCCAGCCGTGTTTGAAGCCCAGGTTCTTGAACTTGGGCACTTCCTCCATGTAGTTTTCCAAGGCGACGTCCTTCCCAGCTTGGAACACTTTGGAAATCTCGGAGTTAGCTATTTCCTTTGCCTTCCTCGACTCTTCCAAGTTGGCTTGCAGCTTGGCGATCACCTCCTTGGCTAACTTGAGCGCGTCTTTGCTCACTTTGGCCCTTTCTTCGGTGGCCAATCTTAGTTGGTCGGAGTTCCTCGCACTCTCGGCTTTGGAGTTAGCCCTCGCACGTTCCTCCGCCGCTTTTGATACCTCGGAATCGACTCTTTAAGAGGCTTCCACAGCCTTGCTCTTTTCATTTTCAATTTCGTCTCTCAACAAGCCGATTTGTTCTATATCGTCATGTTGACGACAGCCGATTTCGGCTATCCTTTCCACTGTCTGCAAAATAAAGAAATAGAGTTACAAAAATAATATATATATATATATCAAGGCGGAAGACTGCAGATAAGGCAAGTAATGTACCAATAAGGTTGATTGAGCGGCAAGTGCAATTGACAGTAGATTTGTCTCCGCCCGAAATGTGGCTCTATCAACTGGCAAGGAAATTGAGGAGGCCATGCTCAAGGCCACAGCCGGGTCCTTCAAAGCCGACGCATCAGAGGCAATCGGCATATTCCTTATCTTTGGTTGAACAGTGAACGAAATAACCAAGTCTGATTCCTCAATGCGCGGCCATTTATCGATTTGGTCCTCACCAGGGACGGCTTCTTGCTCGGCGGGATGCTTTTCCCCCATTTGCTCAACCTCCTAATCCCCCTGTTCCACTTGCTTTGTCTCAGCCATTTTGGTCTAAGTCGTTTCTTCCTCAATAACAGGCAGAAAGGACTCAACGACGGCAGCGGGTGGAGTTTCCGATCGGATGGCCTCGGCTCTTCTTCGGGCGGCCATCCTTTTGGCGTTTTTCCTTCTGGCGAGTTGAGTGAGCCACTCCCCAGACATATTCTTAGGATACGCACCGGGAAGGTCTCCTAAGTCTGTAAAAATGTCTCCAAAGGAGACGTCCCCTCGGCCTAAAGTGGACGGAGGGTTGGATGAATTGAGGCCGGCTTCCTCAAAGGCCAAGTTTAAAGCCTTGTCTACCTCAGCTTCCGACTGGTTCGGCTCCTCGGCGGCCTCTTTGGCTACTTGTTCTTCCACCTGCTCCGAATCAGAGGCTTCCAAACCAATCTGCCTTAGGTTTCTGAAGTTGGGAAAGATAAGGGCTGTAAGCTGCTGTTTGCCCCTCAGAATTAGAATGTTGTCTGTCGCCGAAAACGTTGCGAAAGTCGGCTTGTATCTCAGAAGAATGTGGGCCGCCCTCCCTTGTTTCTAAAGGCTTGGACAGCCAAAGAATTAGAGTGTGATTTTGATTTCTGCAAGTACGGCGTCGTCAGCTGAAACCAAAACTTTCTTCAAATTGTTGCCTGCACAAATAAAACGGTAAATACACAGAAGGAAAGCTGAATAAATATATAATAATAAAAAATAAGGAGCTATATGGCCACCTGGTTCGCCTCTTCGTCTTGGCACGAGATCCAGGCGATCTTCACCCTTGCCGAATTTCCAATTGCCTCGGACAACGACCATTACATTGTTAACACGCTTGCCAGAACTGGCAAGCATAGTCACTAAGTGATGGTCGGTATTCATGGCCCTGAGAAAATAGCATCCCTGCCGGCCAAAAGATTTGGCTAAGGCATAACAATGCCGAATTGCAGGTATACCAAGGTTAATCCTAAGGTGCCGGTTCAACTCTATAATCCCCATTATGATTCGGAAAAAATTTACATTAGGTTGGGAAGGGATTAAACCCCAGTGGCGAAGGACGGCCCTTAAAAATGGGCGAAGGGGAAAACGGACGCCACCCTCAGCAATTGATAAGAGATGAAAGATGATTGTACTTTCATCAATCCTCTCCATGTCAATGGTGTTGTCTGTCACAAGTGACAGATGGACGTCGTCGAGGATGGAATAATAGCGTCGGAAACCAGAAATTCAATCCGCAGAAAGGAGTTCTTTCAAGTGTTTTGCCATCCTAGCTAGCCTAAGGATTGTACAAAACTAAAAATAAACAAGGAAGTGGGATTCGAAATGAAGGAGAAGAGAACTTACAAGAAGCAGAAGATATAATGAGAGACAGGAGGAAGTTGCAGAGGTCATGAAATAGAGGTACATCGAAAGGCAAACCATAAGCTTTGAGTATTCAAAAAACTTATATTCGAAGGGACAACATAGTTTCAAATCACATTAAATGAAGAAAGCGTACGAAGAGGCAAGAAGATGTAATGATGCCTAAAAAGCGTTTGTTCTAATATGCGCTGGAATAGGGTTAACCGCCATTCTTTCCTTGTCTTTTCAAGTTCGAAACCAAACACACCGTTCGAAACCACACATGCCGACTAACTGGCGTTAATAGGATGTTTGGGGGGCAATTGTGGAAGCCGGACATTGTTGGTATGCATGCAATAAAGTCGAATGATGGTATGAGGGCAGTCAAGGACGGAATTTGTATTCGGCTCCATCCAAGATGATCGTAAGACCGAATAGACTAATCGGCCGAAGAACTAGTTGAACAAGAGCCGAATAAATAAATGTACAATGGATTGAGGTTGGGCCCGACCTTGAGGCCCAAAAGGAAAATATAAATAGAGAAGCATCAGCCAAAGAAAGGTATGTGAGAACAAATAAGATTAACTTGAGATCCAAGCGACCAAGAGAGTATACACTGACTTATCCGTCGGAGTGCTAATTTCGGCACCCCCGACTGGAGTGTTCATTCCTTTTCAGGTGACTAGCTGAGGATCAAGAGCGTCCTACAGGATCCAAAGATGATTTCCAAACCACTTCTCCACAAAAGGTATGGCAACCAAAAGGAACATTACACGTTTTAGCATCAAGTGCCAAGAAAATCCTAATAATGGGAGGGACTCAGTTTATTGGTGTGTTTTTGTCAAGACTTCTTGTAAAAGAAGGCCACCAAGTATGAACCCTTCTCTTTACATTTTAACATTTATATGTACTGATTTTCTTTTCCAAATTGTTTTAACTTTCTTTTCAATCTTTTCCATCTTATGGTGTGCAATTAAAATTGGGTTGACAAATTACTACACAGATTTATATTTGATGACGTCTTTTACTTTTTAATAAACAAGTGTTATATCATAATGCAGGTGACTCTATTCACAAGAGGAAAAGCTCCCATCATCCAACAATTGCCTAGTGAATCAGAGAAGAATTATGCTGATTTTTCTTCCAAGGTTATTAATTATGACATATACACTGGGAAATTCTATTGGCCTTTTTGATCAGTTTCATATTTTTCTTTGTTGATGAATGAAATATTGTATTCTAAGTGTAGATCTTGCACTTGAAAGGAGACGTGAAGGACTTTGAATTCGTGAAAGCCAGTCTCTTAGCCGAAGGCTTTGATGTTGTTTATGATAGTAATGGTATGCATTGCAACAACTTTTTTGCACCTTATGCAATCCACACAATGTGTCCTATCTATGTGTTTATTTTAGACTTGTTAATTATGTTCTAGTTTTTGTTATAAAATTTGGAGATTTATATTGTTTTAATTGTTCTAGTTAATTACTTTGATAGCCTTCTTAATATCATATATGGAGTTTGTGTTACATTAATTGGGTATTGTCATTCCTGTCTTGTTCATCATCTATGGCCAGCCTTTTACCTTTTAATCTTAGAAAAGTCAATTGCTAAAGTTAAAATTTGTTTGTGATAATTCTTTCAGGATATGGCTTGCGACACATTCTTGAAAATTGTTTAGAAGTGCAAGCGTAAATTTGTAATTGTACAAGTAACATTATTTTAATCTTGTTGGTCAAAAGTCAATTTTCCATATTAGATATAACTTTGAATGTGTCATGCTTTTCTTCTATTGTTTCCAGCTTGTAGAAAGCAAACCATTTGTATCTGAGCTTCTGTAAAAGTTGTATAGGAAATGAAAATATCTTTGATAATAGATCTTGAGTACAGAGTTTCCTATTTATACAATATTAGATTTTTTTATGTAGCAACACTATATCTAACTATGTAACTGAAAGTAGTTGTAACAGACTTGATACAACTGCGCCTAATATCTAATGAATTACAATGCTTGAGCCTCATCTATTTGTTCTCCTGTGCAACTGATATTATCTCATTAGGCCCTCGTAAGCAAATAAGGGAGGCACGAACCATGAGCTTGTGCTGAAGGTAAGCAAAGTGAGCAGAAGAAAGAGTCTTAATAAAGATATTAACAAGCTGGTTAGAAGAGCCAACATGTTTGACACAAGTTTCTTGGATACAACCTGTTCACGCACATAATGATAATCCACAACAATATGTTTTGTGCAGGCATGGAAAATAGGATTCGAGGCCAAGCTAATAGGAGAAAGATTATCACACCAAAGCGTAGGCACACCAGAAGAAAGATGTAATTCAATAAGGAGTATCTGAAGCCAAGTCAGTTCAAAGGCAGCCTAAGCGAGAGCCTTGTATTCGACTTTAGTGGAGGAACGAGAGACACTACTCTGCTTCTTAGCAACCCAAGTAAACTTGCTAAACTCATCCACAAACAAAACATAGTATCTAATGAATTATAATGCTTGAGCCTCGTTTGTTTGTTCTGCTTGTGTAGCTGATATTATCTCGTCACTAACAAGCCTTCATGCAACTATAGCTGATCTTGAGCCCCATCAGATTCATTCATTTTATGAATTAGTATCTTTGTCTGATTTTTTGATAAATAGTATCTTTGTCTGATGCCCTAATATTAGACTGTATAAAGGGTGGTTGTGAAGTAACAATAGTTGTTCTACTGTTTTAGGTCGACAATATAATTGAAGCAGAATTTGATCCTCAGAAGAGGGATGAATATTTGAAGAGGCTGATGGAGCTTCCAAATCAAGCAAGCTTTACATAAAAAGTGCTACTACTTCCAGGAATGCATGTGCATGTGTTCAAGCCCATGCTAGTCTCTATGGTAGCTAGTGGCTTATAGTTTCATTTTTCTGTGTAGAAATGGGTTGAAATTATAGGATAGGCATGCCATAGTGTGGATTTCTTGAAGGATCAAGATGTAATCAAGACTGTCCTTAATATATTGCAGGTATGTTTTACGACTAAGACAATTTTTCTTGAGTAAATGAAATTACATTATTTGTTGTACTTCCAGAACTTGGTTCTCTCATGATATGGTGCATTTTTTTTTCTAAGCTTCTTCTTCTTCTTCTTCTTCTTCTTCTTCATTTATTTATTTAGTTATTTTCTTTGGGGGTAGGGTGGGTATTCTATGTGTGAGCTGATGTGAAATTGGAACCACTTAGGGAGTCTTTGGCTACCCATGCTTTATTATTTGACTTTGTTTTACTGCAACAGAATGCACAATTTTTTAATTTTATTTTATTAAATTTTATTTATTGTTTTAGCATGGAGATATTTGAACATAATAATGGTATTTTTTTTTTTTTTTTGGTCATCGAACATAATAATGGTGTCATTACAAAGAATTGTAGACATGCTTCAGATTGACAAAAAGAAAAGCAAGTGTCATTGTTATGTACTTTTTTCTTTCTTTCCCTCTAGGTTGGCTATGGTGGGGAGTTGGTTAATATTACATATCGTAAGAGATTTATTGAAATTTGCTATTAATGGGTTCTGTTCTTTGTATCATTTAGATCAAATGGTTGTTTTTGTTAATAACTTAATAATGTGAATAAAGGTTCACTTTGTGGATTAAACTTTGTGATAAATTAAAGAACTTATCCATTGAATAAGTAAAACTCATCAACTGTGACTCATGGTTTATCATTGGTAATATATTCAATGAAACACATTGGATCCTTTTTGCTGCTAAATCTTTTAGTTTTCTTTTTTGGGTCACTGTAACACGCCCCGCGGGGGACCCCGCGCTACACGCTACAGTTCGGACTCGATTTTGGAACGGTTCTTAATCTTGAACCAAAGAGTCCAAATCCGGCAAATCGTTTTGAGAAAACAGATTTTTGAAAAGAAGTGCCAAACATGGACTGCTTTGCCAGATACAGAGTCGCCACCTAAACATTTTTTATAGGGAAATTTAGGAAACCCTGACTCGGTGCCAAAGGCCACGTGTCCGTCATCACCAAAGTTGCCTCGGCTCGGGAACTTGGGTACGATTGGGGAAGGTCAGCTATGAGCACCCCCTCTCGCCCGATCCGAAGATCGGCCTCTACTAACCATGATATCCATTTTTGAAAACGTTATGTGCTCTTATTCTAGTTAAATTAGCCTAGAATTACTATGTGATGCGCACAGCATACAAGTATAGACTAGATCGCCTAATTTGGAAACAAGCATTGCATATCCGTTTGTTTTAGAAAACGCTTTGGGATTTGCTACTCGCAAGTAGGCTAAAACACGGATTTCAATGAATTGTTCCAACTCAAACAATTCAGCCTTCACCCACAGGCACTTAAGCAGTTATATCACATAAGCAATTAGCCTTATGGCAAGCATGCTGTCATGGCAAACACTCACACGCATGCAAGGATGCTAAAGCATAAAAATACTTACATCGTACTCCGTGCCAAAACAGTAAACTAGTTAGCAAACATGCGTGATCCTAGTTCATGCTGAAGTGGCTAATGCATCACATACAGAATGCAATTAGGGTAGGCTCGGCTAACCTAAACATGACATGTGAAATGCGATCAATTGATGCACGTATTCAAGTTAGATTTGAAATACAAATGCAGTTAGCATGATATATCGAGCCCGGTGCATACAAGACAAATGTATGGATGCACGCATGCATAGCATAAGGTATGCTAATTTAAATATGCCCTAATACTAACCATCAAAAGCAGGTAAGTAAAAGGGAGAAAGAAGTGGGGGTTGGAAGACATGCACACACGCACCCACACTTATTACAGATTTGCCCTCGCTCGGAGGGACCAAAAGAATAGTACAATTCAAATAATGAATTAACTATCCTAGCTAATTGATTATTACAGACCAACTAAATTAATTAAGCAAATTAATTAATTTAAGAAAGCAAGAAAAAGGGCCTCGGGAAGAAGGCCCAATGCACGCATGCTCGGGTCTTGCTCGGAAGTCCACTGCCATGCGTAGGTTGCCTCTGTTTTCCCAGCTCTACCCCTCTGAAGACTTCCAAAGTCTCAGGATTGCTTCCCTGGACATTGGGAAACACCACCGGCTGGGGAGAATGGCCACCGGCAATAGGATGTGATCATCGGCTGTTGATGAAGCTATCGGCCACAAATGGATTGCCGGTCGGCACTTAACACTGCCGGTCGGCAAAGAATGCCTGCAGAACCTGCAATTGACAACAGCAGAGGGCAAAGCATAGCATGGCAATGCAATTCAAGCAATGTATGTACCAACCCTATCCCTTATCATGTGTATGACTCAAAGGGACGTGGTCCTTGGTTCTCGGACCATCAATCGCGCATTTCAATGCGTGATGGCCCAAAGAATCAAGTGTGCACTTTGATTTCAAATGTAATGCACACAAACAAACAAAGGCCCATTCCCCATCACTTGATCAAGGGACAAGGCATGCATGCTTATGTAAGGCAATCCTAAGCATGTTAGCTAGTATGCAACATGGCATGGAAGGGGAGCATACAATGTATTCATGCAAGTATGCAAGCAAATATGCAAAGTAAGCATGCAAACAAGCAAATGATGGACTTAAACATGATTTAGGCAGCCCCATCTAGGCCTAAAACAGTGGCCAAAGTGCCCCAAAATGAAGGACTAACATGCGCACACACATGCATGCAAAGGGTGCCCAACGCCTCAAGCATTTAAAAGCAATTCTCAAGCACACTCAAGAGGATGCAAACATGGACAAATGGCATGCATTAAGCCCTGAAAATCATGCTATAAGAGGTGCCAAACCAACTTAAACAAGACAAACATTAGCATGCAAATGGTCCAAGTATTTGAAGCAAGTCAAGGGGACTTAAACCATGGCTAAGCCAACCAAGCCTCACAAGGCCAAGGAGGCTTAAAACAGGTCCAAGGCAGACCTAGACCATGCAAAGGGAACCCCCTAGATGGTATCTAAGTGGCTCGAATTCAAGAGCATGCACAATGGCCAAAACATGGAGCATACAACACAAGCTTTCAAAGCATTGAAGAGGTGTCCAAGGCAAGCATACAAGCATATCAAAGGGACTGAAATAACATGGTAAATGGTCCCAACCCACTAAATTAAGGCAAGGATGCATGCTATACATTCACACACTTAAGGCTAACAAGCCAAAAATGCAAAGGGGCTATACTAAGCATGCCAAAGTCGACCCAAACAACTATGGACAGACCTCAAACATAGCAAAATAAGCACAAAAGCTTTATAAAGCCAATCCTAAAACATGCTAGAACAATGGTTTACAACCTAAGGCATATTAAGGCAACAACAAGGCATTACATGGCATGTATGTTAAACTAACATGGTGTACCAAAACCAATATACAACAATGCTATTTCATGACAAAATAAGCATAAATAACAGCCAAGGCATGGTCAACATGAGGCTTAGCTAGGTGTTCATTAAAGAGGCAAAAATGGCCCTTTTCAAGGACAATAAGGAGAGGGGGTGGCCCTCTCCTTCTTGGGACTTCAAGGCACCATCCTTACCACTGAAATCCCTCAAGATTTCAGTGGTGAGGAGGCCCAAACACCAAAGTCCCGGAGCTCACTCAAAATAGCACAAAATGGAGCCCCTCAAGGCTTAAGAGGGGCCAAACACCTCCAAACCACAAAACACCCTTAATAAACTATTTAGAGGGCCTAAAAATAGAACTTTTTATGTTATACACTAAACACAAAAACAGTTCTAAGATGGTCAAAAATACAATGCAAGAAAGGGGTAAAAAGGGGTAAGATTGTTACCCATGAAGAACCTCTTCACAATTGGTGGACCAGCACCTTCCTTGAGCTCAAACCAGCCCTAAAACTCCAAAACAAGCCTCAAGGACCTCAGTTCCAAGAAGATAGTGTGATGGTGGGTGTTTGTGTGCAATCCTAAGGCTAAAACACACACAAGAGAAGGAGATAGAGATAGGTTAGATACAAAGACCAAACCCTAATCCAAACTCTCTGAAAATATTGCCTCTCTCTCCTCTCTAAGTTGTCTAACCCTAATGCCAAGAGAGGAGCCCTCCTTTTATAGGCAATTCCCTCTTGTAAGGCTTACAAAACAAAAGAGAAATCCCTCCATACACGTGTATGGAGGGGAACAGAGTGGGTGCCAGCTATCACAGCTGGCACAAAATATCTACAAAAAGTAGATAAACAGTAGTCGGCTGCTCAAAATTGCCATTTTGACAAAATTTACTGCCTACTGGCAACAAAGAATGCCGACCGGCAATATACATTGCTGATGGCAACAAAACACCAGCCGGTGGCCTCCAGCCATGGCCGGTGATGTGTGGGGATGCCTCACAAGGCATTCCCTGCCCCTCCAAGGCAAAGTACAAGTGTATGGTGCAAAACCAACCACTAGACAGTCGAGTTCGGAGATCCTGAGGCAAGGCGCGTAGCCGAGACCTCCAGGAACTCCGAACGAACACAAACATGGATGATCACCGGGTGTTCAAACGGTGACGCCCAAGTCTTGAGGACGGTCAAAAATGGGGTGTCTACAGTTGCCCCTCTTTGACAGAACTCGAAAGTCATAACAATGACGGGAGTGAATGTCAAAGCCCAGAGACGACCCATTTTTGACAAGGCCGAAGACTTAGACGACCCATGTGTGGGGATGCCTCACAAGGCATTCCCTGTCCTTCCAAGGCAAAGTACAAGTGTATGGTGCAAAACCAGCCACTAAACAGTCGAGTTCAAAGATCCTGAGGCAAGGCGCGTAGCCGAGAACTCCGGGAACTCCGAACGAACACAAACATGGATGATCACCGGGTGTTCAAACGGTGACGCCCAAGTCTTGAGGACGGTCAAAAATGGGGTGTCTACAGTTGCCCCTCTTTGACAGAACTCGAAAGTCATAACAATGACGGGAGTGAATGTCAAAGCCCAGAGACGACCCATTTTTGACAAGGCCGAAGACTTAGACAAACATGCAAGACAATTAAGGTATGCGCCCGAAGGCAGGGGCAAAATGCAAGACAATGCACGAAGCCGAGCATAACTTATGATCATGCAAAGAAAGCTGTAACGAAGCATACATGCGACAGTTTTAAGTTAGCACACACCAAACTACACCTCAATGCAGGAAGGATGTAGGAGAATTATGCAATTCTCGTCGTCCTCACGGAGGGTACAATACTGCTCGTTAAATGCGTTCCACCAGTCGCAAATGAACCGTACATACAATATCGTGCCTGTAAAGAAAACAACTTAACAGGTATGATATTGTTAGCAACATGCGTGATAATGCAAGAATGAATGTAAAATGATATGCAATATATACAAAATAATGTAAAATAATGCAAATGAAAATGTAATGTAATTGAAACAATGCGAACTACATGCAAAGCAATTGAATCATGATTCAATCATGAGCGATTCGAAACCACACGTATGTCAAATAGATTGATGGAGGTAACAAGTCCGTCTACCATAGAATGGTCAACTGAACTATGAGTAATGTAGACGGACACAAGAATGAGTATTTGGTGGAATGACATAAGTGGGGTAACGACCCGTTGGAGGAAGAATGATGATCCTAATGCTAGATGCAAAATTACACTAC
Organism: Camellia lanceoleosa; assembly: GCA_025200525.1. Lineage (NCBI taxonomy): Eukaryota > Viridiplantae > Streptophyta > Magnoliopsida > Ericales > Theaceae > Camellia > Camellia lanceoleosa. Next base: position 31,395,182 of record CM045764.1, read on the forward strand.
AATGTAATGGATATGGTATGCAGCCAAACCAAATCTTGCCTAGGAAAGGCATGTACTCAAACAAGTCGCGGCTAACATAGAACGGTCCACTGAACTATGTTTCGACGTGAAAAGTATGGACACATACCAGACCAAGCTCAACATGGAAAGGCGCAAGCCATAGATGGAGGGTGATGCAATGGATGCATGCAAACTAAAATGCAATATGGAAATACAATGGATATGGCACGCGGGCCAAACCAAATCTTGCCTAGGAAAGGCATGTACACAAACAAGCCGCGGCTAACATAGAACGGTCCACTAAACTATGTTTCGACGTGAAAAGTATGGACACATACCAGACCAAGCTCAACATGGAAAGGCACAAGCCATAGATGGAGGGTGATGCAATGATGCATGCAAACTACAATGGAAATGGAAATACAATGGATATGGCACGTGGGCCAAACCAAATCTTGCCTAGGAAAGGCATGTACACAAACAAGCCGCGGCTAACATAGAACGGTCCACTGAACTATGTTTCGACGTGAAAAGTATGGGCACATACCAGACCAAGCTCAACATAGAAAGGCGCAAGCCATAGATGGAGGGTGATGCAATGGATGCATGCAATCTAAAATGCAATATGGAAATACAATGGATATGGCACGCGGGCCAAACCAAATCTTGCCTAGGAAAGGCATGTACACAAACAAGCCGCGGCCAACATAGAGCGGTCCACTGAACTATGTTTCGACGTGAAAAGTATGGGCACATACCAGACTAAGCTCAACATGGAAAGGCGCAAGCCATAGATGGAGGGTGATGTAATGGATGCATGCAATCTAAAATGCAATATGGAAATACAATGGATATGGCATACGGGCCAAACCAAATCTTGCCTAGGAAAGGCATGTACACAAACAAGCCGCGGCTAACATAGAACGGTCCACTGAACTATGTTTCGACGTGAAAAGTATGGGCACATACCAGACCAAGCTCAACATGGAAAGGCGCAAGCCATAGATGGAGGGTGATGCAATGGATGCATGCAATCTAAAATGCAATATATACAAATATGCAATACATTTAATGATGCGTGACGATGCATGTATTTACAATGATGCATGACAGTACAATTATATTTTTTGTTTGAAATGCATGACGCACGGAATACGCGACAACGCGAGTCGCTTGAAATGCATGACGATTCATGATCTTTTCTTACTGCGTGATGACGCGCGGCTATGAGATGCATGACGATGCATGATGTATGAGAATGCATGAAGATGTATAATTTTGAAATGCGCGACAACGTGCGGCTTTTTGAGACGCATGATAATGCGCGTTAATGCAAGTGCGTGACAACGCACGTCTTTGATATGCATGACAATACAACCGAGCGGGTTTAAGGTCTCGCCAGACCGGGCGTGTTTTCGGTCCCGACGGACCAGGTCGAATGCGATTTGAGATGTGATGCGCAAGACAGCGTGATAGAATGCATGCCCAATGCAATGGGATGCGCAAAACAGCGCGACCGAAGGTCTTGCACCTCCGAAGGATTTAAGGTCTCCTAGACCATGGCGATGCATGAGATGGTGCAGTTGAAATGAAAGGCACAAGGGGCAACTTTCGAGTTTTGTAAAAGCCCAAAGGATACGAAAAGGATACACCTTGCACGAATTCGATTGCCACGCACTGAAGACACGGTCCGAGGTCAAAACGGAGGCCGGTTGAGCGTCAGAAATGCACTGTTTTTAAGCAATGAAGGCTCTGGACCACTCATATAACCCAAGCAAGGATGTAGGAGGCTCAAAAACCACTGTGGGAGACCACCGGATGTCCACCGGCCATCGGAACACATCACCGGCCATCGGAACACATCACCGGCCGTTCATCGGCCTTCATAAAATTCCATCGGCACAAAAAAGTGCCGACCGGCAAAGAGTGTGGCCGACCGGCAAACTATTCCTGTATCAGGGCAGTTGGGTCATTTTGCTTCGGGTGTTTTAAAATAGGGCTTCTAGCCCTATTTTTTTCACTTCTCCTTGCTCGAAAATCCTCTCCCTCTCTCTCTATAGTGTTTTTCCCCTTCGATTTTCGCATTTTCTTACGTTCTAGCCTCGATTTCATCGTTCGATTCGCGAATACCTTCGCGTTCCGGACGTTTTGAACCGATTGAAATTTCATTTCGGTGTTTCGTTTTTGATTTTTGCCACTCGGGGTTTGTTTCCCTCGAGTTTTTCTCGATATTCGTGTCTTTTCCGCACTCCGACTTTCCCGGCCATTTCCGACCCTCTCGGGGTTGACTTTTGTTGACTTTTCGTATTCTCGCCCATTTTTCCCTCCTTTCGGCCATTTTCACATTCTCTTCGAGATGGAGGACGACCTTCCACAGGGCGGGCCCCCTCCAGAGCTCGAGATGGATCCCGAGGCCGAGCCCTTGCCGCACCGCACTCGGCCATTCGATCCGGAGACTTATAGACCGGCGGTTCATGTGATGCTCCCGGATGGGCTACGCCAGTTCCGGAGCTTTGAGAGGGCCGTGGCACGCGAGCTACTGCTCCGTGAGCCAGAGTCGCACTTGTCGCACGGCGCCTCCGAGGTACATTCTTCCCCCGGTTTCAATTTTCCGCAATGTAGAACCCTTAAACTGCTATAGTTAATTCTATTTTTTTTTTTTTTTGCTTAGTCCGAATGTATTGATACACTGTACACTGTACACTGTAATTGACTGTGGATACACTTGCAACTGATAACTGTTTGAAACTTACACACGCACACACACTGCACTAACCCTGAATTGCTCAAACACGTCGACGCAACACACTCTATGCTTCACTGTAAGCACACTGGCACCCGGTATCTGCTTGAATTCTGGAAAACATGCACACATGCTGTATTTACCCTGAACCACTCAAACATACTGACACATCATATGTTGTAGTTCTTTGTTAGCACACTGACACCCAATGTCTGTTTGAATCTAAAAAACATGCACACATGCTATATATCTGTATGTTTCTTAAAACTGCATCTTGAATATTGCATCACAATTTGTTGTTTTTGATTACAATGGGACTCCCATACCATCCGCGGGTATGGGAACGTCGTCGCCTGAGACTGGTACGTGGAGTTGCCAGACGCGATTCTCTAGATTGTTGACGAGGCGGGTTTCGGCATCTTCTGCAGGGGGCTCTCCCAGCTTACCACCTGCAGACCCTTGCTTGCCGCTTTGGTGGAGAGGTGGTGGGATACCACCAACTCCTTCCACTTCTCCGTCGCAGGGGACATGACGATGACCCCTTATGACTTCTCGATGCTTACCGGCATCGGGGTAGGGGGTGATCCGATCCCCTTTAACACGGATATGGATGAGTGGGACGCCGCCCAGCTGTATCTGCTCGGCACCCGGCCACCCCTTGCTCAGGCAGGGTTTGTTAGATATTCGTGGTTCGAGAGCCACTTCAGGACTGAGCCAGCCTTGGCGGAGGAGGCGTAGATGACCCCGGAGCAAGTAGATCAGTATGCACGGGGCTTCATCATGTTTTTGCTTGGGACGACCCTTTTCACCGACCGGGCGAACACCGTGCCTTTATGCCTGTTGAGTGCACTGGTGGACGTTAGGCAGATCCGCCGCTACGACTGGGGTGGCGCGGGTTTGGCCACTTTGTACGGCTACATGAGCTCTTCTTCCCGCCTCAGCGGACAGCTTCTTGGCGGATACTGGCGAGCTTGGGAGGTACATCTTCTTCCCCTTTTTACATTTCTGTTTTCTGTTTTACATTTTTTGTATTCTGTACACTGCACGGTCCATCTCTCACTGACTATATACTGCATACGTGGCACACACATATACTCTGTTTTACACTGACTGTACACTGCACGCACACTATACACTCTGCACAATACACTGCACAACACACTGCACAACACACAGCTCTGCCATTTCTACTTTATTCTGTATTCTGCTTTATCTGATAGCCATACTGATATCTGTTCTGCAGTTGTGGGTTTATGCCTACTTTTCCAGGCTTGCCCCAGTACCTGATGTGGAGATCCCGCTCGACGTCCCTTTTTCTCATCGTTTTGATGTGCGGTGCGTACGGAGACCCCGAGAGTCTTTCATCTTCTTCCGCCGCTACTTCGACACCATCACCGCCGCGGAGGTATGTTCAATTGTAGAGTTTGCTTAAGCTTCGCATAGCACTGTATTTTTGATAACAGATAGATAACAAACTACATTTGTACCCGCAGATCACCTGGCAGCCTTGGGCTCCACTGCCGGCCGTGGTGAGGGATCACTATGAGGGTACAGAGGAGACTTCCCGCCTCCGGATTTTGTTGGAGGGCCCAGTCTGTCGAGCTTGGTATCTGGGGGAGCGCTTCTTGTGCCAGACCCTAGGTTTACCGGAGCAGATAGTTCCGGGTCCGCCTCCTGCACATATGAGGCATACAGAGAGGTTTTCCCTCACGCACCTGAGAGAGTATACCGCTGGCTGGGACGCGGAGCGTCACAGAGGCGAGGGCGACTACGCCGAGTACATCCGGACCTACATTATGCGACCATTGAGCAGTGGTCATGAGAGGAGAGGCAGCACGGCAGCTGGTGAGCAGCGCCGAGGAGAGCCTCGAGTCCGTGGCGAGGTGGAGTTCGAGAGGCGGGGACGGTGGCTGCTCTGCCCACTTCACTGACTTTCAGAGGGCAGGGTGGGGCGACCTACCAGATCCCCTTTGCTCCTCTCCCGGCTGATCACGAGTTGGTCGGTGTTCCCGACTTGCCTCCGGTATGTATTCATTCATTCCTGTATAGTCGTTTCATTTCAGTTTATTTGATATTCCGCAGAATATTGATGTATCTGATATTTTTGCAGGCTTCCTCCGAGTACACCCGGCAGTCATTGGAGATGAATGCCTCCATGATAGGGATGCTACAACGGACCTTCGACCTCCTGGCCCTTTACAGCATTCCGGTATGTTCTTCTAACCACCGTCTTAAACCATACATAAGCCGATTCGCATAATCTGATGCACGATACAACACTTAATTGACTGTACTCATTCACTATATCCTGCACTGATTCACTGCTCACGGCACTCACAGACTATGCTCATATACTGTATTCTATACTGATTCACTGCTCACGGCATTCTCAGACTGTGCTCATACACTGTATTCTATACTGATTCACTGCTCACGGCATTCTCAGACCGTGCTCATACACTGTATTCTATACTGATTCATTGCTCACGGCATTCTCAGACTGTGCCCATACATTGTATTCTATACTAATTCACTGCTCATGGCATTCTGATGTATTTGCCTTCTATGCTTTTTAGCCTCTTTTCCAGATCCCTCCGGTGGGTGGTGCTCCAGCTGGGCCCTCTATTCCTGCTCGAGGAGGGCGAGGAGACACTATACATCCCCGTACCAGGGGGGCGTGCTCATGTCGGGAGTAGCTCTCGGGCACCCATTCCTGATGATGAGGATGATGAGTCTGAGTCTGAGTCTGAGGCAGAGGCAGAGGCAAAGGCAGAGGCGGAGGCGTCTGAGGAGGAGACCGGAGACGGTTCAAACTCGGGCTCAGATGATGGTGCCGATGACGATGCTCCTGGACCTTTGTCCAGGAAGAGGGCGAGGACAGACCTTCAAGCCTGAGACCACTGATATTGATCTAGATTTTTGCTGTTTTTCTTCTTTTGTACTTTTTTTTGGACTTTTTCTTTTTAGTTGGTAGCTCCAGTATCTTGTACTGCCGCAGGCAGGTTTTTGTTTTCTTCAAAACTAATGTACTTGAAAAGATGATGAAATGAAACAAACTTTTTGCCTAAAAAGTGTTACATTTGTACATTTCATACTTTGCACTGCATCATATTACACCTCAAATGTAAAGGATATTGATCTGTCGTTTGAAAATTGAACACTTGTACTGTAATAATCAGATAACTGACCAGCTAATAGCAAAACAACCCAAGCAAACCATTGTTTCATTCTGAACACGCAGTCCATACTCCACTGGGGATTGATCTGTATACGGCCCGCAACATGGCACTTGGTTCTCTCCGCACATGGCAAGCACTGAAAAAACAGCCCAATCTGATAGGACGGACCACAAAGGCTGACACCGGCCGAAATCGAGGCACACTCAGATACCCCAAATTTTTCCTCTCTTCTTTTGCTTTGCATGGATGTGGAGAATGGCACAGCAGTCTGAGCATAAATGATTTTTTGAAATAAGGATTGGTTTTCAACCTAGGTATCGAATCTGAAGCTGAACACAGCGAGAAAGACTCAATTGAAGAAAACAAAAGGCACACGACCTAAACGCAACGAGACGCACTCGGAGAAGACTCAAGACAAGAGTTGCGATGGGAGAAAGCAAAAGACACGACTCACGGACGCGTTCACAAGAATGAATGACTTCAGATCACAAGGAGCTAGTTCCTCCGGGTATGTTTCCCACCCTTTCTAATTTGTGACTCTCACGACACTCGGCCCTCAGGCTCGTTTTTCTCTCAGAACCTTTTCCTCGCTTTTCTCTCAATTCACACTTCTCTATTCTTCAATCTCTCATTTTTAGTCCCTCCCCAGGGTGGTTGATAGATGAAGAAGAAATCGTGGGTTCACGCCCAACAATATTAGCTCGCGGATGTATCTTCCGGCGACGTCCAGTCGAGGTTTCGGACAGGGAAAGCTTCTTCCGGCGAATAGGGTGTCTTTCTGGCAAGTATGTTGACGGCAGGGAAAAGACAGAACAACTGACTCAATTGTACCCCTAGTTCGTCACTTTGACCATTTTTTTTCTAAAACAGTTTTGACCAGAATGAGAGTCGGATTAACATACTTGTTCGATTTTCTGGTTCAAAATCATGCAAGTCAGGCCATGAGCACTGAAAATTTTCCTTTTTTGGGTCCAAGAAAATGGTCCAGTTTTGGAAAATGAAATAATTTTTGAGAAAATTAGTCAACCTTAGTAAAAATTTTCAAAAACTATTTTTGCGAACGGCCAGTGCTAAACGAGCACGGCACTTACCCTCGAGATGTGCAAACCTTGGATCAGAGGCAATGGAAAATTGCCCCTGGCTTGAAGGGGGGGACATGGCAACGGGAAGTTACACCTGGTTTTGGACGGCAATCCGGGGCAGCTCATAGGAACGCATGGCAACAGAAAGTTGCCCCTTGTTTGGATGATGCCACAGCATTTTATAAACGGTCTTTGTCAGTGATGACTAAACTCCGAAGACGATGGTTTGAACCAATATATGGACACAGTCACTGTGAAGGCGATGGTGGCTGGACTTCAGGATGAAGTTGCCTACGTATCCCAGACATGGGAATCAAGCCTACGTAGTTCATGGTTGTGACAAACGAACTGTCGGATGCAGAGAAGACAAGGATGATCGAAACCATTACATGGACTGAGGCGCTATGAAAGCGTTGGGGGCTGGACTTCAAGATGAAGTTGCCTACGTATCCCAAACATGGGAATCAAGCCTTACATAGTTCCGGCTAAGGTACACTCGAGTATTTTAACCTTCACTTTTTAGGCTCTAATTTTTGCCAAGGTGCCCGATGTGGGTTTTCGACCTTGCGAGCTTCTTTTCTCTTCTTTCTTTTTAATTCATTTCTTTTCTTTCATCTTTTTTTTTCAATTTTCACATTTTTTCCTTTCTTTTTTCTTTCTTTTTGCATTTTTTCCTCTTTTTTTGCATTTTATTTTGCCTTGCTCTAACTTTTGCCTGGGTCGTCATTCTGGGTTTTTGACCCAGCGAGCCTCTCAAGGGGTAAAAGTGTAACAAGTCCGTGCCGAATGGTTTTGAGATTGAAGCCTCTCTGTATCCAGGAGAAGGGCTGTTGTATTTGGCTCTTCGAGACATTTGACGTTTTTGCCCCCATTTCGAGGGGTGCTGTTGTTCTAGCTTTGCAAGCTTCTGTTGACAATGTCTGATCTCTTGATCTAACTTTGGTGCCTCTTGTTCGAGGGCTGCTCCAAACCCGACCTCACAGGCCTCTCTTGATGGTGGATCGTTGAACATTCTGAATGGATTCGAGGTTCGGAAACAGATAGATTGGATCTCGAGGCTGAGAGCGATCCTAGGCTGCACAATCTCAAGAGTAATTCCACACAAGTCTTCACAGGACCACGCAAAATATTTTGCTTTTGAAAGTTTTTAAGAAAGCGACAAATCGCTCGCGCTGAAGATAGTGTGGAACTAGTCTGGGTCAAACCAGGGTCGTTCTCAGTACTCACACTGACAGGCATGATTTCATTCATAAAAAGGCTTAGCATGCCTATCTTTCTCTCAAAAATGATCAAAGTTTTGCAAAAACTCGAGGAATTCCTTCCTCTTCGTTTTTATCACTGCAGTGTTTTTTTTTTTAAAAAAAAGCTTTTGGAAAACTTAGGTCATTGTAATAATTTTCAGGGTACAAAGAGCAGATAGAATGTACCGTCGTTCCATTCACATCCTCTGGCACAATTGACAGCAAGCACAAAGCAACATAGCCACAACTTTTTCATTCAGACTTGTTGGTATAACTGGCTCCTCGGCAGAGACAGATTCAAAACAAAAACGAGTAATTACAAGACAAAACGGTGTCTAAGGCAACAACCCCGGGATCACTCGACATTCTATACAAAGGGGACTGACTCGCTACAACAAGACAGACCCGTGAGCAAAAAGGACTGACTCAAGACAATGAGACAGACTCAAAACAAAACAAAAGACTGACTCGACACCCAAGCCAGAACTTACAAAACTAGCATTCATAGATGCTCAGAAATGCGTGCCAGACGCAACATCAAAAATACCGGACGTCGCCCGCAGGTGGTTCACTTCCCGATTACATACTCGCAGTATCTGTGTCCTCAAAATCCAATAACTGAGTAGTAACGGACTTAGCTGAGGTGGGTGGGAAGATAACCTCATTGTCAATCAAATCTTGCACCTCATGACGGAGGCGGAAACAATTGTCGGTAGCATGACCAGTTTGCTGGTGGTACGCACAGTACAAAGCAGCATCATGTGTAGCAGGGAGGTTCTTCGGTAGAGGTCGAGGCTCCAAGGGTGTAAGATGTCCTCTCTCGACAAGAATCTGAAGTGCCTTGGATAATGGCATATAGAGAGCATGAAAGACCCTGCGCCCTTGGGGCAGGTACTTTGAAGGTTGAGCATTCTTGCTAGATGCACTAGCGAACGGGTCGGCAGGTGCCGCCTTGGCTTTCAGATCTTTCCCGGGTACAGGGTTGGGAGCAGAAGGAACTGTTCTGGCATGACGGGGCCTATCCTGGTTTTCTGACTGACTTGAGCTACCCTCAGGTGGAGCGGGGAAAGCATCCTCCACAGCTTTTGCCATAACTGCAGATATATGTTGCTTGTTCATCCCCCCGGCTTTCAAAGCCTCGACTACCCACAGCAGTTGTTCAATGGGGTCGGCATCTGCCTTCATCTTGCCTTTGTCTCTGGCCTCAGCCTGATCTAGGATTTGGGTTGGTGTTGGTACGTCATTGCCATAGCTGGAGGCCATCTCCGGTTGGCTAAGCTCAATCACAATCCGTCCCAATAGCGGGGGCTCCTGGGGTACAAAACTCCCGACATATGGTGCGGCTGGTGGCGAAGCTGACATCTCGTAAGTGAGATCCGCCACGGTCCTCTGGAGATCACCTATCATCCCCATCAGTTCAAATGTAGTAGGCTCGCGAGCCTGATATAACAGGGGTCGGGCACAACAAAGTGACACGGGTGTGGCACATCAACATTGGTCCCACTTTGCAGGGTGATTTTTTGATCTAATGCGGCTGTCATAACCACAATCTCCTCTGAATTCTGTGTCATTGTAAGTCTTGCCTCGGCAAGGAGGAACACTAGCTATCCCGGATCAACTCTCTGGACTGAAAAGGAAAAAAAACATGCAGCATTTCAGCTTAAACGGATCAAACACAGGCGTCGCCGAGCAATCAGACTCTACTCTGATCATCGCCTCGAAATCCGTCCCAAACAGAACTTGATACCCACAGATATAATCGATTCTATAAATCGACATCGATGCCCTCAGGCTTGATACTCAATCTTGCAAACTGATATGTGTGTTCCTGTAGAGATACACTCTGAAAGCACATAGCAAGTAGAGAGAGCACAAACACCCCTATGTTGGGGTAGGGTTTCCCTGTCCTATTTTGTCAGGAGCTAGGGTTTCACTACGCACACAGCAGTTTCAAACAACCTATGATCGGGTAAGCAACATGTCCTAGTTTGGAATGGTCACTATGGATTCCGACATGCACTGGGTTGAATGGTCAAAAAAGGGTGCCCCGGTAAAACCGGGGTTTGTGTTCCCATGCTGTCAGAGCCCATAACCAGTCAGCCTTATGGACATGCCTTGACAAGACAAGCCTCCGGCAAACCGTTCAGGAATGGCAGATGGCAAACACGGTGTCCTAGGCGCACCAATGCACATGCAATGCAAAGAGACACATAAATGAAATCAAAACAGGATATCACGAGTTCGAGTCAAGCTCTCTAATCTCCCTAGCAGTGCCAGAATCAGTAACGCTGGGGGACCCCGCCACACGCCACGGCCTTCTGATTCGGACTCGATTTTGGAACGGTTCTTAATCTTGAACCAAAGAGTCCAAATCCGGCAAATCGTTTTGAGAAAACAGATTTTTGAAAAGAAGTGCCAAACATGGACTGCTTTGCTAGATACAGAGTCGCCATCTAAATATTTTTTATGGGGAAATTTAGGAAACCCTGACTCGGTGCCAAAGGCCACGTGTCCGTCATCACCAAAGTTGCCTCGGCTCGGGAACTTGGATACGATTGGGGAAAGTCAGCTATGAGCACCCCCTCTCGCCCGATCCGAAGATCGGCCTCTACTAACCATGATATCCATTTTTGAAAACGTTATGTGCTCTTATTCCAGTTAAATTAGCCTAGAATTACTATGTGATGCGCACAGCATACAAGTATAGACTAGATCGCCTAATTTGGAAACAAGCATTGCATATCCGTTTGTTTTAGAAAACGCTTTGGGATTTGCTACTCGCAAGTAGGCTAAAACACGGATTTCAATGAATTGTTCCAACTCAAACAATTCAGCCTTCACCCACAGGCACTTAAGCAGTTATATCACATAAGCAATTAGCCTCATGGCAAGCATCCTGTCATGGCAAACACTCACACGCATGCAAGGATGCTAAAGCATAAAAATACTTACATCGTATTCCGTGCCAAAACAATAAACTAGTTAGCAAACATGCGTAATCCTAGTTCATGCTAAAGTGGCTAATGCATCACATACAGAATGCAATTAGGGTAGGCTCGGCTAACCTAAACATGACATGTGAAATGCGATCAATTGATGCACGTATTCAAGTTAGATTTGAAATACAAATGCAGTTAGCATGATATACCGAGCCCGATGCATGCAAGACAAATGTATGGATGCACGCATGCATAGCATAAGGTATGCTAATTTAAATATGCCCTAATACTAACCATCAAAAGCAGGTTAGTAAAAGGGAGAAAGAAGTAGGGGTTGGAAGACATGCACACACGTACCCACACTTATTACAGATTTGCCCTCGCTCGGAGGGACCAAAAGAATAGTACAATTCAAATAATGAATTAACTATCCTAGCTAATTGATTATTACAGACCAACTAAATTAATTAAGCAAATTAATTAATTTAAGAAAGCAAGAAAAAGGGCCTCGGGAAGAGGGCCCAATGCACGCATGCTCGGGTCTTGCTCGGAAGTCCACTGCCATGCATAGGCTGCCTCTGTTTTCCCTGCTCTGCCCCTCTGAAGACTTCCAAAGTCTCAGGATTGCTTCCCTGGACATTGGGAAACACCACCGGCTGGGGAGAATGGCCACCGGCAGTAGGATGTGATCATCGGCTGTTGATGAAGCTATCGGCCACAAATGGATTGCCGGTCGGCACTTAACACTGCCGATCGGCAAAGAATGCCTGCAGAACCTGCAATTGACAGCAGCAGAGGGCAAAGCATAGCATGGCAATGCAATTCAAGCAATGTATGCACCAACCCTATCCCTTATCATGTGTATGACTCAAAGGGACATGGTCCTTGGTTCTCGGACCATCAATCGCGCATTTCAATACGTGATGGCCCAAAGAATCAAGTGTGCACTTTGATTTCAAATGTAATGCACACAAACAAACAAAGGCCCATTCCCTATCACTTGAACAAGGGACAAGGCATGCATGCTTATGTAAGGCAATCCTAAGCATGTTAGCTAGTATGCAACATGGCATGGAAGGGGAGCATACAATGTATTCATGCAAGTATGCAAGCAAATATGCAAAGTAAGCATGCAAACAAGCAAATGATGGACTTAAACATGATTTAGGCAGCCCCATCTAGGCCTAAAACAGTGGCCAAAGTGCCCCAAAATGAAGGACTAACACGCACACACACATGCATGCAAAGGGTGCCCAACGCCTCAAGCATTTAAAAGCAATTCTCAAGCACACTCAAGAGGATGCAAACATGGAAAAATGGCATGCATTAAGCTCTGAAAATCATGCTATAAGAGGTGCCAAACCAACTTAAACAAGACAAACATTAGCATGCAAATGGTCCAAGTATTTGAAGCAAGTCAAGGGGACTTAAACCATGGCTAAGCCAACCAAGCCTCACAAGGCCAAGGAGGCTTAAAACAGGTCCAAGGCAGACCTAGACCATGCAAAGGGAACCCCCTAGATGGCATCTAAGTGGCTCGAATTCAAGAGCATGCACAATGGCCAAAACATGGAGCATACAACACAAGCTTTCAAAGCATTGAAGAGGTGTCCAAGGCAAACATACAAGAATATCAAAGGGACTGAAATAACATGGTAAATGGTCCCAACCCACTAAATTAAGGCAAGGATGCATGCTATACATTCACACACTTAAGGCTAACAAGCCAAAAATGCAAAGGGGCTATACTAAGCATGCCAAAGTCGACCCAAACAAGTATGGACAGACCTCAAACATAGCAAAATAAGCACAAAAGCTTTACAAAGCCAAGCCTAAAACATGCTAAAACAATGGTTTACAACCTAAGGCATATTAAGGCAATAACAAGGCATTACATGGCATGTATGTTAAACTAACATGGTGTAGCAAAACCAATATACAACAATGCTATTTCATGACAAAATAAGTATAAATAACAGCCAAGGCATGGTCAACATGAGGCTTAGCTAGGTGCTCATTAAAGAGGCAAAAATGACCCTTTTCAAGGACAATAAGGAGAGGGGGTGGCCCTCTCCTTCTTGGGACTTCAAGGCACCATCTTTACCACTGAAATCCCTCAAGATTTCAGTGGTGAGGAGGCCCAAACACCAAAGTCCCGGAGCTCACTCAAAATAGCACAAAATGGAGCCCCTCAAGGCATAAGAGGGGTCAAACACCTCCAAACCACAAAACACCCTTAATAAACTATTTAGAGGGCCTAAAAACAGAACTTTTTTATGTTATACACTAAACACAAAAACAGTTCTAAGATGGTCAAAAATACAATGCAAGAAAGGGGTAAAAAGGGGTAAGATTGTTACCCTTGAAGAACCTCTTCACAAATGGTGGACCAGCACCTTCCTTGAGCTCAAACCAGCCCTAAAACTCCAAAACAAGCCTCAAGGACCTCAGTTCCAAGAAGATAGTGTGATGGTGGGTGTTTGTGTGCAATCCTAAGGCTAAAACACACACAAGAGAGGGAGATAGAGATAGGTTAGATACAAAGACCAAACCCTAATCCAAACTCTCTGAAAATATTGCCTCTCTCTCCTCTCTAAGTTTTCTAACCCTAATGCCAAGAGAGGAGCCCTCCTCTTATAGGCAATTCCCTCTTGTAAGGCTTACAAAACAAAAGGGAAATCCCTCCATACATGTGTATGGAGGGGAACAGAGTGGGTGTCAGCTATCACAGCTGGCACAAAATATCTACAAAAAGTAGATGAACAGTAGTCGGCTGCTCAAAATTGCCATTTTGACAAAATTTACTGCCGACCGGCAACAAAGAATGCCGACCGGCAATATACATTGCCGATGGCAACAAAACACCAGTCGGTGGCCTCCAGCCACGGCCGATGATGTGCGGGGATGCCTCACAAGGCATTCCCTACCCCTCCAAGGCAAAGTACAAGTGTATGGTGCAAAACCGGCCACTAAACAGTCGAGTTCGGAGATCCTGAGGCAAGGCGCGTAGCCGAGACCTCCGGAAACTCCGAGCGAACACAAACATGGATGATCACCGAGTGTTCAAATGGTGACGCCCAAGTCTTGAGGACGGTCAAAAATGGGGTGTCTACAGTCACCTTCTTCAAGATTTTTTTTTTTTTTTTGTACATTTCTTAAAAAGTATTTTGTACTATGTTTCCCTAGCTTTTTAGATAGCAGATTGTGGATCCGTATACAAGATTCTTAACCTTGATAGGCTTTCTTATACATATCACTGTCACTTCATGCTGAAGCATGATTCATGGAAGTCATTTTGTTTTGCTTGGTAGACAAATACAAGTGTTGCCAGTTCACTCTGAACATATTTCTTATCTCAAATTTCACTGATTTTTTTGGACATGCTTAATGTATACAAGTATTATTTCGGATTACAATTTAGTCAATACTAATGATTAATTTTATTTTTGCAGATGCTTTTTGAAGTAGAAATGTGGATATGACTTTTTTTGACAAGTACGGAAGGGCATTGTTTTTATACCTCCGTCCTTATATATAATGGTTCGTACAAATTACTTTTTTGGAGTGGTAAATATCTAAAATTTGGCTTCGTACAAATTAGCATTGGACGTGGTACAAATTAGTTTTAGGATTAGTACAAATTAAATTTTTTGTGTGGTACAAATTTCCTTTTGGATATTAAATTTGATTAACCCTCTGTTATGTATGGAATTAAATTTGTTGAGGTTGGATTATACTTGGTTCGTATGGAATGTGTATTACATTTAATTGAGCGTTCAATATTAATTTTTTGGATGGTTGAAAGTGAAATGTGTGCACATTGTCGAATGGTTAATAATATATTCAGTATTGATGGATTAAATGTTTATACAGGGCACACGTTGCACTAATAATGGATATAGGCGGTTCAGAAATTAAAAAAAATATATATATATATATATAGTATTTGGTGACTAAATCTGTTGGTAGCTAAAAATGCAAGCAAATGTTTTGGTGGTAAAAACTATTATAAATTTAATATAGTATTTGGCGACTAAATATGTTGGTAGCTAAAAATGTAAGCAAACTATTGCCGACTAAATATTTTAGTCACGAAAAATCTGGAATCCTTTGGCGACTAAAATGTTTGGTGGTAAAAGCTAATGAAATGAAAATTAAGAGGCTTTTGGCGACTAAAGTTTTAGTTGGCAAAAGTAACAACAACTGAAAAATTTGGTCGCTAAATGTATGTATTATATTACCCGATTAAAATGTTTTGTCACAAATTGTATTATTGTAGGCTTTTGAGAACTTTTGGCGACTAATATTGTAGTCGCCAAAAGATAACCTTTGCCGACAACTAAAGTTTAGTAGCCAAAAATTCACTTTCGGCGACTAATGTTTTAATCGCCAAAAATATAACCTTTGCCGACTAACCAAAGTTTAGTAGCCAAACGTTCACTTTTGGCGACCAAAAATAATTTAGTCGCCAATACTATTGCCGATAGGGTATAAGCGACGACCTTGGCGACAAAAAAATTTAGTCGCTAATGCATTTCGACGACCAAAAATTGAGCTTTTGGCGACCAATATTTTAGTCGCCAAAAGTGGCATTTCTTGTAGTGCAAATTCGCCCTAAATAAATGCCAGAATGAGTCCCAACTTTAACACACCAAATTGATTGGAGACTCTGTTTATCAGATTCCAACATAGCTAGGGAAAAATTTAGATTTTTGGTAATTAATATGAAGCCCTGTCTGGGAGCAAAAAGCATTTAAAAACCATTGTAAACACCAAACGTGGGATAAGTCAAAGGTTTGAAAAATGAAACAATCATCTGCAAATAGGAGATTATTTACTGATGGGGCTTGTCTACAAATAGCTATCCCTTTACAAATTCCTTGATTGGCAAGATGAGCAAAACCATCAGATAAGGCTTGCATTACCAATAAGAACAGATAAGGTGACAAAGAATCACCCTGCCTAAGACCTGTTGATGGTTGAAAAAATTCAGATCGGCTTCCATTAATCAAAATAGAAAAGGAAACCGTAGAGATACATTGTTCAATCAACCTAAGCTGGTGTTTGGAGAACCTCATTTTCCTCATTATTGCTAATAAAAACTCCCAACTGACCCTATCATAGGCCTTGTTCAAGTCTAATTTCATCCCAAACAATGATTTTCGACCCTTTTTGTGCTTCTTAATATATTCTACTATTTCATGTGCCAACAAAATATTGTCAGAAATTAAACGCCCCTTCAAAAATGCACTTTGATTAACAGAGATCAATTCTGGAAAAATTTCCTTGAAGTTGACTAGCTAACACTTTGGCACCTATTTTATACAACACATTACATAAACTCATCGGTCTATAATCATTCACAACTAGGGCTACAAATCAACAGAACCGTTCATGAACAGACTCGAATTCGGTTCGATAAGAGCTCGTTCGAACTCGGTTCGTTAATTTTTTTTTGCGTTCGAGCTCGAGCTCGTTAAATTTTTAATAAACAAGCCCAAACATTCTAAAGCTCGGCTCGTAAGCTCAGCTCGTTAACTGGCTCATTTAATATTTATTATTTATATATTAAATAATATACAAATATGTATAAAAACTAAGAGAAATATGCTATTTATATATTTAAAAAATATAAATGTAAATAATAGTTAGTTATAGATAGTACATTTATATAATAGTGGTAGTAGATATTATTATTTTAGTAAAATATGAACTTTTTTTTAGTATGTTTATATATATTGTATATATAATTGTATAATCAAAGTTTTAATTGTAACTTTAGTCTCACATGCAAGTATGAATTTATAAATTTTTTGGTTCATTAAGGCTCGTGAACAAGCTCGAGCTCGAGTCGAGCCTAAGCCAACTCGGCTCGAGCTCGATTCGTTAAATTTTTATTCAGCTCGAGCTTGTTAAAATCTTAATAAATAAGTCCAAACATACTAAAGCTCGACTTGGCTCGGCTCGTTTGCAGTCCTATTCACAGCGAGTGGATATTTCTTCTTAGGGATTAGACATAAAAATGTGGAATTTAAATTCCTAAGCAAGTTCCTCGAATTTCAAAAGCTAAGCACACACTCACCAACCAATTGTCCCACTTCTTCCCAATATGTTTGGTAAAAACCTGATATAAACCCATCGGGCCCAAGAGCCTTTAGTTTCCCCATTTGAAAAGCCGCATTTTTTACTTCCATCAGGGAAAAAGGTTGATCAAGTGTCCCAAGTTGTTCAAAATTTAAATGACAATTTACAACATTTAAAATATTAAAATGAGGCGGGAATAAACCTGGATTCGAAGAATCCCTAGTCGTTATTTGAGCATTTGCGAACAATTTCTGGAAATGATGCATAAAACTTTTTTGAATTTCAGTTGGCTCCGTGATTATGTTACCTTGTTCATCCTGAATGCAAGTAATGTGATTCGTCATCCTTCACCATGATGCCATTTGATGGAAAAAATTGTTTGTTTCAGTCTCCAAGCTATAGCCATACTTGCTTTGAATGTTGAGCCCAATATAGTTCTTGCTTATTCAGAAGAGTATCCAATTGTTGCCGCAATTCCAATTCTCTATCAATTTGTCCACGTTGGTTAACATGAACCTGAACCCATTGGAGCTCATTTTGAATTCCAAATTTATTTTAACTTGTGTTATTCACATGTATTATTACTTTGTTAGTTGCAACAATATTTATTTTGTATTTGGATCATGGATTTAGATGGGTATTTAGAAAGGGAAAGGAAAAAAAGACGTGTGAAATATGAATGAAATATAGCCTTTTTTCTTTTTTCTTTTTGAATCTCGTCCAAAATCCATGTACCAAACACAGTTACCTGAACCCAAGTTGTTTGTTTGTATTTATTTGGAGTTCGGCTGACTATGGCATATGCTGAAAGGGATAAGTTCACTTCAATACTTCATTTCTCGATACCCCTCCATATAGAGCTACAAATGATCGAAGTCAAACTGAGCTTTGCAAGGCTCGAGCTCGGCTTGTTTGTTTATTGAGCTTGATTTTTTAGTTTGAACTCGGCTCGCTTCATTAATATTAATCAAGCTCAAGCTCGTTTACTAAATGAGCCTAAAAGTTAGACTGAAGCTCATTTATTTACTTAATGAATCAAGCTGAGCCAAGCTTGCGAATAACTTGGTTCATTTGCATCCTTAGATCCATACTCTTCTTGTTTGTGAAGTGAAAGGAAAAAGAAAAGGAAAAGTTAATTTTTTTCAATTTTTCTTTTCATTATTTTATGCATAAATCCATTTTCAAATTTCTTTAACACAACCTAAATGTGGCAGTTCAATGAAACATTTCTTCAATGTGGTAGTTTTTGAATGAGGGATATTTAAAAAAAAAAAAAAGAAAATGTGACAGTTTATATGATAATGTGTAGACCTTATGAGTTTGTTTGGAAAGTAGGTTGGTTTTTGGCTTTTTGACTATTTTAGCCTGGGGCTAAAAAGCCTGGAATGACTTTTTTGATTTTTTGTGAGAGAAATAATATAATAATTATGTGTTGGATGTAATGTTTTGTCTTATTGGGTTAAAAATCTATTTTGTCTTTTTGTGACTAAAATAGTCCCAAACCCACCCAATCCCATCTTCCCAAACCGAGGCTATATAATAAAATAGATATGTAATTTTACATTTTTAGCTGCACATTGAGAAAGGAGTAATTGTAATTTATAAAAACAAAAGGCTATAATCTATATTTATGAGAAATCTTGAGAGAGGTAACGGTAATAATTATTTATTTTTATTTTTATAATAATTGCTCATTTGAAAGCAGGAAATTTGTGGAAGTTTATCAAGAACACGATGCAATTAACGCAAGAAATAGCAATTTTTAACATGGTTCAAGTTCAAAAGGAAATGGTTTGGGCGCATTTCAGTCGGCAAGAAATGATAATGGAAATAGCAAAAAAGCAGCTATGATATATTAGTATGTGTAGAATTATTCGATGATATATATGTATATTAGCAAGATATTCGTACTATGCATAGGTAAAAATAAATAATCAAAAATTAAATAATATAAATTTTTTTTAAAATATATAAGAAAAATAATTAGAATTGATTAAATTTTAACCTTTTGTAAAAATATTTTTCTACAAATAATTGTATGTTCTAAGTTATAAATAAAAAATACATATCATAGTTTAATTGGTAAAAAAAAATTAAAAAAGGAGAGAGGATAAATTACAAAAACTATATTTAAGATAAAAATAAATAAATACTCTCCATCCTATGAGTTTTGTATTTTAGTTTATTCTAAGAATTTTTCTATACACCAATTGTGTATTTATCTTTATTGTAATTTTATACGGTGTATATTTTATGTAAAATTTAAAAAAATTTAAAAATAATAAAATAGAGTACTTACATGTGGTTAAAAGATACATCTAGAACCATAATGTTTTTTTAATCACAGAATATATTTTTAGATGTCGAATAAAAATATACACATGTATTTTTTTTAATTTCTTTTTACATGTACATTTGTAATTTCTTTCTTGATTTATAAATGCATGGTAAATATTTTGATGCCACATGTATTTTTTAGTTTTTAAAAATAAATTTTTTGATTATTATCTTTAAATAAATATTTTAAAATTTTAAAATTATATAAGACTAAAGTTATATTTCGAATTTCCTTAGAAAAAAATTTAAATTTCAAGTTAGAAATGGATTAAATATGGCTAGATTTTTATTATTTTTATACTTTTTTTTTAAAATTTTAAAACTATAGATACGGTTAGATGGGCCAAATTAAATTAATGCATATTCTTTCCAATATTTATAATCAAAGAAAAATAGAAAACTTACCATATTGATTATTATAGTAATTAAATAAATGATAAGAAAAATATCAATAAAATGGAAAGAACCAATAATATAATTATAAATATACTTTTATATTTAAAAATTCAAAAAAATAAGATAATTAAATTAGAACTTTGACCCTCAAAAAGGCAATAACATTTTTGCATATATAATTGTATAGATAGATAGATGTCATTTTGTTTTTATTTCTATATCGATTTTTTAGAAAGATTGTTTTTATTTTTTATATAGATTACTATATTTGATTTTGGAAAGTATGATTATTATTATTATTATTATTGGTATCTTTTTTTAACAGAAAAATAAAAACCCACAAATATCTCTATTGGTACCTATTTATAGTTGGGGGTAATTTTTTGATCTAAAAGTATAAATCAAACTGAATCACAATAGAAATAAGTGTTTTTTAATTAAGGAAAATGAGATTTCTAATGAGAAAAGATTTGAGAGTTCCAAGTTCCCAAACTAAATTTCTTGATTTTCAAAATTTAAAAAAAAAAAAAAAATCTATTGGTTAGTTAATTAAGGTGAAAAAACTAACTACCATGCACACAAATACCAACATTTTGTTTCATAATTACGTAGATTTTATGCTAACAGTTTTAAAATATTTTTGACATAACCATAAATACTTTTTAAATCTAATTTTGTGCATATCACGTGTGACATGCTAGTTAATATTTATATTGTGAAAGTGAAGATTAAATAATCTATTACTTGACCAAATAAGTTTTTAAAAACAACAATTTAATTGAATTAAAAACGTAACATAAAAATAAATAAAATAAACATTTTACAAAAAATGTATAGATAGAGATAGAGATCAAATTTGTTAATTAACAAAGTTTTAATTAAAGAGATAGATATCAAGTTTATTAAATTTATTTGTTTATATATTTGATTTTTAAAATTTTTTTTGTTATGTTTATTTTTAAAAAATAATTAAAAATTAGGAAAATGAGTAAAGGAGACTTCACATAATGCCATGTAAGAGAGAGATTACTTGAGAATTTAGTATTAAGAGTTTGGAGGCCTCTCATATTTTACTACATTTACTTGTATATATAGTAGTATATCACCCGTGCTATGCACGGGATAAAATAATATATTATTTATTAAAAATATGATAATTATATTTAATTTTTTTATATTTTGTCTCTCGTAAATAAAATTTTATATATAAGTTTAAAGGTTTTCTTTCAAATGTTCCTTTATTATAATATATAGTATAGATAGATTAAAATTATTATATGGACAATTAATAATTAAAATTATGCTTTGTTATAATAAAAAAAATGACATAATTCTAATACTTCACTATTTTAGAATAAAAATATATGAATTTTAAAAAATTATCATATTGGTTTTTGAAAGGGAAATAATTAAAGAAATTTTAAAAACTTAATGAGTAAGAAAGAAGCATCATAACATATGTAAAATCGCTAAAATCACGATTAAACTAGCAAATCATTCAAACCAAAAACAGTTTAACTTAATCAGTTAAGTCAAAAGACCAACTAACTTACACAAAAATTAATTAATTAAAACTTTTAAATTTTATTTTATTAAAATTTAAACTCTCACTAATTATAGAAAACAATCTATTAATTTAAATTTAAAATCGACACAATATAAATTTAAAATTATAATATTTTATCTCATAATTTATAAGTTTTAAATACAAATTTAAAATTATCATAATTATCTCATAATTTTTGTATTAAGAAGCAGTAAGAGTGACATTGAGATTATCGATATATTTATATATTTTATAAAATAATACTTTCAAGGAAAGATATTATGAGAGTTTTAAAATCCCCTACAAAATTAGTTTTAAAATGAAAGCCTCGACGTGGGATTGTAAAATAATTATTTTTAATTATTGTTTAAAATTAAGAAAATTAAAAAAATTAGTATGAGATATTGATCATAAGACTTCTCACTAAAAATCTCATTTTGCTTATATAAATGGGAGTATAAGATTCACTTTATGTAAGTAAAACAATTCACTTTTTTTTTTTCTTGACGAGAGATTATAAAATAAAAGTTAAATGAAACCTAACCAATGAGAATTTTCTTAATTATTTAAAAGTTAACAATTGTTTGGATAGGAAGTTTATTTCAAATCAAGCAACATTAGCCGTTTAATCTTTAATTAGGTCAATCTTTAATTTATTTCGAATCAAACAAATTTAACAAATATATTTTGATAAAATTGCCAAAATCGCAGTTAAATCGGCGAATCAGTCAAACCGTTCACCCTATCAGCCAGGTCAAAAGACCAATCAACTTATACAAAAATTAAATAATTAAAACTTTTAAATTTTATCTTAATTTTAAAATTTAAACTATCTTGAATTGAAACATACACAATGTTTCGGCCTGAGGAGGAATGAGGACGAGGGGCCGGGCTCCTGAGATTGGGATGATTGAACTTGTACCCAGTTATCCAAAGAGACAAGAGGAACCGGGGGGTGGGGGTTCATGGGGTTTCCGAGGAGAGTTAGAGGAGTTAGAGAGTAAAAAAAATAAAAAAAAAGCTGGAGGAAGGAAGAAGAAGTAGAGAGGAGAGAGAGAGAGAATGTATATATATATATATATTTTTCTTTCCTACCTTTACGGCGTCTGGGCCTTATATATAACTGTTTGTTTTTTTGCTTGAACTTTTGTTTTTTTTTTGCTTGCTTGTGTGTTTTTTTTTTTTGTTGGAATTGCTTGCTTTGGTGACTTTTTTAGTGCGTGGAGGTGCTGTGCTAGACTCACCGTGCTCATAAGAGAGATGGCGATGGCAGTGCGAAGGAGTATAGGAGAGGTCCGAAAGGCCGCGAAGCGCCGCGCCGCATGTGGTAACCACCATTAATCAATCGAATCTCATTGGTAACGGAAAAAAAAAAGGAAGTTGAAAGCGACAATGTTTACTTACAAAATTTAAAAGTTGGCTGCAGCGCCAGCCCGATTTTACCATTTTTGTCGGAGGAGGAATGGGTTGACAGAGGCTCGGGCTCCGCAGGATGATTGAATCCCCAGTCTTTACTGCCTCACCTTCCTCAAGAAAGAATCCGGGAGGTGGGGGGGTCCTTACGAGACCCCCCTCCGATGTTTAAGTTAGAGGTCTAGTATAAAAAAAAAAGCTTTTTTTTCCGGGAGGAAGAAAGTAGATAGTTAGAAGTGATTACTTGTATATATATTGATTTCTTTTTGGGGCTATGCCCATCACACAACATTACAATATTAAATGTGAGCATAAAGTTTATTTAGTGAAACCACTCATTTTTTCTCATTTTCCTGATGTGGAATTATAAAATAAAAGTTAACAGTTGTTTGAACGGGGAAGTTCATTTCTAATCAAGCAATCTCAATCGTTCAATTTTTAATAAGGTTAATCGTAGTTTATTTCAAATCAAACAAATTTAAACAATATATTTTTGCTAAAACAGCTAAAACTGCGGTTAAACTAGTGAATCAGTCAAATCGAAAACGATTCAACCTAATTGGTTAAGTCAAAAAACCAACCAATTTACAACAAAATTAATTATTTAAAACCTTCAAATTTTATTTTAAAATTTAAACCATCTTGAACTGAAATATGCACAATACTATAATATTAAATGAAAGTACAAGATTCACTTTATATAAGTAAAACAATTCATTTTTTTTTTTCTTTTCTCAATGTGAGATTGTAAAATAAAAATTAAATGTAAGCTAACTAATGGTGATTTTCTTTTTTAAAAAATGGTATTGATTATAGGGTTTTTCACTAAAAATGTTCTTTTGCTCATATAAATAGGAGCATAAGATTCACTTTATATAAGTGAAACAATTCACTTTTTCCTTCTTTTCCCAATGTGAGGTTGTAAAATAAAAGTTAAATGGAAGCTGGTCAATGAAGATTTTTTTAATTGTTTCATTTTCTTAATTTATAAATGAAACAATTCACTCTCTCTCTCTCTCTCTATCTCTCTCTCTCTCTCTCTCTCTCTCTCTCTCTGTGATTTGGGATTATAAAATAAAAAGTAAATGGAAGCTAACCAATTTAAATTTTCTTAATTGTTTAAAATTAAGAAAATTCAATAATTTTATAATAAGGGTTTGGAGCTTCTATAAGGCTTCTCCTTCAAAACTCTCTTTATAAGATTCACTTTATATAAGTGAAACAATCCACTTTTTCTTTCTTTTTCTCGATGTGGGATTGTAACAGTTTATATAAGTGAAACAACTTACTTTTTCTTTCTTTTTTTGATGTGGGATTGTAAATAAAAGTTAAATGAAAGTTAGCCAATGAAGATTTTCTTAATTGTTTAAAATTAAGAAAATCAAAAAATGAGTATGTGATATTGATCATAGGGCTTCTCACTAAAAATCTCATTTTGCTACCGAAAATTAGGAAAAGAAAGAGGCAGAGAAGCATGAAGAAACAAAAAATATGTAGTGGACTTTTCAGAATATCCAAAAGGTTGTAGGACTAAATAGACTTATCCTCTTTCAAATAGGACTTCGGAATAATTTATTCTTTTTATTTTGCCTAGTTGGTTTATCTAGCATGTATTCCAACAGTACTCTTTATTTTAACTAATTAATCAAACTAGTTTAAATAATTTTTCAAAGAAAAATACATTAGCACATAAATAAAAATTATAATTTTTTTTTTATAACATACCACATGTACACTTAGTGTTGACGTGGTAGCCGATGTAACATTTTTAAATATTTATTTTTAAAAAATATATTAATAAATTATTTTTTTAAATAATATTTTTATACTATCATATTCTTGAAATAGAGGGAGGGAGTGAGATAGAGATGAAATCACACTTGTGTTGGAAAATAATAATTTTTCGGCAATTTTAATACAAAATTAGAGTGGGATCCAACCGCCAATTGAAATAGGTTCAAGTGATTTTATATATATTTTTTTGATTGGTAAAATAAAACATATTGATTCATCAAATTAAAATACAATATAAAAAGATACCTCAACCAAAAATAAATAAATAAAAAGCAATGGATGGAGCATTAAACTTTATAGAGAGACCAACAAGATTGGCCCACCAAAAAGTTCAATCCTGTGCAACCCTTTGCTGAACACTAGGGATAGAAGGCCACCCAGATAAAATGCAAAAAGAATAAGTCGAAATTATTGAGTTTTGAATGAGAAATAATTTTTATAAAATGGGTCTTATGAAGTGGAGCTTGAAGCTTGGGTTTGGGTTTGGGCTTGGACATGGACTTGGCTGGGCCTAGATTTGTGCATGTGTATGTGGGGTGATTCTATTTATACCCAAATAATAACTCAAAACGCTCAACTAAAATTTTGAAATTTTAGTTCCTATTATACTCTAACGTAAATTTATTAATAAGAACAATATATAATAAATCTTAAAATTATTTTTTTTCCCTCATGGTACACCTATACCATTTATACGTATTATTTGTATTCAACTATTTTCGTCTTCTTTACCAAATTTCAAATTTTTTTTTTTTTTTTTTTTTTCATCTTCATTATTCCAAAATTTCAGTTCACCTCACCAAAACTCATTATCATTACCAACATCATTATTTCTTCTCCTCTCTCTCGTCTCTCTCTCTCTCTCTCTCTACAAACCCACAAACCTTCCTTGTATGTGAACACAAGGAATAACTCTATTGAGAAATCTATTCTAAGGGTTTTTTTTTTTTCTTTTTTTCTTTTTTTGTGTGGTCAAAATTATAGAATAAATCTTATTGATAAAAGATGAAAAAACCATCAAGATTAGCAAACATCTTTCTCCAAAGAGGAGTAAAGCCAAAAAGGAGGTCTGACCTCCCCTGTAAGAGTAATAGACAAACTCACCCGACATCTTGCCAAACAATGTGCTACACCATTAGTTCATCATTGGGCGTATTTAATGATTTTTTTAGTGCAAATAGAATCCTTCCATTGTTGTTCAGACTTTTAGATCCGAACAAAGTCAGCATGTTTGGATATGAAAGTCCAAACTAAACAATATTGTTTGGCATTGTAAGTCCAAACATAATAACTTTATTCTTATTTAGTGTACTTTGAAGGATAATTTAGAAAAAATTATAGGGCGTACTAAGAGTAACATAAAATCCTAAATAATTGAACATAGTGTACTGAGAAATTGTGAGTATTTAATGATTTTTTGAGTGTGAATAGAATCCCCCATGCATGTGCCGAGTTTGGAAGATTCTATTTACACCAAAAAAATCTTTAAGTGAGCCGAATTTTTCAGTACACCCTATTAAATTATTTAGAGTCAAAATTTATTCTTAGTACACCCTATTTTTTCTCCTCAAATTACCATTTTGAGGTACACCCAAATAAAACAAATTACAAAATTCAAATTACTTATGAAAAACTTTTCTTTTGTTCATGTACATATATTGAATACGATTAGGAAATCTAACACCGGCGAAGGTGGCACCAGCGTAGGAGCACGATGAATATTCAACCTATTTTTCGTCACTATTGTTCAGACTTTCAGAACCGAATAAAGTGAATTTGTTCGGTTATGAAAGTAAGAACAATAATAATGAAAAACAGGTTGAATATTCACTTTTATATATATAAAAAAAAAAAAAACACACACACACACACACAAAATTCAATAATTGTGCTTTGATATTTATGTGAATACTTACCTCCTCTTTAATGGGTTGTTTTAAAAAACTATTTGATTATTACTCTTATCCATTGTTTGATTCAATTCATTCTTTCTTCTATTTACAAGTAACAAAATAAAAAAAAAAAAAAACAATGATATTGATGATAATGGTGAGTTTTGGTGGAGTGAATTAGAGTTTTGGAGTGAGGAAAAAGAAGAAGAAGAGAAAATAATTGAAAATTGGGGAAGAAGATGAAGAGATTTGAATATGAAGAATACGTATAATTGATTAGGGTGTACCATTAGAGAAAAAAAAAATATTCTAATGTTTAATATGTATTGTCCTTATTAGTAAATTCACATTAACTTATAATAAGAATTAAAATTTTAAAATTTGAATTGGGCGTATTGAGATAATTTTTGGGTTCAAATAGAATGGCTTGTTGAGTTTAGACTTGGAATCAGTCTTGGGCATGGGCTAGGCTGTGTTGTGCTGCATAGGGCTTGGTTTATGCATGTGTTTTGATATTGGGTTTGGATCGAGTTGTGGCCCAACACCCATATCTGTTTTGCGATCTATCTTATTTGAACTCTCAAAATGATGCATTATATACACATTATGATATTTATATAATGCACAGG
This sequence comes from Camellia lanceoleosa, assembly GCA_025200525.1. Classification (NCBI taxonomy): domain Eukaryota; kingdom Viridiplantae; phylum Streptophyta; class Magnoliopsida; order Ericales; family Theaceae; genus Camellia; species Camellia lanceoleosa. Next base: position 31,422,457 of record CM045764.1, read on the forward strand.
GGGTTTTTAATTGTTGTTATTCCAACCCTAATAGCTAGAGTTGATGGCCTTGGTTAATGACAATTTGATGCCATGTTGATGATAGCCTTTATGGCTAGGGAATCCCCTACAAGTATAAAAGTAGCATTCCCCTCCAATTTTGAGATGAGTTTTTTTAGATGAAAATATGGAGATGATTTTTACACCGAAAAATTTCTAGAATTTTTCATCTTCTTTTTCTTTTTTCTTTTTTTTATGGTCCTTTTTCTTTGGTTCTTATTAGAGAGAGTACTTATAATGTTTAAGTTCACTGGAGCTACTTCAGTGAGTGCTACTGTAGCAAACGTTCAATCGTTTATCTTGGGAGATAGATGCCGGTAGACCTCTAGCACTACCAATGAGGCTGCGAATCTGTTTTAAGGACACCGTGTAAAACATGGGCCTTGGTTTGCATCCCTTATCATTCGTTCTTCAATTTTTCAGAATTAATTTTATTTCGACGAATTCCAATTTTTATTTATCCATGTTACTAATTTCTTCTAATAATCTGGTTTATTCAAATTCCATGATGTAATCTAGTTCGATTATGTATTTTCAGTTTTGTAGTTCATTCTCCAATTCTATATGTTATTTTATTTTATTTGTAAATAAAAACAAGATTACTTTATCTTCCCTATTTCATTTTATCTAATTTATTTTTCAATTATTATGAAAAATACCAACAACATGATCTTTGGAGGATTGATTGTTGAAGGGATGGAGAATGAAATTTATGGCCTGTTGGAGGCCATAAATTGCAACTCCAATAGGCAAAATGCCTCAAATACTCAATTTGCCTCCTCTCTTGGAGTTGCTCTTATACTCGTATTATGTTGAGAGTGGGACAAATAGATTGGTGCCAGTATTGGTGATGGAACTAGTTAATTTTGTAATTTAAAAAAATAAAATGTAAGATGGGAAATAAATGTTAAGTTTAATATTTTAGTGTCTTATTTTTATTATATTAAAAAAAGGATATATATTATATACATAAATATTTTTAATAAATATAATTGGGCTGGGCAAGAAAAGAGAAGCAAAACTTATCCCCCCATACTTTCATGTCGGGCATGGTGGAAATAAATGGATGAATTTTGATCAATATTGTAGGCAAGATCAATTCAATTGAAATTTGATAAAAATTGAAAGATCAAAGTGGGGACAATGTTAATGAGTGGAAAAAATTGTCACAGTTCATCAAGGTCAGATAGGCAGATAGAAGGAAGGGTGACAATATAATTTGACTTAAAATATATAGGTTGATTGTTACAATTAAAAATGAAAAGCGAAATAGTTTTTTATTTTAAATTTTTTATTTCGGCCACAAAGTAAGCTATTAGTAAGTGTCAGGACATATTTTGTGAATGACAACACATGGCCAAGGTGACACAGAAATGTTAGCTGAGGTGCCATGTGGCCTGGTCCTAATGCCAAGGTGATTTTGTCTAGGTCGAGGTTACCTATGGAGATGTCAGAATCCGAGATGAGCGAATAAAGTGTAAGAGTCCTAAAACGGGAGAGGATCTTAGTTTGGATAAGGATAAGGCTCAAGAAGAGTTTATCTTTATCTAGGTGAAGGTTCAAGATGAGCATTGAGCTTGAGTCCATTGAGGTAAGGCCAGGTCAGAGTTGGCTATAAAAGTAGGGCACCCTCGTGGGTCTGAGGTATGTTTTGATCGATGAACAATAAGTCATTTCTTGTGAGTTTAAGCACAATTTGCCATCTTTGAGAGATATCGATTACAAACTTGACCGTCGGAGTGCCACGCATTTCACGTGGTATTGGGACTGACCAAAATGACCGCTTATTTCAAACAGCCCAGCCCGGACCATCACTTTTATCGTCAACAAAGAGAGCCGCTCAATAAAGGAAGTCAGCTTTGGGGAAAATCATTCCTTTGCCGGGCGCTAGTCAAAGTAGTAAAAAAGGGCAAGTGGGCAAGTAGCGAGAAGAAGCAGTTAAGGGCTTTGTGGTCGTTAATGGGAACAAATGAAGAGGAGCACTGCACCCACCGCACTCGATTGGCTAATTAAAGTCAAAGCGGCCAGCTTATTTTGAATGGGTCACCAGTAGAACCGTCGGGTCTTGAGAATCTAACATCGGGACCATCTTTAAAGTTACTCGGTCTGGTTCCAAACCTGTCGTTCATTCAACACTGCTACAACCGGAACACGCATTCGTCGACCGGTAGAAGTGCTTTTTCAGTTTGTTATGGGTTCCAACCAAAGGCCCCCATGGACTTGGTAGCAGACGGTTCAGATGAACCACGGCCGAATTCTTATCTTTCTGCAACAGGTTGTTCGGGCTTAGTCTATTCTACCGGTGCTCTCTAGCTAAGTTCCCCATTTGGTTGTGTGGTCAAAAATCAACAGGCCACAATTTGGCGTCGTCTATGAGAACGTAAAGAGAATAGATGGCCAACGACGGGCAGAAAGAGAAGATTGGGGACAACATCCCTAGTGGGAGTGGTAAAAATGCCAATCCCAACATAGAGGAAGAAAGCTATGATGAAGGACCACGGGATCAAAATCCTGGGAAAAAAGATGTCAGCCAAGAGGCAGATGCACCAAAGAAGGCAGGCCGAGATGAGTATTACAAGGGACGACGAGATGAAGGGAATGGCAAACAAGTTGGCAAACCTATAATCGGTTATCAACTTCGTGATGCAGAACAACATTATGCAACCACCATTTCCATTAAAGGACACGTCGATTCCAGCAACCAAGAACGACATCCAAAAAGGGGGGTAAAAAGAAATCCCAGCAGTCCCCCAGTATGATAGGGTAAAGGAACACTCACATCGACCTTCACAGGATGCCGGACGAGCAGAGTCGGTGAGAAAAGAGTCTCAGAAGACACCTCGTACCAAGGGAATTTATGTCAAAGAATATCGGCACATTCAGGGGAAGGAACTTTGCTTCGATACGGTGAATGAAGAAAAGTCCAAGAGAACACATAACTACACTGGGAGCAGCCCACCAAAAAGGTTGAAATCTGTTGACAACTGAGCTCCTGGTTGGACTAAGGCGGATTTGAGGGACTACCTCTAGAGGAAGCGACAGAATGCCAAGGTCACATCCCCCGTCAATCCGAGAACGCCGTTCTCAGTAGAGTTGGATAGGTTTGAAGCCCCAAAAAGGTTTCATATGCCGAGGATCCAGATATATGACAGTAAGTCCAATCCGAATTTTCACGTCGGCTTATATTTAAATTCAATGGCCTTGTATACAGGGAACGAACCGTTGTTGTACAAGGTGTTCCCTTCATCTATTGGGAAAATTGCATCAGATTGGTTTCACAAGTTGCCAAAAGGAACTGTGAAGAGTTGGGAAGGCCTAGCCGAGATGTTTGTGGCCATGTTTGTCACGAACAAGTTGCAACCATTAAGGGTAGACTCCCTGATGGCTTTGAAAATTGGCGAGGGTGAGAGCCTTAAGGCTTATGCCAAAAAGTATTATGAGGTGTTCAATTGAATACCATGATACAACCAGGAGTTGGCGTTCATGTATTTTAAGAATGGCCTAGAGGATGACTACATGCTTTGGAAGTTGCTGGCAAAGGCTGCCAAAAAGTATGGAGGAGCTCATGGCAAGGATCGAGAAATATGCCAGAGTAGAAGAGGATACGCCTAGAACAAAGGCACCGAAGCAGGAAAAGAGAAGCGCTCGCAGAAGCAAGACCAAGGTAATACTAGATTTAATAGACAAGAAACATGTTTGAGGGCGGCACAAGAAGTCACCAGTGTGTTCCGGATCCCGGTTTATAAAGTTCTAGAAAGGATCAGGAACCAACTATATTATAGAGCGTCAGAGAGGATTCCTGGCGAATTTATGGGGAGAAGTCTTGGGAAGCACTATGCTTACCACAATGAAGATGCGCACCTGACTCAGGGGTACAGAGCCCTAAAAGTGCATTTGGAAGATCTGGTTAGATAGGGTCACTTGAGGGACCTAGTAGATGAGGCCAAAACGAGGGAAGAGCAAGCGAGACTACCCCAGGCACTAGCAGCACCACCTCCGCCACAACCACAGCAAGTAGAACCTCGGGTGATCAATGTGATCCACTCGAAGATTAATGAGAATGATACTAAACACTAATAAATTCATTGCCATGTGCTTTTGAAATATATTAATCTTTTAACACATTGAAGGATGAATTTGAGTTCTTGCATAAGGAAACAAAATTATTTGAGTATAATCATCAATAAAGTGCAATTATGAAAGTAGAAGTACTAATGGACATTATGTTTTACATGCTTTGGATATATGAGGAAGTATGAAACTCTTTCAATCGTGCCAGAAAAGCAAACAGAGTAAACATTGAAAGGAAATCAATATTTATTTTTTGGAGGTGGGTTGAACCAAATGGGATTGATATACATCCACTTGTTCAAGATATATGAAGCAACTAAGTTGTCTAAAGTAGATGTCATTGTAATTTTTATTTTATATATATATATTTTTTAATTTGGGATATGTAAGTTAGATTACAATTAATTTTTATGAGTTTATGTTGTTAGTTTCATGGATGTTGTGTTTATATTTTATAAATAAACCTAGAAGATGAAACACTTATAGCACGTGTGTCAGGTCCAGCAAAAGAAGCCTAGGACAAACGAGTACCAGGGACCGATGGTGTCCTTTACTGAGGTGGACTTAGACATGTGTAGTATCCCCAGAATGATGCTCTGGTAGTGACCCTCAGGATTGGAGAATACCAGGTAAGGCGCATTCTAATCAACCAAGGCAGCTCTTGTGACATCATGTATGTCAAGTGTTACAAGGAGCTTGGCCTTCATCATGATGATTTGGAGCAGTCCAACAGCCCAATGGTCGGGTTCAATGGAACGCCGACATGGCCTTTGGGAGCAATAAATCTGGAGGTGCAGGCGGGCACCAGGAAGGTAAGCACGGAGTTTACAGTAATTGACACTCCCTCCCCCTACAATGTTATCTTAGGGAGGCCATGGTTGCACGCAATGAGGGATGTTCCCTCAACATTGCACCAACTGTTGCGGTTTCCAACAGAGCATGAAATTGAGGAAGTTAGAGGGGATTAGGTGCAGGGAAAAAATTACTCCATGGAAGTAATGAAATCTGCCTGTAACATACGAGAAACACAAATAGCAGAAATTGAAGATGAAGACATGGAAGTTATAGATGATGTCGGCAAAGAACCAGCCGGGAAGAGTGAAAAAGCCTTGATGAAAATTCTGGTCCAAAAAGGAGATGAAGAGCGCTTATTTCTTCTCGGCTCAGGCTTGGCTGAGGATGAGGAAAGGGAGTTGGAAGCTTTCTTATAGGCCAACATAGAAGTATTTTCTTGGACGCTATATGAGATGCCAGACATTGACCCCGAGGTCACATGCCATATGCTCAATGTGGATAGGTCGGCTAAACCTGTCATCCAGGGAGCGAGGAGGCCGACGTTGATGCATGTTGAAGGAGTTGAGGAGGAAGTGGACAAACTATTGGAAGCCAAAACCATTCGCAAGGTGAACTACCCTACTTGGTTGTCCAATACTGTGGTGGTGAAAAAGAAGAACAACAAGTGGAGGGTTTGTGTTGATTTCACCAGCCTGAATAAGGCTTGTCCCCAAGGGCAGTTTTTCACTTCCCAAGATTGATCAATTAGTAGATGCCACTTCAGGGCATGGAAGGATGAGCTTCTTGGATGCTTATAGGGGATACCACCAGATAGCAATGTATCCCCCTAATGAAGAGAAGACTGCATTTATCACCCCAAAAGGGCTGTACTGCTACAGAGTGATGCCTTTCAAACTGAAAAATGCAGGGGCAACCTACCAGAGGTTAGTAACCAAAATGTTTGGACATCTTATTGGTAAGACAGTAAAAGTGTACATTTATGACATGGTCGTGAAAACCAAAGAACCTGAGAATCATTTGGCCAACTTAAAGTCATTTTTTGACATCCTGAGGACATATCGGCTTTGACTCAATACTTCAAAATGTGCATTTAGAGTCGGGTCTGGTAAGTTCCTAGGATACTTGGTTACCAGAAGACGCATCGAAGCAAGCCCGGATCAAGTCAAGGCCATCCTTGACTTAAAAAGCCCGACATCGGAAAAACAAGTGCAAATGTTGACTAGAGGAGCCGCAACCCTGAACAGGTTTACAAATAGAAGTTCGGATAAGTGTAAAATATTTTTTATTTTGTTAAAGAAGGCCACAAATGTTTTGTGGATAGAAGAGTGCAAAGTCGCCTTGGCCGACTTGAAAAAGTACATGACAACAACTCCAGTTTTTTCAAATCCAATACCTGGGGAGGAACTATTCTCATACTTGGCAGTTTTAGAGCACGCAGTGAGTGCAGTGGTAATCAAAGAAAATAAGGGAGAACAAAGGGCAGTATTCCATGTGAGTAAAACCCTAGCAAGCGCAGAGACCAGGTACTTACCCCTGGAAAAATTGACACTAGCCTTAGTAATGGCTTCGAAGAAATTGAATCACTATTTCCAAGCCCACAAGATCGTGATACAGACTGAGCATCATTTGAAGTCCATGTTGCAACAAAGAGATCTGACAGGCATAGTAGCCAGATGGGTAGTAGTGCTGGCCAATATGACTTGGAATTTAGGCTTAGAACAACAATTAAAGGCTAGGTTTTGGCTGACTTTGTGGCCAAGTTCACACCGGGTGCCATGCCACATCGGAGTCCGGTGAGCCGCGGCTTGAGGTGCCCAAGAGAGCAAGAAGAAACCCAACTGGAGCCAAAGAACCCCACTCAAGAAAAATAAAAGAAGGAATAAAATCCAAAGCCATGTGACATCTACATCGGCGACTCATTCCGCCTGTTTGTTGATGGAAGTTCAAACTGTCAAGGAGCGGGGGCAAGAGTAGTATTAATATCACTAGAAGGGCGAATGTTAGAACAGTCTATTCGTTTGGGGTTCAAGGCCTCAAACAATGAAGTAGAGTATGAGGCACTAATCGCAGGGTTGAAGTCAGCAGCAATGGAAGCCGATGAGGTGGTAGTCCTCTGTGACTCCCTACTTATTGTGAATCAGGCAACAAGCGAGTACGCAGCCCAAGATGAAAGAATGATAGCCTATGTCAAGGAAATTATTAGACTGCTAGCTTTGTTCCAGAATTACTGACTATAACAGGTTAGCCGAGATGATAACAGCCATGCTGATGCTTTAGCTAACCTGGCTAGTGCAATGAAATCAGGAGAGGCAAGGACAATAATGGTTGATTATTTGTCAGGCCTAAGTGTGAAACCACTAATCATAGAGTACGAAGTAATCTGTGTGGAGATGGGACCAAGTTAGATGGATTCAATAGTGATGTTCCTTAAGGATGGCAAGCTGCCAGACAACCGAAAAAAGGCACATAAGACTAGGTTGAAATCGGCCAAGTTCAGCCTAACAGCAGATGGCCATCTCTACAGGAGATCATTCACTGGTCCCCTTTTGAGATGTGTGCATCCCTCACAAGTTGAAAACTTCTTGTACGAAATAGATGAATGAGTATATGGAAGCCATACTAGGGCAGATCACTTGCTCATAAGACCATTACTCAGAGGTACTGGTGGCCTACATGCAAAAGGATGCTGAAGCCTACGTTAGAAAGTGCGAGAAGTGTCAAAGGTTTGCACCTTTGATACATCAACCAGCAACAGATTTAAACCCAGTATCCAGCCCTTGGCCATTTGCCCAGTGGGGTATAGTCCTTGTTGGACAACTGCCCCAAGCAACTGGGTAAAGGAAGTTTCTGCTGGTAGCAACTGATTACTTCACAAAATGGGTAGAAGCTGAACTCCTTGCGAAGATTCGAGATATTGATGTGAAAAACTTCATATGGAAGAATATCATCACTAGGTTTGAGATCCCAAGGAAATAATAGCAAACAATGGTACAAAGTTTGATAGTAAGCTAATCAAAAGCTTCTGTGCAATGTACAAAATCAAGAACTACTACTCTACTCCAAGTTTCCCTCAGAGCAATGGTCAGGAAAAAACATCCAATAAAACTATCTTGGATGGGATCAAAAAGAGACTGGAAGCAACAAAGGGAAAATAGATGGAAAAGTTGCTCGATGTACTCTAGGCATATCGGACTACGCCGAAAAGATCAACTGGGGAGTCTCCATTTGCCATGGCTTATGGCACTAAACCAGTTATCCCACTGGAAGTTGGCATCCCAAGGATTAGAACCTAAGGAGTAGAGAATGGGACTAATGAGGCATTTCTGGCCCGAGATCTGGACCTGCTGGAGGAGAAAAGAGAGGAGCAAAAATTCGGCTATGAGCATACCAGCAACAACCTGTTAGGACTTACAATAAGAAGGTCAACCTAAGAGAGTTTAAGGTTGGGGACCTCGTCTTAAGAAAGGTTGTCCCCAACAAGAAGGATTCCAGGGAGTGAAAACTTGGCCCAAACTGGGAGGGGCCTTATAGAATCATCTCGGCTGTCGGCAATAAAGCATATCGGCTTGAAGACACTGAGGGCAAAGAGTTGCCAAGACCCTGCAACACTTGCGACTTGAATTTTTTTTATCATTAGTTTTTTGTTTTCAAAGTTTATGTTATAATTTTATTTGCCGAAGTAATAAAAGCATGCTAGTTTGATTTTTATGATTTTTAAATTTGTGAGATAGGACTGACCAATCCTATGACGATGTTTCTGATTAAAGCATGACGAATAACTTAGACTTATTATATGGCAGAGTTAAATTATACTTGCATATCATAGAGTTGAACTAAGTTGGCTATATTTCTGAATAAAACATGAATAATAACTTAGACTTATTATATGGCAGAGTTGAATTATACTTGCATATAATAGAGTTGAACTAAGTTGGTGATGTTTCTGAATGAAACATAATGAATAACGTAGAATTATTATATGGCAGAGTTAAATTATACTTGCATATAATAGAGTTGACCTAAGTTGGCGATGTTTCTGAACAAACATGACGAATAACTTAGACTTATTATATGACAGAGTTGAATTATAGTTGCATATAATAGACTTGAACTAAGTTGGCGATATTTATGAACAAAACATGACGAATAACTTAGACTTATTATATGGCAAAAGTTGAATTATACTTGCATATAATAGAGTTGAACTAAGTTGGCGATGTTTCTGAATGAAACATGATGAATAATGTAGACTTATTATATGGCAGAGTTGAATTATACTTTTATATAATAGAGTTGACATAAGTTGGCGATGTTTCTAAATGAAACATGACGAATAACTTAGACTTATTATGTGGCAGAGTTGAATTATACTTGTATATAATAGAGCTGAAATAAGTTGTTGATGTTTCTGAATGAAACATAACGAACAACTTAGACTTATTATATGGCAAAGTTGAATTATACTTGCATATAATGGAATTGAACTAAGTTGAATTAATCTAGGTTTGCCATGTCGGCAGAGTTAAACTCAGAATGGAGCTAAGTGTGCTTTCGTCAAATTAACAAAGAAACCAAGGTTGAACACTTCAGCTAGTCTTTGTTTGAATCTGACTTCGGCGAAAGACTATAAATGCATAATGTGAACTTAAGTGGAACTTAGGTTCACATTAGGGGGCAGGGAGCTGGAATGATAAACTTAAGAGTTGAGGACATGTTGAAATTTTTTAGAAGAATTTATAAGTTAGAGTTGGCTTAACACTTGTTGAAATCTCAGAAAAAGTTACAAGTTGAAGTTAGCCGAGATGACCAACCAGGTTGCCAAGCTTGGAAAGGTTGGAAGGGTAAAGTCTTGATAGAAGACAGTAAGTGGAAGTAAAGAAGCAGTACTTGACTGAATAAGTTTAAAGAAACAAGCACTTGTAAAAATATTTCAAAATATTTTTAAGTGTTAGCCGAGGTATTCCAAGTGTTGGCCGAAACAAATAGTCAAGGTTTATATCTGAGGTACCCCACCCTGAGGTGATTAAACAGTTAAGCTGTGCTTTGAAGAAATGTAGAAAATATTCTAAGTATAGAAGCATGTATAGAAGAAAAATAGTAAGCATACATGAAGAAAAGCATTCAACACTTAGAAGGAAATATAAGACTTGGATTTAGAAGATGGAACTTGTTCACATGAAAAAAGGCACTTCGGCCTGGCAAAAAAACAACTTGTTCGAGTACAGAAGAAAGCACATCGACCAAATTGAAACTTAAAATTGTTCAAACAAAATGAAGGCACAACTGAAAGAAGAAATGTTTAGAGTAAGAGAAAAGAAAATTCTAAGTGTTTGAGGCATGGGCACTGGTCTCAGATTGCTCAACCTTGGTTGTTGGCGTTGTGTGGACCTCAGTTGGCAAGGTGGCTTCCTTCTCTGCCGCTATCTCGACATCAATTTCTAGCAAGATCTGGTCCAAGCTCTTCTTGGCTGCCTGGACCTCGGCTTCAGAAGATGTTTGTTTAGGAGAGAAAGCCTTGGAAGCCAAGTCTTCCTCCTCATCATGAGTCAAGTCCAGGACTTGCTCATTCAATATTGGAGACTTGGCCCCAACAGTGAACCCCTCATCTTCTTCAGCATTCTCTGCGTTGGTTTCCTCCTCATCGGCTTCCCCATTTGACTCTTTCGAAGTCGAAGGGAAAGGCACTTGGAGTTTGCTGATATCTCATAGGTCGGAATCCATGAGGACATATAATTTGTTGAGAGTTGCAGTCCAGCCGAGGTACAAGCCTCAATTACAGGCTTTGTCATGCCCCCAAAATAATACAATAAAGATAACTCATATGCAGAATAAATATGAGAAACAACATACTTTCACATATCAGAGTTCACTGTTTAATAACCAGTTAAATGCCATGTAGGCTTACATGTTTCCAAGTCATTGCTTGGTTACACAAATTGAGTCTCGCTCATTACATCTTAAGCCCTTGGCTTTACAAATAACAAACGTACACACATAACGCATAATTAAGAAACTCTTGCTTCCCAAAACTCCATCTACACTATTGCCTTGGAGGAAGCATCTCACTTGTACTTGAAAATAGTATTCCCATATAGGGTGAGCCAACAGCCCAGTGAAAATAATCTAACACAATTTATGAGGTTTACCAAAGGTATAAACACCACGTACATAAACAATACCAATCTTGAAACATCCACAACACCTGCATATCCATATGCCATTAAGACCAACCTTATTCCATTTTCCTTTAACTTCATTTCTAGTCCATATATGCTACTCAATTCATGAGTTAAATTCTTTATTTTTCAACAATCAAAATGAGACTACAATTTAATGATTTTCCAAATATGCAAAACTCACATAAACACTTCAAACCTGCCATTTTACGGATATTTCATTCGAAGGAATCGGCACCCATTTATATACAAAATTTTGGGTCTTTCACCCAGGACACTCCGGCCAACTTGCTTTAAATGGAGTCCATCTCCTTTCTCCTCCCAAACAAATATACATATGCAATGTATTTATAAACATAATCACATATGGAGTACATCCCCTTTCTCCTCCCAATAAACATACATATACAATGTATCTATAACATGGTCATATTCAATGACACCAACAATGGATTAGCATTAAATTGCCTAATCTTTATGTAATTTCTACAACAATTATAGCTATCCTTCACCGATAGCCCAATGCAATTATTTCTAAAGAGATGTTCAATATCAAAATAAATAGTTTATTCAAAACTTCCATAGGTGAGATAATACATATCCAATATCACCATTTATAATCACAACCTTCCAATTTCACGTTTTCAATGTTAATCCCAATTATTTATGCAAAATAATAATTTAATCAAAATTAGGGTAGAATCACTCTTTCACCAAATATCAACCCAAACACCAAAATCAACTATTTTGGCACAACATGATCTTATATTCAAGCCTCATACTTGTTTACCTCATATTCATCAAAACCCCTCTTTTCATTTCACACCCAAATCCTAGATTTGTCCAAACCACAACCAAATCTTATCATCTATACACAATAGCAAATAACTAAGCTAAAAACCATATTAGAGTGTAGAAAATCCCTACCTCAAGTTTTGAAGAGAATTTAAGATGAAACCCCAAAATCTACGGTGTCGAAACTCAATCTCCACCGCACACAATGAAGTCCTTGAGGTGATAACCAACTTTGGTGAAGAACTTAGGCCTAAATCCCAATGGATTTGGAGAAATCAAAGAGAGAAGATGACTTCTAGAGAGAGAAGCTCTAGACCTAGAAATTTGGAGAGTTTTAGAGAGAAAAGGGGCTGCAAAAAGTGATCTAAAACCCAATTTTACGGACTAATATAACAAGGTCGCTTGCGCGTGAAATACACTTTCCCGTAAGCAATTTCGAATGCATTTTGTATTTTTTCTTTCGGCGATCTGACCGGGCAACTCGACCCCCGAACTTGACCGGGTCAAAATCGGGATCGCTACAGGCTTGGTTGACTTGATCTTTGTACGCGTCACGGACTACAGCTTGCCCCTCTAAGAATGCCTTCTCGTCAGTCGTCTTGATCTCAGATTTCTTCGTGGCTAGCACTTCTTGGAGCTCTGACTTGACCTCAACAATTTTTTCCTTGACATCCTTGATCTCAGATCTTAACACTTCAGCTACAGCCTCGGCTGCCTCAACTTTTTCCTCGACCTGGTCCTAGGCTCGTCTGGCTACCTTGGCCTGATCCAGCAAAACCTTGATCTTGGCCTCAGCATTGTTTAGAAAGGAGAGAAAGCTAGTAGCTTCCTTGGTTTTGTGCACTAACTCTTCTTTGAAAGCCTCGGCTTTCATAGCGAAAGAATGGGCATGCTGGATAGCCTACAAAGAAAAAAACGAACAAGTTAGTATGAAGAACTTAAAATACAAGCCAAAAAGTACCAGGTATTGGGTACTTACCAAGACGGAATGCCGCATCATCAGAGTAAAATTTTCATATTCATTGGTCTCGGCCATACGATTGAGATCAGTTAAAAGGAGCACGGCTGTGGAGAGAGCGGCGCCGACCTCGATACTGTCGATAGCGCTATCTCCAGCCTTCATTGGTCGATCCCCAATCATGATGGTTGGGGCCCAGGGTTCATCAGCTTTAAATGCACCCGAGGTTACCGCAGCTTCAGACCTCGGCTTCTTTGACAAAGCGGTATCAGTTAGATCGGCCTCAGCAAGTCTCTTCTTGGTAGCGGAGGTTGTTTTCTTGATTTCGGTGAGCTTTGAGATTGGTACTGTATCTTTAGATTCAACTTGGGTGGCAGAGGCTTTTGCCTTAGTCCTCTTTACCCTTTTTTGTTTTGGTTTGGGTTGAGATTGAGATGGTAAAGAAAAGGCGACAGTGACCACTCCTAGCAAGTCGGCCAAGAGGTCCTTAACAACAGTTTTTCGGCCCATGTCTTCACTTGCAGCAGCGAGGGTAACTTTGGTACCGAAATGAATTCCTGGCAAGGTTGTTAGTGGGTTTGCTGGATCGTAAGCCGATGCCTCTGAGTCTTGACGTTTACGGCTAGAAGTCCAGCCTGCTGGTACATTTGCCGGGCACGACGTCGGCGTCAACGCTGGGATGTCAAGATAAGTTGTGGGCCAAAGGTTAATGGCAGCTCAACTGGATCTGAGGAGGAGGCCTGGTCTAGCCTAGGTGATAAAGAGGCTAGAGGAGTTGTGGCAAAATGAGGAGTCTTGCTTCGGCGGGGAACGTCAAGCGGGGCCGACTTGTAGGTCAAAATGTAATCAAGCAATAATGGGGCCTTGCATTTTTCAACTGGCAAGTCTAGTAGCTTTTTCAGGTCCTTACTAAGGAAAAAAGTTTGTCGGAAATCCTTCGCCGAATGAGGAAGAATTGCAAAAGAGAACAAGAAGAAAAACATTCAGAAAGAGATATATGAGTTGACAAGTCCTAACAGAAATAGGATTAAAAGGATGACTCAGTTCTTACCATCACCCTCTTTAAACACCGATCGACGCAGAAGGAAAAGATGAAGATCATCATCAGGAGCAAACTCCTAATTGCCCGAGACAATGAGGTAATCATCTCCAACACCCTTGTTGGAGTCTAGGAGGTCGGCTATGATTTGTATGCAGTGGATCTGGGTTTCAGGTAGTAAATGTAGCATTTTTCAAACTTTAGGCCATACATGGTATAACAATACTGAATGTTGGCTAAAGTGATCTTGGCCTTTTCTCAGCGTGTCAGTTCGATTATACCATTGATAACCCTATATGAGTTGATGGCAAGTTGCATTGGGTTAAGTTTGTAATAATGAAGGACCTCACGAAAAAGAGTGTCTAAGGGGAACCGAAGTCCACACTCTATAAAGGCAACTACGGGGAAGGGCATGGAGTCTGTGTCAGGCATGATGGAATCCTCCTCCCCAGCTAACCTAATCTAGACATCAGCTGGGATAGAAAACTCTCTCCTAAAGTGCTCAAGTTTTTATGGGGTATCTACCCTCCACCTGAACCTACCCATTATATCAGCTATAAGTAGTTGGATAACAGAGTGATGGATATAGGTTTGAATACCCTAGCTAAAACCTAAAGAGGGACTTGTGCAAGGGCTTTTGGAGGTCTAAGAGGGACTTGTTTCGATTTTCCTAAAAAAACAAGGTTCTAAAGGCAAATCCCAATCCTAAAAACTACAGAAACAGGGACTGAGGGAAAAATTTGGAAATACAACAAGAAAAATCTGAAAAATGAGCATGATTCAGAAATCAATAAGGTAGCCAAGATTCAAGAGTCAAGAAAATCATAAATTTGCAAAACAATGAGTGAGTGTGTGCAAGGCAGTGCGCAAAAACTAGAAGCAATACGCACACTCTCAAATTCAAGAACAGATTATGTTATGGTAAACAAATTCAAGAAATGAGAAATGTTGACCAAAAAATGAAAGATAGAAACAGAAGACAACTACAAATGCATATATAGATTCCACAAAAATAAGTGTGAAGTGAAACGTATAGCAAAATTCAAAAGGAAGTCATATAAGCATGGCCAAGGATAATAAACAATAATGGAGAATTAAAATGAAAAGGAATCTGAGGACTTACCGATTGAAGCCGGAGTAAGATACGCTGGAGTTAGACAATGTGAGCGATCAAAGTCAAATGATGAGTGGTGTGACAGCGGCAACAAAGAATGCAGTTGTAAAGAGCTCGTAAACGCAACAATGGAGGATTTGGAAATGTTAGAGAGAGAGAGAGTCTGAGGGAGAGACGAGGCAAATTGAATTTGTGAAAGTGAAAAGACAGAGGGAGAAGAAAGAGTTTTGTTAAAACTTGAAAATATGGCAAACAATAATGAAATGCCTTGGATCAAGGTGCTTGTCAGCGGCATCTTGTGAAAGGACGCGCGACGATAGCGGCGTGTCAGTCTAACCGATAAGGAAAGGACGCGTGGCGGAAACAATTGAGAAAAACCGTGCATGATAGCTCATGAGTAGATAAAACTCTTGGAGTTCTTGATTTAATGAAGCGAAAACCTTGGCTGAAGGAACGATATCAGTTTAGGAACTCAACGAACTTGGTTCTTAAATCTTGATCATTGTTAAAAGTAGATAGCTGAGTCTTGAATACTTGAAATCGACGAGTCATGATCTCGGTCGAAAGGGAAGAATGAATTTTAGTCGACATAAACATGCAAATAGGTGATGGTGTAGGTTCCATCACCTCAAGTTGCCAATGTAATAGAACCTAGGGGGCAGTTGTGGGGACATATTTTGTAAATGACAGCACGTAGCCAAGGTGACACAGAAGTGTCAGCTGAGGTGCCACGTGGCCTGGTCCTGATGCCAAGGTGATTTCGTCTAGGCCGAGATTACCTACAGAGATGTCGGAATCCGAAATAAGCGGATAAGGGGTAAGACTCCTAGAATAGGAGAGGATCTCAGTCTGGATAAGGATAAGGCTAAAGAAGAGTTTATCTCTATCTAGGTGAAGGCCCAGGATGAGCATTGAGCTTGAGTCCATTGAGGTAAGGCTTTTACAGGGATCAGGTCAGAGCTGGCTATAAAAGCAGGGCACCCTCGTGGGTCTAAGGTATGTTTTGATCGATGAACAATACGTTCTTTCTTGTGAGTTTAAGCACAATTTGCTCTCTTTGAGAAATATCGATAACTGACTTGATCGTCGGAGTGCCCCCAGGTGGACGAACCACCATTAGATTCTTATCTTTCTGTGACAGGTTGTTCGGGCTTTTTCTATTATGCCAGTGCTCTCCAGCTGAGTTCCCCGTTTGGTTGTATGGTCAAAAATCAACACCCACAGTAAGTTAGCAGAGTTACATTAGATTACTACAGTAAATCAATGTCATTCCATTGATTCAAAAAGATTTTGGCATAGCCCCCTCTTCACAAGAAGTTATTGTGAAAACGATAGGTAAAAATAATTTTCATGCAGAAGGTCCATTTGTTAAAAAAATGGAAGTTAGATGACATAAATACCATTATATATGGGGGGATTTTGTCAAAACTCTCTCATAATAAAATTTTAATGCATTAAGGACAAGCACACAAAGTTTTTCTTAAAAAGTCCAACAAATATTACTATTATCAAAATACTAAACTTTAAAATAATATAATTTTTGATGTAGGTGTCGGTTTTTAATAAAATTAACAGGCGAATTACACTACTAGTCCCTATAGTTTGGGCCTTGTGTCACTTTGATCCCTAACTTTTTAATTGTGATACATTTGTCTCTGAATTTTGAATCTTGTTCAAAATAATGACAATTGAAGATATCGTTGTTTAATTTTAAGGGAAAAGTCGTCAATTGATAAAATATAAACTAATTTGACAAAAATAAATGTCAAAAAAATATTTTTGAATTTTTAAAAATTATTTCTACCCACTAAAAATAAAATTATGTAAAATTAATAAATTTTTTAGACATTTATTTATTTATTTATTTTACCAAATTAATTTTTATTATGTGTTTGGATGATAATCATGTAAGAGTGGTTGTTATTATTTTCATTAAATTAGTTTTTATTTTTTCAAAAGTCAAATATGGCGACAACTTTGATATCATTATTAGACAAATCTATGAAATCAAAAAATCTAAAACTAAAAACATTTCATATATTAATATATCGATTGCATATTAAAAGCCTAACAACCACCCATTACGTGATTATCATCCAAATACATAATAAAAATTAATTTGGTATAAAAAAAATAAATGTCTAAAAGATTTATCAATCTTACATAATTTTACCTTTGGTCGGTAAAAATTATTTTTAAGAATTCAAAAATATTTTTTTGACATTTAGTTTTGTCAAATTAGTTTATATTTTATTAAATTGATGACTTTGCTCTTGAAATTGAGCAATAATATCTTTAATTGTCCTTATTTGGAACAAGAATCAAAATTCAGGGTCAAATATGTCACAATTGAAAAATCAGGGACCAAAGTGACGCGAGTTCTAAATTACAGGGACTGTTAGTGTAATTCACCCTAAAATTAATATTTTTAGAATTCTCTCATCAAGATCTATCAAATAAGATCCATGTTGACTATGAAATTCTTTATTTTTTTTTTAATTATTACTATTGAAATTGATGTAAACAATAACAGTAACATATTACTCTATTTGACAGTAACATGTTGCTATAGTAATATTGTCCAAAAAAGAATATATATATATATATATTTTACTTTATCTTTACTCAATTATGTGTTTTCTCCTTAGGGGATTTATGAAGAAAAATAAATTGGACTATTCTTTTCACTAAACAAGAGTCCAACGGAGAGATTTTGACTAAATTTCCTTTATATATGTATACTGATTTCAAGTTAAAGGTATAACGTAACTTTTGATTCAAACTTATTTTGAAACTTTAAAATTTCATAATTCTTTATATAACTGTCTACTTTTAACAAAATTGATATTTTTAAAATTCTTTCATTGAGATCTATTAAATATTATTCATGTTGGATATGAAATTCAAAAAAAAATAAATAAATACAGTAAAATTTTGTTGTCCAAACTAATCTTAATAGAGTAAAAATTTATTGATATTAATAGTAAAATTTTACTAACTAAATTTTAGCATTTAAATGTTAAAATTTTATCATCATCATTAAACATCACATTTACTACAACAATTATTGTTGACAAAATTTTACAATTACTATTAGCAGAAAAATTTAGTAAACTATCAGATCTAAGATCTCCAATATCAAATTTGTTCAAACTAGAGTAAAATTTTACTGTTTGAAAAAAGAGCATTATGAAAAGAATAAAAAGAAGAAGAAAAAGAAGAGAGAGAGAGAGAGAGAGAGAGAAAGCATAGATTTGAATGATTAATCTTATATCTGAGGTCGTCAATCTCAAATCTTAGATGGTGAAAATGAATAGTGAAGATGGTGGGTGCTAGTGGTGTATCTAACATGGTGGCATCGGTGGCGAACCATGGAAGCGATAAGTAGCAATGGCGGGGGACACGTTGGAAATAGAGTTCCACGATGTGCGACGACTAGGGTGGAGACGGTGCAGAGAGAGATAGATTCTGAGAGAAAAATGAGAGATTATAAATAAATAATGAGTTGTGGGAAAAAATGTCTTAAAAAAATTTAATTTGTCATTTTCACAATAAAAATATGAGATGAAAGATCTTGAACATTAAAATTTTTTAACTTTGAATTTTCACAAGATGTAATCCATTTGAGGGACTTTTAGCAATCCCTTGATTGGAATATGAGATTTCACCTTAAGTGTCAGTCTCTGTGACCACTTGAGTCACAACCCGCATCAGCCAAAATCCTTTATAAATTCAAATTATAGAAGACTTTGTACATCTTTTTTTTTTTTAATTTTGTAATAACGATAGTCTCATGCACTAAAACTAAGAGTGCGCTTTCTTTTTAGGCATGGTTTGGCATCTAATTAAAAAAAAATTACATTTTTTTTCAATTTTTTTTATCTTTAGTATTTTTTTTAAAATTTGATTTATCAATGTGACCGATCTTTTAAACACTCCTACTTGTTGTCTAAATTGTGTGATTAAACAAAACAAATAAATTCATATTTGATAAATTCAATTATAGACCATCAAATAAATCCCTACTTGGCAAATACATGATAGAACATGAAATAAATCCATACATGACAAATTACATTATAGAACATGAAACAGAAATACATATCACATGATATATTGAAAGACGAGAAATCAAACCGAAGCCTATGTGGTACCACAGTCTCCTTAAAATAGATTAGTCGTCTCACCTTGGGTGCTGGAGGTACGTCGATTTCTGTCTCCCAGGATACGACGATTTAGACCAGCTAACACAGAAACACTTTTTGTTAGCTTTGGTGAACTGGTCTAACGCAGAAACACCTTTTGTTAGCTTTGGTGAACCAACAATGGCAACACTCTCTCTCACACATGAAGAATATTATAAAAGCAAGCAAACTGACTATATGATTAGAAGACAAAAATTCTTTACAAAATCAAGGAAGATGAGTCTCCTTTTATACACAATGGGGGAGAGAGGAGGAGCCTCCAACCATCAAGGCTGGCAACAAATGCAGGCCATTACTCTTGCAAAACTAATGAGAATTCAAAGTGTGAGTTACACACAATATACACATATGTGTATATATATATTTACAACAGACCTGGGCCCAAAAAGATTAGGTTGGTGGACCACCAATCCGGCCCAGTCAAAACCTAACCCGTTTCAGCAAGCCTCAAGCCCAAGTCCCAAGTTCCCAAATCCACGACCTACGAGTCACGAATCACGGACCCAGCCCCAGTCCGGTCCTATCCTGACGGGCAAACGGCGCTTGTGGCAATTTTGCCATAACCAACTTGGACCATAGTCTTGGCCCAAACCCATCCTTAAAGCATTCATAACTCCCTTTCTTCAGAAAATTTGAATGCCCTCATGCCCTTATCAAAATCTTGAGGTTTAAATACCCATCAAAGTTTTCCACTACAATCAATGTGAGATTGGTAGTTATACACAATTCCCAATACCTCATTCATGAGGCCACCTTTATGAGACAATTTCTCATTCAATTCTTAATAATTTTTTGTCATTCTTTTTGTGGTGTAAGACCTTGTTACAAAGAATCTAAACCCATTTAATGCCGCCTCAACCAATGGTTGGGACCTACTTTAATTTCACATTAAAGTTACTAAAAACCCATTTCTTCTGACAATCCCCCACATGAATAAAATTGATCGAATAAAAAAAAAAAAGGGACAACGTTTACAACAAAAACTCAAAGAAAGAGCACACAGACTAACTCTGCATCAAAAAAGGTAGCTGTTGGCCTTGAACCTTTCGTAGTGAAAGCCTATTGGATTTACTGGCTGACTAGTGAACGGGATGTCTTGAACTGTTCTGCTGTTTGTGTAAACCGAGACAATAAACCTCACACAAGAGTTAGTCCAACCATTGTTCTTGTTCTTACTGGCGTGTTTGGTATAACCCTGGAACATTAGCTTGGTTCAGTGAGTGGCTTTAAAGAATTCGGCCTACCAATTCTTAAAGAAGTAGTCCCACTTCGCACTTATATAGGTGACCTATATAAGGTATCTTATTATACCACGGTTGATAATTCATATCACTTAGGTCATTAAAAGAATTAACTTAACCTTCCAACCCCACAGGGTATCACTGTACAAAGGAATGGGCAAGAGGATTTACCTCTTCAATGATTCACCCATTACACGAAATTAGGTTGTCTCTTTGAACCTAGATCTTGGGACCTCCAGTCAACTAACTTGGGTTTTCCGTTTCGGTAACATTACTAAAGGCCTTAACCCCATTCTTATTGACGATGTTTCTATTAACTCTCGAGTTAACCCTTTGGTTACCGAATCCGCAATGTTGTCCTTAGACTTTACAGAGTCTAGAGAGACAACTCTATTAGAGTAGTTGTCGTATAGAATTATGTCTACGACAGATATGTCTAGACTTTTCATTATACATATGACTCTATGCCCATCCAATTGCCGATTGGCTATCACAATGAATACGGATAGCAGACACAGGTCTCGGCCAACGTGAAATATACTCAATGAACTGGCGAAGCCATTCAGCTTCTTCAGTTGCTTTATCCAAAGCAATAAACTCAGATTCCATCGTTGATCTCGATATATGTAGACACCCCATTTTGACTGGCCCTAAGACTTGGGCTCTTTATGTTGATTACCCAATGATAACAATCAGAATGTGTTTCTCATAGAATCCTCAATAATAGAATGAAATTTAAGCTTTAATCCCAACATTTACAAATTTTTGGCCAAATTATTTTTCATCCAAAATTCACCAATCTCTGCTACCAAATTTCCTACAAATCAATCCCCACCCATCATCCACTTTCATAATCATACCTCACCATCTCCACTCACTATCTACTTTCATAATCATACCCCACCATCTCCACTCACTATCCACTTTCATAAACATACCCCACCAATTCTCACTTACCATCCACTTTCATAATTACACCCCACCAATTCCCACTCACCATTCACTTTCATAATTACATCCCACCATCCCCACTCACCATCTACTTTCATAATCATACCCCATCATCTCCACTCACTATCCAATTTCATAATCACACCCCACCAATTCCCACTCACCATCAACTTTCATAATCGCACCCTACCATCCTCACTCATCATCCACTTTCATAATCACACCCCACCATCTCCACTCACCATGTACTTTCATAATTACATCCCACCATGTCCACTCACCACCCACTTTCATAATTACACCCCACCATCCCCATTCACCATCTACTTTCATAATCACATCCCACCATCTCCACTCACCATATTTCATAATCATATCCCACCATCTCAACTCATCATCCATTTTCTTAAATCACACACCACCATCACCATTCATCATTCACCTCCATTATGCATTGTCCCCTATTAGCTCCATTATCTTCCCTAAATGCCCCACTTTGTCTTCCACTTTGTCCTCCACCATTGCCCACTTGCACTGGCTATATAATGAGAGCTCTAGTCTTGAATTTGGAGATGAATTTTGGAAGAGGAGAAGTGTAGAGAGAGAATGCTAAAATTGTGTTAGAATTTAAGAGAAAAGAAAGTCTTAAAAACAAGAGAGTTGTCTTGCCAAACTAGTGAAGTTACATAGCCTCTTACATCTTATCTTCCCTTGTCAAAACCACTCAAAGCCTTAATCAAAGAGAGAGTATTCTTGCTAAGAAAAGAGTGATCATACACTTGTTCAAAACCATCATTCTAGCAAGAATTCCAAGCTTTCAAATTAAGGATTGAGAACATAATTCATACACTTGATGGTGATCAAAAGGAAGTTCAGAAATCATGAAGTTCATCATTTCTTGAAAAGGTGAATTTTTAATTTATTTCATTTTCTTGCATTTTCTATCTTATATTTGTTTTCTTGCTTTGATTTTTCATACTATATATTTTTTGTGTAGTCTAACCGGTAGTGGTTAGTTGAGCCACCTACATATTTCCTTTTTATCCCTTTTCTTGGTTTTGTTAGGCCTATTTGGACGGCCGGTTAACTTCTTTTGGACAAAACAACATTGTCTTCTGATGTTAACCAACTTCCGGTGGTTTCCAATGCATATGAAGCCTTTTCTTTTGTTTATTTTATTTTGAGTGTTTTGTGAGGTTTTATTTTGTTGTAATATTCTCCCCATCCCTCTCTAATTTATTTTATAATTATTCTTTCAAGTGTTGTAATAATTTCCCGCCCCACTTCTATCTATCTCATTCTTTTACGTGCTTTCTTTATTTGTGAATATGCATCATATTTTGTTTCTCATTGTATCCATGATTTGCATGCATGTTTCATACATCTTGATTCGACTAAGTTTGCATTTGTGGATTTAATCAATTCTTATTTGATTATGTGCGCTACCTTATGTTCTTAAGATGATTCACATGTCATATTTTAGAAACCGAATCTTTAGTTGCATCTCGTGAGTGAATTTGTAATAACCTGACCCTTTTATATGCTCTACAGCTTTAATTATATGTGAGACTATATGCTTGACGTGAAATTCCATGGGAAATTATGTTTAATTAAGTGAATTATATGATTATGAAATTATATATGTCGGTTATGAGAAAATCTGTTGAAATTGAGACATTTGGATTGGAAATTGAAAGCCTTAGAGGCGCGATAACCCGAAATTGACTTTACTATTATGATTAGCATGATTTTTAGGACATTATATGAAGTTTAGTAAAAATTCAATTCGTAATGAATTAAATTGAGTTAATTGGGCTAACCTCAGTTAACTTGCTTTATAGGCTCAATTAAGTGTAAGCCTTAGTTAGATACAAGAGACTATGAACTAGAGGCACCACTTAGACAAAAATATCTCCTGTGAGAGAGAGAGAGAGAGAGAGAGAGTTCTGGAGAAGGGAAAGAAGAAAAAGAGAATCAACTAGGGCTTGGAAATTTAAGGTATTAGAAGGGGATTCAAGGGATACCACTCTAGGGAAACAAAAATCAACTAAATGATTAACATCAAGTCTTAAAATGAAGTTTTGCACTTAAAAAAGTTAGGGTTTTGACATCATAAGCTTGCTTAAGTAAACATTCATGGAAATCATGAAGATTTATTGCTTCTTTTTTATTTAAGAGTTTATTCATGTATTTTAGGTTATCCTGAGTTCATTTGAGAGGAACTAACTTCTAATCTCTCATTTTGCATGCTTTAGCTCCTATATATGTTTGTATCTATGTTGATTAACCATCAAGAGATGAAGGAATGGAAAGACATATGATCATTTGAATTGTATAGGTTTCATTAAAATGAGTTATGATCTCTTTAAGTTTGAAATCCATGTTTATTATGTTTATATGTTACGATATTGAAGGGAAATTGCCTGTATTCCATCTTGGAAATGTGTTTGGCAAGTCTAATTTTGATAGGGCTTCAGACTACCCAAAATAGAGCCAGAACCGCACGTGCGGGCCCATGGCCACACGTGAGGGATGCACAACCGCACATACGGGGCTTACAACCGCACGTGTGGAAAATAGAGGAGACAAATTGGGGCATTCTATAATAAAAGCACATGCAGAGCACCTTCCCACACGTGCGGTCGA
Source organism: Camellia lanceoleosa (assembly GCA_025200525.1). Taxonomy (NCBI): domain Eukaryota; kingdom Viridiplantae; phylum Streptophyta; class Magnoliopsida; order Ericales; family Theaceae; genus Camellia; species Camellia lanceoleosa. Next base: position 31,446,487 of record CM045764.1, read on the forward strand.
GGACTTCCACACGTGCGGCCAGTGGGAAAAATTTCTGTCAGTTTCTTTTACTCTCTTTGAGCTTCTAAATTCGTTTATATGTATATCTGATCCATTTAAATACCTAACAATAAATGAAAAGTGAACGAAATAAATAAAAAATAGGGAAGATATAAAAACAAAGAAAAGAATGCCTTATTTATCAATTGTTATGTGTGATGTGTAGGACACTTGTCGAAAGAAACCATTACACGAACGAATCACTGTGAGTAGTAGCAGTGTAAAGATATATACACTTGTATTTATTTTGCTACGTTAAGGCATGATTCTCAAAACTATGTTATTAGAATGTACTCGAAGTTATGTTATTAGAATGAATGAGCTACTATAATCAAAACATGGAATGTGGCTATGAGATGAAATTTATTTATTGTTATTATTGGGCCTGAGGCCGTTCTATTATATTTGGGCCCAAGGCATTCCATTATTATTGGGCCTAAGGTCGTTCTATTATTATTAGGCCCGAGGCCGTTCCGTTAATATTGGGCCCGAGGCCGTTCTATTATTATTGGGCCCGAGGCCGTTCCGCTATTATTAGGCCCGAGGCTGTTCCATTTATATTGGGCTGGAGGATGTTCTGTTATTATTGTGCCCGAGGCCGTTCTACTATTATTGGGCCCGAGGCCGTTCTGTTAAATAAAAGAGACATACATGAGTTATGTTCACGTTTTACATTTTGCAAGGCACACACCCATTTACATGCTTTAGTACATTATTATTATTCACTGAGCTTGGCTTATTTCGTATTCATGTATGTTTTGTAGGTGGTCAACCAGGAAGCCAGCCCTAGGTCAGCTCCAGGAGCCTTTTGTTGGTCTAGTTTTGTCCAGCTTTCCAAGTGAAATTCTTTTGTTTTATTTTGGCTTTCCTTTGTATATTATTTTTTGCTATGGATATAGATACATTGCTAATATGTAAGTTATGGATTGTTACCCTTTTGTCTAGTTGGGCATGTCATGGACTTTTTGTTTATGATCTGTATATGTGAGTATAGAGTTATATGATGTGTGTATTAAGATCCTGGCATTGAGACGCCGCTCAATGGACATTGCTTTTTGTCATTATATTTGCTTCCGTTTTAGGCCCTGATATTGTATAAATTATTTATTAACCTTTTTTTTTTTTTGTTTTGAGGCTTAAGTACAGGCCGATCATGTCCAAACTTTTAAGAGTAGGTTTAGGTCGTGACAGAGTTGCATTAGGATTTGGTATATAAGATCATGCATGTTTTATTAACTTTGTTTTGTAACTATTCACAGGACGTCAGTAAATATGTAAGTTTTTATACTTTAGCATCCTGCTTGTTTGTGTTTTTCTTATTATGTTTGAGCATCCTACCATGTGGCTACTTGCTTATTTGATATAACTGTATGAATGCCAATGAATGGAGGTTGTGTCGCTTAATTTGGAATGATGTTGATTTTTCATGTTTGTAAACTCAATTTATTTGGGTTGTACATCTTCAAAACTCTTTCAAAATACATGAAATCAAATTCTTCCAAAATGAATGGCATAGTCTATACCTATATGGTTCACATAGTAAATTTTAGGATTTATTAAATAATCAGAACATGAACATATAAAGAAAATAAAATTCATAACATGCTTTAGTAAAGGACGATCTTTTGATCGGGTGAGCGGGGGTGCTCAATTAATGACCTTCCCCCTTCATACCTAAGGTTCTGAGCCAAGCATCCTTGGTTACGACGAACAGTGGCCTTGGCACAAGTCACGAGTTTTCTAATTTTTCCAAAATAAATATTATGTGGTGACTCTAAGATCTGATGACGCAATCCATTTGTGGTAATAATTTTGTAATAAAATGAATTTTCTATAAAGTTGCCAAACCTGGACTCTCATCTATGTTTCACATTGCACTCGTGAGACTAGATCAAAGAAATCAAGAGTCCGAATTGTTTAACGCGCACGGGTACCCCCGGGAGATGTTACAATATACACTTTTGCTTGGAAGATTTCCAAGACACGGCTGCCCCTGCGAGGGTAAACACATAACCACTAGTGGATTTGGAGTCCTTTCCTTTATATCAGATATCCAATTAGCATCACTATACCCTTATAATACCATTGGGTATCTGGTATAATGTAGCACATAATCCCAGGTGTAGCATAGATAACCTAACACCCGCATAATGCCCCTCTAATGAGTGGCATTCGTATTACTCGTGTTTCTACTAAGCCTGCTAACAGAGTAGGCTATATTCGGCCTTGTACAACTCATCAGATACATCACACTTCCAATGACCCGAGAATATTCTAGCTAAAAGACACTCTCACTATTATTCTTGGTCAAAAGTAGACTCACGCCTATTGATGTCCTCGACACACTTGTATCTGATTTACCAAATTTCTCAAGTATCTTCTCAACATAGTGAGACTGAGAAAGTACAATACCACTAGATGTTCTGGTAATCTTAATACCCAGAATGACATCTGCAAGGCCCATATCTTTCATGCCAAACTTAGAGTTTAACAATCTCTTGGTAGTTTGAATCATTTCATCATTACTACTAACAATGACTATGGCATCTACATATAGACACAAAATGACATAACCTCTGTCAGTATCTTTAACATATATGCACTTGTCACACTCATTAATTCTAAATCCATTAGACAACATAGCGTTGTCAAACTTTTCATGCCATTGCTTAGGGGCTTGCTTTAAACCATATAATGACTTCACAAGCTTACAAACTTTCTTATTTTTCCCTGGAGCTGAGAACCACTCGGGTTGCTCCATGTAGATTTCTTCAACTAAATCTCCTTTTAAGAAATCCATCTTTACATCCATCTAATGTATCTCCAGACCACGTAAAGCTGCTATTGCAATCACCATGCGAATGGATGTAATCCTTGTCACAAGTGAATATGTATCGAAGTAATCCAAGCCTTCTTGCTACATGTATCCTTTGATAACTAGCCTAGCTTTATACTTATCACTTGACCCATCCGCTTTGATCTTTTTTCTAAAGATCCACTTACTACCCAAGGCCTTATTTCCTGGGGGTAGATCAATCAACTCCCAAGTATGGTTCTATAAAATGGAGTCAATTTCACTCTTAATTATTTCTTTCCGTAAGAGACTATGAAGTCATAGCTTCATGAAAAGTTTGAGATTCTCTCTCTAATATATAAGTCAAGAAATTCGGGCCAAAGGACTTGGGAGTCCTATCCCTCTTACTCCTTTTTAGCTCATCTAATTCCTCATCTTCATCATCTACTTTATCATCTATTTGATCATCTTCAAGTTCCTTCTCAGAACTTTGATCCTCTCCTTGGATTCGGCAAGGAAATACATCTTCAAAGAATGACGCATTCATTGACTCCATTATGGTATTCTTGTGGATATTTGAAATATCAGACTTGTGCATAAGAAACCTATATGCACTACTATTCTGTGCATAACCAATGAATATACATCTTAACCCACTTAGGTGTAGGTACCGCCACTTGTGCAAGACACCCCCACATTCGTAGGAAATTATGAAAAGATTTGCGGCCTTTCCATAATTCATATGGAGTCTTGTCTAGAATAGCATGTGAAACAGTGAGCTATTACAAGTGGTTCGACTGTAAGAAAGGCAAAGAAATTAAACCATAAATTCTATCCCAGTAGCAAGCAAATATATTAAATCATGAATTCTATATATGTAATATCATGGAATACATAACTAATCTAGTTTAAGATTGTTGTCTAAATTGTGTGATTAAACAAAACAAATAAATTCATATTTGATAAATTCAATTATAGACCATCAAATAAATCCATATTTGACAAATTACATTATAGAACATGAAATAGAAATACATATCACATGATATATTAAAAGACGAGAAATCAAACCAAAGCCTGTGTGGTACCACAGTCTCCGTAAAACAGATTACTGGCCTCATCGTGGGTGCTGGAGGTACGTCAACTTTTGTCTCCTAGGATAAGACGGTTTAGACCGGCTAACGCAAAAGCACTTTCTGTTAGCTTTGGCGAATCAACAATGGCAGCACTCTTTCTCACACAGGAAGAATATTATAAGAGCAAGCAAACTGACTACATGATTGAAAGGCAAAAATTTTGTACAAAACCAAGGGAGATGGGTCTCCTTTTATACACAATAGGGGAGAGAGGAAGAGCCTCCAACCATCAAGGCTGGCAACAAATGCAGGCCATTAATGCACAAAACAGATGGGAATTCAAAGTGTGAGTTGCACACAATATACACATATGTGTATATACATATCTACAACAGACCTGACCCAAAAAGATTAGGTTGGTGGACCACCAATCTGGCCCAGCCCAAACCTCAAGCCCAAGTCCCAAGATCCGTGGACCCGGCCTGGTCCGGGCAGGCAACGCGCGCGTCTAGCAATTTTGCCATAACCAACTTGGACCAAGCTCATCCTTGAAGCATCCATAACTCTCCTCTACAATTAATGTGGGATTGGTAGTTATACACAATTCCTAATACCTTATTCATAAGGCCACCTTTATGAGACAATTTCTCATTCAATTCTTAATGGTTTGTGGTCATTCTTTTTATGGTGTAAAAACCTTGTTACAAAGAATCTAAACCCATTTAATTCCACTTCAACCAATAGTTAGGACCTACTTTAATTTCATATTAAAGTTACCAAAAACCCATTTTTTTTCTAACACTATTTTAGGCAGTAAGGTATGGAATTAGAGGAGGGAAATTCGCAAAAGAATTAGTTGATTCTTATACTAAATTTCCTAGTGAGTTCTTAGAGGTGCCATCCAAACAATGTACAAATAAACCCAAGAAGAATATACGGGCCTTTAGAATATAAGACACAATATGTGCTGAATTCAAAGGAGAGTGCCAAATGCAGTGTCACTAATGTTCACAACTTTTAGTGCCTTTTGTGTTCCTAAACAGCAGCTTGGACTTTTTTAGTATTATTTGTTTAGCATAGGTCTGAGTCAAATAGTAAGGATTCAAAAAACTTTCTTTTTGGGGGTATATTTCGAAAATTCAAGAACTCAATCCTATAGATATATAAAATATAGAATCTTCAATACTAACACGAAAATGAAGAAAAATGATGCTTAAAGTGAGTAAACAAAATTTCATATCCGATCTCATTGAGACACATAGAATTTTGTTAAAAGGCAGCAATGGAGTTGACAGTCTTGCAAGATCCTCATGTTGAAATGCAGTTCCTTCTTAGTTATTTCTTGTGTTCTTTTTGTATTGGTTTCGGTCTATATTGTTTTGAAAAAGAGGTCTATATATTAGGATTTGTTTGAGAATTAACTTTTTTTAGTGATTTTTTTATCAATTTATGAGAAGACGTCTAAAAAAGTGGAGAGAATGAGTAGAATTTTTATAATGATTTTTTTGACTTTTTAGTTAAAATTGTGTCTTCCTAAACACCGAAATGACTTTTCAACCTTTTTTTTCTTCTTGAAAAATAGTGCGCTATGTTGGTTTGGCTCCAAAAATAAAATCCAAATATGAGATAAAATTATTTAGATTTCGACTGGAATAAACTTAGGAAGATTTTTTGGGAAACTAAAAAAACTATTTTTGTTTTTCATAAATACACAAAGTAGCATTGGAATAATGAGATTTTTCAACATGTGGGTTATTCATCCTGAGGTGGATCATATTCCACCTAATAATGTTTGAATTCACCTTTAAGAAAACCATGCAAAGTAAACCTATGCCTTTAGGTAGAGTTTGGTTTCGTGCAAGCATACTTTAAAAAATGTCAAGATTCACCACCAAGCATCAAAAGAAAATTAGGCTCCGTGGCCAGATATGTGGATTCTCTGCAATCACACTACAACAAACTGCACATTTGGCGACCAAAAAAATTTTAGTTGCCAAAAATAGTACTTTGGGCAACTAAAAGTTGATTTAGTCGGCGTCGATTGCATGTTTTAGCTACTATATTATTTTAGTCGACATATAATTCTTATTGGCGACCAAAAAAAACTTTAGTCACTAAATACAGTGTAATTGGCAACTAAAATAGTTTTTAGTTGGTGTTTGTTGGCATTTTACGCTACTAATTCTTCATTTAGTCGCCGTATAATGTCATTTGCCAACAAAACAAAATTAGTCACCAAAAAATGGACACATTTAGATGAAATTTTGACGACAAAAAATAATTTAGTCATTGTATGTTAAACTTTGCCGACGAAAGTAAACATTAGTAGCCAAAATGTTACGTTTGGTAACCAATGTTTAGTCGCTGTTAATGGGTATTTGTTGACAAATAAGCATTTAGTCACTAAATCTTCACAAAAAAAAAATTAGAGGGAAAGGCATTAATATTGGCACCCAGTATCCCATTTACACAAAAACACATTTGGGTTCTGTTATGTCTCACACACCAACATAAAGAGCAGTCAATACCAAACCTCACCGCCGCTCACCACTGCTGATCATCACCATCGCTGGCCACCGACACTCGCCACCATGACCACTGCAAATCAGCACCACTACTGATCACAGGTATTTGTCTCTCGGTCTCTCTCCCTCTCTATCGATTTGGGTAACTCTTTTTCTCTCTTTTTCTCACTGTCTCTCCCTTCCCCATTTCTCACGCTTTCTGTAGGGTTTTTATATGATTTTTTTTTTCTTTCATTTTGTGTTGATTTCGTAAATTTTTTTTAGGGCTTTATCTGATTTCGTGAATGGGTTTGGTCGAAGTGGTTTTATTTTGGATTGTTGAAATTTTAATCTTGAGTGTTAGGTTTTTCAGAGTCAATTGAGAAGAACAAGTTTCTTATATTACAAATGCTAGGTACTCAAATAAAAAAATATAGTGCAATATCAAAATTTTGGGATCTTGCTGGACTTCAACTTCTTGCTCTGTCTCTCCACACTCATTGGTCTATTTTGGGTGCAAAATTGTAGCACCCATGGACTCCTCTGACTTGAGTGTGTTTATCTTGAATGAGGTGTTGTTCAGCACCACCTGCACAATAACCCATCACCACTGCAAATTCCATCTATGCTTTTGAATTTAGTGAGTTCAACTTCTTTACTGCTATTATATGTTTGTTTCTGTGTTTATAATAGAATTGTGTTTGGATTGGACATTCCTCGTATATGTACACCATATAATAAATTATTAGGGTACTGACATAGATTAATAAGTGGAGTACATTAATGATTTTAGGGTTTAAAAATTGATGTTGGTTTTTGAAAGGGGGGAGAGGTCTCTATCTATTGACATGATCTTTCATCTGATTAGCTGCTGCGTGTAATTGCAATTTGTAATTGTTAAGCTGTGTTGGGCATTGGGGGTGGCCCCCCATCCATCCTAAAACACACTTCGATTCGAAAGTGAAACTAAAAGCCCACTATATGACCATATGTGTCTCTGTTTCAGCTAAATCGGTTCATTAATTATTTAATGAACTATTGATTAAGCAATTGTTAAGTAATCAACATGCTAGCCTCACTTTCATAAGCTTCTGTAATGTTATTTCAACTTGGGTTGAATGAAATTCAGGTTAAATCAGGATCACTCTCATGTTTTTTTATTTTTATTATTTTTTTTAAGATAGGTCGATTGATTCGCCATCACAAAATCATTAATTAGCATAACAAAAAAATATTTGTAAACTTGAATTTCAAATAAGTCATCTGAAGATTCCACCTCTTATCAATGATTTGCTAATTATTTATTATCTCTTAAATATTTAACAAGGTACAATCAATTAACATATTATTATAAGATTCATTCACTTGGCCTACACACCAAAACATACATTTCTCTCCCCAACTATATAAGTCATAACTAACGTATGCCAAAATTGAATGAATTTTCTTAATCACCAAGTGTAAATTGTATACTTTAAACTAATCAAATAAAACCTTTTATCCCTCTACTTTGAAGTTGTTCATATTTATCATTAAAATTAAGAAATTTTTTATAATTTATAATTTTTGTTGTAAAACTATTTCTAATTCTAATGATAAATACTAACAACATTAACTATGGAATCACTTTGACACAATTAAAATGTTAGAGATTAAAAAATACAATTAACCCATGAAAAAAAATTAACGATGACTTAGTGACTAAAAGCACTAAAGAACAAGCCATGTTAATCCAAAAATCTGTAATTAGGTGCATAAAGCACCTTAACTTAATCTCTGCACAAACAAACACGTGCAAATTGATCACCAAACTTGTCTCTTTCACTTTTAAAGGATCATGGTTGCTCCAACTAACTCATATCCATTCACTTTCATTAAGTAATTGATTAATCAAATAGGAATTAAAATTAGTGGTGTCTGTACACCTGATAGGTGAATTATTAAAATTGAAAGAAAGTACAAAATTTGATTTAGAATTTTTTGTGATTAATTAAAAGAAGTTACAAAAAGACAAATTTTTACAAATTGTGATATAACTTTATTGAATGTTCTGAACTATAGTACAAAACAGACCCCATGAACACCTAAACAATCCAACTTTAATCCTATTGTAGAGAAAGAGCATGGAATTAAGGGGGGGGTGGGGGGAAAAGAGAATGGCATAGCCAATCTTACTTCATTTGGAGCTTTCTTTTGTTTAAAATATTTGTTTGTTGTTCATTGGTGACTAATTAAAAGGAGATATTGTCCATGGGAAAGAAAACAACAGTGGGTTAGTATCCTTTAGTAGTCTTCTCCAATGTAGATGTTTGGTTTGGTGCGAAAAAATAACATGACAAACAAAAACATTGCTGGTTTTGATGTAACCAGTTTGGTTTGGAGGTGCTAGTTTCACAGATGGAAAAACTATCTGATGATTGCTTCTTCAATGGGAGTCAGCCTAATCTTAAGGATTTGAGTGTTAATGTCAAATAGAGAGTGGCTCTGTGGGCCAAATTCAGCCTCCAAGGTTTCTCTTACTCTAGGCATGATATTGTTCACTACCTTAGTAAGCTCATGTTCTACTGTTAAGTGTGGTTGCCCATGTTTCTATTTGTTGCTCTGGTGTATCTGTGCTATATTCTGCTGTTCTAGTGTATGTGTTGTTACCTGGTGCATCTGTTAATCTGGTAATTTGTGTTGGGGCTGCTTGTGTCTGGTGAATATTATCACTTTGGTGTCTTTTACCTTGGTGCTTGCTCTGGTGCACCTGCTCTGGTGCTGTTTGTTCTGCTACAGCACTGCTGTCTTCATAGCTATGCTATACTGTATCTGTTTTTGCGAGCTCTGCTGTTGTGTATTTGTGTATCTGGAGCAGTTTAAGGTTTGCTGTTAAGGGCTACTAACTAGTTGGTACCTTGGTCTGCCACCATTTGTTGTGACCTGTTTTGTCATTGGCTGGTTACTGTTTTGGTATTTTGGGTGGCTTTTGGAGTCTGCTGGCGTACTGGTTTGCTAGCTTGGGTATTACCTGCTCCAGTGCAGGCTGTGTATCTATCCGTCTCAGTGCTAGTATGCTGGTTTGGGCAACACTTGCCTTAATCCTGGCTATGTTTCTATCTATCTTTCTTGGTTTGTTGGTTTGGATAACATCTTCTGGTCTGCCACCATTGGCTAGGAGCAAACTCTGCTTCACTTTGTGCCTCTGTGCTATGTATCTACTAGATTTGCTGTCTAGTTTTTGTGTATTTGTTGGTCCCTCACCTATTTAGCCGTAATTTTTTTTTTTTTGGTCATTGTTCTTTATGATTTGTGCATAACAACCAAATTAATGTATAAAGTAATTATTTTATTTTTTACAATATTTCAAAACTTTAAAATTTAATTACTTTTATTTTACACATCTGATTTTCATAAAATTTATGTTTACAAAATATATTTGCTGAGATCTATTCAAGTGCAATCTATATTGAATATCAAATTTAATTTCCCTCTCTGAGGGTTACAATGATATCTCTCCCTCTAAGATGACTTCACATAGAATTGTTCGTGTATGTGACATTTCAGTATGAATAAATGCCAAGTTATTAGTCAAATTATCCAACTATATGCAATCAACAAATAGGCAAAACATCCCAATCAGTTATTACTATTTTGTTTACTTAAAAAAGCAATGATAATTGAACCCCTAAACTTACTTAAGCTCTCTTCCATTACAGAGTATTTTTCATATGCTGTCCATTCCCATGTTCATCTTTGCTTGATGTGTAGGGTTCGAATAATGGACAAGAGTTAGATGATGATAAAAGATAGGCTAAAAAGTAAAGAGTATCTAGAAGATGTTCAATCATTTATTGAGTTTGCTACGAAGAATTTAGTGCCGCAGGATGAAATTCGTTGTCCGTGTGTTGATTGCTTGAACGACACAAAATTTAGTCGACAAGTTGTATGGTTACACTTGATTTGAAGAGGAATCAGATGATCATATCAAACTTGGGTGCACCACGGGGAACATGTTCCCATGCCTCGTGATCATCCTACTATGTGAAAAGATGATATTGAAAGCAACGGAGCTGGAAGAGATGTTTACAAAAATTTGGGTGAACTTCCTACAATGTTAGAAGAGATTTACATGAGTGTTCTTATAGATGATCATATCAACAAAGAACGTACTAGTTCGGAGAGGCACAAATTGTTAAAGTTCATGAAGTTGTTTGATGATGCTCAACGCAAAGTATATCCAGAGTGTGAAAAGTTCTCCATCTTGTCCTTCGTAATTAAGATGCTTCACGTCAAGGTGTACAATAAATGGAGCAACAAATCTTTTGATATGGTTATGCAAGTCTTCAACGACACTCTACCAAAGTGTGATAAAACTGTTCCATGGACCCTTTATGAAGTGAAAAAGTTCTTATGTGAATTGGGTTTGGGATACGAGGCCATTCATGCATGCAAGAATGATTGTACTTTATTTTGGAAAGACAACGTAACATTGGAGAATTGCCCTACATGTACGGAGTCTAGATACAAGTTGAACGACAAGACGGGTAAAAAAATTTCACACAAAATATTAAGGTACTTTCCTTTGACACCAAGGTTGAAGAGATTGTACATGTTGAAAAAAACAACCGCATATATGAGATGGCACAAAGATAAGCTTGTGGATGATGGAGTATTACGACATCCAGCTGATGGTGAGGCATGGAAGGACTTTGATAGGCTGGATCCTACGTTCTCTGACGATCCTCGGAATGTAAGGCTAGGGCTTGCCACGGATGGTTTCAATCCATTTGGAAATATGAGTACATCGTACAGCATGTGGCCCGTAATCTTAATGCCTTACAATCTACCCCCATGGAAGTGTATGAAGGATCCATTTGTCATGATGTCATTGCTTATTCCCGGACAATCTACACCTGAAAGAGACATCGATGTTTACTTGCAACCGTTAGTAGAGAAGTTAACCAATCTGTAGGAGCATGGTGTGCAAACATATGATGCCTCAAACGGCCAAATATTTACAATGCATGCAGCAATCAAGTGGACCATCAATGACTTCCCTGGATATGGTAACTTGTCTGGTTGGAGTACAAAAGGTTACTTGGCTTGCCCTAATTGTAACATGGATGCATCATCTCAGAGTTTGCGAAGTAAAATAGGGTATATGGGTGCTCAACGGTAATTACCTAAGAACCATAATTGGCGAAGAAGTAAGCTTTTCAACGATGAAATTGAGAATAGGTCCAAACCTGTGGAGTTATCGAGAGAACAAATACTGGAGCAAATTAATTTGGGGACTACAGACCGTATGAAAAGCATCCAAACAACCGAAAAAGACAAAGGAATGAAAATCCAACTTCGAACTAGACAAAAAGAAGCATTTTGTTTGACCTACCCTATTGGAAAACGCTGAAGCTTCGACATAACCTTGATGTCATGCATATAGAAAAGAATATATGTGACAATCTGGTTGGGACACTTAAAAAAATGGTATATTAATATTGGTGAACTGAAGTCCTTGAGTCCTTCCATAGTGAATTCTACTTAAAAATGCAAATGGGTACACTTAATTAGTACTAGAGTTAGTTAATGCACACACCAATCGGTTAACTAATTCCCAACTTCTCTCTATTTGCAACAAAATAGGAGCTCAAGTTAAAAAATATAGTTGATTACAAACTCGATAAAGCCCCTTACAGAAGCAATAATCCAAATAATTTAATTGAGACAATTGCATTTTGAGGAAAATGGAAAATTGACAAGACTTCAAAAGTGGGAAACACCAAAACATTATTCTCTGTTCAGAATAATGCAAATTAGGATGCAAGAAAAATAGATGTTTTGTCCAGAAAAGTGATAATTAAAATTTTATAATACTCTCTCCATCTCATTTTATGTTTCTAACTCCCCAATTTTGAAAATTCATTTTATGTGTCCTAGTTTGAGAAGTTAACAAAATTTTAACCATTACTTCCTTATTTCAAACTATATTCAAATACAATTTCAATTACAATTAACATCCTTGCAATTTAACCATTCAAAATTTAAGGGATTTTTTTTTTTTTTAGCAAAGTCAACTAGGACACATAAAATGGGATAGAGAGAGTACAAACCAGCAATCATCAATGTAACTAGAGATCACAACATCGAAAAAGGCCTTTCGGGGCTGACTATGTTGTACAACCTTACATTGATTGTAATTTTTTAGGGGCAACATGTTTTCTCATCACTGCTGAATATGCTGCACAACCTTAAATTGATTGTCATTTTTAAGGGGCTACATTTTTCCTCATAACTGTTGAATATATATGCTGCACAACCTTACATTGATTATCATTTTTTGGATGCCAATGGACTTTTAATCCTGTGCACTTTGCGTTGTTTTGGTTCCTAACATTTCAATAATGTTAATTTTATTTTTAAAATATTATGATTGAGGGATGAAACCACCTCAGCCAAAAAATAAAAATAGAAAACGAAAAAATCCCTTTACATATCTATTAACTTTTTTTTTTTCGTGGTCTTATGTTGAAATGCTATATGGAACTAATGGGTGTAATTTTTGTTTTGTAGATGGCTTTTGGCAATGACGTGTGGATCTTCCATTTTTTTGTACGAAGGATAATTTACACTTTTGAACAGTTGGGAAGTTTTTTGTCATCCTCTGCTTTTTGTGTGGAATTTGGATGAATCGTACATATAATTTTTGGTAGAGTACATAATACTTTTGACATGGAACTTGTATTTATTGTCGTGGTATATATAGATTACATTTTGTCGTGGTACATATTACAATGCATAGTATAGTAAAAATAGTTTTGTGTACGGAGGACATTGTTTTGATAATGTATTTGTTATGTATGACGTTATTATTTGTAATTGGAATATATATAGTTGGTTTGTATATAAGTTTACATTAAAAGGTATTCTTTTTTGTTTGATGGTTGTAAGTGAAATATGCGTTATGGAATAGGTGATAATATATACATATTGTTTTGTTTGTATATCTATTACAGGCTGCGGTGGATACATACAAGTTGTGGAAAAATTTATTAAAATGAAAAAATAAAAATAAAAACATAAAATGATGTTTTTGGCGACAAAACAATTGGTAGCCAAAAATGGAGTTAAATATTTTTAGTGACTAAAAAGTTAGTAGCAAAAAATGAATTAAATCTTTTGGCGACTAAATATTTAGTAACTAAAAAGAATTGAAAACAGTTTAAGCGACTAATTATTTAGTAGCCAAAAAAAGAAAAACACTTGTGGCGACTAAATATTTAGTCGCCAAAAACATAATAATTATATCGTAGGCGACAAAACCTTTGGTAGCTAAAAAAAAATTATACTTTGGCCGACTAACCTGTGTAGTAGCTAAACAAGAAATCAAACTTTCCGCGACTAAACATTTAGTACCTAAAACAATACTATTGGCGACTAAAACTTTGGTCGCCGTAGATACTTGAAGTTTTGGCGACAAAAACATTTAGTAGCTGAAGATGTGATTTAAATTAAATTACTATCCCTTGGGCGACTAATAGATTAGTCACCAATTTGCCTCATCAGCGACTAAAGTTATTTTGTCGCCAATATCTTTTACTTTTGCCTACTAAAACATTAGTCGCCATTTTATAGGACTTTGGTGACTAATATTTTTTAGTCGCCAATACCTTTCCTGACAATCTTCCCACAACAAATCCAGTGCAATTTCTTGTAGTGTCATCTGATGATAATAATTTAATAATTAATGTTTCATGTTTAAGCAAAACTAAACATTGTAAAATATAGGGTTTTAATGCCATATTTAATTTTATTTTTAAATCTAAGTTGTTAAATTATATATTTTATTGACGTATTTTGATGTAATAAAAATTAGAACAAGATCTTTGCGTGAAAAAAAAAATCAAGACCAAAAATCCTTATTCGAGGAGAAGTTACTTGATAGTTCTAGAGTACAGTCACATGGTACCTCACGTATATTGTAATTAGTAGAGAAGATGAGACTCACAATTTTATGTTAGATAATTAGAAAATAATAAGGACATAGTGATTTATGATTAGTCACTATATGATACACTGAACCCCGATATAAATTTTCTTATTGGAGGTCCTTGGGCCAATAATCATCACCGTGCAAAAACTAAAAATTGCTTGTCATCTAAACTAATGATACAAGATCTCGTTTGAGAATAAATTATTTTAGTAATTTTTTAATTAAAATATGAGATTAAAAAAATTAATATGTTTAGAATGACTTTTTAATTTTTTTACGAAAAGATATGTAAAAAGAAAAAAGGATAGATAATCTTTAACTTTTTGGTATAGCTTATTAATTTTTTGATTTTTTAGTGATTTTTTTTTTTTTTTTATAGTAAAATTGAATGCTGCCTAACGAGTTGGAGTTGTAAGTTTTAAATTGAAAATATTATTTTGTGTCCATGATTATGTCATAGATTAAATTAATTTCTCTTAAAATTTGAAAAAAATATGATAAGTCTCACAAATTTAATATAATTATATTATTTTTTTTTAAGTTTGTAATTCACATAACACTTAATCTCATTGTCATCGAAAATTCATTAGTCATATGGATTAAAAAAAAATAATATTGTCATCTTTTTTACATTGAAATATAAATTTTAAATTATTTGTTTTTGTGTGTTCACATCATTTATATTATTTTTAGTCGCTTTAGTTTTACTAAAAGAAAGGTATATGTATAATTAGGGTAGGGGGAGGTGTTGTTATAACACTGTGTTGTGATGCCCGGTTGAGGTTTATCTCAATTATATTTTTATGATTCAAACCATTCATATTATAGAGTTCATCGAGTACATTATCCATATAAAAAATAAAGTTAATCGGACATGCATAACCCCATAATCCAACACTAATTATTTTTTTTATAAAATTATCAAAATTGTGCTAACCGTTTATTTTTAAAAAAAAAAACATAAATATAGTCATATTGTGGGCTAAAAATATCTAATTACTTGATTCTTTTCATGTATGATTTACTCAACGAATTCTATAATATGAATCTTTCATATCATCGAAATAGATTAAAAAAATGCCCCACGGACTACATCACAGTGTTGCGCCTACCCTCCCTATGTTCGTGTACTTATATCAAAAATAGAGAAATTTATTATACATATATATATTTTCAAATTTTAAGAGAGAGAAAGTTAGTATATTAATTCTATTTTTCGTATCCGCAAATTACATTTATTGTGTGACACTACTTGAGAATCTGTTATAAGTATGGAATAATTTTTATTTTTTATTTATTTAGGTGAGAATAACTTCTTTAAATTGACAAAGGTGTTGTGTAGGTGTCATTTGGCGAAGGACATGACACTAAATATTGATAAATATAAAAATAAATATAAAATTAAAAGAAATAGTATAAACATAAAAAAAAAATTCAATAAAAATTAAAATCTATCTATTTATATATTATATAAAGAAAAAATGGAATTTTTAGAGAGAAACCTTCTAGGAATTTCAAACCATCATTCTAAAATTATTGAATTTTCTTAATTTTCAACAATTAAGAAAGTTTTCATTGACTAGCTTCTATTTACCTTTTATTTTATAATCTCACATCGGGGAAAAGAAAAAAATAATAAATTGTTTCACTTATAAAAAGTGAATCTTATACTACCATTTATATAAGCAAAACGAAATATTTAGGGAGAAACCTTATGATCAATATCTTATACTATTTTTTTTTATTTTCTTAATTGTAAACAATTAAAAAAATCATCATTGGCTAACTTTCATTTAACTTTTATTTTACAATCCCACATAAAGTTTTGATTTTAAAAATAATTTTGTATGAGATTTTGAAACTCTCACAATATCTCTCCTTAAAAATATTCTTTTGTAAAATATATAGATATATTGATAATCTCAGCGTCACTCTTACTGCTCCTTAATACAAAAATTATGAGATAATTATGAAATTTTAAATTTGTATTTAAAACTTATAAATCATGGGATAGATTATTATAATTTTAAATCTATATATATATATATATTATATAAGAAAAAGGGATTTTTAGGGAGAAGCATTCTAGGAGCTCCAAACCCTCATTATAAAATTATTGAATTTTCTTAATTTTAAACAATTAAGAAAATTCACATTGGTTAGTTTCCATTTATCTTTTATTTTATAACTAGCATGTCACCCGTGCTATGCAAGGAATAAAATAATATACTTGTGGAGAAGTAGTTTGGAAATACTCTTCTGGTCCTGGGGGATGCTAGTGATCCTCCTCTAGTCACCTGAAAAGAAATAAACACTCCGGTCGCGGGTGCCGGAATTAGCACTCCGACGAGCAAGTCAGTCTTTACACTCAAGTTTACTTATATTCTCAGTTAAGTACAATAGTTCTCACATACCTCTTTCTGGCTGATGTTCTTCTATTTATATCTTTTCTTTCTTGGGCCTCGGGATTAGGTCCATTTCCAATTCTATATTCGGCATATTTCGTAGTAGTCCACTCTCTACTCGGCCCCTTGCTTAATCTGCTATTTTGGTCGAGTAGAGTTGCGTTTGAGCGTGTGAGCATACACCGAATACCACGTATTTTGACTCTCCCAGGTTTGATTATCTGGAATCTCTATGACTCCGAATCTCGGCCCCCACAATTGCCCCCCAAGCACTCCACTGACGATAGTTGGTTGGAGTGTTTGGCTTCAAACTCGAAAAGTCAGAGCCAAAATTTGGCGGCTAACCATATTCCAACACAAATGTCTGAACACACGCTTCTCGGTTATCATTTCAACTTCCCGCCTCTTCGTACACTTCTATTTATTGTGATTTAAAATTTTGATGTCTTTTCAAATACATACACGCTTTTAGACGCTCATCGCTAGACTGTCTTCCGAATTACCTCTGCAACTTCATTTTCTTCTCTATCCTCTTCGCCTCTTGTAAGTTCTCTCCTTCTCTTCCTTGAATATCTTTTTTTGCTTTGTTTTTGGCTTAGCATATTTGTATTGGCTGGGGGAAATGGCGAAACATTTGAAAGATCTCCTTTCACCGGATCGAATTTCTGGCTTCCGACGCCATTTCTTCATTCCTGATAATGTCCGTCTGTTACTTGTGACAGACGGCACCCTCGATATGGAGAGGGTTGATGAAACCACGATCATCTTCCCTCTCCTATCAATTGCAGAGGGTGGACTCTGTTTCCCCCTTCACCCAATCCTTAGGGCTGTGCTCTGCCATTGGGGCTTAATCCCTTCCCAACCCAATGTCAACTTCTTTAGAATTGTGATGGGGATTATCGCACTAAACCGTCGCCTTAGGCTTAACCTTGGCATTCCCGCTATTCAGCATTGCTACGCCTTGGCCAAGTCTTCTGGTAAGCACGGGCGTTATTTCCTTAGGGCCAAAGACACCAACCATCAACTAGTGACTATGCTTTCCAGCTCTGGGAAGCGAGTCGATGATGTTATGGTCGTCGTTCAAGGAAACTGGGAATTCGGCGAAGGCGAGGATCGCCTTGATCGTATTCCTAGACGGAGGAGCGAACCAGGTGGCCGTGTAGATTCTTTTATTTATTTGTTTTCTGTTATATTTATAAAGCTTCATTTTCGGGACCTCATGGTTTTGCTTATGCAGGAAATGATTTGAAGAAAGTCCTAACCTCAGCCGACGACGCTGTTCTTTCAGAAATCAAGGTTGCGCTCAAATATTTCGGCCGGCCGAGTCTTCAGAAACAGGGAGGGCGGCCCACGTTCTGCTCCGCTACGAACCGACTTATGCAACCTTTTTGACGGCAGAAAACATCCTAGTTCCGAAGGGTGAGGAGTTTCTTACCGCCCTTATATTGACTAATTTCAAAAATTTGAGGTAGGTCAGTTTAGAGAGATCAGATTCAGAGCGACCGGAAGTAGCTGAGGTCGCCAAGTTAGACCAATCCGTAGCCAAAGTCGACGAGGCTTTAAAGTTAGCATTTGAAGAAGCCGGCCTCAATTCAGTTGATCCTCCGTCCACTTCAGGTCGAGGGGACCTTCCACTTGACGATATCTTTCAGGGTCTGGAGGACCTTCCCGGTGTGTACCCAGAAGATATGGCTGGATTAAGCCTCACTAGAAGGCAAACGCGGAAAGGATGGCCACGCAACGAAAGGTGGAATCCATTCGGGCTGCCGAATCTCAACCCTCCGAGACTGTTGATGGATCTCAGCCCTCCCTGCCTACTGGCGAATCTCAACCCTCCTTGTCCGTTATTGAGAAGGAAATGGCAAAAAACCGAAGTGCCGAGGCAGAACCGGTTGTGCAGGCAAGTGTAGAGGCTAAGCAAAGGGTGGAGAAGCGCCCTGCCGAGGTCGAGGTCGGCTCAAAAGAAGACCGTGCCAACAAACGACCTTGTTTAAAGGAATCGGATGTCATTGTACCCTTTGTTATTCAGCCGAAGATAAAAAATACGCCGATCTCCTCCGATGCTTCGGTAATCAAAGACCCAGCAATCGCACTCAGCATTGCTACATCTGTTTCTCTGCCTGATGACAAGGCGGCTTTTCGGGCAGAGCCGAATCTGGTTGCAATTGCGTTGGCCGCACAATCGGCTCTTTTGGTATATATCTTAAACTTTGTCATTTCACTTTACGCAAATATTTTTTTAGTCTGAACTTCCTGTTTTGCAGGCCGTCGGAAGGATAGCCGAGATGGGCCATCGGCATCACGATGCCGTCGAGTAGATTGGCCATTTACAAGCAGAGGTTGAGGGCCAAAGGAGTAGGGCCGAGTTCGAGGCTTTGAGGGCGAAGATGGAGGGCGCCCGCGCCGAGGCTGAGATGGAAAGAGCCCACAACGCTGAAGAATTGAGATCGGTCGCCGAGAAAAGGGCGGATGTGAGTGACGACTCGCTTAAATTGGCCTAGGAGGTGATCTCTAAATTGGAGGCTGAGTTGGAAGAAATAAAGAAGGCGAAAGAAACACCCGACCTGGAGGCTTCCAAGGCATTCGACACCGGGAAAAAATCTACTTTCGATGAATACGTAGACGAAGTCCCCAAATTTGAAAACCGGGGATTCAAACACAGCTAGCTCAAAGCCCATACGAGCAAGTGGATATTGAGCCACTAGAGTCTGACTCCGAGGACTAATTTGGGCGGCTCTTGTTTTTGTTTTTGTTTTAGGAATGTTCAGCTTTTTACAGCCTTTTGTTTAGTTGTTTCATATGTAAAATGGCTACAATTTGTGCCCAATTTACTTGATGAAAATTTCTTTTGCACTTTGCTATTGTTTGTGCTAAATTGTGTTATTGGATCATTCATTCATGTGCACTTGCCGACTAGACAATTAGGCTATTTTAACTCCAAAAAGTCAAAAATTAGCACATGAAGTGGCTGTGGCACATATCGATCGGCATGGGGCTAGATGCTTTGCCGGTTAGATTAATAAATCTTTTAAATCTGCCCTTGCCCCAGCCAGTGAATGAGCTCTAAGGCATTCATCCATTATTGCCGTTTAGATAATTAGACAATTTTAACTCCAAAAAGCCGAAAATCAGCACATGGAGTGGCTGTGGCATATATCGATCGGCATAGGGCTAGATGCTTTAATAAATCTACCCTTGCCCCAGCCAGTGCATGAGCTCCAAGGCATTCATCCATTATTGCCGTTTAGATAATTAGGCCATTTTAACTCCAAAAACCAAAAATTAGCACATGGAGTGGCTGTGGCACATATCGATCGGCATGGGGCTAGATGCTTTGCCAGTTAGATTAATAAATATGCCCTTGCCCCAGCCAGTGCATGAGCTCCAAGGCATTCATCCATTATTGTCATTCAGATAATTAGGCAATTTTAACTCCAAAGAGCCAAAAATTAGCACATGGAGTGGCTGTGGCACATATCGATCGGCATGGAGCTAGATGCTTTGTCGGTTAGATTAATAAATCTGCCTTACCCCAGCCAGTGCATGAGCTCCAAGGCATTTATCTATAATTGTCATTTGGATTGGCATCCGTCTTTTGGAGTTTAACGTTAATGAAGTCGCCTCGGGGTCGCTGCAAGCATTAGAAATAAATGGGATGGACTCTTCGCACCAGTAACTTCCCTTATTGTGTTCAGAATCAATTTAAAACCATTTGTGGCGTAGGTAAGTGCGAATGTCAAATAGAGTTTTCTTCAACAGCAAAGGAGAAGCGTGAACTTTGGCTGAGCTTGATACTGCAATGAATCGTGGCAGCGAACCCACCCGTGCGGGAGGTAGGGCGTCCAAAGAACGAGAAAAGGGGTAGCCTCCAAGTCGTAGAAGCAGATCACACTGCAAAGAGAAACAGCAACGGGGAAGTTCTTTGCGACCGCGATTGAGAAATGAGGCCAACGTGGCGCCGCGACCGTTGAGTTTCGCAGTTTTTGTGGCGAATAAACTGATGACGGAGGTGGACTCCATAATCAAGGACCCAGGTGTTGCGGTCGAGTTTGTTCGACAAATTTTCCCACCGGAGGTCCAAAAGTCGATGATGGGTCGACAAGATTTCGACGTATTTCGAGAGGGCATCCACGGGGCGGTTAAAGGGCTGTATACCGCCTATGAAGTTGGCATGCGCCTGCGCGCCGCTCTACATGAGATAGAGAAGAATGAGGAAAGAATCCGTAATTTGGAGGCTTGCGCGGAAAAGGCCAAGCGTGAGCTCAAAAAGGCTCAAACCACTGAGCCGCGTGCGATGGGTCAATCCAACCCGATCGTGGATGAAAGGGTGACTCAACGGCTGTTGAGTCACGCCATCGCCGATCGAGATACGGCAAGCATGTTCGCCGTAAAGAATGCATGGAACGTGGGATGCGAACAAGGCTTCCATGCGGGCCGAAAGGTTGGGATTAACAAAACCAAAGAGAATCTTGCGGAGGAGGTCTGCCGATGCGAGAACCGGGGGTTTAGGCACTGTTGGATCGAGGCACTTCAGGCCACGGAGACTCTCCGAGCAAAGGGTGTTGATACGGTGTCGCCGTTGTACCAGCATGATCATTTACCCTTTTCGTCCTTTGAAATCGAAAAGGGCGACGATGAAGGAGATGCCGCATAAAAACTATGTAAACACAGCATGCGTTAAAAATTATGTAATCATTGACTGATTGAATAAAAATGTTTTATTTTTCATGTTTGCGTTTCTTTATAATCTTGTTCGGCACACATATGTTTGCAAGTTTGCATGTTTCTTTAAAAAGTTGAAATGAACGTATTTCAAATGATTGAATAGACATTGATCAGTCTAAGTTAATCGCAATCAAGCATTCCATCTCGAATGTTTTTATGCTTTAACATATAAATGGGTTTTACCGGAGAGCTTTATGCATCAAGTATTGATTGGCATAATTTGGAGGCTTTATCGGCCTATGGACGTCACGCGCCGATGGGGCTCCGGATCCGGAGGCTTTATCGGCCCAAAAGCGTCATGTGCCGATGGGGCTCCGAATCAAGAGACTGGCCAATTGTGATATCCACGAAAGGCACTCCGAATCCGGAGGCTTTATCAGTCCAAAAACGTCATGCGCCGATGGGGCTCCGAATTCGAAGACTTTATTTGGCCAATTGTGAGATCCACGAAGGGCGCTCCAAATCCGGAGGCTTTTTCGGCCCAAAGACATCATGCGCTGATGGGGCTCTGAATCCGAAGACTTTATTTGGCCAATCGTGATATCCACAAAGGGCACTCCGAATCTAGAGGCTTTTTCGGCCTAAAGACGTCATGCGCTGATGGGGCTTCGAATCCGGAGACTTTATTTGGCCAATCATGATATCCACAAAGGGCGCTCCAAATCCAGAAGCTTTTTTGGCCCAAAGACGTCATGCACCGATGGGGCTCCGAATCCGGAGACTTTATTTGGCCAATCGTGATATCCACGAAGGGCGCTTCGAATTCGCAGGCTTTTTCAGCCTAAAGATGTATCGTGATATCCACGAAGGGCGCTCCGAATCCAGAGACTTTTTCGGCCCAAAGACATCATGCACCAATGGGGCTCCGAATCTAGAGACTTTATTTGGCCAATCGTGATATCCACAAAGGGCGCTTCGAATCCGGAGGCTTTATCGGCCCAAAGATATCATGCACCGATGGGGCTTCGAATCCGAAGACTTTATTTGGCCAATCGTGATATCCACGAAGGGCGCTCCGAATCTGGAGGTTTTTTCGGCCCAAAGACGTCATGCGCAGATGGGGCTCCGAATCCAGAGACTTTATTTGGCCAATCGTGATATCCACGAAGGGCGTTTCGAATCCGGAGGCTTTATCGGCCCAAAGATGTCATGCTCCGATGGGACTCCGAATCCGGAGACTTTATTTCGCCAATCGTGATATCCACGAAGGGCGCTCTGAATCCGAAAGCTTTATCGGCCCGAAGACGTCATGCGCCGATGGGGCTCCGAATCCGAAGACTTTATTTGGCCAATCGTGATATCTACGAAGGGCACTCCGAATCCGGAGGCCTTTTCGGAACACTGTTGAACTGGAATTTGTAAATAGGGATCTTTGCATTATAGAAAATGAGATATACATGGCGAACCATTAAGAACAAGCATCATGTCCCACAAGTCGGGTCAATGATAAAATTAGCATAAATGCTTGGAATTCCAAGGCCGTGGTAGACTCCTTCCTGACATGTCTTTCAACCGATATGCCCCTACTCCTGCGATCGAATCAATCTGATACGAGCTGTCCCAATTAGGATCCAATTTTCCATCATCCGATTTCTTCGCAGCTGGCAGTACCTTCTTCAAGACCAACTCCCCTGGTGTGTAACGGCGCAACTGAACACGTTGATTGTACAACTTAGCCAGCTGCTGTTGATACTACGCCATGGACGCGAGGGCGCGGTCTCTTCGTTCTTCAATCAAAACCAAATCCAAGGCCAGCATCATGTCGTTTTGGCCCATATCAAAAACTGTCGATTTCAAGGTTGGGAGGCCGATCTCCAGCGGTATAATTGCCTGGGTTCCAAAGCATAGAGCAAGCGGCGTTTCCCCAGTAGATCGCCTCGGCATAGTTTGATGAGCCCACAACACACTCGGCAATTCTTCAACCCATTTGCCTTTAGCTTTCTACAGTCTGTTTTTGATGCCGTCCAAGATGGATTTGTTAGAGGCTTCAGCCTGACCATTGCTTTGTGGATAAGCCGGCGTAGAAAAGTAAGGTCGTATACCATACTTGTTGTACAGCTCTCGGTAGACGCCACAATCGAACTGGGTCCCGTTGTCTGAGATAAGTGCTCTAGGAATGCCTAACCATGTTATGATGTTTCTCCAAACAAAACGCTTCACGTCAACATCTCAGATGTGGGTTAGTGCCTCCGCTTCTACCCATTTTGTAAAATAATTTGTCGCGACAATCAAAAATCGCTTGTTGCCCGGGGCACGAGGGAATGGTCCAACGATGTCAAGCCCCCATTGGGCAAATGGCCAAGGACTAGTTATGGAGCTTGGTTCTTCTGCAGGCAGGTGGGTTAAAGGAGAGAACTTCTGGCACTGTTCGCACTTTTTCACATAGCATTCGGCATCAGCTCTCATTGTCGGCCAGTAATACCCTTGTGTTATTGCTCGATGGGCCGAAGAACGCCCGCCAGAATGGGTGCCACAACTGCCCTCATGTATTTCAGTTAGAAGCCCTTCGACTTTGTTCGGGTGTACACATTCCAGGTATGGACCAGAAAGGGATTTCTTATAAAGCTTTCCTTGCGGATACAAGTAATACCGCAGAGCTTTGTTTCGCAGCTTGTGCGCTTCTTTTTTGTCCACTGGGAGCTGTTCAAAAGACAAAAATGCCGCAATGGGATCCATCCAACTCGGTCCAGCTTCTATAACACTGACCTAGACTTCCTCCGAAGGGCCAATGCTCGGCTCCGGGATGAAACCTACTTCGATGGTCCGTTTAATCTCTGAGTTAATGGTGAAGGCTAGGCAGGCAAGGGCATCTGCATATGTGTTCTGATCACGTGTTATCTGGTTCAATTCATGATGGTCAAATTTTGCCAGCAAGGAGTTGGCCATTTTCATATAGGCCGCCATACGGTCGTTTCTTGCCGCGTACTCCCCTTTTAGCTGATTGATCATCAGTTTTGAATTGTAAAATGCAAGCAAACGCCGAGCACCCAGAAGATGTGCATTCCTCAAACCGGTTAGAAGGGCTTCGTATTCGGCTTCGTTATTTGATGCTTCGAAGCCAAGCTTAACGGCCTGCTCAATTATTGCGCCGTCGGGAGCCATGATCACAACTCTAGCTTTGCTGCCCCATTGATTAGATGATCCATCACAGTACAACTGTCAAATGTCCCCAACATAAATTCTCCAGTTCGGCTCTAGTCGAATCTCATCAGGCTTAAAATCGGCAAGACCTCCAGTGAATTCGGCAAGTATCTGTCCCTTGATTGAGGTTCTAGGAAGGAACTAAATGTCGTATTCGCCGAGTTCAAGAGCCCACTTTGAAACACGTCCTGACGCTTCTGCACTTCATAGTACTGATCGGAGGGGATAATCTATTAGCACCCTAATGTTGTGTCTCTGGAAGTAATGCATCAGTTTCCTTGCCGCCATGACTAGGGCTAGGATGAGTTTTTCCAGCGGAAGGTAGCATGTTTCGGCATCAACCATTACCTTGCTCACGTAATACACTGGCCGCTGCTCGCCAAGCTCTTCCTTTATCAGTACGGCGCTAACGGCCCTGTCGGACACTGCCAGATACAAAATGATCGGGTAACCAGCAGTAGGTGTTGTCAAGAGTGGTACTGAGCCAAGGTAGGTCTTGAGACTGTTGAAAGCGGCTTTGCATTCAGCGGACCATTCAAAAGCCTTGCCTTGCCGTAGTGTATGAAAGAATTGTCGGCAGCGATCTGTGGACTGACTGATGAACCTGTTGAGTGCGGCGGCCATCCCCATCAACTTTTGAACCTCTTTTACTGAACGAAGGGAGCCAAGTTCCGAGATTACTGTGATTTTCCTCGGGTTGGCCTCGATTCCTCGGTGGTTGACAATGTAACCCAAGAACTTGCCAGAGCCGATCCCAAACGCATATTTGGAAGCGTTCAGCTTCATTCTATATTTGCGTAGAATGCTGAATGTCTTTTCTAGATCGGCTATATGATTCTGTTCTTCCTTGGACTTGACCACCATATCGTCAATGTACACTTCCATAGTGTGGCCGAGTTGCTCCTTGAACATGGCGGTGACCAGTCTTTGGTAGGTTGCCCCTGTATTCTTCAGTCCAAAAGGCATAACTTTGTAGCAGTAGGTTCCTCTTGGGGTGAGGAATACAGTTTTGTCTTGCTCCTCTGGATGCATAGCGATTTGATGGTAACCTCTGTAAGCATCGAGGAAGCTCATACGTTGATGGCGTACCGTCGCATCTACAAGTTGGTCGGTTCTAGGTTGGGGAAAACAATCCTTGGGGCAGGCTTTGTTTAGGTCTGTGAAATCGACGCACACTCGCCAAGTCCCATTTTTCTTCTTCACCACCACTGTATTAGGGAGCTATGTAGAGTGGGTCACTTCCCTAATTACCGCGGCATCAAGCAGCCTGTCAACCTCCTCAACAACGGTGGCAGCATGCTCTGCGGCTGACCGCCGACTTTTCTGAATGATCGGCTTACACTTAGGATCGACATTCAAATGGTGCTGTGAAATTGACGGATCTATACCCAGCATCTCATACGGAGTCCATGCAAAGACATCGAGGTTGTTGAGCAGGAAAGAGATTAGCTGCTATCGGTCGGCCTGATTTAGGGAGGCACCGATCATGAAGAACTTGTCTGGGCTTCCATCGATTTCAACTCGGTCTAAGCCTTCGGTGGCCTTTTCACTTAGGAGCCGCCCAACATTGTCGAGGTTCTCTCGATCTGGCACCTCAATGGAATTCACCTGTAGTTCCTTTGGCGTCTTTTTAGCAAGGATATAACATGCTTGTGCTGATTTCTGAGAGCCACAGATTTGCTCAATACCGCGTTCTGTCGGGAAGCGTAGTAGCTGATGATAGGTGCTTGGCACGGCCCGCATAATATGCAACCAGGATCACCTCATGATGACATTATATGGCGACGGCAGCTTGACGACCAAGAATTCCACGTCCACTGTTCGGGAACCTGCTCGAACGGGTAGTCTGATTTTCCTCAACGGGTACTCTGGATTGGCATTGAAGCTGAATAGTGGATAAAAGGCCAGAGAGAGATCTGATTCGGACAAGCCGAGTTTGGTAAATGTCTTATAGTACATAATCTCCAATGTGCTCCCTGGATCAATGAGTACGCGCTCAACTGTGAATCGGTTTATGCACAATTCAATTATCAAGGGATCACTGTGGGGCAGTGTTACTCCGGCTAGATCCAAATCATCAAAAGTAATAAACTCAGCTTCGTTGGGCCTTTTAGCCAAAGTGAGTTAGTCTTGAGGGTTAGACTTCGACTGAATCGTATGCACCGCCGATGACATTAACAGGCTTTATATCATGTGGATCACGCCAAGCGAGGGTGAATCCTGTCTCAAGGCTAT
This sequence comes from Camellia lanceoleosa, assembly GCA_025200525.1. Classification (NCBI taxonomy): domain Eukaryota; kingdom Viridiplantae; phylum Streptophyta; class Magnoliopsida; order Ericales; family Theaceae; genus Camellia; species Camellia lanceoleosa. The sequence continues at coordinate 31,473,378 of CM045764.1, forward strand.
TGTTTTGGTTGGGTTTCCTTTTCGGACGTACTGTTGTAGCCGAACATCTGGTACCAATTCCTCCAGGAGGTCCTTCAGTGCATAACAACTATCAGTATCACAATGGTCGGTGGGGTCTGATTTACCATCATACAAAGTGAATGACGGTGCTTTGAATTTCTTGGGTAGTACTACCTTTGCAATCCGTCGTACAAAAGGATCGTGTTGATCTTTATCCAAGCTGTTTCTTCTTCGCTTATGCCTTATACGGGGACTCTCTTCAGAACAACTGGAAGTTTCAGATCGTCCCTTCTTCTTAGGCTCCAGGGATAATAAGTCGGAGCTACTATCAGTATCTTGTTGTCAGGCTCGAGATCGTCGACCACCTGCCCTCATAGGTCGTTTTGGGCCTTGGTGTGCAGCTTGTTTAGACTTCGCCATCTCCAAGGACAAATCCTAACGGAGACGTTTGTTCTCTGCGATCATGTTCTCCAACCTTTGTTCGTTTTGCTTTGCTTGTTCCATGATCACTTGCATTGCTTAATGCTCTGGAGTCGAGAGTGAGGCAAAGTTCAGAGCCCGTCTTACGGGGATGGTCTCTGGTCCAAGCATGTTTGATGGAGTGAGGTCGTCTCTCTGCGTGGTTTCATCAGTGACTATCGGAGGGTCTTCCGTTACGCCCGCCATGGATGTGTTTGAGTATTCCCACAGACGGCGCCAATTGTGGAAAAGTGGTTTGAAAATACGCTTCTGATCCTAGGGGACGCTAGTGATCCTCCTCTAGTCACCTGAAAAGAAATAAACACTCCAGTCGAGGGTGCCAAAATTAGCACTCTGACGGGCAAGTCAGTCTTTACACTCAAGTTTACTTATATTCTCAGTTAAGTACAATAGTTCTCACATACCTCTTTCTGACTGATGTTCTTCTATTTATATCTTTTCTTTTTTGGGCCTCCGGATTAGGTCCATTTCCAATTCTATATTGGGCATATTTCGTAGTAGTCCGCTCTCTACTCGGCCCCTTGCTTAATCGGCTATTTTGGTCGAGTAGAGTTGCGTTCGAGCGTGTGAGCATACGCCGAGTACCACGTATTTTGACTCTCCCAGGTTCGACTATCCGGAATCTCTACGACTCCGAATCTCGGCCCCCACAATACTATTTAACAAAAATATGATAATTATATTTAATTTTTTTATATTATCTAAAATAAAAGTTAAATGGAAATTAACCAATCAAAATTTTCTTAATTGTTTAAAATTAAGAAAATAAAAAAAAAAATAGTATGAGATATTGATCATAAGGATTCTCACTAAAAATCTCATTTTGCTTATATAAATGGGAGTATAAGATTCACTTAAGTGAAACAATTCAATTTTTCCTTCTTTTCTTGATGTGGGATTATAAAATAAAAGTTAAATGAAAGCTAACCAATAGAGATTTTCTTAATTGTTTAAAAGTTAATAATTGTTTGGGCGGGAAGTTTATTTTGAATCAAGCAATCTTAGTTGTTTAATCTTCAATTAGGTCAATCTTTAATTTATTTCGAATCAAACAAATATAACAAATATATTTTGATAAAATTGTTAAAATCGCAGTTAAACCAGCGAATTAGTCAAACCGAAAATGGCTCATCCTATCGGCTAGGTCAAAGGACCAACCAACTTATACAAAAATTAATTAATTAAAACTTTTAAATTTTATTTTAATTTTAAAATTTAAACTGTCTTATAGCGATTCCAGTTTTGACCCGACTGTAGACACTCCATTTTTTACCGTCCTCAAGACTTAGATATTCTTACAGGTACATCCAGTGACGAGTTTGATTGCTCGTCGAGTGCTCGAAGTTTGCAGCGGAACGCCACAGGTTTGAGCTTTCCAAACCCTGCATCAATTCTATTTCACTTTTCGACCATGTTTTGGTCCTTTCAGCATGTTTTTTTTTTGCACTGCCGGCCATGTTGAGGCACTACCGGCCATGGATTTTGGCCTGCCGGCCATTGATGTGCCCTACCGGCCATCAATGAGCCCCTGCCGGCCATCACTGATGATCGGTCGGCCACCAGTGTATTAGTAGATATTTTCTGATATTTTGTGACAGTTGTTTGCACAAGTTGAACCATCTTCTTGCATGTGTATGATTGGATCTCTTTGAGGGGATTATGTATCTTCTATATATAAAAGCCTTCCTCTTGCATGTGAAGGGTTAGAAATTTTGAAGACAAAAAAATTTCTCTCTCTCTCTCTCTCTCTAGAATCCTCTCTCTTGATATTTTATGCCTTAAAGCCTAAATTCTCTACACTCTTGCATGTGAGCCCTTGATCAAACTTGATCACCATCGAGTTGAGGTTGTTTGAGGTCCTATTTGAGCTCTAGAAGAGGATATTGGCTTGGTTTGACTTGCCTTTGTTGCCTAAATAGCATCTTGTCTTCAAGAGGTAGAACACTTGTATTTTAAGCCTAATTTAAATACTTGTTTGGCCATCTTTGCATGTTGTTTTGAGGCTGGTTTTCACCTCTAAAAATCTCTGTTTTCATGTGCTAAAATGGTGGTTTGAGGTTTGATTGGAGTTAGGGGTGGTCCACTATTCTTGTAGCTTGCTTGTTAAGTTGTTGTGCCATTTTTCAAAGCTTTCTAAAATAACTTTTTTGGCTCTCTTAGCCACTGAATTCCAAGGAATTTTCAGTGGTAAAAACATTATTTTGAGGTCTAAAATGTGAGGGGGTAGCCTTCCCTTCTTGTGTCTTGTTTGCATGAGTAGATAGCTTAACATGTGACCATGTTTTTCTAGCTTTTTGTAACTTGATCTCAACATGTTTTTGCTATTATTTTGGCATGTTTTAGCTCTATTTTTAGCTGGTTTGGTCAGTTGAGGCTTGCTTTGTATGCTTGTAGTGCAATTGCGATTAATAGTCTAGTTGTGCTATGTAACGCCCTCAAAATAAGGCATAACTCGTTCATTCTAAAAATCCATAAAACATAGAAGAGGTATTATATTCCATACATCAAAGTGTTCTTTACAAAAGATATTACATGTTAATCAACAAAGTAAATGCCCTACAGGCTAACATCTTTCCAAGTATGACTTGGTTACAACAAAAAAGGGTCAAAAGCCCTTTACAAGTTAAAGCCCTTGGCTTTGAAATGAAAACATATGACATAAAACAAAACAACCAAAACAGAGACTTTAGCCCTAAGACCTCCCAAGCTATGACCTTGGAGGCATGTCACTTGTACTTGAAAATGGTGTCCTAAGTAAGGTGAGCCAAAGCCCAGTAGAGGTATGCTAAACAGAATACGAGAATTAGCTAAAACATTAACATCCGATAAATGTTTAACACAAGCAAACTACGTACATCCTCTCCATAACCATTTAATTCATTGATAGAGTCCAATATTATCCAAACAGTTTAAAATGAGACTACAACTCATTTATCAACACTTCAATAGCAACCATCATTCATCATTTCCATTCACTTGCCATTTTACGGAACTACGTCCGACGGAACTGGCACCCATAAGTAAATAAGATTTCAGGACTTGCATCCTGGACACTCTGGCCAACTTATTTATCAATGGAGTCTATCCCCTATCGTAGACACCCCATTTTTGACTGCCCTTAAGATTTGGGCACTACTGATGGTTTAATTGGTGATGAAAGTTGTGCAGTGCAAGGGTTCGATTTCTTCGGCAAGGAAAGATGTCAAATCCCCAACTTCATACCTCTTTTGGACTAAAACGATCTTGATCAAAATATTTTAGACCTTGAAACCCTCCCTTTCAAAATAGTTTTTGAAAAATGATTCTATGATGTTCCGACGCTCGCATTTTGTTAAATGACGCGCTTTTCGGTAAACCCAGCAAGGACAAAGTGGAAATGAATGAAAGAGAGGTGAAATCTCTGAAAAATCTTTCAAAACACCTTATTTATGGGTTTGAAGTTGAAGAAAAGAGGAGAGGAGGGAAAAAACCAAGTTGGAGGAGAAAATGGGCATAAACCGTTAAGAGAGAGTCGAGCAGCACTCGCTAAATCAGGCCTATCTATTCGTATACATGGATTTCAACTATGGGGCCACCACCGTTGGAAATAAGACTTATGGGGCTTCATTTTACACTCAAGAATCTCCTAAAGCCGAGTTTGGATGGAGGAGATATGGCTGGTTGAAATTGGACATCAATCCGAGTAGCATCAAAATTGAGCGGCTTCACTAAAAGAGGGATATCTCGTAGCATAGTTGGAATTTTGATGTGAGGGTGCCACCATTGGAAATCTTACTTCTGGGGCTACAATTTGCACACAAGAATGACCTGCAAAGGAGTCCAGATGAAGGAGTTATGCCTATTTGAAGTTGGACCTAGAGAGCAGATTTTCTCTGCCGGCCACTAGTGAAGGGTGCTGGCCATGGATGATGTAGTGCCGGCCATTGATGATGCTTGCCGGCCACAAATGATCCCCTGCTGGCCAACAACGACAAAACTCAGATTTTTCCAGATCTTTACCTTCAACTGTGTCCCATACTGCTCCAGATATTTCTGGACTGATATTTTTGGCCAAAGCTCTTGTATATTGCTATATAGGAGCCATTTCCTCTCATATTCAAGGGTTAGCAAGTTTGGGGAGCCTCTCTCTCTAAAGTCTCTCTCTCTAGAATTTTGAAGAGCAAAAATTTCAGCCCCTCCCTCTAGAAGCCTCTCTCTCTTCTTGTTTTGAGCCTTAAGCTTAGAATCCTCTACACTTTTGCAAAGAGACCCTTGATCAAACTTAACCACCATTAGGCTGAGGTTCTTTGAGGATCATTTGGAGCTCCTAAGGTGGTTTTAGCTTAGAATTTGGACCTGTTTTGCAGTTGTGCTTCAAGGGTAAGAACTCTCTCCCTTTTAGCTTATTTTGCATGCTTGCTTCACCATCTTTTTCCATTGTTTTGGACAATTTTGGGGCTGGTTTTGAACTGTTAGAAACTTTGTTTTTTGAGGCATAAAAATGGTGGTTTAAGCCTTGTTTGGCTAGGGGGTGTTTCCTCCCCTTTGCTCCTTGGCTTGTAAGGCCTTTTGAGTTATCTTTCAAGCTTTTCAAACAACTTCCTTTTGGCCTTAAAACCACTGAATTCCAAAGGAATTTCAGTGGTGGAAAGGTAGTTTTGAGGCCCAAAATGGGTGGGGGTGGTCCCCCCTCCTCTTCTCTTATTTGCATGTGTTGGTGGCCCTCCAAAAAAGCATGTGTTTCTACTTCTTAGAGGCTTTGTTTAGGCTCATTTTCATGACTTTTCAGACCTTCCATAACTCTTTTTTTGGCCATCTTGGCCACCTCTTGCATGCTTCTTATACTTGTAGTGTAATCCTACTTGTAGCCTTGTAAAGTAACATGTCTTTATGCCTTGAATTGGCACCATCTCAGCATGTTTTTAGCCATTATTTGCCATGTCATAACTCTCTTTTGGGTTGGTTTGATTGCCTCTTGCATGCTTCACACCCTTGTAGTGCAATCCTCCTTATAGCCTTAACATGCATCATGCCTTGTGCCTCTAATTCTAGCTTGTTTTAGCTCTGCTCCAACAGGTTCTTAGCCTTGTTTTGACCTGCTTGAACTCTATTTTGAGTGGTCTTGATCATTTAGAACTTGTTTTGTATAGCCATAGTGCAATCTTGCTCACTAGCTTTGAGTTTCAAAGTATCTAGCATGCTTTACTTGAGTTATGTGCATGCTTTGGTCTCATTTCTTATATGATTTCAATGTGTGTAGGGTAGTCATACTTTCACATGTTTCGCACTTTCAATGCTTTTGGAGAGTTGTGCCTTATGTCTTGATCATAAGCCAATATGCATGCATGCTTGCCTAAGCTTTGGGGCTACCATCTCAGCATGTTTTTGGTGTTACTTTGACATGTTACAACTCTAATTTTCATTGGTAGAGTCACCTCTTACTTGGTTTTGGTATGTGTAGTGTAATCCCACTCATTGGCCTTGCATGCATCATGCTTCATGCCTCTCATTCTAGCTTGTTTTGGCTACACTTCATCATGTTGCTAGCATTGTTTTGGCCTGCCTTAGGACTATTTTGAGTAATCTTGGTCCTTCGGGGCTTGCTTGATATGGCTATGGTCCAAGTACCTTAGCTAGTCTTAAGTTTTAAGCACCGTAGTATGCTATGTTTGTGATGATTGCATGTTTGGGCATCGTTTAACATGTTATTTCAGAGCGTATACATGTGTCATGTTCTTACTTCTTTCATTCCTTCAGAGCTTTTGAGAGTTGTGTTTAATGCCTAGCTTGCGAGCCTATGCATAAGCATGTTGTTCTAGCTTTTGGTACTTCATTTCCAGCAGGATTTTGCCATAGTTTTGGCGTGCATGGGGTCTGTTTGGTGTTGGTTTAGTCCATCGAGCATTGCTTTGCATGATTCTAGTGTTGTGTCCTTCACTAACTTTTAATGCTTAAGTATTCTAGTATGTTGTGCATGAGTGTTTGCACATTAGAGTCTTGCATTTTATGCCAAGATTAGCATGTTGTTTGCATGTCATGTTGCTTACTTTGCATTGTGTTCAATCAGATGTTGTGTTGAACACAAGGTGGATTAGTTCATTTCATACTTAAAGTGATGAAGTGAGCCAGTCTCCCTTGGTCTCCATTGCCTTTGATCTCTCGTGATAAGGAGATGGTCTAAGTGTCTTGTTTGTCATGCATTTATTGAATTTGTACATGTTAGATCTTTGGCCATCATGTATTGAGATGCTTGATTGATGGTTTTGGATCCAACGGTGCCTCTCCCTTGATGTTTTGAGGTGATATGGAGGGGTATGGTACATACATATCCTTGGGAGACCCTTCATTTCCTCTCTTTTGAGCTCTGTTGCAGAATGGAGTTTCAGTACACCAGTGGCCGGTAGTGCCTTATTGATGGCCGGCACCTCTTCATCCGTGGCAGCCTTTACATCCTTCGCCCGAGGAGGGTTGTGATCACCATTCATGGCGGCGAGCCTTTGGTGCATTCCCCAACAATGATTTGGTAAGGTTCAGCAGCAATTTCTTGGAGAAACCCTGCAAACAAAGCCTCTAAAGAGCAAACCAAAGAGTTTTTCGGGGTGGAAATCGAGCATGCATCATTCATTGTTCAAGGCAGAGCTGTAGCAGCCTAATTTAGATGTTTTTCATACTTAGTTGGCTTTGTAACTTAATTAATTTGATTAATTAGTCAAAGTTTTGTAATAATTAATTAGCTTAGCATAGTTAATTAGTTGGTTTATTATAATTAGTTTAATTAGCATAACTAGTTAGCTAAATTCATTCGGACCCTCCGTCGAGAGGGCATAATGTTTTAATAAGTGTGCATGAGTGTGTGAATATCTTTCAACCCCACGTATTTCTCCCTTTTATTTACCAGCTTTTGATGGTTAGTTTTAAGGCATGTTTCAATTAGCATACTTATGCTTTGCATGCGTGCATCATTCATTCGTATTGCATGCACTAGGCTTGGCGCATCATTCAAACTGCATTGTACTTCAATTCCTATTTGAATACATGTATCAAGTGTAGCATTCATGTGCCATCTTAGATAGTCGAGACTATTTTAGTTGCATTTTTGCATGCGTTGCATTAGGCATCTTGTATAGGTAGGATCATGCATGATTTCTAATTAGCTTCTTTTTTGCCTCGAAGTACACTGTAAGTGTTTATGCTTTAACATCCTTGCATGTGTGTAAGTGACTGCCATGATAGTATGCTTGCCATGTGGCTAATTGCTTAATTGATTAACTGCATGAATGCTTGTGGATGAAGGCTTCATTGCTTGAATTGGAACAATTCATCAAAACGTGTGTTTTAAGCCCACTTTGCGGAGTGGCAAAATCATGTTGTTTTCTAAGCCCACTTGAGGGTGGCAAATCCGCGTCTTAGCCTACTTGCGAGTAGCACTTTCAAACCATTTTCGTAAAACAAACATGAGATGTTTTGTTCCAATTCTTGCGATTGAGTCTATACTTGTATGTTGTGCGCATCACATAGTAAGTTAGCTAATAAACCGGAATAAGAACGCATGTGTTTTCAAAAACAACATATCATGTTAGTAGAGGCCGATCTTTGATCGGGCGAGTGGGGGTGCTCATTTCAGGACCTTCCCCGCTCGTACCCAAGTTCCCGAGCCGAGGAAACTTTGGTGATGACGGACACGTGGCCTTTGGCACGAGTCAAGGTTTCCTAACTTTCCCAAAACAAAATATTTAGGTGGCGACTCTAAAATCTGGCAAAGCAATCCATGTTTAGCACTTTTTGATTCAAAATTGATTTTTCAAAACCAATTGCCGGGTTTGGACTCTTTGGTTATTTATCAGTCTTACATTGCACTTTGTGAGATTAGATTCAGAATCGTGACAGGAGTCCGAACTGTAGTAGCTAGAACTATAATCTGCGCTCTCTCCGAAAAGGAGGTGTGCGGACCGAGTTTCGGGCGGTCTACACCTATCTCCTCCCACACAATGGAGTACATCCCCTATCTCCTCCCATACAAGGATACATATACAATGTATTAAACATGTTGGCATATACAATGACCCAACAAATTCACATATTCAATATTTATATCCAACCGTCATATTCAATGACATCAACCAAGTGTTTAGTTTCAATTTACCTAATCATCATGCAATTTTTACAACAATCAAGACAATCCTCCACCGATAGCTCAAGACAAATATTTCTATATAGATAAATAAATGTATCAAACAGATAATTTATTAACTTTTCCATAGGTGAGCGATTTCTTAATCCAACTACACCATTCAATTACAACTTCCCCAATTTCAAGATTTTCAACCCAATTTCATATTCCCCCAATTTACCAAATTAATTATTTAAATTCAATTAGGGCATTAAGCGCCCTTTCTTAATTATTGCACCCAAGGCCCAATTTCACCAATTATATACACATAAGCCCTTTTTAAGACCTCACATATACAATGGAGCCCAAAGGTAGAAAATCCCACTTTCAAACATTTCAAATCTCAAACCCTAACTTCCTAAGATTACCAAATCCCTCTATTTATACAAAATGACTAATGTTTATGTCAAAACTCATAATTAAGAGTAGAGTATCCCTACCTCAAATGAAGAAGCTCAAAGGAGAAGGAAGAAGAAAACCCAAGATGCTCCAAATCCAAGATTTTTCAGATCAAAAGATAGCCCAAACCAAGCTCTAACTTTCTTACAAAGGGACTAGGGTAGAAAACCTCTAAAACATAGAGTATTTGTAGAAAGAGAGTGTGTAGAGAGAAAGAGGCAGCTAGATTAGGGTTTTTGGATGAAAAAGATGATGAAAAAGTGATGAATACCACGCCGCTACCAACTGATATAATCGAGGCTCGCTCGAGCGACCAGGCAAAAAGAACCTCGCTCGAGCGCAAGAAACGTCGCTCGAGCGAACAATGCGAAGCTTCAGGTCTGCAACCCAGACGCACGCTTGAGCGCAAAAGTTCTCACTCGAGCGAAGAAACACAAAACATAGGGCTCGCTCGCTCAAGCACAAGAAGCATCGCTCGAGTGAAGAATACCAACCTTCAGGTCCAAAAGATATGCAGACGCACGCTCGAACGCAAGAATGCTCGCTCAAGCAAAGAGACACACCAGACCAAGCTCGCTCAAGCGCAAGAAAGCTCTAAACAGAAACTGTGTCTGAAAAGAAGCCTGAAGACCCTCAATCCTCACTCGAGCGAAGAAGCAAATACCCAAGCCTCGCTCGAGCGAAGAAGCCAAATCCTGGACAGCAACCATTTGTTCTAACTCACAACCAACCTGTTCCAAACTTACCCAACATATCCCAAAACTCAAATACAAAGAATCAAATGATGGAAACGAGATACAGACAACAACATACAACCACAGAACTCGAGTCCGGAATATAGTAAATGACAAGGGAAAAACTAGGATCGCTATATGCTATGTGTTGGCCTTTCATTCTAGCTTTTTTTAGCTTACTTAAAGCATGTTTTAGGACTTCTTTTAAGCTGTTTTAGGACTATTTTGAAGTGCTTGTACCTTTTGAGCTTTGTACTGCATGCCTATAGTGTAGTGATCCTTACTAGTTTGGTGTTTTTGGCTTTTGAACATGTTGTACATGAGTTGTGTCATGACCCGAACCCGCCCCTATGGGTTAAGGACATAACCGGCTAGTAATCACGAGATTACTTACGGCCTCAAACCGAACAAGACATAACTCATCAGAGTAAAGGGGCCAAACGGAAGCAAAATCGAAACTTTTGTCCATAGAGCTGTGCTTACATGGCACATCATAACAATCCATACATATACATGTTAACAACTCACATCAAAATATGTAATAACACAAAGTTCTATACATACAAGATCATTCAAGTCTAAGTCAACCAATCAAAACTATATACAATCGTAATCCAAAGTTCTCGCCAACATGACAAAATATAACGGAATAGCAAAAGGGCGAAAACAAGTCTCATGCGTGAGACATATGGGCTGACTCTTCAAAACCTTGGTTGTTTCTCACAAACTTTACTGAGGCTGGGTTTGGACCTCCCTTGGCTCACCTACAAATACATGAATGAGGGTGAGCGAAAACCCAATGAATAATATCAAATACGAAAAATACACGAACAGTATTTAGAACAACATGCACCAAATAGCCTTGGGCCCAATTCACATTTCCATCTAGTATATATATATATACATCAATTAACTGCAGTTCTAAACACATCAGACAGCCTTGGGCCCAATCCATTCATGTCAAACGGCCTTTGGCCCATTCATTCTTTCATTCATGTCAGGCTGGCCTTTAGCCCATTCATTCTTTCATTCATGTCAGACTGGCCTTTGGCCCAACCATTCTTTCATTCATGTCAGACTAGCCTTTGGCCCATTCATTCTTTCATTCATGTCAGACTGGCCTTTGGCCCAACCATTCTTTCATTCATGTCAGACTGGCCTCTGGCCCATTCATTCTTTCATTCATGTCAAATTGGCCTTTGGCTCATTCATTCTTTCATTCATGTCAGACTGGCCTCTGGCCCATTCATTCTTTCATTCATGTCAGACTGGCCTTTAGCCCAACCATTTGGCATAGCAAACGTTTGTCCACAATTCAAATTAACGAGCTTATAAGACTCATAGGGAAATAAGCAACTGGACAAATAACATACTTCAAAACATCTTTATTAAGATATTACTCACAGTGATCGGCTGGATGATTTGCCCTAGAGCTCAACCTTACACATTCCATGAACACAGTGGGTCACAAACAATTCAATCCGTTCTTAATTCACATATTCCTCTTAGGCTCCTTTCTTATTCTTGTAATTCATTCATAAAGCTCAATGCATGCCCAAGACTACTTAGAAGTGAAAGAGAACGGAAAATGAGACACAGAACATATTTTCAAAATTTCAGAAACAGGGGTCCTCGCTCGAGCGTGGACTCCGCCGCTCGAGCGGACCCATTAGGTCTGCAAAAGTACTGGTTACCTCACTTTTACGCTCGAGCGTGAAGTCGGGCGCTCGAGCTGAAAGTCTCACTACATGGCTCCCCGCTCGAGCGTGAACTTCCCCGCTCGAGCGTGAACTTCCCCGCTCAAGCTGACATCCATGTCTGTAAAAAGTCCTGGGAGTTCGTATTTCCCGCTCGAACGGCGCTTTCCCCGCTCGGGCGAACATGCCAAATTCTGGAAAATCCAAAATTGTTCTTGAGCTCAAATTCAACATTCAAAAGCTTTAAAGCTCAAATTAAGGCACCAAAACATGCAAATACATCATATAACATATGGATGTAAACAACATGAGGCCAATTATTCAAAATCATGGTCCAATCTTCAAAGTTAATCAACATTTCTTGGTATAATCAAGGCTCATGCATCCAAACTTCATATAATCTCCATATCTCCAATATTCAAACATGCATGCCAATTTTTTACTTCAATTCCATTTCAAATGATGCAAACGGTGTCTATTCTCATGAAACTCAACAAAACCATGCCTGTATGTATGATCAAACTCCCAATCTGGCATAATTGGCATGCTACGTGTTAGATTATGCAAATTCATGGCAATTCATAGTAATTCTATGCATGCATGAACATATCAACTTCAATTTCATTTCAATTCTTGCTCTTGATTACCCAACTAGCTTGAATACACAAATTTACAAACTTATACTCATGAATTCATGCTCAATTGCTCACCTAGAGGTTCAAATCTTCCAGACTATGATTAATTCTTAAGCTACACTCCAAAATCTTCAAGCTTCTTGAGCAATTCGTCAACTTAGGCTCCCTCTCTCTCTAACCGACCCTCACTCTCTCTTTAAAGTGATTTTCAGCTTTGAGCTCAAACAAAGAAAATAAAAGCATACTAGAGCCCCTTATAAGCTCTCTCTCTCAACCACACTTCATTAATATAAAATAATAAAGCTTAATTAATCGTTCTGAATCTAATTATTTTGATTCGAATCAATTTTCAATTAAATTCCACCGTAGGCTCTAAAAATTACGCCAATCACAACGGTGTAGTCAATTTCAGTTTCTGTGGCCGATAAGGCCTTCAATTTTCAGTTTATAACAGTAAGTTGAACAGATATTCCTACGGTGAACAGATAGAAATTCACAACCTCATATATTCATATGAATGGCACTCAAAATCATATCGAACACATAATCACATTCATAATAAGGATCAATTAGCATAATACGGAATAGGGTTATCACAAGTTACTTGCATATTGTAGTATCATTTTGCATGCCATTTCAGTACTGAAATATCTGCAACCTCCTACATTTCTTCACTTTTTCATTTTCTTTGAGGGTTGGTTAACCTTAAGGTTGTGTTTAAGCTTGGGATTGAGACTTGTGCTTAATGGTTTTAATCCTCTTTTGAGGGTTTCTACTAACCAACAACATGATCTCTGTCATGTCTTAAATCACCCTTTGGTTGACCCCTCTCTCATTAGGAGACACTCACCTCGGACTAACTGGGTAAAGAATGATTTGGTAATGTAAAATGTGTAAAAAAAATTAGACAAGTAAAACATGAACAAGATAAGCATGTTGTGTCTGCATTGCTTGTGTTCAATCGGACGTTATATTGAACATAAGGTAGATTGGAGCATTTCATACTCAAAGTGATGAAATGAGCCAATCTCCTTAGTCTCCATTGCCTTTGATCACTTATGATAAGGTGGTGGTCTTGAGTCTTGTTTTGTGCATTTATTGAAATTGTACTTCTTGGATCTTTGGCCATCATGCATTGAAAATGCTTGATTGGTGGTTTTGGATCCAAGAGTGCCACTCCTTTGATGTTTGGAGATGATAAGGAGGGGCACAGTACAAACATACCCATGGAAAACCCTCTATTTTCCTCTGTTTGTGCTCTGTTTCAGTGTGGTGACTCAGAGCACCAGTGGCCAGCAGTGGCTCATTGGTGGCCGGCAATGGCTCACCCTTGGCCAGCAGAGGCACATTTTTGGCTGGCAAGGGGCCAATAGAAAGCATTCATGGCCGGCAAGCCACTGGTGTAATCCTCAATATTGAATTGGTAAGTTAGAGCATAAGGTTCTAGATTGTAGTCAACCCTACAAACAGAGCCTTTCAAGAGCAAACTGGAAGGCTTTTTGGGGGGAAAACTGAGTGCATGCATCCTATATTTCCTAAAGCAGAGCTAAGGTAGCGTAGTTCAGTGCTCTAAATGTTTAATTAGTGTACATTTGGCTTTGTAATTTAATTAACTAGTTTGCTAATTAGTTAAATGTTGTAATAATTAAGTAGCTTAGCTCAGCTATTTCTTTATTTTGTTTTGTAATAATTAGTCTAATTAGTTTAAGTAGATTAGTTTGATCAGCTTAGCTTAGCTTAGCTTATTCATTTGGACCCTCCTTCAAAAGGGCGCAAGGTTGTAATAAGTGTGCATGCGTGCGTGCGTGTGTGCATGTCTTCCAATCCTACGTCTTTCTCCCTTTTATTTAACCGCTTTCGATGGTTAGTTTAGGGCCATTTTCAATTAGCATACCTTATGCTTGCATGTTTGCATCATTCATTTGTATTGCATGCACCGAGGCTCGGCGGATCATTCAAACTGCATCGCAATTTCAATACACTTCTTTGAATACGTGTTTAAAAGCATGTTATCATTGAATCAAATCGTATGCCATATTAGTAGCCGAGCCTATTAATTTCAATTGCATGTGTTGCATTAGGCATCTTGTATAGTTAGGATCATGCATATTTCGAACTAGTTTTTGTTTTGGCTTGGACTACTCGATGAGTTTTATGCTTTAGCATACTTGCATGAGTGTGATTGCCATATTGCCATGTTTTCGCATGCTTGCCATGAGACTATGTGCTTGAATGATTAACTGCATGAATGCTTGTAGATGAATGCTTTGTTACTTGAATTGGAACAATTCAACAAATGTCAATTTTAAGCTCACTTTGCGAAGTGGCAAATCATGTTTTAAGCCCACTTGAGGTGGCAAATCCGCAAAATTTTAAGCCCACTTGAGGGTGGCAACTTCAAACCATTTTCGAAAACAAACATGAGTTGAATTCGTTCCAATTATTACAATTTTAGTCTATACTTGCTTACGTGCGTCACATAGTAAAGTTAGCTAAATAACCAGAATAAGAACACATAATGTTTATAAAACATTATATCATAATAGTAGAGGCAAATCTTTGATCGAGCGAACAGGGATGCTCATTTCAGGACCTTCCTCTCTCGTACCCAAGTTCCCGAACCGAGGCAACTTTGGTGATGACGGATACGTGGCCTTTGGCACGAGTCAAGGTTTCCTAAATTTCCCAAAAATAAAATATTTAGGTGGCAACTCTGTAATTTGGCAAAGCATTCCAGTTTTGGCATTATTTGATTCAAAATCAATTTTCTAAAATGATTTGTCGGATTGGACTCTTTGGTGTTTATCAGTTTCACATTGCACTTTGTGAAATTAGATTCAGAACCGTGACAGGAGTCCGAACTGTAGGACCAATTCGAGCTCTCTGAAAGGGGGCACGAAAAAGTCGAGCTACACCGACCCATTTGATATCCTGAACTCGGGTTTTATGGTTTCTGAATGTTGTTCATGTCTTGTCCCCCTTATTCTTGTTTGAGTTTGGTTATTGGATTGTTGTGGTTGCATTTGGGACTGGTTGGTTGCTTAGTTTCCAAACTCTTGTTGCCCAAAATTTTGTTCCTCCGCTCAAACAGCACTTCTCACTCTTTAGCGGGATTTGTGAACTCTTCGTACTTTTGCAAGTCTGCAAAATTATTAGAAGAGTGTATTTTACGCTTGAGCGGGCTTTGCTCGAGCGTTGGTCAGTTATCTGCAAAACTACTGGGCTTTGGTTTACCTTACTTAGGAAAAACATTTTCAGGTACTGGTGATATGCCTCTACCAAGGATATAGCTTGGGAGGATTGTGGAGTTAAAGGCTCATTTTTGTTTATTTTGTATTTACTTTTCACAAGCTGAGGGCTTTATTTGTATTGAGCTTATGACTCATTTTGTTGTAACCAAGCACGGTCTTGGAAAGATATAAGCCATTAGGGCATATGATTATCTATTTGGCTTTCATTTCATATTACCTCTTGTAACACATGTTGTAAATTCAAGATGAACAATTTATGAATGTATATCGCATGTGTCATATTTTGTATATTAACTCTGATTTAATGAAAGCTTCTGATGTTATTTATATCACATTGTACTAGTGTTTGGAGTTGGATTATTGTATTTATTTTGGGGGCGTTACAACTTGGTATCAGAGCATACCGGGTTTGAATACTTGGGTACGTGGGAAGTGGTTAGTACCATAATGGGTTTGTCTTACTTGTCAGAGATATCTGAGTATATAATAGGCTTTTGTGATAACATGCTTATGTGATTATATGGGTATGAGATTTAACTTCTAGGATATTGATTGAGTCCACGGGTTTCTAGAAGTCCCATTAGAAGGGCACTTGATCACTGATGTTTTTAATTGGAACTCTAGCAACACTGCGGGACGGTCATTATCCGAGAATGAAATTCGTATGTTTTTACGTGATTGCGTGCTTATGTGGAGTGAATTACTGTTGTCCATCGCAATAGGACACGAATGAGGTAGCTTCGGCACATTTGTAAATGTGCTAATCTCTTTTGTTACCTTCATTAGGATGTTAGGACGTGGACATGGTGGTGGTAGGCGTGGTAGGCCTAGAAGGCATGAGGTGTCTTTACCGGATGAGATTCCGGCATAGGAAAAAGGAGTTGGTTAGGCCAATGTGGCCAAACCAGTTGGTCAACAGGCCATGGGCGCCTTAGCCCACAAAATGGCTAGAGCATTGCGGGAATCCATGGACATTCTCAGGGGTAAGAATCAAGTCCAGGCCTAAATAGCTGAGACAGGGCCATCTTTCTTGAAGCGGGAGTTTTTTTGGTCAAATCCGGATGTGTTTTTGGGTGATCCCAAGGAGCCATTGAAGGCAGATGAGTGGTTGAAGCAGATAGTGAAAATGTTCAATATGCTCGGCATCTAGGACGATCAGTTACAAGTGACCTTGGCATCCTTCCAACTGAAGGGAGATGCGGGTCAGTGGTGGAAGTATGCGTGTGGGCGCATTGGAGTGACTTGGGAGGCTTTTGTCAGCGCCTTCCAAGACAAGTTTCTACCTCCTAAGGTTAAGGAGAAATTAAGAGACCAGTTCTCCAAGCTAGTGCAGTTGAATACTCCAGTGGCCGAGTTTGAGGCCACATTTACTGGCCTCTCTAGGTTTGCACCAAAGTTAGTGGCGACAGAGGAACACCGTTGTTTGAGTTTGAGAAGAGGTTGAGGACTGGGCTCATGTTTAAAGTGGTCGGGTTGATGATTAGGGATTATGGACGCCTTGTGAAGGCGGCGGTTCATCTTGAGACCATGATGCAAATGAAGGAGAAGAGAATAAAGGGCTCTAAGAGGAGTCAGGATGTTCAGGAGGACAATAAGAGACAAAGGGGTCCGACCCCATAGCAATCTCAGGGAGTACAGTCGAATTCTACCTTTTTACTGCCGAGTTCGGGTTTTGGGAGAAGTGGTCAAGGAGATTTTACTTGTTACAAGTGTGGTCAATTGGGCCACAAGTCTCTAGCTTGACCGCAGAGAGGAGGAGGGCAACGGCCTGCATCGTTCTCAGCTCGTTCTCAGAGCTAGAGTCAAGGAAGAAGGCAGCCGCTCACTTTTTATCAATGTCGGCAGGCAGGGCACATGAAGAGATTTTTCCCTCAGTTGGGTGGCACACCCAATGCGTCTAGTTCAAGACAGACATAGAGCCACTAGCCTACACAGCCATCACAGGCCTCGAGGGCCAATCAGGGAACCTCTTCGGCTCAGTCAATGCATTAAGCTTATGCTCAAGGGGTGAACAGGTTGAGCAGAGACTTACAGGGCGTATGTATGCTGTTACCAAGCCAAATCTAGTACTAGTGCCTTTGGTAGTCAAAGGTACCTTCTTGTTTTGCAATTCAATTGCTAATATGTTGATTGATACCGGTGTATCCCATTCATTTATCTCATCTGCATTTGCATCGGTTTTAGGGTTAGAGTTGGCTCGATTAGCATCTCCTATCTTTGTAAAGTTACCTATTGGTGGTGATGTTGTTTTGAAGTAGGGGTGTCGGGGTTGTGACATAGAGGTTGCCGGTCGCCGGTCGCCGACTTCCTTTGGCATTTGTGTTCATTGATATATCTAGTTTTGACATTATATTGGGTATAGACTGGTTATCATCCTATCGGATTGTTATAGACTGCTACCATCAGAGGGTTACTGTATGTACCTTGAGCAGTGATTGTTTTTATTTCTTGGGGACCGGGTGGATAAAGTTTTATCACCAGTGTATGATCCGCATGAGTAGAGTGAGCTTAGTTGCCTTCTTGCAAACTTCTTGAGTAGTGAGTGTGATGAAGTTCAAATTGAGTTGCCAAGGGTAGTTCATGAATACCTAGATGTTTTTTCGGAGGATCTTACTAGTTTACCACCTTATCAAGAGATCGAGTTCTTTATCGATTTAGTGCCTAGTACGGCACCGATTTCCATGGCACCGTATAGATTTGCACCTACCGAGTTGAGTGAGTTGAAGATTCAACTCCAAGAGCTGCTAGATATGGGTTTTATCCGCCCTAGTACTTCACCTTGGGAGCACCGACTCTTTTTGCCAAAAAAAAAGATACTGCGTTGCGGCTTTGTATAGATTACCGGAAGTTAAGAACAAGTACCCAATGCTTCATATAGATGATTTGTTTGATCAATTGAGCGGATCTGGTTGCTTCTCTAAGATAGACACGAGATCGGGTTATCACCATTGAGTAAAGGAGAAGGATATCCCGAAGACGTCATTTCGTATGCGGTATGGCCATTACGAGTTTCTAATGATTCCCTTTGGGCTAACCAATACGCCAGCTGTATTTATGGACTTGATAAACTGGATCTTCCGTAAGTTCCTAGACCGTTTCATGGTCGCCTTTGTGGACGACATCTTGATTTACTCACCCTCTGAGGAGGAGCACAAGGAACACTTGCTGGTAATACTTGAGTTACTTAGAGCCTACAAATTGTATGCTAAGTTTGGGAAGTGTGAATTTTGGCTGAGAGAAGTTAAGTTCTTAGGCCATATAGTATCTAGAGAAGGGGTGACTGTAGATTCATCTAAGATAGAGGCAGTACAAGATTGGGAACAACCTAAGAATGCTTTTGAAATCCGTAGTTTCTTAGGGTTGGCCGGGTATTACCGTCAGTTTGTGAAAGATTTCTCTAGATTAGCCTCACTATTGACTAGATTGAAGAGAAAATAAGCTAAGTTTGTGCAAAGTGAGACCTGTGAGAAGTCGTCCAAGAGCTTAAGGTTAGACTTACCACTGTTCCAGTATTGATTATTCTGGAGAGGGGTTTGGGCTACTCGGTGTATTGTGATGCCTTACAGGAAGGCTTGGGTTGTGTTGTGATGTAAGAGGGGAAGGTAGTAGCTTATGGCTCGCGACAGTTGAAAACACACAAGAGGAACTACCCTACTCATGACCTAGAGTTAGCGGCGGTGATCTTTGCCTTGAAGATTTGGAAGCATTATCTGTATGGAGAAAAGTTTGAAGTGTTTTCTGATCATAAGAGTGTGAAATATCTGTTTACACAGAAAGACTTGAATCTGAGGCAGAGGAGATGGATGGAATTCATAGAGAACTATGACTTTGAGTTACACTATCATCCAGGAAAGGCCAATGTTGTGGCCGATGCATTGAGTAGGAAATCTATTAGTAGTGTAGCTTGTATTGCCATATGGGAATAGGAGATGTTAGGTGCCATTGGAGAGTTTGACTTGAATCTTGGTGAGTCTGTTGAGTCTGCAGCCTTGTTTTCGGTAATTGCACAACCTACACTTGTGAACCGAGTGTTAGAAGCACAGAAGGGTGACCTTAAAGTAGAATCCTTCTGGGAAAAGATTTCCAGTGGGAAGGTAGAAAGAGGCTTGAATATGTACTCTGACTCGAGTGTTAAATACCTTGACCGTCTCTTTGTACCGGAGTCTTGCCAAGAGAAAGTACTCCGAGAGTTTCACCATTCGCGCCTTGCGATGCATCCAAAAGGCACAAAGATGTATCATGACCTTTGTCGCTAGTTTTGGTGAGGGCTATGAAGAAGGATGTGGTTGTGTTTGTGTCGAAGTGCCTTACTTGTCAACAAGTGAAAACCGAACATCAGAGGCCGGCGGGTTTGTTGCAACCCTTGCTTATTACCGAGTGAAAGTGGGAGCATGTCACGATGGATTTTTCTGTGGGCTTTCCGAGAACTCATCGGGGTAGTGATGCCATGTGGGTGGTAGTTGGTAGTTGTTGACCAAGTCAAGCGCACTTTATACTTATCTTGTGAGGGTGACTCGATAGATCATTTTGCAAACCTTTACATTAGGGACATAGTAAGGTTACACGAGGTCCCTTTGACATTTGTTTCGGATAGAGATTCGCGTTTTATAGCTCGATTGTGGCAAAGCTTACAGAGTACCTTAGGCACTAGGTTAACTTTTAGCACCACGTATCATCCTCAGATTGATGGGCAGTTAGAGCGCACCATTCAGATTTTAGAGGATATGTGTCCTTGACTTTAAGGGTTCATGAGAGAGGCACTTGCCCTTAGTGGAGTTTACCTATAACAATAGCTTCCAATCAAGCATTGGCATGACACCGTTTAAGGCCTTGTATGGTTGACCGTGTAGATCTCCTATATGTTGGGCCAAGGTGGGTGATGCACCCATGTTGGGTCCAGAGTTAGTCCGAGAAACGACGAAGAAAGTTGCACTTATCCATAAGAGATTGGTTACGGCCCAGAGTCCTTAGAAAAATTATGCTGACTATAGGAAGAGACCTTTGTCTTTTGAGGTGGAAGACCATATATTTTTTAAGATATCACCTAGGAGAGATTTGATGAGGTTTGAAAAGAGTAGGAAGTTATCCCTTCGATTTATTGAGCATTTTGAGATCCTTAAGCATATTGGAGAGGTAGCTTACTGTTTGGCCTTGCCGCCACAACTTTCCAGGGTTCATGATGTATTTCATATTAGCATGCTTCGGAAGTATGAGCCAAATCCATCGCACGTGTTTTTAGTATGCTTTCTTATAGCTTGCTTTTTGTATTCCTTTCAAATACGATAGCCCTACAGTTTGGACTCTCATGATTTTGAATTTGATTTCACAAGTACAATGTGAAATAGATAAACACAAATGAGTTCAAATCCAACAAATCTTTTAAAAAATCAATTTTGAATCAAAATGCTAAAAATAGACTGTTTTGTCAGATTTCAAAGTCAGCTCCTAAATCTTTTTGGGAAATTTAGGAAACTCATGACTCGTGTCAAAGGCCACGTGTCCGTCATTACCAAAGTATCTAGGCTTAAGAACTTAGGCATCAAAAAGGAAGGTCATGAATTGAGCACCCCACTCATCCGATCAAAAATCGGTCTCTACTATTCATGATGTGATTCTTATTTACATTATATGCTCTTGTTCTGATTATTTATGCTATCTTTACTAGGTGATGCACACAAGCATAGACCTATTTGCAAAAGTTGGAACATTTGATTTTATGTTTGCTTGAAAATTGTTTTGATTACGTGTCACTTAAAAAAAATAAATCCGTATATGCCTTTGATCACAACATTCCAACTTAAGAAAAAAAGCCTCCATCCACTGATATTCAAATAGGGTATATCACTTAAGCACTTAGCCTCATGGTTTTATGCTTGACATGGCAACATTCACACGCATGCACTATGTTAAAGCAATGAATGCTCACCTAATACTCCAAGGTAAGCCAAAAGAAAGCAGAATAGTTAGAAAAAAATACATGATCCTAACTAATGCAACGTGACTAATGCAACACATACAAGATGCAATTAATAGACTTGGCTACTAATATGGTATATGAGACAATTTGATAGAATGCAATTTAAACACGTTTTCAAATAAGTAAAAAATAACAATGTTTGTTAAAATGATGAGCCGAATTTTATGCATGCAAGACAATGGATGCAAATCATAAAAAATGTTAAATGAAATATGATGCTTTATGCTATCCACTATAAGCAGATAAATAAAAAAGAGGAAGAGTAGGGGTTAGAAGACATAAACACATTATTACATATCTGCCCTCGCCTAACTAATTGCAACACCAAAAGTAATGGATTTAAAACTAACTAATTAATTACAATACAAAATTAATTAGCTATTTTACCTAATTAATACAAAAACTAACTAGTTAGTTACAATACAAAATTAATTAAGTAATTAACTAATATGGGCCCCAAAAAACGAGGGATGACTCATGCATGCATGCGGATATTCACTCGAAAATGCCCTCTGTTAGGCTGCCAAAATACTTTTGTTTTGCAGTCAGGAAAATTCACTGTTTTTGGTCTCTTGTTCGTTTTTTTGCTGCTGTTGGTTTCTCACCAATCCTTTGTGGTTGTAGTAGAAAATGATTGGATATTTTTCTCAGAGCCAACCTAGTTGAGATTGTGGTATTTTGCTTTGATATTTTTTGTACTTTCACTTCTTTATTAATGTAATATTATATGAAACATATATTTTTTTAATCAACAAAGATTTTTTTTGCTGATAAAAAAAATAAAGAATTAAGTCATAAAAAAATAGTCAAAACTATAAACTTGGGTACAGTGATATCTCTGGTGATTTTTATTGTATTAGTACATACAATTTTGTGTGTATGTGTGTGCGTGCGCGCGTGTTTTGGGGGGAGGGGGTTTTAGTTTCAATCTATATATGTAGACTTACCTACAATATTCTAAAGTCTCCCTCAATGTCACCAAGAATGTTCACAGGCTGTGTGCTTGGACCATTCAAACATCATGGTCTCGTTACTGGAGGATCTCTTGAACCTCTTCCAATCATGAATAACTGCCGTTAGATCAGCCACCTTGGCACTAATACTCCTACAACAATTAGAGTGGACTGTCACCACAACCCGAACATCGTTACTGTTCTGACAAAACCCACTAAAATAGAGGGTATCCAAGAACTTTACCCTAAGCCTTAAACCTCTAAACACACCTTCGTGCATCATCTTCTCAAGAACATCTTGTTCTTTCATTCCAGTGGAATTGTCTTTTCTCGCATACCACTCATCAAACAATGCAATGGTCTTATTGTTTGATCTGATCATGTAGACACCGGTATTGATGTTGTTGGCTTCGGACCACTGGTTCCCGTTAAAACGATCGACACTGATTTGGAGGTCGATCGTTTCATTTAGAACCAGTCTTGAAAACGGATTCCTGAACCACATTACATCGGTGTCCTGTGAGTCAAAGAATTAATCAACTAGTTAGATCATGTCCAGTAATGGACCTATTTATAATGTTGTAGACCCAAAATCTGTGTCTATTAATATATATATATATATATATTTAAAAGAAAGAATTAAGCAATTGGGTAAATCATATCTGTCAGTATCAGCCATGTTTGATGGTACTCATAAGTCAACTTATTTAACTTATTTGCTTAAGAAAAACTAATTTATTGCGTTTGGTTGTAATTTTAAATTGATTTATTTGACTTTTTAAAATTTATTTAGCCTAAAAAAACAAGATTTTCTTAAACTACAATTTATAGCTTTTTTTAACTTATTTGGAACTCTTAAATATGTGTATAGACATAAAAACCATTTCTTTTGCCATAATTATAACTTTTGAGGGCACTATAAATATTTACACTGAAAAAATATATATATATCTTGTTTGACAACATCACTTTTTAGCTTAAAAGTCAAAATGTTATTAAAAAAAATCAAAAAGTCAATAATCTATACTAAAAGATAAAACTTCCATTTTCTATTTATTTTTTGTACATCTTTTCGTAAAAAATCAAAAAGTTATCACAAATATATTAATTTTTTTACATCTTATTTTAGCCAAAAAGTTAAAAAGTTACTAAAAAAATTTGTTCCCAAACGAGGTCTAAGGTCAACTTTCTTTTATATATTATTAAAAGTTACACCAAACATATAATTTAAAAAGTTATAATCATAAAAATTAACTTATAAATAATTCCAAACGGATCCATCAATCGCGAGCCCATGGTTCATCCGAAGACCACTTGCGGCCTAGGTAAGCCCAGTTCAAGACCCTGGACCTGGGCCGTGTGTTTTGTTTCCCCACCTACCTTGAAAATTTTGCCTCCTCATTGGCCCGACCGGCTCCAACGGCTACCTCCCCCCTCCCTACGGTCACATTTTGAAATTTGAACAAAAACTGTCATTTCTTCGTCAAATGCCCAACAACCCAATTTTTTTTTTTTTTGATACCTCCTCCCCCAACTCCTATAAATATCATCCTCTCTCCCATTTTATTTATCATAGACAATCTCTCTTAAACTCTCATTCTCTCTCAACTCTCAACTCTCAACTCTTTCAATTAATTTTCAAATCTCATCTCTAAGTGACAATTGTAATTATGCAAGAAGAAACTTTTACGAGAAGAAACTAATTTTTGTTTCGCATTCACTAATCGGTAATATTAATTATTTGAATTAATATTTATTAGCTACTCATTTTTTTACATTAATTATTTCTTAACATATATTACTTGTTATTGTTACTCATTATTTTAATTAATTATTAGTTCATATATATTATTTTACTTACACTACCATGGATCTTAATATTCTTAATATTTATATCGATATTGATGCATATACACAATATGAATTTGTTGATTTTCCTTCTAATATTTAATTCCCTTTTCCAATAGCATCATTATCATTTAGGGGCAATGTTACATGAATTATAACACTAGGGGTGCTAGTATAATTATACCAAACTTGTGAGACTTGTATTTATCTTAGGAGAGGTAAGTATAATTCACCTTAAAAAATTTATACATAAAATATAATCAGGTTAATCTGATCGATCCTAAGTTCTTTTTTGTCAAAATTCAATTTCCTTGTTCCTAATCAAATTTATTCTGAGCCTTTGTGAAATATAAAACAATCTAAAAAAGGGTTATTTTTGTATGGGATTAGAGTGATAGGACTTACCGTGAAGATGAAGTTGTAGCCCCGTTTAAGTACGTCTCCAAGAAATAGAGTTCTTCTCCACATCATCTTGATGAACTCATCAGACATGTACAGCTTCTCACCCTCAAAATCTACACCATCCGTTTCAAGCTTGTAGCAATGAAGCTGGAGAAACTTGCACCGTTCATGGGATGTCTGATCGACAGCCACAATCAAAAGGTGATCTCTCAAGGCCCTAGAATCATCTCCAAGCCAAAAACTATCCAAGAACAGATCGAACATCGACTTGTCACCTTCCACATAGGCCTTGTTGATAATGGCAATTATTACAGTCTTGTTTTTCGTCGAAGTCTCGGCTAAAACTTGGTCAAGATCATCTTTGTAGATTGTCATGTTGAACTGTAAAAATATGTTAAGGTACATTACATTGACATAAACACTCAAAAACATAGTTCTAAATAGGAAAAACTGCAAATCAATATAGAAGATCAAAAGTAATTACAGGGAGGTGGAGGTGCAACTCTTTCTTAGGGTTTTTTGAGCAGGGGCGTTGCACCTCTCATATTTGTGCCGTATTTGGATTTTCAACTTCAAATACCAAATATTCTCAGATGTATCCAATATCAATTAATATATGATTGTAATTATCCAAAAAATAAATAAATAAATAATTCATTTATGGTTGTGTTGTTGACATCGATACATATCTCAATACAATAGTAATTTTCTGAAGCAGTTAACAATATAGAAATTTTTTTAGCATAGATAATATATAGTATAGATATAGATATAAATGTATGTGGCAAGAAAGATGATTACCATGATTGAGGGATGAGATTGAGACTTTGGGGAGGGAAGGGAAGACTTGTTGGTGGACGGAATGAAGATGAAGATGTAGAGTAAACCAATGAACAAAAGTGAGAAGAGAGTGAAATCAACAACATTGTTCTTCATGAAAAAGATGAATGATTTGAATGTGGGAATTATAGGAGGAAGAGAAACCATGATCTGGTGTGGAGCTCTTTCACCTCCGGCACGTTTATGAGAAGAGAGTTATGAGGGAAGAAGGTATACTAATATTTATAGGAATTAAGATTGTGGACTTTTAACAAGGGTTGTTTTAAAGCACAATTCTCAAATTGAAACAGATTTTAATTTGTTTTCTAAAATTAGGTTGCTTAATGAGGTCGTGTTTCACACTGTTTTGGATTAGGGAATTTTGTTTTAAAACAACATGGGTTTACTAAAAGATAACAGTAGCTTCCCTGTCCCGGAATCAAATTGGAGAATTCTGTTGGGATGCGGTGGGCCTGATTCCAGGTCTATCTTGATTATCTAAACTGTTCTGTTCAATGTGTAGAGTTCGTTAAGTATATCAACTTTGGAAAAAAAAAATTATGTTAATCGAATATCGATAAAGACTGATCAGATTGCATTTTTTGCAATGGCAACTGTGATTTTAAAAATAAATCGCAAATACAAATACAATATAATTAAATGACTATTGATATCTAATCAACATAATTTTTTACAGAAATGATATACTCGACAAACTCTACACATTGAACATTTAGATTATCAAGATGGGCTCTTGAGTCTGGCCCATTGAGGCCCAAAATCACCGTTTTCATTTCTGAACTGATGAGACACTATTCGTTAATAAAAAATCTCTCGAATGATGCGTGGGTGAACTATAGGCCCATTTTGATAATTAGATATTTTATCATTTAAGTTTACGTGTATAGATTATTTATATATTTTATTAATTAAGTTTATGTGTAGATTATTTATATTAAAAAAAAATCATATTGAATAGATGATTTTAGTCATTTAATTTAATCATATATTTACCTTTAAAAAAAAGAGCGATTTACATTAAAAGTCTCTATAGTTTGGGATTTGTATTACTTTAGTTCATGACCTTTCAATTATGATACATTTGATTCTGAATTTTGAATCTTGTTCTAAATAATGCTTATTAAATACATTGTTGCTCTATTTGAAGAGTAAAGTTGTTATATAACTTATTTTGTATTTATTAATTTATATGTTGTTTGAAATATAATAGCCATTTTTTTAATGAATAATGTTGAAACTTTTTTATTATAAAGTTTTATTTGGTTTGGTTTTCAGAATCTATTTTCAGAAAAAATTTCTAAAAAACTAAAAATTAAATTGGTGAAATTTAAGAACGCTTAATTTTTTTATAATTTTATTTTTTGGGAGGGTAGAAATAATTTTTTTATATTTATTTTTGTTAAATTAGTTTTTGTTTTTTCAAAAGTCAAATATGATAACAATTTTGATATCATTATTAAACTAATTCATTAAGTCAAAAAATCTAAAACTAAAAATATTTTATATATTAAACATATCGATTATACATTAAAAACCTAATAACCATCAATTATACAATAACAATCCAAAAATATCTGTAAACAACAAATACAACCATCTAGTGCATGATAACTATCTAAAAATATCAACAAAAATAACCACCCATTATATGATCATCATCCAAACACATACTAAAAATTAATTTGGTAAAAAAAATAAAAAAATTTATCATTTTTATATAACTTTATATTTGGTGAGTAGAAATACTTTTTAAAATTTTTAAAATAATTTTTTGACATTTATTTTTATCAAACTAGTTTATATTTTATCGAATTGATAACTTTGCCCTTGAAATAGAGTAACAATGTCTTCAATTGTCTTTATTTAAAATGATATTCAAAATTTAAAGTCAAATATATCATAATTGAAAGGTCAATAATTAAAATAACACAAGTTCTAAATTATAAGGACTGTTAATGTAATTCGTCTTTAAAAAAATAGATTGTTTCTTTTTTTAAAAAGGTTGTATGATAAGTATGATTTTGAAATAGATTGTTTCTATTTTTAAAGATAAATATGATAAAAAGTCATATTATTATAATCAATTTAATTTTTTAATAAATACTTTATACATTAAAACCTAAAAGATAACAAATTATCTCATTAAAATAACACTCATAGTAAATTCACATATCCAAACTACACGGTCCAACCCACTCCAATCCATAAAACGATTGTACTTCCCTTTGATTGGTCAAATGGACAATCCAATCCCATTACATGGTGGCATCTTCTCGTATGTTTATTCGATCAAATCCGTTTATAATTTTAGCTCATGCGTGTAAATAAAAATAAAATAAAAGGTAAATTATAATGACTTCTCAGAAAGTTTAGAGCAAATATAATAAATTACAAGTTTGACATAATTACGTCAAATTTTTTTTAAATTTAATTCCCATAACACTCAATTCATTTTTCACTTTTTTTAGTAAATAGTGTATTATGTGAATGAAAAATGAGAATTAACTTTTCACGCCATTGTTAGATCATCTGGTTAGAAAAAACAAGCTTGGTTTGACAAATCCTAACCATTAACACTAACAACCTACCGTGTGGGCTACAATCATCCTAATGAAATAAATAAATAAATTACAAATACACTTTCTGAGATTTTGATTAAAATATAAATCGTTCTTTGTAGTGTTGAAAATTACATTCCATCCCCTGAGATTTTTAATTTCATAACAAATCGTCTATTTTATTAATAAATCATCAAGTCAATAAACAATTTTTAATGATATTAAAAATATATTTTAATTAATAATTTAAGTAATTTTATTATTATATACAAGAGTAATTATGAATTTTATTTTTTTAATTAATCCTGTTAAATAAAAAATTCTAATAAAAGGGTATTTATAATTTTCAAACCATAAAAACAATATATATTTTAAACAAACCTCAAGAAGTGTATTTATAATTTACCCAAAAAAAAAAGAACAAGCTTGGTTTGACAAATCGCAACCATTAATACTAACAATCTCCTTGTGGGCTACAATTTGGTAACACTATTATCAATGTTGGAACAATACTGTACATCATTCATTTCATTTCATATCAATATTGCACACCATTTAGTTTTAAAGTTTTCAAAAACAGTTGTCGAGTTTTTGAACTTTTTTTTTAATTTTTAATGAATTTTTTTAATATTTTAATCAAAATATTTTATTTTTTAGATCCACTTAATTTAAATATACTTAAAAAGTATAAAATTTATTAATAAAATCTTATAAAAAATTTCACTAATAAAAAAAAACAAAATAACTTGAAAATTAAATAATTATTCTAATGGAACCTTCTCTTCTACCTTTTCTATTCGTTATTTTCTTTATTACTATTACCAAATCAATTGACCGAACAAATTTGGATAATAGGTAAAAATATGCTCTTAGGAATCATTTAATCCTATAAAATAACAAAACATGAAAAACAAGAAACTCAAAAACTATTTTTATAAACTCAAAATCAGATATTGTCTTGAGCAGTTATCCATGAATTGAATTCAAGAAACTTTTGAATTAAATTACAGTAATTAATCTTATTGGTAATCCTTTTGGTAATTTGAAACAATTCCAAATATTAACTTTGCACATACTCAACTTATACTCCACTGCAACACCTTTTGGACTCCCAGCACAAGATTTTCTCTTCTCTTAATAAAGAAAATATTGAGAAAATACTCTCTTTTTTTTTTTATGGGATTGAGAACATACTTTTTGAAATGAATAATTATTAACCAAATTATTTTCCATTATTGTACTATATGTTAATTTAGTATGATAAAATAATTAAAGAATAACCATTTTAAGTTTTTTAAAAAAAAAAAAAAAAAAAAAAAAAAAAAAAAAACCTACAAAATATGGAGTATAATTACGAAAAAAACAAGGTAACAAAAGCACATTTTAAAGTACTAGTTCAAAAAAAAAAAAAAAAAGTACTAGTTGTGTGTATATACTCAATGAATATACTGTTAAAACTATAAGAAATTATAAAATTTTATTTGAAAAGTTATCATATTAAGGATTATATATTTTCTCCTTGTGCTTTGGTCTACGCGTGACTTGAAGTCATTTTGTTTGTTTCCTTTCATTAGTAGGCAGAAAATGTTGGGCCAAAAGTTTGCAATTATTATTTCGTAATTAAACACGACTTTTTTTTTTTTTTTTTTTTTTTTTTTTGCATGGGATGCAACCTATACATTTATTAATAGGTCTCAGCTCATATGAGAATGTTATAACCAATTAAATTTTATGTACTTAGAATTTTTTTACTATTTTAACGGTAACTTACGTAGTTAATTATTCAATTTGATATCATTTTTAGAGTTAATTGCAGTAAGACTCCCTTAATTATTATCAAAAAAATTGCTCTTCATATTGATCCATCAATTATAAAAATTATATAAATACACTCTTTCTAAAGGTGGTTTAAAGAGGCCGAAAAAGTGATAGATTTTTACACAATTATTCAATTTGAGATTTTTTTTTTTTAATATTTATAAATTTGAGCTTTTTTAATAAATTCTCTTTCTAAGAGTTTTATTCCATCAAATTCATATTCTTTTTAACTATTCCATTAGATCCTATTTGAGGTAAGAAGATCAAAACACCCTCAATCTCTCATGTCCCCTATTAATGTTGATATTTAATATTGATTGTTATTATATTTTGATAGTTCTCACGCATCAGGATGTTAACTATCATTATATTCATATTAATTTGAAATGAATTTTTGTCATTGTGTTGTATTCACATCATGTAATTGAAATTAACATTCACATCATTATATTCACATTAATTTGAAATAAATTTTGATCATTATGTTGTCAATTACATGATGTGAATATTCATACTAAAACATACAAATATAAACGTTCACATCACTACATGTTGTGAATAAGAATGTGTTGTCAATTAAAAATATAATGAACGCTATTTTTAATATTTTATCAATTAAAAGTAAGAAGATTTACATGTTGTAAAGTTTCACATCATTACATTAGATGAAAGAAAATTTTTCGAAAAGATATTGTGAACGTTCACATCATATGAAAGAGAATATTCATATTATTTTTAATGTGTTGTTAATTAAAAATATATTCAAATTATATAATAATACAAAATAATAACATCAATATTATTTAATTGGTGTATGAAATTTCCTATGCCTTACTGATTTTCCGTCTCTCTCCTCCATCCAAAATTAAATATAAGGATTCTAAAAAAATAGTATAAATCAAGAAAAAAAGGTTTTTTGGAATAAAAGTATAAATATATGAGATTAAGTGGATTAAAAAATTCTTTTATAGACTTCTTAAGTTATAACACTTCTAAATAAGATTTATCAATAAAAATCTCTTTATAAATAACTTCTTAAACAATCGGGGAAAAAAAAAATCTATTAGGTAGATAATGTTGGACTAAATTTGTGCAATGACCATTTTTGTCAAAGGCATACGTTTTCCATGAGGTGTTACAATTATATGGACATCAATGACTTTGGTCCCCTAACTCCAATGGAAATCAAATGCTAGCTGCGGCTAACATCAATTCGCAAGAAGTCGTCACAGCCAGGGAATCAATCACTATCAAATTAGAAATAGCAACAGGGCGAGTTTGTACTCCCTCACCCAATAGGGGCGAGTTTGTACTAACTTGTCTCTACCTTATATTAGAGCAATTTTAATTTTACTAGATCAAATATCTAATAAATGCACATAAAAAATATTATTTTTATTTAGGGTACTTACCCGTAAGTCTTATATACCAAATTCAAAATTCATCTAATCTCAAAATAAAAAATTTGTACCAATTAATTTTATATATTTTTAATTGTCACCAAAAAAATCTTATATTCTTTTTTTTTTTTTTTATCCCACTATAGCTGGACTTCCGTCAAAGACTCGCTGGAATATTCAACATTATTGAGAAGTCATCGGTGTATCGCCAGAAGTTTGTCGGAGTATCACCGGAGTGTTCTGAATGTCACTGGAAGTCATTAGAATGTCCAGAATATTCGCTGGACATAAAAAACATTTTCAGATTCTCAATATAATGTCCAGAATATTACTCCAAAAAAATAATAAATGGAGAATCAGATCGAAAAAAACATAGTAAAAAGTACTAAATATTGATAAACTGAAAAAGGAAAAGAAAAAAAGAAAAAAAAAACAACAACAAACAACAATAATGGGAAATATATATATATATATATATTATTTTTTAATTTTTGTAGGATTTAAATAAATAATCTCCAATATTAATCATCTTAATCATATTGTTTAATTTTGATGATGTCTAAAATATTATTTGCCAAAATTTGGATATTATTTGACACAAAATAATATCTGTTTAAAATATATATTGTATGGTACATTTGTTAAATATCATTTAAATGAAAATATTCTAAAAACTTTACTATTCACTTTTTGAAAAAAAGAAAAGAAAAAAAGAATAGGCTGATCACTATTCATCTTTTGACAAATTGATTGGTTGTATTATTTTAACAAATTTGGTGTTGATGGGTTGTCTTCTTTTGACAAAATTGATATGGAATGGAATGTTATATTTAATTTAAAATCTCTACAACATATACAGAAATTTGAAAAGGGTATATATATTCAGATTTATTATAAATATTACTTAAAGAGATTTTTTACTATGTATGCAAATATTTCTTTAGCATATTATATATAATACATATAATATAAATAGAATACGTCACATGAGTAATTAGATTTTTTACACAATTGATTATATCATGTCACATATATATATATATATATATATTATGGAGCAAATAATTTCATATGTTGCTTGTTTAAATTCAAAGTTGTAAATATTATATATATAATCAAAGTCTTGAAAGTAATATAATAGAATGTAATAATTACAGGAGAAGACTTATGTAATTTTTCATTGTAAATCTTTGAACATGTTTTGCCTGCAGAATAAAAATGGAAAAAAGTTGCAAAATGTTTTGAATTTGCTTACAAAAAGAAAAAGAAAAAGTGAACAAAGAAAATTTATAGTTTGACAAAAGAAAAGGTGCTCATGTCATCCATGACATCAGCAAGGAGCGTCTTACCTCTAACGAGTATATTTTTGTGTATAAATAGAAGTGTTATGTGTAGAGAAAAATCAAAAATTTGAAGAGAAAAATTTCTGTGTGCTCTAAAATTCTGAGTATATTGTATTTTGCTCTTTCACTTTCAGATCTAAATGTAGCCTTTGTTCTTACACTTTCATATCTATTCTTTCTGAGAGAATTATTGTAAAAGAGAGTTTAAGTACTACTTATTTTTATTCATTATTTTTGTGAAAGATTTTATAAGGGTAAGGCATTTATTGTTGAGTGAGACTCAATAGATAAGAGTAAGTCATGTGCCAAATCCACAAGTTTAGTGATGTATTTATTTAATTGATAGTAAAGAAATTCTCAAGGAGGTTCCTTGGGGAGTGGATGTAGGCCTGGCGTACCGAACCATAATAAATCTTAGTGTTTGATTTTCTCTCCCTATCTCTCTTACTTTTATATTGATAATTATTATTCTGTTTTTTTTTTTTTTTTTGTTAAAATTCTGAATATTGTGTTAATTTTAATATTATAAAATTTTTAATAACACAATTCACCCATCTCTTGGGTTGCTTACCTGGGATAACAAATCAAACTGAAATGCAAGTTTTGGAAACTATAAAATGTTATAGTTCCAAAGTAAGATTCTATTAAGTATTTATCATTATTAATCAAACTGGAAAAAATATTATGAAACTGTAAAATTTTACAATTCTAAATAATGTTATGAAACTGCAAAATTTTATAGTTTTAAAGCATGATTCAACACCAAAAAAATTGAAATTGTAAAATTTTATAGTTTTTACTGCTTGTAACTAAAACTTGAAAACAATTTATTCAAAATTTAAAAATTTTCTCTATTAAAATAAGAAAATAAAAGTGTGTAGCAGAGAAAAGATAGAAAAATTGAGAGATCGAATGAGAGAAACAGATATAGATCTAGTCAGATCTAATTTAGATTTACTTAGATCTAATGTAGATCTGAATCATCTTCTTTGTTAAAAACTCATCTCGTTAGTCGTCGGTGGGAGTGAAGTAAGGAGTCGGTGGTCAGTGGTCAGCGGTCAGTGGTCAGTAGTCAGTGGTTGTCAATGAATCCCAATCAATGGTAGTCATCAGTCGCCAAACACTATATATCAAAAAGAGGAAGAGAAAGAGAGAAAGAGAGAAAGAGAAAAAGTAAGGCGTGGTCCAAAAATTAGGAAGAGAAATAGGCAGAGAAGAAGTAAGGCGTGGTTGTCAATTGCCGAAAATCAGGAAGAGAAAGAGACGAAGAAGAAGTAAGGCGTGGTCGTCGGTTGCTGAAAATTAGGAAAATAAAGAGACAAAGAAGAATGAAGAAGGAAAATACGTAGTGGACTTTTGAGAGTATGCAAAAGATTGTAGGACTAAATAAACTTTCTCCTCTTTCTTAGAGGACTTTGGGATAATTTACCTTTTTTATTTTGCCTAACTAATTTATCTAGCATGTGTTCCAACGGCACTCTTTATGTTAACCAATTAATCAAACTAGTTTAAATAATTTTTCAAAGAAAAATATATTAACACATAAATAAAAACTATAATATTTTTATGACATACCACATATACACTTAGTGTTGACGTGGTTGCCAATGTGTAACGCCCTCAAAATTAAACCCGAAACATGACATGCATTACTAAAAGAAAAACAGTATATTATTTAAATCACCAAAGTAATATGGAATAAAACATCAAATAAATGCCCTATGGGCTTACATCTTGCCAAGCCAACACTTGGACACAAATTCATGAGTTCTAACTCAAAACAAATAAAGCCCTAGGCTTGAAAGTTTACATTGTTCAAATAAAATAAATAAAACAAAATAAAACAAGTCTTCCAATTCAATTCCTCACAAGCTAAGTCCTTGGAGGTAGTGAACCACCTGTACCTGAAAAATGAAGTTCCCATATAGGGTGAGCCACAGCCCAATAGAGAAATACTAAACCAAGCATAAGAATTAACTAAAGTATTAGCATCTAATACATGGTTAACACACTATAATCCAGTTACACTTTTTAAGACATGAATGTCTATATTGCCTATGACACATTGTCTATGGCACATCTTACTTTTCATCTATGGCTCAGAACCTAGCCAAATAACTCAACAGGGTTTCATCTTTTATTAACAAAACTTCCAATTCCACAGGAATAACAATTCAAGTTAAACCTAATCACAACAAATACACGAGTTGGTATTATATCAATCATAATCAATTCACTTCCATACTTCCCAATTGACACACATTTTAGTGCTGTATCAATAAAACACTTCAATATAAATAAGCACACATGAAAGTGATGCTAATGGAGTCCATCCCCTATCTCCTCCCAAACAAAAATCCGGTTTAGAGGTCCATCCCCTATCTTCCCCTAAACCGTGGAGTTCATCCCCTATCTCCTCCAAACAAAATCCGGTTTAGAGGTCCATTCCCTATCTTCCCCTAAACCGTGGAGTTCATCCCCTATCTCCTCCAAACATCATGCATATGCAATGAAACATACAAATTGCCATATGCAACACACAATCAATACAAGTAATGTTCTGTATTAATTCAACAGTCAACATATGTGACTAAATTCCAGTTATACCTAAGCAGCATGCAAGGTCTACAACAATCAATGGCTATCCTCCACCGATAGCCCAAAACAGTTATTTCTAAGCGAGAAATAAATATCACAATATATATACATTATCAAATCCACATATGAGTGATTTAATATTCAATTACATCAACCAATCTCAATTTCTCAAATCTCATGAATTTAACCCAATACACAATTTCCCTTTTTAAATTAATTACATGAATTAATCTATGACAAAACCCTAAGATTTCTCCCAGAATTACTAAACCACCCCCCCATATACCGTAACACCAACACTTAGGATTAAACCGTATACAAGGAGTAGGAAATCCCTACCTCAAAGCAATGAACCCAATAGAAGAAGATGAAGATGTTTGCCCAAATGTTAAAGTGCTCCAAATCCAACAATGCTCCGATTAAATGAAAGCCCTCACTCTCCTCTACCTTTTTAATGAAGGAACTAGGTTAGAACGCCCCTAGATAGATCAAACCCAAGGAAAAGATGAGTTGAGAAAGAAGAAACTCGGAACTAGGGTTTTTGGATCAAAAAATGTGAAAAATGACGTTTTAAAACTGCTGCTGCGTTTAAATCTTGGGCGAGGCTCGCTCGGCGAAGACATGGTCGCTCGAGCGACGAACCTAGAAATACTCGCTCGGCGAAGAAAAGCTCGCCGAGCCAAGAACTCGATGCCAGTGCGCAGCGAAGCATGCTCGAGCCAGAATGCTCGCTCGGCGAAGAACTCGAAACATACAACTCGCCGCTTGGCGAAGAAAGCTCGCTCGAGCGAAAACACTCTGCTCTCTGGTCTATACTAGACGCAATCTCTCGCTCGAGCGAAGAAATCCTGGCTCGAGCCACTAGAAACAAAACTCAACCCTCGCTCGAGCGACCAAACCCCCGCTCGGGCGACCAACTCAAAAACTGGACAGCAAGATTTGATTTCCGAACCCAACCAACCTGAAACAAACCTGCCCAACACATCCTATAACTCAATTGAGGAATTAGAGAACAACAAATATAACAACAGAATCCGCGGAACGTAAGTCCGGATACAATAATCAAATGGGAAAAAGACCGGGGTCGCTATACAATGTAACATTTTTAAATATTTATTATTAAAAAATATATTAATAAATTAACTTTTAAAATAATATTTTTATACTATCATATTCTTAAAATAGAGGGAGGGAGTGAGACAGAGATGAAGCCATACTTGTGTTGGAAAATAATAATTTTTGACAATTTTAATGCAAAATTAAAGTGGGATCTAACTGTTAGTTGAGATAAATCCAAGTAATTTTGTATTTATTATTTTTTTATTTTTTTTGATTGGCAAAATAAAATATATTGATGCATCAAATTAAAGTACAATATAAAAAGATACATAAACAAAAAATAAATAAATAAAAAGCAATGAATGGAGCATTAAACTTTATAGTAAGACCAACAAGATTGGCCGAGGCAGCTAATGCAAAAAGAATAAGTTGAAATCATTGAGTTTTGGATGAAAAATTATTTTATAAAGTGGGTCTCATGAAGTGGAGTTTGAAGTTTGGGTTTGGGCTTAGACTTGAACTGGGCTGGACTTAGATTGTGCAAGTGTATGTGGGGTGATTCTATTTACACCCAAATAATAACTCAGTACGTTCAACTAAAATTTTGAAATTTTAGTTCATGTTGTACCCTAACGTAAATTTATTAATAATAAAAATATATAATAAATTTTTTTTTTCTCATGGTACACCTAACAATTTATACATATTCTTTATATTCAACTATTTTTGTCTTATTCACCAAATTTCAATTATTTTCTTTTCATCTTCTTCATCACTCCAAAATTTCAATTCACCTCACCAAAACTCATTATCATCACCAACATCATTATTTCTTCTCCTCTCTCTCTCTCTCTCTCTCTTTACAA
This sequence comes from Camellia lanceoleosa, assembly GCA_025200525.1. Classification (NCBI taxonomy): domain Eukaryota; kingdom Viridiplantae; phylum Streptophyta; class Magnoliopsida; order Ericales; family Theaceae; genus Camellia; species Camellia lanceoleosa. The sequence goes on from CM045764.1 coordinate 31,510,385, forward strand.
ACCCACAAACCTTCCTCGTATGTGAACAAAAGGAATAACTCTATTTAGAAATCTATTCAAGGGTTTTTGAATTAAATTTTTTTTTTTTTTTGGGATCAAAATTATAGAATAAATCTTATTGATAAAAAATGAAAAAACCATCAAGATTAGCAAACATCTTTCTCCAAAGAGGAGTAAAGCTAAAAAGGAGGTCTGAACTCCTATGTAAGAGTACCTGACAAACTCACCCAACATCTTGCCAAACAATGTGCTACACCATTAGTTCACCATTGGGCGTATTTAATGATTTTTTGAGTGCAAATAGAATCCTTCCATTGTTGTTCGGACTTTTAGATCTGAACAAAGTCAACATGTTCGGATATGAAAGTCCAAACCAAACAATATTGTTCGGCATTGTAAGTCCGAACATGGTGACTTTATTGTTATTTGAGTGTACCTTGAAGGGTAATTTAGAAAAAATTATAGGGCATACTGAGAGTAACATAAAACCCTAAATAATTGAATGGAGTGTATTGAGAAATTGAGAGTATTTAATTTTTATTTTTATTTTTATTTTTTTTGGTGTAAATAGAATCCCCTGTGCATGTGCTGAGTTTGGAAGATTCTATTTACACCCAAAAAAATCTTTAAGTGAGCCCAATTTTTCAACCTATTAAATAATTTAGGGTTACAATTTATTCTTAGTATACCCTATTTTTCCCTCTCAAATTAACCTTTTGAGGTACACCCAAATAAAACAAATTACAAAATTCAAATTACTTGTGAAAAACTGTTCACGTACATACATTGAATACGATTAGGAAATCTGACACTAGCGAAGACAGCACCGGCGAAGGAGGACAATGAATATTCAACCTATTTTTCATCATTATTGTTTAGACTTTTAGAACTGAATAAAGTGAATTTGTTTGGTTCTGAAAATCCAAACAATAATAATGAAAACTAGGTTGAATATTCACTTTTATGTAAAAAAAAAAAAAAAAAAAAGGGGTTAATTACACTAATAGTCCCTATAGTTTGGGACTTGTGTCACTTTAATCCCTGACTTTTCAATTGTGACACATTTGACCCTGAATTTTGAATCCTGTTCCAAACAAGGACAATTGAAAATATCATTAAATTTTTCAAGGGTAAAATTGTCAATTTGATAAAATATAAACTAATTTGACAAAAATAAATGTCAAAAAAATATTTTAAATTTTTTTAAAATTATTTTTGTCCACCAATGATAAAATTATATAAAATTAATAAAAATTACATGATTAATTTTTTTAAATTAATTTTACATGATCATCATCCAAACACATAATAAAAATTAATTTGGTAAAATAAATAAATAAAAGTCTAAAAGATTTATCAATTTTACATAATTTTATTTTTAGCAGGTAGAAATAATTTTTAAAAATTCAAAAACATTTGTTTGACAGTTATTTTTGTCAAATTAGCTTATATTTTATCAAATTGACAATTTTACCCTTGAAAAATCTAATTATATATTCAATTGTCCTTATTTGAAACAAAATTCAAAATTCAGGGTCAAATGTGTCACAATTAAAAAGTCAGGGACCAAAGTGACACAAGCCCCAAACTATAGGGTCTATTTGTGTAATTTGCCCAAAAAAAAACATAGAATTCAATAATTGTACTTTGATATTTATGTGAATATTTACCTCATCTTTGATGGGTTGTTTCAAAAAACTATTTTGATTATTACTTTCATCCATTGTTTGATTTTATTCAATCTTTCTTCTATTTACAAGTAACAATATAATAAAAAACAATGATGTTGATGATAATGGTGAGTTTTGGTGGGGTGGATTAAAGTTTTGGGTAAGAAAGACGAAAAAGAAGAGAAAATAATTGAATATTGCGAAAGGATATGAAGAGATTTGAATAGGAATAATACGTATAATTAATTAGAGTGTACCATTAGGAAAAAAAAATATTTTATTCTAATGTTTAATATCTGTTGTCCTTAGTAGTAAATTCACATTGAGGTATCATAGGAATTAAAATTTTAAAATTTGAATTGAGCGTACTGAGATAATTTTTGGGTTCAAATAGAATGGCCCGTTGAGTTTGGACTTGGACTTAGTCTTGGGCATGGGCTAGGCTATGTTGTGCTGCACTGGGCTTGGTTTATGCATGTGTTTTGATATTGGGCCTGGATCGAGTTGTGGCCCAACACCCATATCCATTTTGTGATCCATCTTATTTGAATTCTCAAAATGATGCATTATATACACATTATGATATTTATATAATGCACATGGGGTTTTTAACCTTTGTTATTCCAACCCTAATGGCTAGAGTTGATGGCCTTGGTCAATGACAATTTGATGCCAAGTTGATGATAGCCTTCATGGTTGGGGAATTCCCTATAAGTATAAAAGTGGTATTTCCGCTTCAATTTTGAGATGAAAAGATGGAGATGATTTTTACACCAAAAAATTTCTAGAATTTTTCATCTTTTTTTTGCTAGCCATTTTTCTTTGGTTCTTGTTAGAGAGAGTACTTCTAATGTTTAAGTTCTCTGGAGCTACTTTAGTGAGTGCTACTGTAGCAGACGTTCAACCGTTCATCTTGGGAAACAGATGCCAGTAGACCTTTAGCACTACAAGTGAGACGGCAAATCTGTTTTAAGGACACCGTGTAAAACACGGGCCTCGATTTGCATCCCTTATCATTTGTTCTTCAATTTTTCAGAATTAATTTTATTTTGACGAGTTCTAATTTTTATTAATCCATGTTACTAATTTGTTCTAATAATCTGGTTTATTCAAATTCCATGTTGTAATCTAGTTCGATTATGTATTTTCAGTTTTTGTAGTTCATTCTCCAATTCTATATGTTATTTTATTTTATTTGTAAATAAAAACAAGAATACTTTATCTTCCCTATTTTATTTTACCTAATTTATTTTTGAATTATTATAGAAAATACCAACAACTTGATCTTTGGAGGATTGATTGTTGAAGGGATGGAGAATGAAATTTGATAGAGAAAGTTTTTCCTACCTTCCAATGGTAGCTACATATAGAGAGTGAACGGAGAGGGATGGAAAGGGAATGAGGGGTTTAAAATGCCTATAGTTTTGCATAGCCTGTTGAAGGCCATAAATTGCAACTCCAATAGGCAAAATGTCTCAAATGCTCAATTTACCACCTCTCTTAGAATGGCTTTTATACTCGTATTGTATTGAGAGTGGGACAAATAGATTGGTGCCGATATTGGTGATGGAGCTAGTTAATTTTGTAATTTTAAAAAATAAAATGTAAGATGGGGAAATAAATGTTAAGTTTAATATTTTAGTGTCTTATTTTTATTATTATAGGAATATATATATATACACATAAATATTTTTAATAAATATAATTAGGGCAGGGCAGGAAGAGAGAAGCAAAACTTATCCCCCCATACTTTCATATCGGGGCGTGGTGGAAAATAAATGGATGAATTTCAATCAATATTGTAGGCAAGATCAATTAAATTGAATTTGATAAAAATAGAAAGATCAAAGTGGGGATGATGTTAATGAGTGAAAAAAATTGTCACACTTCATCAAGGTCAAATAGACAGATACAAGGAAGGGTGACAATATAATTTGACTTAAAATATAAAGGTTGATTGTTACAATTAAAAATAAAAAGTGAAATAATTTTTATTTTAAATTTTTTATTTCGGCCACAAAGTAAGATATTAGTAAGTTAGCAGAGTTAGATTAGATTACTACAATAAATCAATGTCATTCCATTGATTCAAGGAGATTTTGGCCATAGCCCCTTCTTCACAAGAAGTTATTGTGAAAAGGATAGGTAAAAACAATTTTCATGCAGGAGGTCCTTTCGTTGAACAAATGGAAGTTAGATAACATAAATACCATTATATATGTATAATGATTTCAAGTTAAAGGTATAATGTAACTTTTGATTCAAACTTATTTTTGAAACTTCAACGTAGTGTTTTGGTAAAGTTTTCTAAATATGATTTTAGAATAGAATTGTATTTTGAGTTTTTGAATTTTGGAATTATGATTTGAGTGTGAAATTTTATTTGGTTATGAGTTTTGAATTGAGTTTTGAGTTTTTGAAATTAGAAAAGTTATTTGATTAAAAAACTTACAACTCATAACCAAATACACAACCCAAAATTCTATTCAAAGCTCATATAAAAATTTAAAAATTTTCTAAAATATTTTTTATTTACAATATAAAAATAACAGGTGCAAGAAAAAAAAAAAAAAAAAAAAAAAAAAAAAAAACTGAACACTGTTCCGATCAACCAGCCAATCAACTGGCCGGATGTCCGGGAGGATGACTGGGTTAGCCAAATTTTCCCGCCTTGAAAGGAGTTTTCAAAAGTGGGTGTGGAATTATAATTTGAAAGCTCAAAACAAACACCACACTCAAATCAGTGGGTGGAAATGTGTTTAGAACACCTAACCAAAAACAACCGAAAATTTCATAATTCTTTATATAATTGTCTAATTTTAACAAAATTGATATTTTTTGAATTATTTCATTGAGATCTATTAAATAATATTCATGTTAGATATGAAATTCAAAAAAAAAAATTACAGTAAAATTTTATTGTCCAAACTACTCTTAACAGATTAAAAATTTATTGATGTTAACAGTAAAATTTTACTAACTAAATTTTAGCATTTAAATATTTAAATTTTATCTTCATCACTGAACATCACACTTACTACAACAATTATCATTAGCAAAATTTTACAATTACTATTACTAGAAAAAATTATTAAACTATCAGATCTAAGATCTCTAACATCAAATTTGTTTAAACTAGAGTAAAATTTTACTGTTTGAAAACAGAGCATTGTGAGAAGATGAAGAAGAAGAATAAGAAGAAGAAGAGAAAGAGAAAGAGAGAGCATAGATTTGAGTGATTGATCTTAGATCCGATGTCGTCAATCTCAAATCTTAGATGGTGAAGGTGAACAGTGAAAATGGTGGTTGCCAGTGGTAGATCTAACATAGTGATATCGGTGGCGAACCATAGAGGCGATGAGTAGCAATGGCGAATGAGACGTTGGAAAGAGAGTTTGTAACAACCCCGACCCATGATTAACTATTAAGCCATAATTAAGTATGCCAAATAAGTAATTAAGATAAAATCATGAGTTAGTTACATGTGCATTGCATTATTTGTGTTTATATCTGTCTGCTGTTGAAATATCTGTTTGTGTTTCTGCTTTACTCTGCAAATTGAAGGCCTTATCGACATCCGATCATGAAATTGACTTGGTATATGTGTTATTTAGAATTTTTAGAATATTATGGTAGGTTCAATTGAAATTCGATTCAGAACGAATTAATTAAGATTAAATGATGTGAATTAGTTACCTTAAGTTCAGCTTAATTAAATACCACTAATCAAGCCTATATAAGGCTTAAGTTGATTTTAGAACCTCTCTCGCACTCCCATTTCATCATTCTTGAGGCTCAAACGTGAGAGAGAAAGGGAAAGAGAAGACTTGAACTCAATTAAGGAGAATTGAAGAGAATTTGAGGGAATTGAAGAAGACTTAGGAGAATTAAGCTTCCACACTTGTGAACTCAAGCTTAAGGTAAGAATTTAACCCATGAATTAAGTGTTTGGCTCAATAAGAGGATGAGTTCAAGAGAATTGAAAGAGTAAATACAAAAATTAAGCTTAGATAATAGAATTGAGCATAGTGCATGTACGCATACATTTTCATGACAATTTGAGTTTGAATTTCAAGCAAATCTCACATGCATGTGTCTATCTTACCTTTATTTTGAGAATCCATCTTGTTTGATGCCATTTTATATCAATTGATCATGTTTTGGAGACTTTGAAGTCAAGTTAATGTATACATGTTAAGGGTTCAAAGTTTTAAGTTTTGTTTTGTACAATTGGCAAAGCTTTAGGCCTTGATTTCATGAAATGATCTTTAATTCTCCATGTTTTACAAGTTTCCAAGTGTTTTCTCAACTTTTGAGTCCCAATGATGAGTTTTGAGGCTTTAAATTCGAAGTTTGCATCATGTACAGCAATCTAGAAATTCCAGATTCTGTCTCTTCGCTTGAGCAACAGAACCTGCGCTCAAACGACACCTCTGTGTTTTGCACCTCCGCTCGAGTAACCAAAAGTTGGCTCAAGCATAAAATGCATGCTCTTAAAAGTTCATATGTTTTGCAGATCGCTCGATCGATAAGAGTTGCGCTTGAGTGAGGACCTCAATCCTACGCTCGAGCGATCGTCAAGCAGAGAATTCACATAACTAGTACTTTTGCAAAGTTTACAGATCGCCCGAGCGAAGGAAGTTACGATCAAGCGACCACTCATATTTTTGACCTTCCGCTCGAGCGACGAAAGTTACGCTTGAGTGAGGACCTTGTTTTTAACATATTTGCCTAAGTGTTTTCAAGGGCATTTTGGCATCATCATCGCATCCTAGGCATTCCTAGGCTATATTTAAAACATAATGATGAGAATAAGGACTAGAAATACACTAGGAACGAAATAGAATGAGTTAACGAATTCCGAGTGTGTGTTTCAATGTGTGTGTCTGTTATGTTTATGTAGGTCACACGCCATCTATTTTGTCTGCTCTGCAAGTGAAGCCATCTGTGAGTAATAACTCTATAAAGTTATGTTTCACTTTAATTATTTTCTAATGATATAAAATAATCAATTTTCTGAAATGCTATGTTTTGTATGAATGAATGATTGTCCAAGTTTCTGAAATATATTTGTGACATCCTTAGCACATGGTTCTTGCCTGAATGTAACAATACAGTGGTCTATAAGCACAAGGCCCTTGTCCAGGGATAATAATATCGTAGTCTCATGGCCCTTTCCCGGGAGTAACAATACCATGGCTCAAGTACGTTACAAGTTCCTGGTACCAGAGGTTCCTTTATGGAACTGACAAGTATGACCCTTAATGCTCTGTATTTGATCTATTAGCACTATTGGATGTACCACATATGATCAAGTATGAACTCTGAATTCTGTATATGATTCGAACAAGAATATGAACGTGAATCTGTTTCTATTTTCTGAATTATTATGGGACATCATTCATTCAACCCTTTACTCTGTTATTATTCACTGGGCTTTCACTCAATATTTATATTATATATGTAGGTGAGTAGGCGCGTAACCAGGCCTAAACTGTTGCCTAGAGAGTTTTGCTTTGTTAGCCAGCCACTGTGCCTCCTTGGTAGGTTCCTATCTAAGAAGTCAATTTTGTGAATCATGTGAAAGATGTTTTGTTTTGTTTTTGACCATCTGCAGATAGGGCTAAGTCCCTTATGATACTATTTGTATGGTGATGCATGACATATGGAAGTTGACACTATTTATATTGTGACACCCCAAAAATCGGGAATATCAGATAATATATTAACAAATAAATATAGGGTTTACCTAAGATTACAAGAGTAGGAAATGTCACTAATGAGTAGGGATGTAAGAAAAACCGAAAAAACCGACTAAACCGATCGAACCGGATTGAACTGATCATATTTGGTCGGTTTTTTAATATGAATTGGTCTGTTCGGTTTTGAAAATTAATTTTTTTCGATTTTCGGTTCGGTACCGGTTTTGATATACTATACACCGATTTGCACCGAAACCGACCGAATATATTTACATATAATATATATTAAATGTATAATGAATATTTTGACTCTATTTGATAGACTTGTGGTTTAGACTTATGGGATGATTGTTTTAAGTTTTGGTTTTGTTTTGATGTCAAGACTTTGGTTCTGAAATTATATTTTGTTTTTAATTCTAATTCAGTAAAAGTTTCAAGCCTTAGTATTTCTTAATTTTTTTATTTGTATTTTTGTGAATGGTTAGATTAGATATGGTTAAAATTGTGTACAAATGGCTAATTTAATATTTTTATATAAATTATTTATTATATTACAAATTTAAGAGATGAGTTAATTTTGAAAGTACTTAATCACTTAAACCGATTAAACCGAACCGTTTGAATTGGTGCGGTTTGGTGCAGTTTGATAAATAATTTGGTCTGTATTGGTTTTCAATATAATAAAACCGACATTATCGGTTCGGTGTAAAATTTCACCTAAACACCGACCGTCCTGAACCGATTACATCCCTACTAATGAGTCATTTGGTTAATAACCAAGTAAGATTCTAGGAAGGTCAGAGGAGTCAATATAGCCTCCCTTTTAAGTCCAACCACCTTAGATAGCAAAACTACCTTTTTGACAAATCTTGACAAGTATTAACACAAAACCTACATGAGTTGACAGAGTGTACAAATAGGTTACAAATGATATACATATTAATTTACAAAACAGGTCTTAATTACAACAAGGATTAATCACTTACAAACTCAAAATGTTTTTACATAACTAGTTCTTAACTCTCATAAGATAGCCATACATCTTCAAATACTTCAACTTTGCCTTCGACCGGTCTAATAGTCTTCAATATCTGGCATGAAACGCCATGAGCTTTGAATACCTAGTAAACGCACACACACCCCGTCCCTTTTTCCCAATCCAATACACCATCACAATTATAATAAGCAAGTAATGAAGCATGATAATCATTCAATAATAAAGGATTACAAGGTTAGATGTTAGTAATCTAGAAATCCCCTAAAGAGATTTCATCCTCCCAACCACAAGAATTGGACTCAGATTATTCAGTATGCCCCTACTTTTGCTGCTTTGCAGACTTTACCCCAGATGCCTACCAACAGTTATATACAGAGTAGCACCAATCGAGGACCTCAAAAGAGATGGTAAATAAGGGTCTTGCCCATAACCTCCTCCAACCTTATCCATCATAAACACTTAGGGTTCGAATACAATCGATCCATTCAAGGGTTCTGATACAACCACTTGTGCAAGACTTCAACTTTCAAAATAGAACATGTCCCTCTAAACGATTCAATTCAAACATAATCTTATCTCATAACAATATTCATGTGATTGAAACCCCATTAGCCATCCCATTAAGTTTTTCGTTTAGATTAATGTTTTAAGTTAGTTAGCACGAGCAAATAACAAAGAATAAATTTGCATAAGTATGAGCATCCTCAAGGGACTAAAATAAAAGGTATATAACCACAACACATGAAATATTATACCAAGACATGATCATATATTAATAAACATATTCATGAACACATGAGCATAAAATACCAATGCTAAACAAAATTTCCAGATTTAGTACCACTTAAAGACTAACATCGAAAGAGCTATTTCAGATTTTTCCTAAACTCGGCCTTTTTATGGTTTGTATAGAATTCAATCTAGTTTTCAGAACATGTATCAAAAATGGAATAACTTTTCTAGATTTTTAGTTATTTAAGAAACACTCTAGCGCTATCCAGATTTGTCAATCGTTACAAAAATCAAATTTTCTTACAAACCGCTCACTCTTTTTCAATGAAACCAATTTTCGTTGAAAGCTAATTCCTTAAGGAAGATTTTGACATAAAAACAAGGTCCATAATATTCTTCTACATTTGTCTAGAATTTTCGAAAGTTGGCTGTAAAACAGATTTTTCTGGTACAGTTCTTGAAATAAGAAGTTAGTAAGGAAAGAGGTAAACTAGGGGAAATTTTCCACTTCTCTTGTGATGAAAACGTGCTAAATAATATGTATTAAACTCAAAAATTTAAGGTGCAGATGTGCCTTTAGAAATTTTGAGAGATTGATATGGAAATAGGTAGTCTTATACCGATTAAGAGAAATACAAGAGGGATAGAATCAAGGCTCAGTTCCTTTTATTTTTAACACAAGAATACCATCAAAACACATCTGAAATGAATGTTTAAAACTTTTAAGAGCATGTATTTGAAAGGAAAAATAAGAGAGTTGTGTTGTGGCTTACTTAAGGCTTGTTGGAAATGCTAACAAACTACTATTCCTCTCTTGTCTTCCACCAAGCTCACCTTCCTCCCTCTCTTTCTTTCTCTCAACTGAATATGTAGTGTGTGAGTGTGTTTTGTGCTCAAAAGGTGGAGATGAGTGGTATATTTATAGAAGAAAAAAAATGATAAAAAGCCTATTTTGCCCTTGGTTCCAATTCAATTGAATAGTTCTTTGATTTAGTTTCAATGTAATGGAATGAGGGCTGATTAGGACCTTAATTATGTACTTAAACAAGTTCTAGTTAGGGTTATGTTTAATTGGAACTAACCTAGTTACAAGTACAAGACAAATTTCCTTGAATTATGGTACCAATGTCAAATTTTCCTCCATGAATCATGCAATGTTGTTTCCAAAAGTATACTACAAGTGTATATGCTAGGGTGGTTGGCCATGTGATATAGATTTGAGGGTCTTTTCTCGTTTATTTATATATATACATATTGTAGATATTTTGAAAAAAGATTATAACATTGGGGGTGTGCTTTTATATGTATAAAGAATGATTTGGGCTCAAAATGTAATTAAAATAAAATGTGTGGGTTTAGAATTGATTAGAACATCTATTTCAAGTGTAGTATTAATTAAAATAATGTTAGGAAAAATAATTTGGTTCAAATGATCTTACTTTGAATTAACAGACACAACCGAATGAAAATGATAAAAATCAAAAATTAGAATTTAAAGCTACTAATCTAAAATTTGAGAGTTAAATAATTAATACTAGAGTGTTAGAAATAATTTCTAAGTTAACGAGATTGATTAGGGTTTGTACGGGTTCATCCGTGATACGTTTTCAGTTCTAGCGTTAATTTTGCGAATAAACAGGGAATTAAGGGCTTTTATTATAATAATTCAAAAGGAAGGGTCATACTAGGATTTACAAAATTTAGGGGTCTATATATATATATGTATGATTTAAATTTTATGTCCCATGTACGCCTGCACAGTTCTATAGACATTGTATTTTGTATATTTGTTTATGCAGCCCCTTATATTTTGTGATTCTATTCAGAGGCCTTTGGTAATCTAAGGATTACTGGTTAGTTACGATGTTAAACATATAAAGGCGGGTTTGGGTCGTGACAGAGTTCCACGATGTGCGACGACAGGGGGTGGAGAAGGTGCAAAGAGAGATAGATTTTGATAGAAAATGAGAGATTGTAAAAATATAATGAGTTGTGGGCAAAAATGTCTAAAAAAAATTAATTTGTCATTTTCACAATAAAAATATGAGATGAAAGATCTTAAACCATTAAAATTTTTTGACTTGGACTTTTCACAAGATGTAATCCATTTGAGGGACTTTTAGCAATTCCTTGATTGGAATATGAGATTTCACCTTAAATGTCTCTCTGTGACCACTTAAGCCACAACCCCGTATCAACCAAAACCATTCATAAATTCAAATTATAGAAGATTTTGTACATCTAATTTTTTTTAAATTTTGTAATAACGATAGTCTTATACACTGAAACTAACAGTGCCCTTTCCTTTTACGCATAGTTTGGCATCTAATTAAAGAAATTTACCTCTTTTTTTTTCAAATATTTTTTTATCTTTAGTATTTCTTTTTTTTTTTATTCGATTTATCAATGTGACCGATATTTTAAACACTCCTACTTTAAGCCGTAAGGTATGGAATTTGAGGAAAGAAATCCGCAAAAGAATTAGTTGATTCTTATACTGAATTTCCTAGTGAGTTCGTAGAGGTGCCAACCAAACAACGTACAAACAAACCCAATACGAATATATGGGCCTTTAGAATATAAGACAAAATTTGTGCTGAATTCAAAGGAGAGTGCCAAATGCAGTGTCACTAATTTTCACAACTTTTAGTGCCTTTTGTGTTCCTAAACAGCAGCTTGGACTTTTATATTATTATTTGTTTAGAATAAGTCGAATAGAAAAGATTCGAAAAACTTTCTTTTTGGGGGTATATTTCGAAAATTCAAGAACTCAATCCTATAGATATATAAAATATAGAATCTTCAATGCTAACACGAAAAGGAAGAAAATTGATACTTAAAGTGAGTAAACAAAATTTCATGTCCGATCTCATTGAGACGCATAGAATTTTGTTAAAAAGCAGCAATGGAGTTGACAGTCTTGCAAGATTCTCATGTTGAAATGCAGTTCCTCCTTAGTTGTTTCTTGTGTTCTTTTTGTTTTGATTTCGGTCTATATTGTTTTGAAAAAAAGGTTTATTTGGATTCGTTTGAGAATTAATTTTTTGGTAATTTTTTATCAATTTATGAGAAGATGTATAAAAAATGGAGAGAATAAGTAGAATTTTTATAATGATTTTTTGACTTTTTAATTAACATTGTGTCTTCCTAAACACCAGAATGACTTTTTCAGCCTTTTTTTTTCTTCTTAAAAAATAGTACGCTACGTTGGTTCAGCTTCAAAAATAAAATTCAAATATGAGACAAAATTATTTAGATTTCAACTAAAATAAACTTACGTAGATTTTGGGAAACTAAAAAAATTATTTTTTTTATTTATTTATAAATACACAAAGTAGCATTGGAATAATGAGATATTTTTCAACATGTGGGTTATTCATCCCGAGGTGGATCATATTCCACCTAATAATGTTTGAATTCACCTTTAAGAAAACCATGCAAATTAAACCAATACCTTTAGGTAGAGTTTGGCTTCGTGCAAGCATACTTTAAAAAATGTCAAGATTCACCGCCGAGCATCAAAAGAAAATTAGGCTCCGCGGGCCAGATATGTGGATTCTCTGCAATCATCTTATGATAATATTTTAATAATTAATGTTTCATGTTTAAGCAAAACTACACATTTTGAAATATACGGTTTTAATGCCATTTTTAATTTTATTTTTAAATCTAAGTTGTTAAATTATATATTTTATTGACGTATTTTGATGTAATAAAAAATAGAACAAGAACTTTGCATGAAAAAAAATTATGACCAAAAACCCTTATTCAAGGAGAAGTTATTTGGTGATTTTAAAGCACAGTCACGTGGTACCTTAGGTATGTTGTAATTAGTAAAAAATATAAAACTCACAATTTTATGTTAGATAATTAAAAAATAATAGGTACATAGTGATTTGTTACTGGTCACTATATGATACCCTGAACCATGATATAATTTTTCTTATTGGGCCAATAATCATCACCGTGCAAAAATTGAAGACTGCTTGTCATCTAAAGTAATGATATGAGACTTCATTTGAAAATAGATTATTTTAGTAATTTTTTAGTTTTTTTATTAAAATATGAGATTAAAAAAATTAGTATGTTTAGAATGACTTTTTAATTTTTTACGAAAAGATATGCAAAAAGAAAAAAAAAATGATAGATAATTTTTAACTTTTTGGTATAATTTATTAGTTTTTTTTTTTAATCTTTTTAGTGATTTTATTTATTTATTTTTATACTAAAATTGAATGTTGCCTAACGAGTTGGAGTTGTAAGTTTAAATATAAAAAATTATTTTGTGTCCATGATTATGTCATAGATTAATTATTAGGGTAAATTAATTTCTCTTAAAATTTGAAAAAATATGATAAGTCTCACAAATTTAATATAATTATATTACATTTTTTTAAGTTTGTAATTCACATGACACTTAGGCCAAGTTTGGAAAGATTAAATAAGTGTATTTTTTGACTTTTTATGAAATATGAGTTGGATTTGGGTTGGGTTTGAAGTGATGTGTTAGAGAAGTGATATGATTTAAATAAGATGATGTGACTTAAATAGGATAATGACTTTTTGACTTTTTAAATTTTTTTGAGGATGCCAAACTTGGCCTTAATCTCATTGTCATTGAAAATTCATTAGTCATATGGATAAAAAAAAATATAATGTTGTCATCTTTTTTTACATTGAAATGTATATTTTATATTATTTATTTTTGTGTGTTCACATCATTTACATTATTTTTGGACTCTTTAGCTTTACTAAAAGGAAGGTAAGTATAATTAGGGGAGGGGGAGGTGTTGTTATAACACTGTGTTGTGATGCCCCGATTGAGGTTTATCTCAATTATATTTTCTTGATTCAAATCATTCATATGATAGAGTTCATCAAATGTATCATCCATACAAAAAATAAAATTAATTGGATATGCGGAACTCCAAGATTGAACACTAATTATTTTTTTATAAAATTATCATAATTGTACTAACTGTTTATTTTATTTTTTTAAAACATAAATGTAGTCTTGACTAAATATATCTAATTAACTTGATTCTTTTCATATATGATTTAGTCGACGAACCCTATAATATAAATTTTTCAAATCATCGAAATAGAATTGGAAAATGCCCCCCACAGACTATATCACAGTGTCGTGCCTACCCTCCCTATGTTCATGTACCTATATAAAAAATAGACAAATTTATTATATATCTTTTTTTCAAGTCTCAAGAGAGAGAGAATTAGTGTATCTTATCCTAAATATTAATTCTATTTTTCGTATCCGCAAATTACATTTATTTTTTCGTATCCGCAAATTACATTTATTGTGTGACACTACTTGAGAATCTATTATAAGTATGGAATAATTTTTTATGTTTTTTAGGTGAGAATAACTTCTTTAAATTGCAAAGGTGTTGTGCAGTTGTCATTTGGCGATGGACATCACACTAAATATTGATAAATATAAAAATAGTTTCGTGGTGTAATAAGATTGATAAATTTAAAATTAAAAGAAATAGTATAAACATAAAAAAATTTCTATAAAAATTAAGATTAAAATGATGTGAAAGTAGTATATATATATTATATTTCGAGATACATCTATGAGTGTTAAGTTATTAAATAGGCAGATTATAAAGAGTCATGTTAATTTTAATGAAAATTTTACTTAAAATTTTTATTTGTGTATCATTTTTGTAAGTAAGAAAATATAACAGTACGTACTTGTAACACCAATAACCACAATACTAATACACACACACACACACCAAAAAAAAAAGTCTCATACTACCAAATGGTATTGACGCGTACTTAAGGCGAACTCCCCACCATAATCTATTGGGCCACGTGGAACGCTCTACCTGAGCAGTTAGTTCTATTTTTCTCAAATATGCCAGCTCTAAAAGTATTTTTGCTGAGCTAACCTCTAACTGACTTCCTAGCTCAGCCGAAACCATTATGGGATTAAGGATCAACCTGCTTGAAAATCTTCAGCTCGGTCATATATGATGGGCTTATCTTTGACTCAACCTGGCTCATAAGCGAGACACGATTCATGGTATGACTTGGTCCGTGCATAACCCTATCCAAGCTTGCGACTCAAACTTGGCCTAGCTTGGCTTACCGTGAAAATAAGTACAGCTAGATTTGGGTCTTACACTTCTCCGGTTCTTGCTTACAGCCCAGGCCCTTCCTAGCCTAACACAACATCACAGCCCCATGGGTTTAGCTCAAACCATTTGTTCGGCACAAATTGCCCTCACAATTGCCCCTTAATTCCGTTTGTTTAAACATAACTGGGATTACCTCTCTTTACCAAGCAAAATTCTTGCCCAGTTCTTGAGTCTGGCTGACCTAATC
Source organism: Camellia lanceoleosa (assembly GCA_025200525.1). NCBI lineage: Eukaryota > Viridiplantae > Streptophyta > Magnoliopsida > Ericales > Theaceae > Camellia > Camellia lanceoleosa. The sequence continues at coordinate 31,525,837 of CM045764.1, forward strand.
CTGTAATCATCTAACCTTTTTGCCTACCACGCCGACTGCCCATCACATCCTGGACACATGTCACGCCTTCATCGGTTCCGTACAACTATCCTAACATCTGCATGAGTCCCCAAATTTAAAAAATAAGCACGTTTTCCCCATCGCCTATGTTAGGTTTTATTATTGGCAATCCCATTTGACAAGGATTTCTTTAAGAAATTAATTTTCTTCCAAAACTAGGATTACTTTTGGATTTTTATAAGTGATTGGATTTCTTCCAAAACTAGGATTACTTTTGGATTTTCTATAAATAGTTGGTTTTCTCCCAAAACTATTTAATTCCTCCAGATCTTCTTTTTGGTTCTTAAGGTTTATATCTAGGGATATTTTGTTAGTTTTTTTTGATATTTTATTGAGTATTCAACTCATGGTTTAAAGAGAGTACATCAAAGGTTTTGTTTGTTATATATAAGAGAGAGAGAGTTGTTCTTTAGTGGATTCTGAAGAATTCGAGCCTGAAGCTTCGGTGGATTCTGGAGTGGCTCATCGTAAAGACAATTCCGAGGTGAAGACGGGGTTGGAAGAGGCACATAGAGGTTGGTTCAATTAGGCATAGATTCGCTAGGTAATTGAGAGTATAACTGTGTAATTCCTTTAAATCTTCTTAGTGGATTGTTTTGTGGCTGTTGCCCGTGGTTTTTTAATCATAGTTGGAGGTGTCCAATTGTGGTTTTTTCACGTAAAATTGTTGTGTCAATTTGTCTTGATTGTTTGATTGGGATTGTTATATACTGCTTAAAATTGATACATAATTACAAATCAACATCTAGGGGATTTCTAGATTTTTCAATTGATATCAGAACGGGTCGTTCTATTTTTTTTAAAAAAATTCTTTTAGAACGAAATCTTGTTTGATTTGTGATAATGGATTCAATTCATGAGGAAGAAGAGCTTGAGCAAGCTTATGAAAAGTTGTATAAGGAGTCTCTTAACTTATTCAAATTAAATGACAAACTCACAAAGAAACTCAAAGCATGTAAAAGTGAGAATGTCAAACTTAAGAAGGAGATTTCCGAGGCCAGGATTGATGCCATCAAGATAGCTGATGATCGACAAGCTCTTTGTGCAAAACTATTGACTTGTAAGACAGAGAGGAATGAGCTACAGGAAATCCATACCATGGATGAAGAAAAGATTGAATCTCTCGAGATGTCACAAGTTGCTTTGGAAGAACTAATGATCAAGAAAGAGGAAGAGCTCAAGTGTGTTATGGCTACCATTGGTCTTTGGAACAGAGGGTCAAAGACTTTGGACAATATCATTGGGTCTCAACAAATTTGTTATGACAAAAGTGACATTGGCTTTAGTGGTAAGAAAGAGCAAAAACAGAATGCATCCACATCTCATGATACAAGAACTCAAGGAAAAACAGAACAAAAAATTCAACATAAGGATGGACTTCTCAAACTTGCTAGAGTTGGTAAGGTAAAAGAAAAGAAGGTACATCCTGTACACCCTGTTTTTATTTGTCATCATTGTGGTATGCATGGTCATATTTGCCCTTATTGTTATAAGTTGCATGGGAGAGTGTCTCATAGATATGGAAGAAATTCTAACATCTCATGGGGTAGGAGACACTTCATTGGTCATAAGGAGGTTAAGGGTCATAATAAACCTTGCTATTTTGATTTACTTGAGACCAAACATGAACAGAGGCTATGTTTTCCTAGACCTAGGAATAAGAAGTTAGAAACCATGTCAAGACGGGTTTTCATTGAAAGCAAAGGGAACCACAACGTTAAAACACCACCCAAGAACCGCAATGCTTACAATTTTGTTCATACTAAAACGGTTTGGGTGAGAAAACTTGACTTGTGTTAATTTTTTTATTTGTTTTAGTTTTTGGGTTTCTGTGTGTTTTTTTTTAATGAAAAATGTGTGCATGTGTTTTTATGTCTTGCTTTGTTTAGAAAAAGAAAAAAAATAAAAATCCAAAAAAAAAAGATTTTCTTAGTATGGTTTTGCAAGCTTGAAATTTTTAAGTGGTCCTTGGTACATATTGGAATTGATGAGAATATCCATTATATGTTAATATGTGTGTGCTTTCTTTAGTCATTACTCATTTCGGAGTGTGTGTTCTTTGATTAGTATGTCTCATTTTGTACACACTCTTGGATTAGCAAATATCGGAGTCTTCCGCCTTAGTCATTTTTCTCTATGGACTTCTGGCATGGTATCTTTTGTTTTTCTACAGGAATTGACCGATACTAGTATATCTTGGGTGATGTTGAGTCTTTTAACCACCTTTTATCTTTTTGCATCTCCATGGCTTTCCCCTTTTATTCTTTGCAGTCCAGCCATGAGGAAAAGGCTACCTCAGAGTCACCAATCAGGCCATCCTTATTATATCCATGCTTCTGTGATTCGGTTTCCATACTCTTGAGCGTGTCAGCCGCCAATGAGTGTGCAAAAGAAAGAAAAGAAAAGATGTGCAAAAGAAAGAAAAAAACAATGTGCAAAAGAAAGAAAAGAAAAGATATGCAAAAGAAAGAAAAAAACAATGTGCAAAAGAAAGAAAAGAAAAAGATGTGAAAAAAAAAAGGAAAAAATAAAGGATTCATTGATTGAGGGGGAGCCTCCACCTTTACTCAACAAATATCCCTTGATTCCTAGTGGTTTGACTTTCTTGTATTGTGCTTAGATTCTCTAGTCGGAGGTCCAGCTTTCATATCACTACTAGGCTTTGAATCTTGTGTTTGTCGAATCCCAAAAGTCACACACACACACTTTTATCATGGGATCTATGCTTTTCACATAATGCATCACTTTCTTTTATGAGGAATTTTCTAGAGACTGTGCACATTGTGTTTTCAAGTAATTGTACTTCTTGGATAGTCTTGTGTGTATTAAGGTACTAATCTGAAATTCCTTGTTTGCTCCACCATATTATTTTTTGTCTTTTTCTTCTTGTTCACTGTTTTCAGTGTGTGGTAGTTTTTAGTGAGGGGGAGTTTGGTTTATTGTTACAAAAGTTTGTTCGCATGATCACTTTGATTTGTTTGGTAAGGAAGATTGGCTTTAATTGTTTTGCATGTTGCTTTGCATTCTTGCATGCTCCTGATATTTACATCATCAAATCATTGCTTGTGTGGTTTATGATCATGCTTTAGTTGATTGAGCTTCCTTTGTTAATTCGTGACAAAAAGGTGTTGTTCAGGTTTTCATATTACATGTTCTTAAAATCTCAAAGTCACATCTATTCATGTTTTCCATCTCATGCTTCAAATGCTTCAAGATAATCTAGCCATATGTTTATTGCTTTTTCATATACTCTTGTGAGACTAATAGTTATTTTGGAGATTGTAGCACTAATAGCTATTTTGCAGATCTTAATCTTGAGAAAGAAGTTTGTGTTTGTTGGTTGTAATGGGTTGGGGTGATTAGGATTTTCTATAAATAGTTGGTTTTCTCCCAAAACTATTTAATTCCTCCAGATCTTCTTGTTGGTTCTTAAGGTTTATATCTGGGAATATTTTGTTAGTTTTCTTTGATGTTTTATTGAGTATTCAACTCATGGTTTAAAGAGAGTACATCAAAGGTTTTGTTTGTTATATACAAGAGAGAGAGAGTTGTTCTTCGATGGATTCTGAAGAATTCGAGCCTGAAGCTTCGGTGAATTCTGGAGTGGCTCATCGTAAAGACAATTCCGAGGTGAAGACGGGGTTGGAAGAGGCACATAGAGGTTGGTTCAATTAGGCGTGGATTCGCTAGGTAATTGAGAGTATAACTGTGTAATTCCTTTAAATCTTCTTAGTGGATTGTTTTGTGGCTGTTGCCCGTTGTTTTTTAATCACAGTTGGAGGTGCCCAATTGTGGTTTTTCCACGTAAAATCATTGTGTCGATTTGTCTTGATTGTTTGATTGGGATTATTATATACTGCTTAAAATTGATACATAATTACAAATCAACATCTAGGGGATTTCTAGATTTTTCAGCCTATATATAGGCGATACATATAGTCCAAGAATTTCACTATTCATTTTCTTTCAAGTCTAGGCATCATCTAATGTTGTTGATTTCATAACTTGCTCGGTAATGCAATGATGGGCTATGCCTTTATGTTCGTGCTTGGTTGTTTGGTCCCACCACTTGGAGGATAAATTGCTCTTGACTAAGAATAGAATGGTTGACTACGTATCTTGATCTTAGTGATTGGTTGGTAGAGTTGTGCAAGCAGAGCTTATTCCAACTCTTTTACTCTTTAGCTTGACTGGTGTAATTAGAGATCCCTTAACTCGATCAGCATTAATTTAATTTGCTTCATCGCCATCTTGGTCATGAGTTATTGCTTGGTCACAAACCATTCTGCCTTGACGCTTGATGTCATGGGTTCACCTTTGTTAGGCTTAACTCTAGTGACCTTGCAAATAGACCTTGCAAACGGACTTTGCTAGGCTTGACTCTTGTGACCTTGCAAACGGACCTTGCTAGACTTAACTTTGGCAACCTTGCAAACGAACCTTACAAACAAACCATGCAAATGGACCTTGCGAGGCTTAACTCTGGCGACCTTGCAAACGAACCATGCAAACAAACCTTACGAGGTTTAACTTTGGGGACCTTACAAACAGACCATGCAAACGGACCTTTAACAAGTTGGATTGGACAAATGGTGCTTGGACATTGATCGGGTAAACGGAGCTTGGATGTCGACTGTGCAAACGGCATACAAGTGTCAGTCGAAAAAATGATGCATGATGTTGACCTTGTAGTATGGATAAATATCAAGTTATTGAGATTGATCCTACAACTTTTCCCCTAGTCTAGGCTTTTGCCTTAAACTTACAAAGGCAATGCAGTGACCCAGGCTAAATTGATTGCCCCTAGACCATGTCCTCTACTCGGTTAGAATTCTTTTCGACTGAACAAATCATCAATTTTTCATCGAAAGTTGGTGACAAAATTGGCTCGACAACTTCTGGGCAAGCAAAGTCAAGGCAACTTTTTGACTTACTTCTCAGCGTGCGAAATTGGCTTGCTAACTTCCTTGGCAAGCAAAATCAGCATAACTTCTTGGTAAGCAAAATCAGCTTTGCTCAGCGACTTACTTCTCAGTGAACAAAATCAGCTCGACAACTTACTTTTAGGTGAGCAAAATCAGCTCGGCGAGGAATTCTAAAGTTGACAAGCAAAGTCAGCTCAGTAGGACTTCTTGGCAAGCAAAATTTGCTCACAAGGAATTCTGAAATTGGCGAGCAAAATCAGTTCAAAGTTAGCGAGAAAAATCAACTTGGTAACTCACTTCTTGGCGAGCAAAATTAGCTCGGTAAGACGTCTTGGTGAGCAAAATCATCTCGACAAGGAATTCTAAAGTTGGTGAGCAAAATCAGTTCTGCAAAATCTACTCGACAAAGAATTATAAAATTGGCGAGCAAAATCAACTCGACAAAGAATTATAAAATTGGCGAGCAAAATTGTAATAACCCTCGTACCGATTACTGAATAACCACCGAATTATATACTGATCACTGATAAACTGAACTGCTAATGACTGATAAGTGAACTGGATGAACTACTGAACAAACTGAATGAAACTGAAACTGAAACTGAATAAGTTTGTCTGTTATATTGCATATTGCATCTGTTTGATTGTGTGACTATCTGTTTGAATTCGTATGTTTAAACTGTTAATTGAAGGCCTTATCGGCGGCCGATTTAGAAACCGTTTGGAGTTTTAGGATCAGTAGAATATTTGTGATTTAACAGTATATTTATCCGAAAATTGATTAGGAATGATTAAATTGGATTAAATTGAGTTAATTACGAACTTTGACTTAATTACCGAATTGCCACCTATAGTGGACATTAGTTTAATACCACTATTGAGCCTATACACTTCAAACAAACATTTGATCAGCCTTCTTTCCTTACTCTTAGCCGACCGACTATGGAGAGAGTGAGAGAGAGAGAGAATTGAATTCATTCTTGGTTGAATTGGCTAGAGCTACTTGGAAATTGCTTGAAGGTTGAAGTGTGTATTGCATATTTGAGCTTGTTCATCTTGAATTGGGACTTAGGTAAGAATTACAACCATTCAATTGTTGAGTTATGTTGTCTCTTGCATCTTTCATGCCAAATTGTTGAATTGAGTTCGGTTTTAGTTCATCCATGGTGAATTAAGTTAGAAATAGTGCATGCATGTGTGAATTAGTGAAATTGGAGTTGAATTCATGCTTGAATCATACATGCATGTCCATGTTTACATGATAGTCCATGATTTCATCTCATTTGTCAACTATTGAGCTCTTTAGAGCAAGATTTAAAGATTGAAATTGGTTTGAAACTCATGCATTGCATGTTTTAAAGTGTTCTTGAATTGTTCTTGGAAAATGGTTTGACTTGACTCACCTTTGGGGCTTGAATTCTCAAATTGGCTTTTGAAACTTGTTATTTATTGAGTTGGGATGTATTCCCCAGAATTTGGGCCCAAGAGGTCGAGTTTTGAGTGTTGGAACACTTGGCTTGAGCTTGGAAGGCAAATCTGGAAATTCCAGATTTGGCTTCTTCGCTCGAGCGACCAAGGTTTCCTCTGAGCTACGCTCGAGCGAGATATTGGTGGCTCGAGCGTAAAAATTGAACATCCAAACTTTCTTTGTTTCATCGACCGCTTCGGCGAAGGATTGTTCGCCGGCGAATCCTGATTTTGCAACCTCGCCGGCGAAGGAAGGCTCGCTCGAAGAGACCCTCTTTTAAAGAACTTTTGAAAAGTGCCTTCCAACTGTATTTTTGCATCCTCATCGCATCCTAGGCATTCTTAGGCCTAGTTTAAAGCATCTTAATGAGGATTTAGACATAGAACCACACCGAGGGAATTTAGGGATTTAATTATCATCCTTTCCAACTGTAAACTTAGTGTGTGTTCTATTCTGTTTACTGTTTAGGGTTGGCTACCGGGGACGCGCTCTAGCTGCTATAAGCCTAATCTCTGTGAGTAACAGATGTGTAAAGATATGTTCAAAATGGTTATCTTTTGAATCTTTTACCATTTCTATCGAATCGATATTATTCTTGAATGAATGTATGTCCTATTTCTAATCAGACAGTGGCATCCTTAGCACCTCATTGTTATTGATTCTGAGAGCTCTGTCGGTTTCCTTGTGGAACCATACTGGTTACCGAATGATTGGCCATCATTACTGTTGGGCCTATTAAGGCCCGGTCCTTTTGGACCTACTGTTATAGGCTATTGGATGTACCACATATGACTGATTGATCGAAATACTGAAAGACTGAAACTACTGTTTAATGAATTGATTTCATTACTGTAAGGACATCATTCATAACCTCTTTACACTGTATGTTATTCACTGGGCTTTAGCTCACTGTTTATATATATATGTAGGTGCTCACCACCGCATCGAGCTAGGAGCGTGATTGGTCCCGCTTTGTCACCAAATTTTTGTGCCTCACTGTGAGGTTCCGAGACGCCATGCCATGGCTTGGGGTGTTTTTGTGTCCCCATAGGTCTCCTTCGCTTTTGTATCTTGTTTGTATAGACCGTTCTTGTTATCTGCATCTTGTTATCGAGGGATTGAGTCCGTCTTGAATCAATGTCTGTAATGATTGTATATCTTGTCTGCAGTCAATGCATAAATGTATGAAAAAATGTTTTTGGCATACAGATTAACACAGCTCTATGGACACTAGCTTTTCTTGTTTCCGCCAGCCACGAACTCAGTATTTATCAGATTCTTGATTGGCAGGCCTTTGGTAATCTCGGATTACTGGCCAGTTACGGTGCTAAACCCATAGGGCCGGGTTTGGGTCGTGACAAAAATCAACTCGACAACTTATTTCTTGGCAAGCAAAATCAATTTGGTAAAAAATTTTAAGGTTGGTTAGCAAAATCAGCTCGACAACTTACTTCTTAGCGAGCAAAATCAGCTCGTCAAAGAATTCTAAAATTGGCGAGCAAAATTAGCTCACCAACTCACTTCTTGACAAGCAAAATCAGTTCAGCAAAAAATTCCAAAGTTGAACAAAACACCAACTTTCATTTTGCAAACCAAAATTAGCCCGACAAGGAATTCCAAAATTGATCAAAACCATCAACAAATCTCTTGACGAACAAAATTCGCTCAGCAAGAAATTCCAAAGCTGAACAAAACACTAACTTTTATCTTGCCGAGCAAAATCAACTTGACGCGAAATTCTGATCTTTTTGTTAAAATGATCGTTAATTGTCCCTTGGACCAGGCTAAATCGCTCGGTGGGGCAAAAATACAGTAATTTTCAATAAAGCTATGGAGTGAGGCTTGTGAAAAGTCATTCCAAGAGCTTAAGACTAGATTGACTACCACACCGGTTTTGATAATTCCGAAAAGGGGTTTGAATTACACTGTCTATTATGATGCATCCGGGGATGGACTTGGTTGTGTCTCGATGCAAGAATGAAAAGTTGTGGCCTACGGTTCATGACAATTGAAAACTCATGAGAAAAATTACCCACCCATAATCTTGAATTAGCAGCGGTGATTTTTGCTTTGAAAATTTGGAGGCATTACTTGTACAATAAGAAGTTTGAAGTCTTCTCAGATCATAAGAGTCTAAAGTATTTGTTTTCTCAAAAAGACTTAAATTTACGACAACGGAGGTGGATAGAATTTATGGAGAATTATGATTTTGAGTTACACTATCATCCAGGGAAGGCCAATGTGGTGGCCGATATTTTGAGTCGAAAATCTGTGAGTAGTTTGGCAAGTGTGGCCGTTCGATAATGGGATATGCTAGATGTTATTTGCAAGTTTGATTTGCATTTGGGTGAGTCAGGAGAGAGTACTACCTTGTTTACTTTGAATGCTCAACTTACCTTGGTTAGTAAGGTCATAGAGGCACAACGAGGAGACCGTGATGTGGAATCAATCCGTGTTAATATTTCCAATGGGAAGGAAAAGAAAAGTTTGAATGTTCACTCGGATCTGAGTATACGTTACCTAGACCGTTTGTTTGTACCAGAATCTTGTAGAGAGGAAGTACTTCGAGAGTTTCATCACTCACGCCTTGCAGTACACCTGGGAGGCACTAAAATGTATCATGATCTTAGTCGTCAGTTTTGATGGGGGGTATGAAACGGGATGTCGCTTTATTTGTATCGAAGTGCTTTACTTGTCAACAAATGAAGGCCGAACACCAAAGACCAGCGGGTTTGTTACAACTCTTACCGATAGCCAAGTGGAAATGAGAGCGTGTTATCATGGATTTTGTAGTTGGACTTCCTAGAACATAACGAGGAAATGACGCCGTTTGGGTGATTGTTGATAGGTTGACTAAGTCTACCCATTTCATTCCGATATGCACCAGTGACTCAATTGAACGCTTAGCAGAGTTGTACATTAGAGAGATAGTTCGACTTCATGGAGTCCCTACGACTATTGTGTCGGGTAGGGATCCTTGTTTTACTACCCGGTTATGGCAAAGCCATCAAGAGGCATTGGGAACTAACTTGACTCTTAGCACCGCTTATCATCCTCAAACTGATGGACAGTCGGAATGTACCATTCAGATTTTGGAGAACATGCTTAGAGCTTGTGTCCTTGATTTTAAGGGGCCTTGGGAAAGGCACTTACCATTGATTGAGTTTGCTTACAACAATAGTTACCAAGCTAGTATTGAGATGGCACCATTTGAGGCATTGTATGGCCGACCTTGTAGATCACCGGTTTGTTGGGCTGAAGTGGGTGATGCGCCGTTACTGGGTCCGAAAATTGTTAGAAAGACAACCGAGAAAGTTGTTCTCATTCGGAAGAGGTTAGTTATGGCCCAAAGCCGACAAAAGAGTTATGCCGATAAGAGGAGACGACCTTTATCTTTTGAAGTTAGTGACCATGTGTTTCTAAAAATCTCACCAAGGTGGGGTTTGATGAGATTTGGTAAGAGTGGCAAATTATCTCCAAGGTTCATTAGGCCTTTTGAGATCTTAGAGCAAATTAGAGAAGTGGTATACTGATTAGCTTTACCGCCACAACTTTTGGGAGTTCACAACGTATTTCATGTAGCTATGCTTAGGAAGTATGAACCCGACCTTTCTCATGTGCTTGATTGGGTTGACTTGGAGGTAGATGAGGATGCCTCTTACGAAGAACGACCGGTTCAAATATTAGATACCCGGGAGCAAGTGCTAAGGGGCAAAACTATACCATTGGTAAAGGTGTTGTGGAGATACCATGGGGTTGAAGAAACGATGTGGGAAAGGGAAGCGGAAGTCTGCTCCAAATATCCGGATTTGTTTGAAAATGCTTAAGTTGCTTTTCTTTGTAATATTCCCTAATGTAGAGGAAAACGTATTTAAAGTTGTTAATCACATGTTGATATGTGCGTTGTTGTTTTAAGCATAAGATTGTTGAGAGTTGCCATTACTTTTTGGAAAATTTCATGTTATGTGTATTTGGGAGGTTGTTGTTAATGAGATAACCATGATGGAAATGGTAAAATTTGATTGAGAGTTAGTATTGTGATTTGAAAATGAAATAGAGTCGTTTTGATTGCTAGAAACCCCTTTATTTGGGTAGTTTGATTTAAAATTTCAAGGACGAAATTCTTTAAGGGAGGAAGGTTGTAGCGATCCCGGTTTTGACCCGTTTCTTTGTGGTGTTCTGGGCTCGAGTTGGTATGATTTTGAACGGTGTTACGTATCATATTTCCTTGTATTCCCCTTATTTTGGTTATCAGGTTGTAGCGGTGTGTTTGGAACATGTAATGTCTTATGTTTGTATCGGGTTGTAGCGTATCTTTCATGTTTTGCCACTTTGCTGACTATGTCGGGGATCAAGCTGCCCGGTCAGCTCGCGGGGGTCGAGGGGACAGCACCCTAATGGGGTCGAGGGACAGCGCCCCCAAAGAAAAAATACAAAATGCATTCGAAGTTGCTTGTCCGCTCGAGCTACCATTTATACGCTCGAGCGAAGAATGTTTGGTTCCAAAAGTTTGACCTATCTGCAAAAGTGCTGGGAATGTGTATTTGACGCTCGAGCGGGGCTTTCCACGCTCGAGCAGACAATGTTATATTAGTTCGTGAATCTAATATTTCAGATCACTTTTGTATATCTCTTTCTCTAAAAACATTTCATCTCCCTTCTCTCTACATTTTTCTACACAAACTAGATAGAAAATCTTGATTTCTCAAGATCCATTTGAGTTTTGCCATTGTTTCTTCATCAAAGTGGGTTATCATCTCGAGGGCTTCGTTGTGTGCAGTGAAGATCGAGTTTAGGCATCATTGATGTTGGGGTTTCATCTCTGTTCTTCTTCAAACTTGAGGTAGGGATTTTCTTTGAGTTATATATATATATATATATATTTTTGCAAGATCTAGATGATTTTCGAAATCATCCTTTGATAGCTTTTGAAAATTGATTGTTGATTCAAGAAGTTGAGCGATTTTGAAAGTGGATATGTCTCTTGTTCTTTTAAAATGATCTTATGAGTTTTGATCTTCGTTGATTGAAGAAAAGATAATTTTGAAAAATTTTCTTTCAAAAGATTTGAGTTGTATAGTTTTTGTGAGAAAACCTAGAAATTAGGAATTTTTAAAGGAGATTGAAAATCCATGAATAATATTGTTATATTTATTTTGTGTGTCAAAATAAATGGATGTTTGGAAAATTTCTTATTTATATTTATATAAATGATGAATTTCATGAAATATGAGAATCATTATTCATTTTGAAAATTTTTGTTCAAAACGTTGAAATAGTCTTGAAATGATTAATTGTTGAGGATACTTGAAAAGAGAGAATTGTATTATTCCTTGGATGATGAATTGGAATAAAAGTATTTATTTTCATCTTGTGAAATTGGCATATCAATTCATTCGATTACATTAAATTTTGAAAGTTGATTTGAAAACTTGCATTGAGAAAAGAATATTGAGAAACAAGTTTTCATGGAATGGTTTTGGGGTAAATACGTTGGTAAGTTTTGATAGGTGGTGTAGATGATATTGAATAAGTTAGGCTAAGAGTCTGGGGTGAAAGACCAAAAACCAGCGCGGATAGGTGTCGAGCCTTCCGGTTAATACCAATAAAAATGACGATTTGGTAGTACTCGTATAGTCTACTTGCAGACACTGACCTAGAGATTACCAAAGTTGTATTTACCGCCCCTTGAATTAAATTGTTAAGTTTTGAACAATGGACATTTCATGGCATCGTTGAGTATGATGGTTTTCAAAAGATGAAGATATGATTTGTTTGCAAAAAGACATAGCATGACATATGTATTCATCTCTATAGACTTGTATAAAATGTATATATTTTGTTAATGATTTCCTACTGGGTTTTATGCTCACCCTACGGGATTTTTGTGTAGGAAAAGATGTGGTGATTTCATCTAACTAAAGGCGAGGAAATATGTGTTTAGAGTACAAGACTCTCATTTTGCTATAACTCTGTTTGTAAGCCAAGGGCTGTATTTGTGTGAGTTTGAATAGCCATTTTGTGTAACCAGGCCTAAGCCTTGGAAACTTGTAAACCCTTGGGGGTATCTATTTGTTTATGTTATTTTGATTTGAAGTGAATGTATTATTGCCTGAAGACTATTTGTATCATGTAATGCAAGTGTGAGGATTTATTTTCAGTTTTACTTTAAAGAACCATGGTTATCGTATTATCATTTGGGTATAAAAATTGGGGTGTTACATATCCTGACGTCGGCGTTAGACGTGAGAGGCGATAACTACTGTCCTGAGTGTAGGACCTTGCCGTCGGTGATACGGAATTGCCACATTTGTAACTCTTATTGATGGAAAGTGAGGGTATCTCTTGCTGACTTTGGCTGCCAGAGCGACGAAATTGAGAGCGCTCACTGTGGTTTCCCACTCTAACAACGCCCTTCCCTTTCAGCTATCGTTTCATAGCATCCATCTCTATCGCTATGCTTCAAATGATGGTGTCTTGGTCTCTCAGTTTGTTCTTCAAGTGTTGAGTATGATCGTACTCTCTCCATCATTGATGCCCTTAAAGGCCCTACGAGTGCCTAAAACTCCTCGTGCGTTTGTCTCGCACATCTCCGTGAGTCCCTCGCATGGAGGTCTCAAGACCAACTATGGTTGGAACAGTGGGCAAGTCATCGCCCCTCCAAACAGACTCTGGTGTGATGCCGTCTATGGTGGACACTAGAATGTTGTCGTTTTTATTTGCCATTATGGATGATTAGAAAAGCTTGGAGGACAAGGTTTTGAATGTCAAGATTCCCACAGACAACGTCAATTGTATGGGGGCAAAATATTCATCGCCTTCCATACGCCTTGCTACGAAGCTCACCTTACTCCGAATGGACTCCAATTCACTGCGATCAGAACAGAAGTGAGCTACCTGGTAAGTGGTTTGCCGGAACACCTCTCCGACGATCAAGTTAGTTCACTTGAGGAAGAAAGAGTACAGACCGCTAGAGAGAAAATGGGTAAAGTTTGCTTACCCTTCTCTGGTTGTTGACGTGTACTTTATCTAGGTTAGCCTTATAACTCAAGATTGTGCACACACTACCTCTGTTGTCCTTTGCTATACACATGATTGTACTACCCTCTTTCTTCTTTACATATGTGTGCATTAATACTACCAAATAGCATTGGCCAAACTACCACACGATATTAACGCGTACTTTAAGGCAGATTCCTCGCCATCATATATTGGACCACGTGGAACTCTATGCTCAAGCAATCATTTCTATTTTCCTCAAATGTGCCAACTCTAAAAGTCTTTTTGCTGAGCTAACCTCTGACCAACTTCCTAGCTCGAACGAAACCATCATGGCATTAAGGATCAACTTGCTTAAAGATCTTCAGCTCGGTCATATGTGCTGGGCTTATCCTTGACTCTGCCTGGCTTATGACTGAGACACAATTCATGGTATAGGTTGGTCCGTGCACAACCCTATCCAAGCTTGTGGCCCAAACCCGGCCTAGCTTGGCTCACCACGAAGACAACTACATTTTGGTCTTACACTAGCCCGATTCTTACTTACAGCATAGGCCCTTCCTAGCTCGGCGCAACATCACGGCTCGCTTGGGTTTAGCTCGGCCCATCATTATAGACCATGTGGGTTTTAGCTCGACCCATCATCATGGATCGTGTAAGTTTAGCTCGGACAATTTGTTCGGTACAAATTCCCCTCACACATTCCTAACTTTTTTATAACACTTGTTGTTATTGGATTATTAAAATTTTAATGTGATATATCAAAACAAAATTTAATAATTGTGAATGTTTTTGAGATAAAATACTAGAAAGTTCAAAAAAAAAAATAAAGAAATTTAAAATTAAAGATGAGGGATTTGATTTGCTAAAAAAGTAAAAGAGTTAATTACACTAATAGTCCCTATAGTTTGGAACTTGTGTCACTTTGGTCCCTTACTTTTCAATTGTGACACATTTGACCCTGAATTTTGAATCTTGTTCCAAATAAGGACAATTAAAAATATTATTAGATTTTTCAAGGGTAAAATCATCAATTTGATAAAATATAAACTAATTCGACAAAAATAAATGTCAAAAAAATATTTTTAATTTTTTAAAAATTATTTTTATCCACCATTGATAAAATTATGTAAAATTAATAAAAATTACATGACTAATTTTTTAAAATTAATTTTACATGATTATCATCCAAACATAATAAAAATTAATTTGGTAAAAATAAATAAATAAATGTCTAAAAGATTATCAATTTTACATAATTTTATTTTTAGTAGGTAGAAATAATTTTTAAAAATTCAAAAATATTTGTTTGACATTTATTTTTGTCAAATTAGTTTATATTTTATCAAATTGACAATTTTACCCTTGAAAAATCTAATTATATATTCAATTGTCCTTATTAGAAACAAGATTCAAAATTCAGTGTCAAATGTGTCACAATTGAAAAGTCAGGGACCACAGTGACAAAAGCCCCAAACTATAGGGACTATTTGTATAATTTGCCCAAAGTAAAATATTTCATTTTCTCTCTATTTTTTTGGTATATTTTTTCATAAAAAATTAAAGAATAAATTACAAACACACCCCCTGAGGTTTTACTTAAATTACGAATTACTTCCTATGGTTCTAGAAATTACATTGTGCCCCTTGAGGTTTCTAATTTTATAACAAATAAGACATTTTATTAATAAATTATTAAGTTAATTAACAGTTTTTAACAATATTCAAATTATATTTCAATTAATAATTCAAATGATTTTATTATTGTATAGGAAAACAGTTAGAAATTTTACTTTTTCAGTTAATTCTGTAAATAAAAAATTCTGACAAGTAGGTATTTATAATTTTTCTAAACTACAGAAAATAATTCATATTTTAAACAAATCTCAAAAGGTGTATTTGTAATTTATCAAAAATTAAAAAGTCATCCAAAATATATTATTTTTTTTATTTCATATTTTAATTAAAAAAATTACAAAATTCTTAAAATAATTCCAAACGAGACCTAATGGAAGAGAATTTGATAAGACAATTGTAGGGTGGGTTCCGCGTCAGCCACCTTTTCTCTTTAGGGGACCGAGTCGAGTTCCCACAGTTCCTCTAGAAATTGCATTGTAGCTCACTAGTGGAGAAATTAGGAATATTTATTAATAAATTTTATCTCATAAATAAATATTTTAATTAATTTTAATTTTTTTTATTAATCTGTTAAGTCTTATTAATAGAGAGTTTCTTTTCGTGTAGTCATATTTTTTATTTTGGTAGTGTTTTGTTATATAGTTATATGCTTTTATTCATGTGACATGTATGATGTGATACTCTAATGTGACAGGTATTAATATCACACTCCAACGATGTGACATTCCAAAAAAATTAAAAACTCTTTAGTGTACTTTTTTTTAAATATGACAACGTGACGGGTATAATGTAACATTTTAAAACTTTTATTCTAAAAAAAATAATTTCTCCTTAGTATGCTTTTTTAAATGTGATAATGGAAAGTACGATGTGACATTTCAATAAAAATAAAAATTTCTTAATGTACTTTTTTCAAACGCGACAACGTGACAGGTATGATGTGACACTATAAAAAAAATATAAATTCTTTAATATACTTTTATCAAATGTGACAATGTAATAGGTATGATGTGACACTTCAAAAAAAATAAAAAGATTTTAATGTATTTTACTCAAACGTAACAACATGACGAGGATGATGTAACACTCTAAAAAAAATTAAAAATTTCTTAATGTATTTTTTCCAAACGTGACAACTTGACAAGTATGATGTGACACTTTAAAAAAATAAAATAAAATTTTTTTAATGTATTTTTTCCAAACGTGACATGTGATACTCCAATACTAACCCAACAACACACCTCATTACTATTAGTGCAATTTGCTGACGTGTGACATGTTGCATGTTGCATGTGGCAATCACCAAACCCACAATTAGAGTACAAAATGCCTTAGTGCCCTTTGTTGATGTGTGACATTTCATTATGTGTCAAGTGGACCCGCCTCACATTACACCCTTCAACTTAATTCCCTTGTGCCACACGCGCCTGAACCCCCTCCCTTCACATCCAGTTGTGTCACATACATTAATTTGTACATTGATGGCAATTATGTCCTTTCACAAAGGACGGAATTAAACGGATCATTAAAACAAAAAATGGGACCAAATAGATCATAAGACCAACATTTGAGATTTATTGGTAAATTTTCTTTTTAATTATTTAATAAAAAATTGTTAGAAAATTTATAAAAAGGAAAAAACCCCTCACTGTTTGACCATTAAAATAAAATAAATATTTTGGTTATAATTCAAAAGATTTTAATTATACTTTATGTAACATTTGACTATGACTTTTTTTTAGTTATGGCTGAAAATTAGTTATGATATTTATAGTAATTAACGCCACAAATATTATAATTTACATATGATATATGCTTTTTTAAGAGTATATATTCTAGTATGATTCTAAAATTTAGGCCTATTTTAGAAAGTAAGAAAAAAAAATTAACTTTCTAGTTTTTTTATATTTTATTTTGATAAAAATATATAAAAAAAAATAAAGCGATAATATGATTAAAATAAATCAATATGTTAAATTTTTTTTCCAAATTGCCAAAATAGGCCATAATACTTCAATTTGGTGCAAAACTTGTTGATAGCAGAAACAAACAAAGAATAAGAGAACAGATGCCCTTTATCTCCAGATTTGGACCGGAGGGGCTTGTTCGGCCTCAATTTAAAATTATTTATTTTATAAGATTTTTCGTATATGTCTTTCACATAAAAAAATTAAGTTAATTTTAATTTATTATGTTTGTTTCTAAATTAACCGGCGACAAATATATTTTTAAAAATAAACATTCATTATTTTGATAAAAAGATAAAATAAATTAAATAAGTTATAATTATTAAATTAACTTAATTTTTTATTTATAAATAGGATAAATTACAAATACATCTCCTGAAGTTTGTTTAAAATACGAATTATCCCTGTGGTTTGAAAAATTACAGATACTTCTTTGTTAGACTTTTCTATTTAACAGAATTAATTGAAAAAGTGAAATTTTTAACTATTCGCCTATACGGTAATAAAATTATCTGAATTATTAATTGAAATAAAATTTTAACATCATTAAAAATTGTTAATTAATTTGATGATTTATTAATAAAATAACTTATTTATTATTAAATTAGAAAGCTTAGGAGACATAATATAATTTCTAAAATTACAAGAAATAATTTGTAATTTAAGTAAATCTCAAGAAGTGTGTTTGTAATTTACCCTTGTAAATAATGTATTTATATAAATTTTTTAATAAAATAAATAATTCAAATCATTAAAATAAATCCAGTAATCACCTTACATGTCCGAACAACAACGTAACCCATAAATAAATACTTTGAAGTGAGTTGATTTTTTAACTATTTTAATCCGAGACTAAAAAATCTAATTTGAAAAAAAAAATTTATAAAAACAAATATATAATAATTATAAATTAAATCTAATATTTTATTAAAAAATTTATTTTATCGAAAATAACATCAAATCCAACCAAAAAACAAGCCGAAGCCGTTTTCATGACGTCAACATCAAGGAGCTTTCCACCACTCCTAAAGTATTTTTGTAAATATTTTTTAATACAAATGACACTTATTTTTCTTAATATTTAAAAAACTATAATGAATCCTATATTTTTAACATATTTATTAAAACGTGTACTTATTTTTATGGATAAATTATTGACCGTTTGAGATTTGAAGAAAATATAATAATTCTTATAATTTTGATATAATTAACTGATCTCTCTTTTAAAAAGATTAAAGAAATCAAAATTGATCTAGATTGCATAAAAATATAAAGATACACAACGAAAAATATATGTTTTATTATAATAGAGATGACAGCATAATTTTTTTTATTCATATAACTAATACATTTTTGATGAAAATGGGACAAAATATTATATGAATTAAAATTTTAAAGGAGCCTAGTGTAGTTATGCTAAATTTGTGAGGTAGCTTATTTGAATAAAAAAAAATTATGGGGCTTATTGTATATTTTTCAAATCTCAAGAGATGTCAATGAATTTATTTTAATATATACCTATCATTTATATTAATTTTAGGATAAATTACAAATACATCTAATGAGATTTATTTAAAATACAAATGATCTCTAGTAATTTTGAAAATTACAAATACTCTTTGTCATAATTTTTTATTTAACAGAATTAATGAAAAAAATAAAATTCTTAACTACTCTTTAATACAATAATAAAATAAACTGAATTGTTAACTGAAATATACTTCTAATACCATTAAAAAACTGTTGATTAATTTAATGATTTATTAATAAAAAATATAATTTGTTATGTAATAAGAAGCTTGAAGTAGTGAGATGTAATTTCTAAAATTACAAGGATAATTTGATTTAAAATAAACTTTAACGGATATATTTATAATTTATGATTAATTTTGGAAAGACTTATTTATAAGTCTTTTTTCAGACACTTATGCTAGGCTAAATCCTGTGTAATTTATTATAGAGTCTCAAGTCCTATTTAGATATAAATGTATTCCAGAAGATCCTACATAAACGTAATGTGACGTGACACTTAATAAACGTAACGTAACGTGACACCTATATAAACGTAACGTGACACCTATACGTAACATAACACCTACATAAACGTAACGTAACTTGTCACGTTACGTTTTGCAAACTTAATGAGTTTTTATTTTTTTAAATTGAATGTGAAAATGTTGCTGGTTTATGTTGGTGCCACATTACGTTTTATATAAATATGATCTATGGCAACTTTCAATTTCCTATAGGTGTCACGTTACGTTTATGTAGGTATCACGTTACGTTACGTTACGTTTATGTAGATATGATCTATGGTGAGAGGGTAATTTATGTTCATAAATTGGGCCGAGCTAGGTGTTGGGCCAAGGTAGGCTCACGAATGGAAGGCACCTTGGTAAGGAGAAGTATGGGCAGTTCGGTTGCCGAACGGGCATCCGTACTTCGGTTGTGGCAAATATTGAGATAGTCCGGTCCTAGTTGGTAGACCGGTCGTAGTCATACCGGTTCTTGTATGCTAGATCGGTCGTATATTGACGCCGGTCCGGACTTGTTAGTTCGGCTTGGTCACATCCTAGTCCGATTAGTCTCTCTTATGGTTAGCTCGGTTGTGGCATGGGAAACCGAGGTAAGAGAAGTAGAATTGGAGTCCGGACTATTGGTTACTTGGTTGTTAAGGAGTTGCGCCATAGGAAAGCCATCTCAGTTGGCTTAAGCGGAGGAGGGTGTTAGAGGATGGGCATTATCTTCTCGAGTTTGAATCCTAGGAGGACTCACGCTAGGAGGAGTAATCCTAGAAGGACTCTACACATGGAGGAGTAAGAGTCCTACCAGATCGTGCCACGCTTGAAACCTATATAAGCTCACCAATATCACCTTTGGAGAGGTAATACAATTTTGCTCCTGAATACATTGAGCTTTTGCCTTCTTGTCTTGCCATCGACTTAGGCATCGGAGAGGTTTCGGCACACACCCGCCAGCTCACGCTTGTGTTTTCAAAGGTGGAACGACGACGTATTGAGGAACGCAGACTTGATCAACAGGATTATACGAAGGTGAAATTCTTTCCCGCATAATTGGCGCCGCTGTGGGAAGTGCGCACAAGAACAACCTCTTGATCAAGTTTTTCTCGGGCTCCAATGGCGAACAACGAAGAACTTCCTCAGTCCGCCGTTGACGGATTAACTCCAGAAGGAGGTGCAAGGCGCGAAGGCCTACCTTTGGTCCCTCCCATGGCGAGCCTGGAACCACAAAGCGTAACTCCGGGAGGGATGCGAGGGACGAAGGAGGAATAGCGGCCCTTCATCCTCTCGTTCGCAAAGCCCAGAAAGACAAAGGCGCAGGATTGATCCTCAAATTCTGGAGGATCGCGTCAGAGAGCAAGACGAATTGATCCGTAAGATGGCGGCGGACATGGAGTCACTGAAGCGCCAGATAAAAGGAAAAGAAGTGGCGACAGAGGAGGGGCGCAACAAGAAGACGCCCCCTCGCCACTCAGAGGGTCGTGGTAGGAATTCTACACCCTCTCAACCAGAGGACAGAAGCCTCAGGACAGGCGACACGCGATCCGTATCTTCCAGGACTCGTCACTCCAGGTCCGAGAAGACAAGGCCTGAGAGGTCATACACCGAGGGAAGTACCTACTGGCCCTCACATACGCATCATACGAGGTCCAGACAGACGGAATTACCTAGGTCGTCCGACCTAAGGTCCATGTTGGAAGAAAAGGCGCGATGGAAGGAGGACGCCAGGGCGCGCGATCCCCACAGGTTCCCGCCTTTGCGGCGATTTCTCGGACGCATGGAAGCTGTCGAGGTTGGAATGCCAAGGCCAGACTTGGCATCTGAACCGGATAAGGCATTGGCGAGGCCGCAGACCTCACCTTTCGTCCCCGAGATTGAGAACGAGCCCCTTCCGTCAGGCTTCCTACAACCCAAGTTCACCACGTATGAAGGAAAGACAGACTCTTACACCCACCTGAGCCACTTTCGCCAAAGTTATGGTCAGATATCGGCGGAATGAGGCGTTGATGTGTATCCTATTCCTCAAGCCTCGGCGACCTAGGCTTAACTTGGTTTGAGAAGCTTCCAGAGGGCAAGATAGCCTCGGGCGCAATTGGCAGGCGTTGTAACTCGGTTCGTAACAAACACAAAAACTCCGGTGGAGATCGACCATTGTTTCTCCATCGACATGGGCGACAAGAAGACCCTGAGGTCTTACAACAGTCGCTACTGGGAGACATTCAACCAGATTGGGGACTGCCCAACCAACCTCGCCATTGCGCAGTACAAAAGAGGCCTTCCAATGAACAGATGAGGACTCTATCACCATGACTCCCACTTACCATGGAGGCCACGATGGAGAGAGTGCATCAAAGACATCGAGGTGGAAGAGGATGGCGCTTCGTGCCAAGGCAAAAGCAGTGCGCAACACGGAGAAAAAGACCTCAAAGAAAGGTCAATACTTGAGGTCGCCAAAACCAAAATGCAGGTAGACGAGACAATGATGAAGACCAGGACAAGAGATGGTTGAGAGTCCGAACTGCCATAACCACGGTGTTCAAGAAACCGATCTACCGTATACTCAGTGAGATTCGAGACGAGCCTTTCGTCAAGTGGCCTGCCAAGTTAGGCGAGGCCCAGAAGGATTATGATGACAGATCCAGATGCACCTTCCACAACGAAAAGGGGCACCGAATCGAGAATCGCACGCCGCTGAGGCAAAGATTCGAAGAGTTGGTGGCGGCAGTCCACCTGGATAAATACATAGAAGGAGTGGCGCAGCCAAATTTCTAAGACCACAACCTCCCAATGGAATGCCGACGACGCCCGCCACAAGGCACCATCAACGTAATCCATGGCGTCTTTGAAGCAGAACGAGTATGGGGGCTCAAAGGTTCAATCAAAAGGCAGAGCACTTGAGAGAGGTGCTAAGTGCCCAACGATTCGTCAAGGGGAGGGCGAAGCCACAAACATCATGTCCTTTTCGGATAAAGACTTGGATGTAATATATTGCCCACACAACGATGCCTTGGTTGTCACTCCCTGAGTCAAGGATTTTGACGTCAAGCGGATTCTGATTGACTAAGGTAGCTCGTGCGAAATCATGTACTACGAAACTATCAAGCAACTCAAGTTGCAAGACAAGGACTTAGCCCCGCCAGTATCTCCCTTGATTGATTCAATTCTATGCCAGAGTGGCTCAAGAAATCATTCTCCCAAATCGAGCGAGTGGAGTGAAGCAAAGTGGAATTACAGGTGTTAAAGGTCCCCTCCACCTACAACATCATCCTAGGCAGAACATGGCTGCACGCCATGCGCTCGGTGGCTTCCTCCTACCACCAAGTGATGAGGTTCCCCAACGACACCGGAGTAATAGAAGAGGTTTATGGGGACCAGATTATGTCTAAGCAGTGCTTCGTCGCAACGAATGGTAGCCGCGTTGCCAAAGGATATGTTCATTCGGTTGAAGAACCGGAGAGTAATGAACTATTCGCGGATGTTGGCAAAGCGGCTGATCAGAAAGCAGTGGAGGACTTGGTAGAAGTCAGAATAGATGAAAAGAACCCGGAAAAGTTCTTCCTACTTGGATCGTCGTTGTCCAGTACTGAGAGATTGGAAGTCTTGGAATTTCTGACCTCCAACATCGAAGTGTTCGCCTGGACCCCATACGACATGCCAGGCATTGATCCCAACTTCATTTGTCATCAACTCAATGTCCACCCTTCTGCTAGACCGGTCATCCAACGCACGCGCAGATCGGCACTCCACCATGCCGAGATAGTGGCAGAAGAGGTGGGTAACTTGTTAGAAGCAGGGGCGATTAGAGAGGTGCACTACCCCAGGTGGATCTCTAACACAGTAGTAGTGCCAAAGAAGAATGGCAAGTGGCGCGTCTGCGTCGACTACAAGACGGTCAACAAAGCGTGCGAAAGGACGGTTCCCTACCAAGGATAGATCAATTGGTGGACCTAACAATGGGACACAACAGCTTAGCTTCCTTGACGATACACTGAGGCTACCATCGATAGCCATGCACGAACCAGATCGAAGTAACGCCCTTCACCACTCCAAGAGGACTATATTGTTACAAGGTCATGCCCTTTGGCCTAAAGAACGCAGGGCGACGTTTGAGAATGGTTACCAAGATGTTTGAGCCATTGTTAGCGTAACAATGGAGGCTTACATCGGCGACATGGTGGTCAAAAGCAAGGATGCGGAAGACCATCTAAGGGACCTAGATGAGATGTTCCAGATCCTAAAGCAACACAAGCCGCGCTTAACGCTTCTAAGGCGCATTCGTGTAGGGTCCGCAAATTTCGGTTTCGGTGACCAATCGGGTATCGAGGCGCACTCCCAAATCAAAGCAATTCAAGAGTTAGAGAGACCTAACTCGGAAAGAAGTGCAAAGACCTCACCGCATGGCAAAGAAAGACTTAACCGATTCATCACCGGTCTTGATGACATTATGGCCCATTCTTCCATCATTAAAAGCTAAGTTTGAGTGGGACGAAGAATGCGACCGAGCTCGAGAGTTTGAAGGAATACATGTCTTCTCCACCACTACTTGTCACCCCAAGACTGGAGAAGAACTCTTCCTCTACTTAGCGCCTCAAAGACGCAGAAGTGCAAAGGTTGGTTCGGCGAATGAATCCAACATCTACCTATCTTCTATGTCAAGAAGACATTGCCGGGAGCAAACAAGGTACTTGCCTCTAGAGAAGCTAGCAGCCTTAATGATGGCCTCCGTGAAATTGGCGACTACTTTCACGCCCACACCATTGTTGTCCTCACGCCTTTCCACTAAAAGCTTTGTTTGAGAGGGCAAACTTTTACGGGCGGATTTTGAAGTGGGCGGTGGAGTTGGGACAATATGATGTGAAGTTCCAACCCGTAACCGCAAAGAAAGGCCCAATCTTTGGCGCACTTCGCTGCAGAAGTTCACTCTGGAAGCCACCAAGTTCCGCCTAATCGACCGACCGCACAACCGAACTAGGGATGGAGATTGACGCCGGAATAGCGCAACCCCTAGTCCAGGTTACTCAGCCGGAGCCCGAGGCAGACCATAGTAGAGAATGCAAGGAGAAAGCAGACCTTGCTACACCAAGTCAGAACTCGCCTACAACCAATGACTTGGTCCCATCGGAAGACAAGGGGCCGACTGCAACCATGGATCATGAAGGAAGCCCCAATGACATTCCAGACCCCACAACATCATCTGATCTCTCCACATGCTGGAAGTTGTTTATTAGAGAGATGTGGAAGCTCTTTGTGGATGGAGCATCTAACCGACATGGCGCAGGACTTGGCATAGTCCTCATCTCTCCAGACGGTCTAGTAGTGGAACACGCGATCAACCTCGGCTTCCCAGCATCAAACAATGAAGCGAGTACGGCGCTAAGCGCTTGCAGACTCAAGTCGGCCTACATGAAGGCCACCGAACTCATGGTCTACAGTGACTCACAGTTGGTGGTAAATCAAATTTCCGGTGACTACGAAGCAAAGGATGAAAGAATGGCTAAGTACCAAGACTTAGTTAGGACAGAGATCAAGAAGTTTGAAGTCGTCAGAATAGAACAGATTGGCAGGGAGGAGAATAGTAGAGCAGACGAACTAGCAGGCTTCGCCTCAATGGCAGATACCTCCATCCCACATCCTCTATTGATCGACTATCTCTGCGAGACTAAGTATTGAAGACCCGTGTCAAGAGGTATGTTGTGCGGAATTAGGTCCTTCTTGGATGGATCCCATCATATCGTTCTCGAAAAGACGGCACTCTACCGTAAGATAAGAAAGAAGCCAATGTAATAAGAGCCAAGTCGCAACGATTTTGGCTCTCTCCATCCTTGGCATTATACAAGAAGTCGTTCTCAGGACCTTACTTAAAATGTGTCCACCCCAGCAAGGTAGAGGCATTCTTGTTTGAAATACACGAAGGGGTTTGTGGCAGCCATCAAGGAGGAAGGTCATTGGCATACCGAGCTATTTCACAAGGATATTGGTGGCCCTACATACAAGCGGATTCAGAGAAGTATGTCAAGAAGTGCGAAAAGTGTCAGAAGTTTGCGCATCAAATTCACCAACCTGCAAGAGAACTCCTACCTCTCACTAGTCCATGGCCTTTCGCAATGTGGGGCTTGGACATAGTGGGACCACTCCCAACAGCACCAGGCAACAGGAAGTTCTTTCTTGCGGCAACTAACTACTTCATAAACTGGGTGGAAGCAGAAGCCTTGGGCCAATCAAGGAAAAAGATGTGAAGAAGTTTGTCCGGTAGAACATCATTACTGCTTTGGCATACCAAAAGCACCGATTTCGCATAACCAAGACTCGGTTTGATGGCGTAATTTTCGAAGCTTTTGTGAAGAGTATAAGATAGAGTTCTACAACTCCACACCGCATATCCCCAAGCAAATGGTCAGCAGAGGCGCCAAACAAGGTAGTCTTGACGGATTGAAGAAAAGGTTGGAGAAAGCCAAAGGAAAGTGGGCGAGGAGCTCTCATGTTTTATGGGCTTATCGCACCACACCACGGTCAGCAGGCGAAACTCCATTCTCTTTAGCTTATGGCATGGAAGCAAGAATCCCATTAGAAGTCGGGCTCCCACAATTCGGAGCTTAAAACTTTGATCCGCACTCAATGCGGAAGCCATTGCATTAGAACTTGACCTCGCGGAAGAAAGAAGAGAAAGGGCATTGGTCCACATCGCCACCTACCAACAAGAATTATCCAGGAAATACAACAAAACAGTACATCCAAGACAATTCAAGATCGACGATTGGGTACTTCGCAAAGTTATGGGCAACACATTGGTCCCAGGAGATGGCAAGTTAGGACCCAACTGGGAAGGTCCCTACAAAGTGGTCGGATTAGCGGGCAAAGGGGCATACCACTTGGAAGATAAGGACGGCAAAGCAATTCCTAGGCCATGGAACACTGCCAATCTCAAGATATTTTACTTTTAGCTTTTTTCTTATTTTTGAGTATGTGTAATTTTCTACTTTCTCAATAAAACAAGTCGATTCTTTTCAGTATATTTTTCCATAGAATGTAGTTTTAGCAAGTTAGTAACATTGTAAACATAGTTGGCCGGAATAACCAACTATTAACCCTCCTAAGCCCGTGATCGGATCCAGCCGCAGGACGTTTGGTCGGAATAACCAAACACTCTATTCTAAGCTGGCTGGAAAAACCAACTTAGAGGTTGGCTGGATTAAACCAACACTTAGCCAAAGTATGGGAATGGCTACATAGAGGTTGGCTGGATTAACCAACTCTCTGTACTCTTCAGCCGAAGTAAGTTTATGGCTGAAGAGTGGTTGGCTGGATTAAACCAACTCTCTGTACTCTTCAGCCGAGGTAAGTTATATCGGCTGAAGAGTGGTTGGCCGGATTAAACCAACTCTTTGTACTCTTCAGCCGAGGTAAGTTATATCGGCTGAAGAGTGGTTGGCCGGATTAAACCAACTCTTTGTACTCTTCAGCCGAAGTAAGTTATATCGGCTGAAGAGTGGTTGGCTGGATTAAACCAACTCTTTGTACTCTTCAGCCGAAGTGAGTTATATCGGCTGAAGAGTGGTTGGCCGGATTAAACCAACTCTTGTTACTCTCCAGCCGAAGTAAGTTATATCGGCTGAAGAGTGGTTGGCTAGTGAGTTGGATGTCTAACCGAGATCACAGTTGTGTAAAGGATTTCATGACAAAATTCAAATACACGCACAGGCATACATACAAAACCGGAATAAGAGTTGGGGATTCTTTCATTACAATCAAAAGCAAATACAAGTAGAGGCCGGAGCCCGGTTACAGGTTCGGAATCAAAGAAACAAAAAGTACAAGTACAGTCATCCTAGGAGTTCATCGAGTTCGGCATCAAAGTCCGCATCAGCAGCTGCCTGGAGTCCGGTTTGAGGAAGGAGCTCGGTTTGGACCGTGGTATCAGTTGGCAGAACAGAGTTAGCTGGTATCTCGCTAGATAAATCCATCATATTCCTCCGAGCCGCCGATTGCTTTGTTGTTCGTGGTAATCGGTCGAGATGGCTCCCTCATCATCATCATCATCGCCATCATCATCATCTTCTTCGCCACCGACCCTTCTAGGAATGCTTGTTGAAGATCGTCAGATATTGCTTGAGCGGAATAAATAAAGCACGGTGGAGCGTTAAGCATCGGTGTCGAGTGCAACCGAAGCTTCCACGCGACTCCCAACCGCACTTGAAAAAAGTCCTTTCTTTGCGCCACATTGAAGACCAGAGGCATCTTCAAATTTCTTGAAACCTTGCTTTCTAGCCTTTTTACTTGGCCTTCATGAGTCTATTTAGCGTCTTTTGGTTTGTACCGCCATCTCCCACAGTAATAATCTTTCACTTGGTCACGGCCTTTTGCTTATCACTTTCAAATGAGGTAACGCGGTGAGAGACGTGATACCTCGCCTCCGTTAAGCCACCTTGTTCGGGCTTGTGTTAGTTCGGTAGCTTTATTACGCGTTTTCATGGCTCGCTTGGCGGTCTTACAGTTCCATCACCCGTGCAAGCGTGGTTTTCTGAAGAGCCTGCACAAAGTATGGTAAGATTTTTAGTTGTTGACCGAACTGGAAGTTGGACAAATTTTAAAAACAGATAAAGGACAGTATTGCTTACCACGATCATGGACTTCGAAGCAGACCGAAGTGACTTTACCTCGGTGTTGAGCTTCTTTTGATGGTGCTCCATGTCTTTTGGAAGGCACACACCTCTGGCCAAGTTGAAGGCCAGAAGATGATCCTTCTCCGTGACAACGGAGTCATCCTCGTTGATAGCTCGGTTGTTGAAAACTAGGGGGGGAGCCCACTGAGGGGTTTCAGACCGGTTCGATGACTCCGGCTGGGGGTTCGGTTGGGTGGCTGCTGGTGGGCTTGGAGGCAGTACGTTCTCACCCTCATCAACAAGTCGTGGCCCGGTTTGGTTAGTCCGGGCACGCTTATTCTTGGCGAAGGTCTTTGACGGAAGAGCCATCACGGCCTCGGTTGGTTGGCCTCGTGGTACCTCGGTTGGGTTCGTTTCGTGAGCATAGCCCATTCTCGCTTTTCTTCGCCATTTCTTGTTAAGTGGTAACGAGTCCGACTTGAGGCAAGGTTGGGTCCTTGGTGGGTCCTCGAGGAGAAAATCACATTTTGCTTTTAAATCGGCCGAGTATCAGAGGTCGCTCAAAGTCAAGAAGTTTTGCCCAACTTCTTTCTCTCACACGGAGTGCGGCGCGGAGTACGGCAAGGTTGGGATGACCGTACTGGGAATGGAGGAAAGCTGAATCTGCAAAAAATAGATTAAGTGTTAGTTCGGTTAGACAGAGGAAAACCGAAATAAAGAAAGTTAAGGAATGCAACCGAAGTATGAATACCGGGCTCTCCTTTCTTCCAGTTTATTCTTCGCCGAGGATCCGCCCGAAAGTCTTCAAAATTTCGAAACCCAAAGGAAGTCATCGTCGTTAAGTCCTTATCCGGTGTGTGTTTTATTATTTTCTCTACCACGGCAGATTCTTAAATAGTAGCACCAAATTCGTTCTTTGACCCTATGGAGTATTGGTGTAGTATTTCGGCTAAACCAAGGTTTAGACCGGTTTGTTGGTTTAAAGCGGCTATACCCATTATTATTCGGTATGTGTTGGTGGACAGTTGGGTGGGGCATAGTCTGGTTTGTCTTAAGAATTCACATATAAGGGGCTGGACTGGGAATCTGAGTCTGGTTTCTATAATTGATTGGAGGGTGAAAGGAACGAAACCTTCCTTACCCCAAAGGTCTATGTCTGGTTCGGCTAGTATGAGATTTACATCGGCTGGGATTTGGTAGTCCTTCCTGAATTCGGCTAGGCCACCTGGGGTTTCTACTAGACACCTATACTTCCCCATTTTATTGTATAAATTATAAATAAGTTACTTCGGTTGAAAAGAATGTGTTCAAGAGGCTCTACCGATGGGCGTGCTCGCAACCTAAGTCTGCAAAGTGAAAAGACAAGCTGTTAAGCACAGATCGAGGACCGTGCTACAGTAACAAAGCAAGAAAAAGGCTAAACTTATTTCGACTCTACGGGGGTGTTGTGTTATCTACATCGGTTTGCAAAGGATCATGTTACCTCGGTCTGACAGGGCATTCGGTTAGCTCGGTTTTACTATTTGGTTTCGTTATTCCGGCGGAACGTCAAGGGGCAGCTTTCTGAGTTCGGTTTTGGAACTCTGAATGCTGGCTTGGCCCCTGAAGTTTTAGCTCGGTTATGTGCTCATGAGTGGCTAGTGCGGTGTTTTTTCATTTCGGTTGTTGGCCTTATGAAACTACTGTGATGTGTATGAGTACTAGCTCGGTTCCAGTTCACTTAGACAGCACAAACAGTTCCTAGTTCGGTTGGATACGTTTTTGAGGATCAAGTAATTATTCTACCAGCATTTCATGATGTTCATAGTGTTTGTGTGAAGTTCTTCTTAAAAACAAAGTGTACAGAGTGTTTTGTAAAAACACATAGAAATATACAGCTATAAATCAAGTAAAGATCAAAACAGAGAAAGTAAGTTGGATGCACGAAGCTTACCTGGAAATGAGGAAGAAACTGGAAGTGGAAGCAAACGGCAGCAAGACACGAGCTTCAGGGATGCAAGGTTGAAGAACACAAGGAGGAAGTAAGAGGATGAATAGTGTGAGATAATGATGCAGAAATGAAGGGTTGTTTTGTGTAAAGGCGTTTTTTGGAGGGAACTGTTCAAAAATTGCGAAGTACGAGGGGCGGCGTTACAGCTGGGGGAGACCAATCGGGGTTTGCCACGTGCCATTGGAAGGACAATCGATTCAGTTTCTGCAGACTGAAGAGACGTTTTGACCGGACGTTCTTAGCTCGGCTGGATAGGCTAAGTTAGTTTTAGCTCGGTTGGGAAGGCTCGAAAGGTTTTAGCTCGGTTGGAAAGGCTGAGATTCTATCTCGGTTGATACATTGGTAATCCCTATCATGCTTCACAGATGGGATTAAGGGGCAATTGAGAGGGTAATTTATGTTCATAAATTGGGCCGAGCTAGGTGTTGGGCCGAGGTAGGCTCACGAATGGAAGGCACCTTGGTAAGGAGAAGTATGGATTCGGTTCTTAGAGCAGGCATCCGCATCCGGTTGTGGCAAATATTGAGATAGTCCGGGTCCTAGTTGGTAAACCTGGTCCGTAGTCATCTGGGTTCTTGTATCCTAGATCGGTCGTTTATTCACGCCGGTCCGGACTTGTTAGTTCGGCTTGGTCACATCCTAGTCCGATTAGTCTCTCTTATGGTTAGCTCGGTTGTGGCATGGGAAACCGAGGTAAGAGAAGTAGAATTGGAGTCCGGACTATTGGTTACTTCGGTTGTAAAGGAGTTCGGCCATAGCAAAGCCATCTCACTTGGTTTAAGCAGTGAGGAGGATGTTAGAGGATCAGCATTATCTTCCCAGAGTTTGAATCCTAGGAGGACTCTACGCCAGGAGGAGTAATCCTAGAAGGACTCTTCGCATGGAGGAGTTAGAGTCCTACCAGGACTATGCCACGCGAAACCTATATAAGCTCACCAATAACACCTTTGGAGAGGTAATACAATTTTGCTCCCTGAATACTTAGAGCTTTTGCCTTCTTGTCTTGCTTACTGACTTAGGCATCGGAGAGAGGTTTCAAGACACACCACGGCCAAATTTCACGTTTGTGTTTTCAGGCGGTGGAACGACGACGTATTGAGGAACGCAGACTTGATCAACAGGATTATACGAGAAGGTGAAATTCTTTCCCGTACATATGGCAACATTCAATTTCCTATAGGTGTCACGTTACGTTTATGTAGGTATCACGTTACGTTACGTTTATGTAGATATAGATCATAGGTGTCACGTTATATTTATGCACGTGTCACGTTACGTTACGTTTATATAGATATGATCTATGGTAACATTCAATTTCTTATATATGGTTTTACTATTATTTATGATATTAACAATTAATATTGAGAATAAATGTGTCAACAAACTTTTCACAGGACTTATGGGAACATAAGTTTTTTAGTAGGACCATATATAATATAAGTCTTCATAATAAGACTTATATATAATTTTTCCTTAATTTTGATTATTTTAATCTTAAAAATCAATATAATAATAAAATATAAAATTAATTATATTTTTTTCAAACTTATGAGTGTAATTTATTTATTTTTTTAATATCTATTTTGCGTTGAGTCTTTGTCTTTCCTACGTGGAATCGATGTGTCTCCACTCCACCAACTCCATCTTCTTTGATGGTTCCACCAAAGTTCTCTTCTCTCCGGTCAAACTCCATACGGTATGATCAGTTCATATTTCATAATTTTTCACTTATTCAAAAGCAAACCACTCAAATGGTGACTCACCATCTTGCTTTTTGCCTAACAAAATACAAACAATCACAAAGTTTCATTATTCATGGGTTTGACTTCGATTTTTTGGATTTAATTTTTAAAAAATTAATTTTTTTTATTTTTAGTGAATATTTGTAAAGTTTTAAATTTTTTTTATTTTTTTAGATTTACCTTACTTACATGTATCTAAAAAATAAAATATTTATAAAAAAATATTTTAAAAAATTAATAAATATACAAGAATATAAAAAATATATTGAATTTTGGTATTTTTTTTAATTATATTTTTGATATATAGTGAATTTTCTAAAGCTTTTTGTCACAAATATTATACTTTTTAAGTGTATTTATGTTAAGTGTATCTAAAAATTTAAAAAAAAAATTACTTAGAATATTAAAAAAAATTCAATCAAAACAAAAAAAATAAGAAAAAAAAAAAATTCTAAAAAGTGTATCCTAAAAATAGGAACCAAATTAACCTTCAATACAACTACCAGCCCACTCCAAATCCGAAAAATAAAATAAAATTTAGTTGGAGCTCTTAAAATTATCATACACCTATGACTTTTATAAGACTGCTTGGATTTGACTCTTAGTTTTGAGAATGTATTTAAATAATACATTTATGAAGGGATTAAACTTATAATAAATACTTAAATTTGTTAAAGAAATTCAAAATTCAAACAAAGGCTAAATAATTGTAACTATTGTCCAAATCTTGCAAGTGGGTTTATATTCCCTTGTGCACCTAGCTTTCCTCTAGTCCAAGATCAATATTAGAAGGTGTTATTTGAGTCCGGAGATTTAATACGGGTTCTATTTTAATGATTTAAATTATTTATTTTATAAGGTCGTTTATGTATATCATTCACATAATGATTTAAATTATTTATTTTATAAGGTCGTTTATGTATATCATTCACACAAAATATTAATATTGGAAGGTGTTATTCGAGTTCAGATTCAACACGTGTCATATTTTGATGATTTAAATTATTCATTTTATAAGGTCTTCATATATATCATTCACACAAAATATTAGGCTGATTCAATAATCGTTGCAAGCTCAATCTATCTCATTTCTGTCCAAAAAAATGGACATTAAGTGTGTTTTTGAAAATAGACTACTTGTTTGTTTGTTTGTTTGTTTTTTTTTGTTTTTTTTTTTTTTTTAATGACAAACTTGATAAAATGAAAATACTATAATTATGTGGGACTTACCTGTAGGTCCTAATAGGTAGACTTATTATCCAATAAGTTAAATTAATAGCATTTTTCATCAAACAATATTCAAAAAGTCACTAATTGTTAATGTTCAGTGACAGTTTAGAAATTTTGTCACAAAAAATGTTATTAATTATAAATTTTAGCGATAATTTGAAAAAAACGTTAGAAAAATGTCACTAATTTTAATTTTCAGTGACAATTTAAAAAATTCGTCACAAGAAAACGTCACTAATTATAAGTTTTAGTCACAATTTATAAAAATCATAATAAAAAAAACACTAATTGTCATTTTTTAGTGACATACAAAAAATTGGTACAAAATATTTTTAGAGACAATTTACTATGACTTATTTTCAATAAGACTTGATAGAAATTAAGTACAACTATTATGACCTATTGATAATTTACCCTATAATTATTTGATCAACCTATTTTTGTGTGTGAATGACATGCACAAAAGATCTTACAAAAATTAACGTTTGAATTATCAAAATAAGACTCGTAATAGATCCCACAAATCCAAACAATATCCTCTATTGCAGATTTGGTTTGGAGGGACCAAAAACATACATAAAATAAATTTTATTAATAGATTTCTTTACATGGTAACCTTTAGATGGTAAGGTAAATATATTTGCTAGACAATGTTATAGAAATCAACCAGTTCAATATCGAAGGAAAAAAAAAAACTAAAAAAACTATTAAAAAATTAAAATTTAGAGTAAATCTTAGTTATATAGAGATAATTGTATAGTGATAATTTAGGAAGGAAAAAAGTATCACAGGAGTTTACACCTTTGGTGCCTCTAAATGCACCCTAATTACTTGGTTGGACACCCACTTTTCTTTTTCTTTTTTTTTAAAATATTTTTTAGTACCATTTTATCTCTCAATCAAATAATAAAAGGGTAAATTACACTTTGCACCCCTGCACTTTACACCAAATTTTACTTTAACCCCTACATACGAAATCATGATAGTTAACCCCACGCACTTATGGTCAAATTCCACTTTGGTCCCTAGACATGAAATCGTGACAGTTAACCCTCTGCATTTTTTCTCAAATCTCACTTTGGTCTTTATACAAGTGTCAATGTCCCTCTTTTGTTGCTTCATTTTTAAATCTTTAACAAAATCCAATCAAGTGACAAACATGAGAGTAAAAGAGGAAAATCATTCGTGTTTCCCACCAATTCATTTTATCCTACGTGATAAGCACATAAGAGTTATATATATATATATATATGTTCGTATGATAAAAATTGGGATGAAAAGGCAAGGAAATAGAAATTTTGAAATAAAAAAATGCGACAAAAAAATTAAAAAAAAAGAAAGATGAATAGACAGAAGATTGTGTTACCATAAAAAATAGAATTTCGTAATTTCAATTTATGCAAAACCTTAGTTCATTTTTTTTATTGTTTACAATCTGCATTTTGTTTTTAGCTTAATACAGTCGTATTTTGATCTAAATTTTAGGATAAAGTGTGTATTGGTGAAAATTGTAAATGATTTTACTTTTTACCCTCATGTCTGCTCACATTTTTATCACATAATTAGATTCTATTAAAGATTTAAACAATTGAATAACAAAAATGGGACACTGACACTTGTATAGGGACCAAAGTAAGATTTGACCAAAAGTATAGGGGATTGATTGTCACAATTTTATGTGGAGGAACCAAAGTGAGATTTGACTAGAAGTGTAGAAGGTTGACTGTCATAATTTCATGTGTAGAGGTCAAAGTGAAATTTGGTGCAAAATGCAAGGGTGCAAGGTGTAATTTACTCTAACTAAAATGTCCAAATTCTAACCCCAGCTCCAACATTTCCTCTTTAGCTGTGGCGTTCTCTTTGGCCAACCCTTCCAACTTTGGCTAGTCCCCCTTCTCATTGTAGCCACCTCATCCCTATTATTTCTTTTTCTTTTTCTTCTTTATCTTCTTTCAAAAGTAGCCTCCATTTATGGCCACATTCTTCCATTTCTTCTTTTTTATCACCGTGACCCCCCTCCCTTGTCATGGAACCCTAACTTAACCTTCAATCCCTCATTGTGACCGCCTAATGCAACCCATCCCTTCGTCACATATCATTTCCTTTACCTTTTCCATTGCAAACCCTATATTTAGGGCTTTCAAATCTAGGGTTTAGAGAGAAGACATAAGAGAAGAAAGAACAAAAGAGGGGGAAAAAAAAAGAAATGAGAGGAAGAAAAGAATGAGCAAAAGAAGGAAATAGGGCTGCAAACGGTAGGTGGAAGAGAAAAGGAGAATGAAAATGGGTGGTGAACAGCAAGAGAAAGACAAGAATAAGAAAATGGAAGGAGGTCACGTAGTGGGAAATGGATGTTGTGGTGGAGGAGGGTTAAGGTATGAGAGAATGGAGTAGGGGTGCTGATGTTGGTCGAAAGGTACCACATTGAAGCCACTTAAGTTACATTTTTAGTCTTTCAATTTTATTTATTTGGTGGAGATAATGTGTTTCGTGCACTTGTACAGATTTGGCAGGAAATATGAAAATTCAATCAAAAAGGCCGCGAAAGCAGATTTTTCGTGTGAGAAGTGAAGAATTCGAGCCAACCAGACCACCACACATGCGGCCAAGCTTCACTGTATGTACGGCCCACCACCGCTTGTGCAGCCCACTACCGCTTGTGTGACCCACATGGGCGCTCAAGCGGCCCACCTATGGACGCGTGCACGGAATTTTTGGTCTGTTTTGCTGAAAATAAAAGACAGAAAAACAGCCAAAATTAGGGTTCGAAAAATTAATTAAGAGAAAAGGAAGGTTAGGGTTCTAAATGGGTGATTATTCTACCAAAGCTTGAAGGACACTTCCATGGGAGTTTCTTCCTCATCTTCTTCCTCGTCTCACTCCTCCATGAGTGGCTAGTCGTCTTTTCTAGGATTTTGATGAAACCCTAACCATGTAATAGGATTTTTCATTAGCTTTAATTGTGAATTGATTTGAATGGATGTATGGATGATTTAGAAGTTTTTAATATTGGTTTC
The DNA here is from genome assembly GCA_025200525.1 of Camellia lanceoleosa. Lineage (NCBI taxonomy): Eukaryota > Viridiplantae > Streptophyta > Magnoliopsida > Ericales > Theaceae > Camellia > Camellia lanceoleosa. Next base: position 31,561,494 of record CM045764.1, read on the forward strand.
TTTCATCTCTTCAAGCGTTTTACTCTCTTCCATACATTAATTTTTTTTTTGTTTGGATTCAAAGTACGAGACGAGTCATGCTATGAGAGACGGGTCGTATTGCTACCATAGTTTAGAGCAAACGACTCGTACTACTCGGGATGATTCATGCCTGTATGTTGAATGCGATAACCCTCTTGATCAATATTTTAAACTTGTAGTTGTGAAATATTGGGTAGTTCAAACCGAATCGCAATTGTTTGCCGATGTTAAGTCTCATTCATGTAGTTAGTGGAGAATTCTCTGCCCTAGGACTTTCTCCGAAAATTAATATCTCAAACCCTAATTTTAATTGTCAGTATAATTCCTCTATTTCTGTTAGCACCATAAATCTGTAATTTTTATTATTTATATAATTGCAGGACACGTTGCATCCTCTTATCATTTGGAAGTCAAAAGAAGTTATAGAGATGATGGAGAATATGAAGGACAAAGTAGATGAGTGGAAGGACACATAGCAAGACAAGAATGAAGATGGAAGAAATGGGTAGTTACTAAGTAGTTATTGCTGTATTTTTTCCTCTATAAATAGCCATTAATGGCTACATTGTAAAAGATCCAGAATTCAAATCAAAGACAATTGATTTCAATATTTCTTGTCATTTTCCTTATCTTAGGAGTAGTTTAACATAAATTTATATTTCGAAGCATTTATTTTCAGCATTTCATTTTCGAAGCATTTAATGCACTTCCTTTTCGGAGCATAGGAGTAGAGGTAAGTAATTATTACTTTGATTGTTCACTTAATCATCTTTCTCCATCTCCCTCATTCTTCTTTTAATTTTTCTTTTCTCTACACTTTGGCAATTTTGAAGTCCTCTTTGTTGAGGCAAAAGAACTGTCAACACAATCGCTTGATAATTGGCTTGAATTTAATCTGTAAGGATTTAAAATCCTTACTGGCACGCTCGCATTTATAATATTTTCCTTCGTAGGAAAAATAAGCCAACAATTTCATTTAATTGTTGTTTAGTTATAAAATCAATTATATCTTTTTAATCAAAATTAATTTAGGAATTTTGCGATTAAATTAATATAATTTCACATTTGTCCCTGTGAATCGATATCTGGACTTGCCATTATTATAATAGAATTTGGTATAATTCAGTGATTTATTTTTGGTGTGGATAACGACCCATCAGGTGCCATGCTGTCAATGGTAGAGGTGGCGTATGCAGCTTGGTGTATGAGCGGAATATATGAGAGAAAGGTTGAGAATATTTAGCCTCCGTTTGGGAAGTGGGCTGGCTCTTTAGCTTTTTGGCTTTTTTGGCTATATGAGCCTGGGCTCAAAAGTTTGGTTTGGGAAGGGCTCTTGGCTTTTTGGCTTTTTTGACTTTTTTTATGAGAGAGAATGTAATGATTATGTGGTTGGATGTAATGTTTTGTCTATTGTGGCTCATGAGTCTATTTTGTCTTTTGTGGCTCATGAGCCCAATGAACACTTGACAAACGGTTAGGATGTCTAACACAATTCACCAAAATTTAAATTTGGGCGTGGGATGTCCGAAGAAATGAGAAGCCTAGTGATTTTTGTGAGGTACACTAGAGGCACCTTTACACCGACCAAGTTGTGTGCTTTTACATAATAGCGTGTGTATATGTACATTAACATCTAGTTTTTATGATTATAAACTTTTAGATAATTAATTTAAAAGAATTAAAATAAATTATAAATTTGTTTGGTGTAGCTTTTGATAATTTATAAAATAAGTTAACATGCTTAGTTAAATATGTTATCAAATAGTTTTTGTTGCGTAAATATTCCAAATGCTCTCAAAAATATTTTTACACCAGTAATTAAGAAAAGACATGTCACTCTTTTATCAACATGTACTTGAGAGTTTCAAATAAGTAAAGCAAAAAGGAAAAAAAAAAATACAAGTTACAACTTAAAAAATCTTATTTTTTTAATCGAAAAACCTTAAAAAAAGAAGACAAATTATAGCAAATTACACTAATAGTCCCTACAGTTTGGGACTTGTGTCACTTTAGCTATTGACTTTTCAATTGTGACACATTTGACCCTGAATTATGAATCTTGTTCCAAATAAGGACAATTGAAGATATCATTGTTTAATTTCAAGGGCAAAATCGTCAATTTGATAAAATATAAACTAATTTGAAAAAAATAAATGTCAAAAAAATATTTTAAAATTTTTAAAAATTATTTCTAACCGCCACAAATAAAATTATGTAAAATTGATTAAAATTAATAAAAATTACATGATTAATTTTTAAAAATTAAATTTACATGATTATCATCCAAACAAATAATAAAAATTAATTTGGTAATAAATAAATAAATGTCTAAAAGATTTATCAATTTTACATAATTTTATCTTTATTATTTTTAAAATTCAAAAATATTTTTTTGATATATATTTTTGTCAAATTAATTTATATTTTATCAAATTCACGATTTTGCCCTTAAAAAATCTGATGATATCTTTAATTGTCTTTATTTGAAACAAGATTTAAAATTCAGAAGCAAATGTGTTACAATTGAAAATTTAGGGCCAAAGTTAATAATTTGACAGAATATTATCATGGACAATTTTATTAAAGACCACTAATCCTCACAATTCATATGAATTCGTATCATTGCTTGGGCTTCTTCTTTTTTTTTTTTTCCTAAAATACCATTATAGACAATATATGTAACATTCTTAGTACACATTATCAACAACCACCATTACTATCAACAATCGCCATTATCACTGTCTTGGAATCCTTCACCTTTGCCATTCCTCTCTAACTCTGTCGTACCACCGCCACACCCTTCCTAATCTAGTCACTACCCCGCCATTGTGCGACCACCATCAATGCTTTCCATTATCGGTGACCACCTCGTCTTTAGCGCAATGCCTTCCCTAATAGCCCATCGCAGGCCCATTACCCACCCCTACCCCTTCACAACCCTGTATTTTTAGCTTGCCACTAATAACTTGGACAATAATCTAGAAAAAAGAGAGATTAGATTGCAATTGATCAACTGCAATTGAGTGAGAAAAAGAAATAGTGTGTGTGGATTGGTGGGTAGGTAATTAAGGATGGGTTGAGCGGTAGTGGCGCGATAAGTGAGGGAAGCTATGGAGGCAGAGGGAAGTAGTAAGTGCAATGTGAAGGGGCGTAAAGAGATGTTAGAGTTGAGAAGGGTCATGGGAAAGCGTGTGAAAATATGTGACGGGCTGTGAAAATGTCAATAGAATTGAAGTAATGCTAGAGATTTCAAATAATCTATTAAATATTTTATCAAATCTTTTAGTAATGTTATACACAAATTCACATGTGTAGGTTTCACACTTATATGAAAAATTTGATAAAATATTTGATAGATTATTTGGAGCCTCTAACATTACTCATAGGATTAAGGTTTGTGATAGGAAAATATAAAGATAGTTTAGTATTACTTGAAAAATATTGGTGCGGATTTAAAAAAAATAAAAAATTCAAGTCATGTGTATGTAAATTGAGAAAGTTCGTTTTGATTGGTTTTATAAAAATGATTTTATTTCATTTTTAGTATTTTTTATTTTTTATAAATTTTTTTAATATTTTAAACAAATCTTTACCTTTTTAGATACAACTAACCTATGTACACTTAAAAAGTAAAATATTTGTAAAGATATATAAAAAAAATCAATAAATGCACAAAAATAAGAAAATGTATTAAATTTTTGTAATTAGTTAATTTTTAAAGAGTAAATTGGTGATAAATTCAATCGAAAGAGGTTGTAAGGTATTATGTCAAACGGATATTTTTTGTTGGTAAAATATTTAACCTTTGTGAATAGTTTGGTAAATTTTTTTTTTTTTATTTGTTTTGAAAGATATTTTATTTATAATTTTATTTTTTAATTTATTTGTTGACTTTTTTTAGGAGAGAGAAAAGAGAGGAGGCACCGGTGAGGGAGAAAAGAGAGGAGGCAGTCAATTTGTGTGTAAGAGAGAGTTGAGGGTTTGATTGTGTTTTTTGAACAAAGAGAAAAGATATGAGGGGATAAAAGTGAGTGGCAGAAGTGGAAGGATATTTTGGTCATTGTATGATAGTTTGTCTTTAAGGATATAGGGGGTGTTTGATGGGGTTTTTTTGAGTCAACTTATGACTTTTGGCTTTTAAAAAGTTATTTTGAACTGTTTAATTAAATTTATTTTAAACAGTTTCTGATTTTAATAACTTATTTTAAGTAAAAAAAAAGTTGATTCTGAGAGGCTGTTTACCCCTTATTTTTGATTATTAGTTTTTGTTGTGCACATGTTAATTCACGATTATACTCTTAGATTTTTTTATTTTTTATTTTTTTAAAAATAGAAAAAGACACAAATGGACTATAAAATATTATTATTATTTTTTATGAAAAATATAGACAAATAGTGAATAATAAAAAATAAAAATTAATTGAAAAAGTTACTTCATAGTTTATTTAACAAACACTACTCAACAACTTAAATCTATATTGCAACAGTTATACCAAACAGATTAATAGTTTCTAATTAAAGTCATAATCTATAATCTATTAAGTTATAATCTATAATCTGTTTTAATAGCTATACCAAACAAGACCATTAAAAATTAGCGTGCGGACCTTCGGGCAAGAAAAATCGAAGATGAATTTTTTGCCCGAACGCTCCATTGGTTAATGATTTTTTTAAAAATATTGTATTTTTAAAATATATCTAAGTTGAGTGTATTTAAAAAAATAAAAACAAAAATTACAAAAAATACCTAAAGAAATATTAAAAATAAAAAAAATTCCAAAAACCAAACAAGATGATGATGGGCACAAATAGATTCACCCAAGCAAAAGGAAAAAAATAGAAGAACACGACAATGGCCTTATTTGGTAGAATTGTAAAAAAGTACTTATAACTTATGCCTAAATAGTTTATACCTTATAACTATGAACATAAGTTGATTTTTGACTTATAAATTAAGCATATCCTGCCTCACTCAAAGAATAAGCTGATTTCTGACTTCCAAAAAGCTATAAGTTAAATTAAACATATTAAAATAGTTAAATTAAGCTGAAAGCTGAAATAAGTAGCTTTTAAGCTGCCCTAAACAGGGCTAGTGAAGCTTTTAAATTAAAAAAACAAAAAAGAAATAAAAAAAATTCACATGTACGCACTGCACAGAATAGAGCCGGAGATGGGGAGCTGCCCGATGTCATTATTATTATTTTTTATATTTCCCTCTTCTCCCTTTCGAAGTCTCTCTCTCTCTCTCCGTGTTCTTTTATTACAACTGCCATTCTTTCCTGATTGACCCTCTTCCTTCTTATATCTCTGTCCCCATACACACTCCTTTCAATTTCCCCTCTCTCTCTCTCTCTCTGTGTAAATTCTCTTTCATCTCTCTCGTTTCTCTCTCTAAAGTACACGCACACTCTCTCTCTAAAATGATGATGCTGGTGGACTGTTCAAATTGCCGCACACCTTTACAGCTACCACCGGGGGCCAGGTCCATCCGATGCGCCCTATGCCAGGCTGTCACTCACGTCGCTGACCCTCGCGGCCTCCCTCCTCCGCCGCCTCCTTCTTCCTCCTACCACCACCACTACCCTCCTCCGCCGCAGACTCAGCCTCCTCCTCCTCCGCCGGCTGTTCCGTCTCCTTACAACCACACGCCGCCCGGTCAATCCCCATCGGTCCACGGACGCAAGAGAGCTGTGATCTGTGGGATTTCGTATCGGAACTCTCGACACGAGCTCAGAGGTTGCATCAATGATGCCAAGTGTATGAAGCACTTGTTGATCAATCGCTTCAAGTTCCCTGAACCCTCCATTCTCATGCTCACTGGTAATTCGCTTCTCTCTTGTTGTAATTTAGTTTATATATAATTTCTGTTGATCGTCGTGTATCGGTTAATTAGCTGCTGAGATTTAATTTAATTGCTAATTGTTAATTTGTTATAATTTGCTTACTTATAAAAAAAAAAAAAATTTGTTATAATTTGCTAAATGATCATTGTGAATTATTCTGAATCGATTGTGACAGATTATTATCTTTTTGTTTTTTTTTAAATTTTTTTTTTTTAAACTGAATTTCCCAGAGTAATACTGCTTTGTTCACATCTTTATCTTAAGCTTTTGGGATAATCCCAATTGGTGATCCAACATGATATTCGAGCCAAGTCTTGGTGGTCGATCGTGGGCAAAGTCTTTGCCCCAAATCCGTTTCTATGATATTTTTATAAACTCCATATGACCGGGTACGGGTTGGTTGTACAAGAGTGTTAGACCGCGTCAGATGTGTAGCGTGGAGTGTTAGACCGGGTCGGATGTTTAGGGACTTGTCATACATCTTCTCTAAGCTGCCCCTTCAACCATCAACAATGGTAGGAACAGAAAATCGAACCCTATCTATCCATTTGTTTTCTATGTCCGGTTCGGTGTTTGGTTTCCGTGCTTCTAGACTTGTTGTTCCAATTGATTTTGGGTTGGATGCCTCCAATAAATAACACTCAATTCACGTGAAAAACAAAGAAGGTAGCTAATATGTTTGTTTGTGGCACTTGGCATCTCTTTTATTTCAAAATGTGCTTTATTGATTCCTTGGATCCTGAATATGCCACTATCTGAGAACCCTATAGGTTGTTTTGTGATAGTTTTTTGGAGTCCATGCCCTCTGGTCTTGTTTTTATCAACACTCATTGCTTATTCATTTAACATTTCTGAATTATCATTTGTATTATCTAGTTTGTTGTGTATAATTTTCGATAAGATTTGCTGATTGTTGTGTTTGCTTATGTTGTTCAGGAAGATTGTCACATGTAATCTTTTGGCTACAAATTCTGGATGCCCATTTGCTTTTTGATTTTCTTCCTTCAGATAAATGTTGCTCCACTGAGTTCATGGATCACATGATTGTGTAAAAAAATGTTATTCCCCTTGGGATGGTTTCTTTCTACTAAAAATCTTTGTACTGCAACTAGCAGGTGTCCCATATTCTTTTTCCCTTTTATTCTTCATCATTCCATTTTGTTAAAATTGTTTATCACCCTAAAATATTATCAGTTCATTACTTTTTTTAGAACTTTTCTACATTGAAACTTGCAACTGGTCCTCTTTGCCAGTACGAGTAGTCTCATCTGCTGCTTTTTAGTCAGTGGCCTTGGAACCTTCAACTGATGCATCTACTTGGGCCTCTTCTTCTTTAAAGCCATTAATTTTTACAGATATAATTTACCTTTTATGTGATAGACTGCTTCAAAAATGTTATGAGCTGGTGATGAACAATGATCATCAATAATGTTAACTAGGTACCATAACAAACATAAAGCAGTAACTTGGCCCAGAATTTTTCAAAAAGGTGAATTTGCTTCATTATCAAGAGAACAAGAGCTTCTGCAATATTCAGGAAGTTGACCAGCTCCTAGCTGAATAAAATTGAAGCATGTTATTCAAATCAGGACAGATAAGACAGCAGCATGTTATTCCATGTCAGAGATCTAGAGTTTCATCAGATGAAGCCATTGGTTGTGATTGAGTATTTCTGTGATGCTGGAGAACCCTGTATCAAAATACTAAAATGCAACTCACATAAAGCCCCTTTTAATAGTCCACCCAAACAAATATTGATAGGGAGAAGGGAAGGCCTAAACTGACTTGGAATGCGGTACAAAAGAAGAATAGGAATATATTTAGTTTAACTGCACATATAATCCTTGATAGAATGGAATGACAAAAAATTGTTCATGTAGCCTATCTCGCCTAATTGGGACACAAAGCTTAGTTTGTTTTGGTGACGTTGCTGTACATTACAAACATACTGATATGAGAGTGTAGGGTGCTGTCTTGTCCAGTGCTATGACCAGTTCGTTGTTAAGTTCAATTAAAAGCCTGAGATATGAATCCATGCACGCTGAATATTACAACCTTGTTATCCATTCTAGAAAAAAATGATACTGTTGAACATGAAGCCTTAGTTACACTGTTGAATGTGAATTTAAAATGTAGTTAACTATGGTCTCAACTCTCTCAGCCTCAGGTCTGTTGTGTAAGGAAGGAACCTTCCAATTGCAACACATAAAGATGTCGAAGATAATTTTATAATTTCATTAAATGGCTCCCTTGTTCATTGTCATTGAATATTTAATAACGTTGACTTTTTTTTTTGTTTTTTCGTATGACTTAGCAGCAGGTTCACTTACACACCAAGGACTTTTGTTGAGACTCCTTTCGATGTTCCATATAGATATATATATATATATATTCTATTTTTTAAACTGTTTCATGTGTGCCACTTCTAACCCAAGTCCTTTTACGAAAGTTGTATTTCAGAAGAAGAAGCTGATCCTCTTAGGCGTCCAACAAAACATAACATCAGAATGGCAATGTATTGGCTCGTACAAGGTTGTCAGCCAGGAGATTCACTAGTGTTGCATTATTCCGGTCATGGTTCACAGCAAAGGAACTACACTGGGGATGAGATAGATGGGTTTGATGAAACACTCTGTCCCCTGGATTTTGAAACACAGGGAATGATTGTCGACGATGAGATTAATGCAACAATTGTCAGGCCTCTTCCTCCTGGGGTCAAGCTTCATGCAATCATAGATGCTTGTCATAGTGGCACTGTGTTAGATTTGCCATTCCTTTGTAGGATGGACAGGTCGGTAAGGAAAAATTGAAGTCTGGCCTTCTATTGTATTTTAATTCTTTCTTGAAAGACTTAGGTAGTATTTGGTTGATTGGAATGAATGTGGAATGGAATGGACACGTTTGGTTCGCTACCAAAAATGATGAAAAATATATTGTTAATGGAATCATTATTCACCATTATAAGGAAATGGTCATTCCAGACTATGGAATGATCATTCCATTCCCACTTCATTCTAGTGAACCAAATGTAACATTAGTACCTTTCTTGCTTTCCTCCTCTCTTCCTCTCTAAAAAAATTATTGATGTCCAGTTAATATTCATTATTATAATGTATGTATATTTTGGGGATATAGGACTGGGCGGTATATATGGGAGGACCATCGTCCCCGATCAGGTGTATGGAAAGGAACAAGTGGTGGGGAGGTCATTTCCTTCAGTGGCTGTGATGATGATCAAACCTCTGCTGATACAGCTGTAATGTTTTACTGATTTAATTAACTCCTTCCTCATTTTTTTTTTTTTCAAGAATTCAAATATGTCTTTCAGCTCACAATGGGGAATAAACAACCAGGAAAATCTTTATGTTGACAGGCTCTATCTAAGGTCACTTCAACTGGTGCAATGACCTTTTCTTTCATCCAAGCAATTGAACGTGGCAACGCAACTACATATGGGAATATGCTAACTGCAATGCGGTCTACCATCCGCAATACAGACAACAATGATTTAGGTGGTGGCATTGTCACATCACTTCTCACTATGCTTTTGACAGGAGGCAGTTTGGGTGTCGGGATGAGACAGGTATGTTTTTCTTTACTGCAACAGAGTTAGATGTTTATATCGTGAATGTTTGCCGATGAAAATGTTTATATTTGATTGCAATCATCATAACAAATTGTAAATAGGGATGGTTATATTTTAGAATAATTGAAGAACAAAATTCCCCACATTACGTCAAAGTTGTACATTTCGTGCATATCAGTGCAGGAAAGCTATGAATTCATAACGAAATTATATTATAATCAACATAATTATAATATGTTTTTAGGGGTGACAATTGGTTCAATAATTAAGACTTGGCCTCATAACCTTGAGGTTATGGTTTCAAGTCTTAGGACCACCACTTTGTGCATTATGCCAAAGGTTAGGTGTGTACTCAATCTTTCCCCTCCCAAACATACATTAATGTGTACTGATTGGGCATTGTTTTTTTTTTTTTAGAAATATAGTATGTTTTTGGTCTGCTTTTGCTTGATGACCTGGGGTGTATTCTAGTTTTGTTTTGTACTTGGGTTGCTTGATTTGCATGAAATTTTAATTTACCAAAAAATAAAAAAACGAAGATAGTACCAAATGTAGCTTAATTTTGAACATGTCAACAAGGAGTGAAAATAGTAAGACGTTTTATCTTTTTACAAAATTATAGTTGTACTAGAGAAAAATTGGAGATTCATGGAAATAATTTTCCATCCATGACTTTTAGTTGTTTATCTACTTAGAAGCTTAACCAAGTTAGGGCATATACTTACCCCCAAAAAAGAAGTTAGGGCATAGAACAATCAATTTGGTTTGACAAGGATTATGTGGTTTATTTTGCTCAGCTGAATAAAAATTAAAGGACAAAATTCATTTTATCCCCTTATGGTTTCACCTTGAAGCACTTTATCCACTTGTGATTTAAAAATTGCCAATAAACCCCCTTATCGTTTTGATCATTTTGCACTTTGCCCCTTGTTATTAATTCCATCCAAAAAGACAGAAGTGTTCCACACTCACCAAATAGAGAGTTGGCAATGAAAAAATGTCAGTCAAAGTCAAAACACAATGTTAAAGGGCAAGTTTGTCCTTCCCTTCATCTTATTCTCCAAACCCTAACCTTTCTCCTCCATCAGCCACGTCCTCATGCCCCTCCTGCCGCCACCTATCTCCTCCCGCCTCCCTCAGTGCTCAGACTGCTGCCCTCGCCTTCTCCCCAACCTCCTGCAGCAGTGGCAGATGCATGAATTGTGCATAGGAGGGGCCAACTTATATAATTTCAAAATTTGATAATAAAATTCTTATGAAATTGTGCACAAGGGATCAAACTATATAATTACAAAAATTGATAATAAAATTCTAATTATTTTACTTTTGTTATCACATCATAAACTAAGGGTTGGTTTGGGAAGTGACTTTTTGGTTTTTTAGCTAAAATATGAAGTAAAAAAAACTAAAACATTTGAGAATGACTTTTTGATTTTTAAACAAAAAAATGTATAAAAAGTAAAGATTATAAAAATGAATTTTGATTTTTTTGTATGACTTTTTGAATTTTTAACTTTTTAAGTGATTTTTTAAAAAAAAAAGTTTTTTGGCTATATTTACCAATTGTCAAAGGCATCCATAATTGCTTCTATAAAAAATTGATAAGTGGCGAAAATAATTATGCTAAATTACAAATATTAAAGAAACACTAAGGTAGTGTTCAATTTATCAAAATGAAAGATGAAATAAAATTATAATTCTATTAGAATGTCAATTTTTATGTTTGGCTTATTAAAATAATAAAAAAAATATGTTTTATAAATAAAATTATCATTTCTTAGAGAACTTGTGGAATTTTCATTCCACATTTATTCCAATAAATCAAACATTACCTAAAATAAATATAACGACTGCACTATCTAAACCAATCACAATTAATTCAGATACCACCTAACAAATACCAATTAGTACTTTAAAGAAAAAAAAAATTCATTTGAAGATACTTACAAAAATTTACAACGAGGCATATTAGTTTATTAATTATAACAATACATGGAGGGACATTTCATTGACAGTTGGACATACAAAACAAAATACTTAACAAAAATTTACAATGAGGCATATTAGTTTATTAATTATAACAAAACGTGGAGGGTCATTTCATTGACACTTGGTCATACAAAACAAAATTGTATAGTATCCTATGGGATTCTTGAAAACTTTGTAGGCACGATGGCCTCTCCCTGCCACCCCCTATGTCCACCGTTGTCTCGCAACCTCCTCTCCCTTTCCCTCCTATCACCACCGCCCGTTCTTCCCTTCCTGATTTGCATTCTTGCCTCCTATCCCCTCTCGGACCATCGCTGTTGCCCCCCCTCTCCTCCCCGTTCATCTCCGTCAAAAGATTTGTTGTTAAATATAGTGTATGTATATATAAATAAATATTGTGTATATATATATATATGTATCAGTTTGTATGTAAAATATAATTAAATTAAAATTAAGTGATTTAACCGAATTAATTTTGTTTTTAATTGAATTAAGTAGATTTAATTTGTGATTTATTTGAATAATTTTTTTTTTTCTTCATGGGATGTTAATGTTGTTTAAGTTATAAATTATGAAGTTAGAAGTTAATTTCACATCTATCATTGACGGAGGTTGCAATTTGTCTATATTTGAATTGCAAGGGTAAAGTTCTCTAGTGTTAAACCACGGGGATGCAATGTAAAGTGGATTTTTTCCTAAAATTAAATAAATAAGTCTTTGATAAAGTCAGTGTTACTACCAAATGCTTAGACCCTAGCCATTTACATCTTGAAATGCATGTTCCAAAACATGATACACGTAATTTTTTATTATAAAAGAAGTAAACTATATTCTGTTGGATGTCTAATTGTTAAAACAAAATTGATAATGTAATTTGTGTAAATCTACTGCTATTAAACCACATTTTATAGCATGTGGCATACAATGTTGCCATTGCCATTCTATGTACCCCAACACTCCACGTTCTAGGCATAGTTATCAGAATCCCGATCCGGATCGTAGGATCTTATAATTCTGCGATTTCAATTGTGCCAAATGATCCGGATCACACTAGGATCTTAAATTTAGTAGGATCTTAAAGTTATTACGATCCTATTCATAAAAACGTATAGAATCGCAGACGATGCTGATTCTATTACGATCCCGGTCCTAATATATTTTTTTTGTCATTATTTATTTATTATATATATTTATGTATATGTGTATATCTATATAAAAAATTTGACTATAAATACTTTTTTCAAATGTCTCTTCTAATTGATGTTGTAACATAAAAGATGCATTATATCAAATTTATCATTTTTCTTTAATCTTTTTAAAATTATGTAACATATATTATCAATATCGATAATTTTTTATTTTATTTTATATTGAACGTAGAATCTTATGATCCTCGATCCAATTCTACGATCCGATTCACGAGTCCCTTTCAACAATCCCACGTAGAATCCCGATTTTAACAACCTTGGTTCTAGGTAGCATAGGTGCAAACAATATGAAATGGTTGGTTGACACTAATTGGCTGAATCCAGAAGTTACTGTTTATATGATAAAATCAGAAATTACCAACCGTGGTTCACGAGGTTAGCGAGAGATACAAGGCTGTTAGGTGGTGGTTCTAGCTGTTAAAATTTTAGAAAACAGAATGGTACTCTTGAAATTAATACAACTCAACAAAATTTGCCCCAAATATTTGGGGACACTTGAAATCCATAATTCTAGGTAATCCCTAAGGGCTGCACTTATTCTGATTGTGCTTGATATCTCACTAAGAACCTTGAGAATGAAAGGAAATACTCAAGATGTAACTGTTTTATTCCTTATGACTCATGTATGATGCTCAACCATTATGAAGATCTGGTATTGTGGTTTTCATTTCCTCACAAGATCTTCATGTTATTTTATTACCTTAGTAGTCAATTTATCAATTGGTATTAAGGCCATGCTCCAACTTATTGTTAACTATGCATATCTAATTTAGGAAATTACAAGACAATTATAGCAGAAACTCAGAATAATAATTCATGCACTTCATACCAACCAACCTGCCTTAAACTTGCTTTAACATAAGCTTGTTTCAAGTGCCTTGGAGCCATAATAATCAGTCTTATATAGTAACATATTCATAATTATATCCAAGGCATATAAAATTGTTCAAGTATCATGATAATCATGCACAATTTGCTAAGATGGATTTAGTTTTCATTTCGTTAAAGCTGAACCAATTTCTTAAGAATTGTGGTTTAGATTGCAAGCATCAATGTGTGAGGCAATAAATGATTGTTGGATATTAGGACCATAGGAACTGACAAGAAGTGTGTTAGGCTTTTTCTTGTTCTTAGAATCAGAATCAAACCAAACTAAGCCTTGTGTCATAATCAAATGGGGTTAGCTATATGAATCATTTTTCGTTATTTCTGTCAAGGACTATACACTTGGTTAAAATTCTTAGAATCAGAAATATACGTGTTATGATTTTATGCTCACTTCAGGCACGGTCAAGGTAATAATTTAAAAGGATGAAATTTCTTATTTTCTACAAGAAATCAAATGGAGAGATTGTAGTATGGAACTATTAGTTAGATGATCTAACTTAGATCGTATGTTACCTTTTCTCAGGCATGTTACCTTTTCTCAGGCATTATTCATTGGCTTCTCTCAGTTTTTCGCTACATCTCACATTCAGTGTATACCAGTAACCCATTTAGTAGATCATTTTTCTTTTTTTGTTTCTTGTAGCAAGGCGAAAAGGTTTATTTTATTTTTCTCTTTTTGGGCCAACACAGATTCCCAGCCTATATAGTATGATTATGTATGCTTATTCTTTCTGGATAACACAAAAAAGAATCCGTATTGTTGAAAAATATGTGAGCAAAAGCATCCATGATTTTTTTGTTTTTTGCTTCTTTTTTTTTTCTCCTAATATCTAATCTAGCTTTTCAAAATATGCTGAATTTCAAGATGGCAAGTGTTAAACTCATTGATTATAACCGTAGTTTAATATCAAAATTCTCTCATGCATAATCTTAGTAGTTATATGTATATATATTTCGCTAACTTGGTCAGACGACAATGGTGATCATGAGGCTAATTTTAAACTCTGATTCTTTTGCTGCAGGAACCGCAGTTAACAGCCAATGAACCATTCGATGTGTATTCGAAGCCTTTCTCCATATAATGTAGTAAAGTTTTGTCTCATTTCGCCTATGGTCTTATTTTGAGCATTGTCCCATTTCATTGAGTCTGATTTTATTGAAATACTTTCGAAGTCAGTAAACAAAACACAAATTTTCATTGGTGCAAAATAGTGGGTTCCACTACTTTGGATGAGATCAATACACACTTAATGAATATGGCAAGTGTGTGAACTAATTCATTTTTCATTTCAATAGCTTATGGGTAGTGTGTAAACCAATTCATTTTTCATTTCAATCGCTTGTAATGTATTTTGAGTGTGGATTGAGTCTGTACAGTAATTGAAAAGAAAAATATTTCCATCTTTAATTTAAATTGTTCTGTTAGCTGTTAGCTGTTAGCTGTTATCTTTCTTTTTCTATTTTTACTGTGATCTATATTATCCATATCTCTCTGTGAATATTTTTGTGTAATAGTGTAATCATACATATATATATAAACTACACTATAGTTCAATCACAAATTGGTATGCTATGGTGCATCTAAAGCAGTAGGGGATGGGTTGATTTGGGGGTAGGTGTTTATCAATTCAAACCAAACCAAACCAAACTAAACCAAACAAATAATAGTGTCTCAAGTGGAGTTGGCTTATATAAATCAATTGTCACCTATTTTCTTTGTCAGATCCGGTGTTTATCAATTCAAACCAAACCAAACCAAACTAAACCAAACAAATAATAGTGTCTCAAGTGGAGTTGGCTTATATAAATCAATTGTCACCTATTTTCTTTGTCAGATCCGGTTTTTGAATGAAGGGGTAGTCTCTGCTGCTAGTGAAAGCGGGTACGGTAAGGGACGGGCAATGGAAGGACACTACTCGACTGGATCCAAGGTCAACGACCCATGGTGGAGAAGAACCTGTGCTTGATGGGCTCGAGAAAGCCTTAGCTTCCCAGGGTTTCCGGACCCTTTAGAAAAGAGATTAAAAGTACACCATGAATCTCTTGTCTGTTGGAGGTGATTATTCTCTTTTTAGGTGGTAGTTTTTAAGTGATTGTTATGCGCCCTTCTCTCTCTGTTCCTGTCTTAGTTCTATGCTTCCTATACTGCATATTAAATAAATTCTTTTTTTTTTTTTCATAATTGCATCTCATGTCAAAATTTAGGTCAAAATCACAGAAAGTGAAAGAAAAATGGTGTTTTAAATTCATTCCAGGAATCATGTCCAAAACGAAAATGAACCACGACTATTTTTCTTTAAATTTTTCCGTGAATGTAGCAATATTATTGTTGTATGAGATTTATCTGCCAAATTCTCCTAAATCATTGTTCATTGAAGATTCTACTGTGCATATTGGCTTACCTAATTGCTCATGTTATACTACTGCAATATACCATCTCAGAAAAGATTTAACATTTTCAACAGATAATCAACATTTGTTTTAAAAAAAATCAAATAATTTCTGCATAATTGGAAACAAATCCATTTGATCTTGAATTCTAAATATATATACATATATATATATATATATTTGTAGCAACAAAGAAAGAAAAAGTAAAGAGAAATGAATGAAGAGGAAGTGAAATATTATTTTCATTTTTTTCCC
Source organism: Camellia lanceoleosa (assembly GCA_025200525.1). NCBI lineage: Eukaryota > Viridiplantae > Streptophyta > Magnoliopsida > Ericales > Theaceae > Camellia > Camellia lanceoleosa. The sequence continues at coordinate 31,577,675 of CM045764.1, forward strand.
TCTACAAATTCAACACAACTTTGGTGTATAATTTTGGAAAATTTAGTCAAAATCCTTCCATTGGGACCCTTATTTGGTGAAAAAGTAACCCAATTTATTTTGCTTTATAAATCTCTTAAGGAGAAAACATATAATTGAGTAAAAACAAAATAAAATATATATATTTTTTCTTGAACAATATTGCCAGAAAGAATACGTTATCATTATTTATATCAATTTTTACTGTAGCAATAATATATATATATATATATATATTTAAGAATTTCATAATCAATATGGATTTTATTTGATAGATATGATAAGAAAATTTTAAAAATATTAATTTTATTAAAAATCGACACCTGCAACAAAAGTTATATTATTTTAAAGTTTAATATTTTAATAATATTGATTTGTGTTAGACTTTTCAAGAATTTTTTTTTATACTTTTCCTTAATGTATTGAGATTTTATTATTAGTGGATTTTGATCAAAGCCTCCTACACACTGAAACTCAAGTGCATTTAGAACTAATTTATCTGTTGTCTGATGAATTTTTTGTCAAATAACCCTTTAAAATTGCTTTTTATACTTTCAAAATATATATATATTTTCAATAAACATATCAAATGACAAATCAAATTTATTATCATTTTTAAAACGTGACAAATTTAACATGTTAAATCTTATATATAAGAAATGAATCCTGTTAACCTAGAATCAAGTTTACTACTTTTATTAGAGTGCCATATCTTAAAAATCAACACTAGAGGGACACATTTGCTACTTAGATTCAAGTACAATAAGAATGAATAAAAAAAAAAAAATCATGAATTTCATTGATTCTCCAACCCAAAATACAACCAGAAACCAAAAATTAAAATTAAAAAAAAAAATGTGTGAGAAATAAACAGATGGTGGTGGGGCCTAGGACAGAAAGACTTCAAGGCTGGTGGTTTTAAGAGAGAGGCAAACAGGGCATACTTTAGTAACGGCTTCACATCTCCTACAAACACACACGTGCCGACAGGGCCACATCATCACCGTCGCTACGCTCTTCCCACACGCTTTACATGCCATGCTCACCGGTTCAACTCGGTCCGGGTCCACGTACGATGATTCAGCGTCCTCCGCCACTCCTCCTCCGCACCCGGTGCATCCTAGCCTACTCCCTCCTCCCTCCGTGCACATTAGCCTGCTGCCTCAGCGCCGCCCTCAACGACGCCGCTGTCTGCTCCAACTTCCTCGCCTTTGCCTGCCAAACATGCGCCTCCTCGCTATACTGCGCCGCCCTCTGTTCCAACTCTGCGTTCCTTCGCACCGTCAGTTCGCACTCAAGTTCTCTCTCTTTCAGCCTCTTCGACGCTCTCTCTTCCGCTGCGCATATGAGCGTACTGTAGTGCCTCTGCCACTTGTCCGCTAACGTGCGCCGCAACTGGTCAGCCTGCATTACATTCCAATTTACAAACATGGTTTTTGAAGTTGAGAAAAATGAAGAATTAAGGGAGACCCATTTGAATTTGAGAGAGATAATAACATGGGTTTTGATGATTTCGTCGATTTGGTCACTCTGTTCTACGATTTGGGCAGTGCGATCTTCAGTCAACATGGATGTGAAGGACAAGAATGGCAATGGCAATGGCAATGGCGTACACATCTTCTGTGGTGGTGGTTGCGGTGGCGGTGACGGTGTTGGTGTTGGTGGTGGTGGTGGTGGTTGTAGAGAGAAGAGGTTAGTGGGTGCTAGAGATAATTCAGTATCGGCAACTTCTCTCCTCCTTTTGCGAGAATTGATTGCCACTGCAGAGAGGAAGTAACAATGTCACAGTTACGTTTTTGTTTAAAGAAGTAAAGGAGAGAGAGAGAGAGAGAGAGAGGACCTCCATTGTTGAGGAACATCGCAGAGTGAATGAGAGTTGCAAACGGGTGTGGGTGCAATGGAAGGTTTGTTAGAAGGTTTCCCTGGCCGTTTCTGCAAAAGACAATTAATAAATGAGATCAAAACAAGTGACATAGATAGATACAGATAGAGATAGATCAATCAAACGAGAGAGAGAGAGAGAGAGAGAGAGAGACCCTTCGGAGAAGAGAAGGAGTGAGGGCTATTGGTGGTGAAGGGCCATATGAGATTATAAAGAGAGTGAAACGGTGCTACCGATCGAATGAATACCAAAGTGATCCAGAGAGAGATGAAAAACACGAAGAGACGTGACCAATCGTCACCACCAACTCACGAACGCTGACAATTGCAGCAGCAATATGAATATACAAAACAACTCTCACAGAATTTTTAGTAGAGAGACGGCGACTCTGTTTTGGTTTCAGATTTAAAAATATATAAATAATTAAAAGTTAATTTGGTGAAAAACATTAAAAAAAAAAATTAATAACATTTTTTATTTTTATATAAATTTGTGTTTTTGGAGGGAAGAAATATATTTTTTTAATATTTATTTTTGTTAAATTAATTTTTATTTTTCTAAAAATATAATTTCAAAAAATTAAACCAAACAAAATAGGAAAATTTACCCATAAGTCATAGTTTTTGAAACGTTGAACCATTTAGTCCTAAAAGTTTTCTTATGCTCCATTTAGTCCCATTTTTACATCAGCATAATGTAAATGATGTAAATGATCTGATGTTTCATTCTATAATTTCAAAATTTATTGAAATCTGATAAACATTAGATGTTTTTCATCCTATATTTTCAAACATTATTGAAATTTGATGAACATTAGATGTTTGAAATCTAATGTTTGTAACATGACTCTGATGTTATTAACATTGTAATGGGACCTTTCAGTCTATAAAAAAACTTTTAGGACTAAACAGTGCATAAGTTATTAATTTGGGATTTATTGGTACATCCCCCAACAAAATATTTGACTAATTTTTCTATAATCATAATTTTAGGGTCCATTTAGATTAAGATAAGCGTGCATTTTAAATCAAGAGATTTAATTTTAAACATTTAAGGACAATAACTTAAATTTAAATAAAGTAGTTTACTTATGAATTTTAAAATTAAGTTCAATGACTTTATCATGATGGATTTGAACTAATTATTTAAAATCATGTTAACAATTCTCTTTCTAATTGGATCCCCTAAACAAATCATGTAGCAAACAAAATTGAAGAGGGCGACATTCTATCCCAATTTTGTTAGGTGGTTGAGATTTTTTTTTTTTTTTTTATCAGCCAAAAACTCTTTATTGATAAACAAAGAACTCTTTACATTAAGAAAAGAAAAGAAAAAAGATGGGTGCAAAAAGTATTATCGCGAGACATACCAATTCCAACTAGGTTAGCACCGATATGCCCGCCTAATCCCTTGCTAGCACACCATCAAAAGTTGGTGAGAAACCAACCAAAGCAAAGAAAAAAAAGCAACAAAATACAACAAAAACCCCACCAACATAGCACAGCAGCAACCCGTTGTATATCCACTGTTTGCAAGACCAAGACACAGACAAACAATAAGCAAATGAAAACAACACCAAACCCATCAGAACAACACAGCAGCAAAATTCAGCAACAACTACCATCAACCCAAAACCAAAAAGAGCAGTAACCATTAGCAACAACAGCAACTAGATTCACTCCAATGCATCAGCAACCCTATCACACCTCACTTGAGACATCTCCTGATCCAAGGAGTCAAGAAGACGTCCAGCATCCAATGACAGCAAAACTGTCCTGCAAACAAATCAGCAATAGAGCAAAAATAGTTGAAAAAACACCAGAAATTCACCCTTCACCTCAAACATAGTCTGACCATTAACCATCCTCAGCTTAACACCAATGATAGCTAGAAACCAAGCCGAATCTCCTGAATGTTACAAATAATCTGCTGCAGTAAGTAACAACAATCCTTGGAATAAGATTTGGCCCACAATGCAATCCTTGTCTTGATTAATTCACACAGCTCCTCCAAGTGCATCTAACTTTCGCAAAATACTTTCTCATTCCTAAATTTCCATAAAGACCACAATACTGCAAATGGTATAATTCACCAGATCATATTCAAATAATTTCTCCACTTGAAGCCCCTCCACCAATTAAGGATTCCTTCCACTGTTTGTGGGATTACCCAAGTCAGTCCCCACCACTACATCAGATTACACCAAACTCTCCAAGCAAACGGGCACTAGATGAGAAGATGAAATACAGATTCAAGCTCCCCATTACAAAACACACACATAGCAGATGCATTTGGCCCCAACACTCCAATCCTCTGTAAAAAACCAACTGTTTTTAGCCTTCCCTTCCAAGCTAGCCAACTAAGAAATTGGACCTTTGGGGGGAGAAAAATTATTCCAAATCAACTTTGTTACCACTACTGAAGATGAAGGCACAACCAAAGAATACAGAGATGAGACAGAGAACTCACCAGATGAAGATGCCAACCATCCAAGACCATCCTCCCTATCAGAGAGGCCAACCAAATCATGATCTAAAAAGGTAATCAATCTGCTAAGTTCATCAGCCTTCCATCCTAATAACCTTTTTCTAAACCTAAAATTCCATCTAGTTGAGACTTCATTCCTCTGTACCACCAATCTCAGAGACACCTCTTTTTCTATTGATAGACTAAACAACCTAGGAAATTCATTCTTAACACAACATGCCCCCATCCAGTAATCAGTCCAAAAATGAATTCTACTCCCATTACCCACCACCACCCGATTATTATCTAGAAAAACACTCAAAAGCTGAGGATTAGATTGACCTATGCTAATGATTCCACCCCAGATTTTTGAATAAGTACTAATGAAAGTAGTAATAGGCAGCCAATTCCCACCCATTGACCCATACTTGCTACACAATATTCTTTTCCACAAGGTGTTTGAGTCAGCCCCAAACCTCTACCACCATTTAGCAAACAAGCAATCATTAACCACCTTGATTCTTCTAATACCCAACCCCCCATTCTTTTTACTTTTTGTTGCTTCCAACTAGCTAACCAAGTGGACCTTTCTCTTCAATTCAGACCCTCTCTAGAGAAAATTTGCTTGAATCCTTTCTATTATCCTAGCCACAGATACAGGAAGCTTAAAGATAGATAAGTAATAGATAGGAAGACTAGATAACACAGATTTTATAAGTGTCAATCTCCCACCAAAAGATAAGAATCGCCTCCTCCAAGAAGCTAATCTAACTCTGCACTTTTCGATTACTGGTTTCTATGTTTTCTTTAACTTGGGACTAGCCCCCAAAGGCAGACCAAGATACATCCTTGGAAGTTTCTGACTTGCACAGTTAAGTCTGGAAGCAAACTTTATCACCTCAACATCAGACACTCCAATTACACGTATGGAGCTCTTATGAAAATTAATCTTCAACCCTGAAAACAGTTTAAAACACCTCAAAATTTGTTTAATTACCATGACCTCCTCCATATTAGCTTCACAAAAAATTATTGAATTAGCTACAAATTGGAGATGTGAGACCACCACTTCATCTTTACCCACTACAGCTCCCCTAACCAGCCCCAATGATCTGGCTCTTTCCATTAACATGTTCAGACCTTCAGCTACCAAATTGAAAAGGAATGGAGACAACAGATCACCTTGCTTGAGGCCTTTTTCAGGAATGAACTTAGCCGTAAGGGAGCCATTCACTAACACAGTGTAATAACCCCGACCCTGATTAACGCTAATTAGAACGTAATTATGCCTAGTAATGATTAAGGGAAAAATCTGGAGTTTATTTGCATGACTTATGTGTTTTTTTTATCTGTTCGATGTCGGAATATCTGTTCGTGTTTTAAACTTTAAACTGCAAATTGGAAGCCTTATCGGCGCCCGATTTCGAAATTGATTAGTGTTTTGGACTAGTTAGATTTTATGTAAATTTATAGTAGGCTCAATTAAAACTCGATTTGGGATGTTTAAAACTGATTAAATAACATTTTAATAATGAGCCTAGCTTAATTACAGAATTGCCATTGGGTGGCCATTGTTTAATTTTACTCTTGAGTTCATACACTTCAACAAAACACTTTCCTTCAGCCTATGTTGAGTCTCAAATTCGGCTAGAGAGAGAGAGGGTGAGGGGAGATTGATTTCATCTTGGTTTGCTAGAGGAATTGCTTAGACATTAGGAAGATTGAAGGAGTCTTGTATTTCCAACCTCATACTTCTTGCATTCAAGGTCTAAGGTAGTGAATTCCTCTCCTTAATGTTGATCTTGAGTAGTGTCTTGCATAATTCATGTTCATTTTGAAGTTTTGAACCAAGTTATGGGTTAATATGTTGAAATAGAACTTAGCTCATACATGCACTTGTTCTTAGATTTTGAAGTTGTTGTCCATGGAAACTTACATGCATGTTCATATTTTTATTAAAGTCCATGTATTCATCATGTTTCTCCAGAAAATTTACCATTGGATCATGTTTTGAAGCTTTAAAATACATTTGAATTCAAGAATGTTGGATTACAACTTGGTTCTTGGAAATTTATGGTAATGGTGCTCACATGGACTCACTCTTGGGCAATGATTTGTCAAATTGGCTTTTGAAACTTGATGTAATATGTGTTTCAAGTGTTTTTCCAGATTTTGGGCCCAAGAGGTTGAGTTTTGGGTGATTGAATACTTGGTTCGAACTTGGGAGACAAATCTGGAAATTCCAGATTTGGCTTCCTCGCTCGAGCGAGCCCTTTGATTTTGCAAGCTCACTCGAGCGACCATCGAGCGACCATCGCGCGTAGATTTCCAGCAACCAGTACTTTTACTGTTTCATCAGACCGCTCGAGCGAGGGAAGGCTCGCTCGAGCGAAGCCTTTGATTTTGGTGATCTCGCTCGAGCGAGCATCGAGCGACCATCGCGCGAAGAATTTCAACATCCAGTATTTTTACTGTTTCATCAGACCGCTCGAGCGAGGGAATGTTCGCTCGAGCGAACCCTTTGATTTTGGGAGCTCGCTCAAGCGAAGGAAGGCTCGCTCGAGCGAGGCCCCTGTTTTCAGCAACTTTTGTAAAATGTTTTCTAAGGCATTTTTGCATCCACATTCCATCCTAGGCATTCCTAGGCCATGATTAAGACTCCATACTAAGGGTAAGGGGTTAGGTACACACTTAGAATCATGGATGTGAGTTTTGTACAATTAGAAATGCGTATTTCAAGTGTGTACCCATTATGTGATTATGTAGGTCGTATGCCGTAGTTGGTTTGATCGTTTGGCTTCACCTATCAGTTTCAACGCCCACTGTGAGTAATAACCTTGTAAAGTTATGTTCAGCTTTAAGTATTTTCTGACTGATATAATATGAACTGTTCTTCCGAAATGCTACTTTATGAGTTATGAATGAATGTCCAATTTTCTGAAATGTATTGTGGCACCCTTAGTTCATGAGGCCCTCGCTTGGGGGATATAATACCATGGCATAAGGCCCTCGCCCGGGGGATACAATACCGTGGCATGAGGCCCTCGCCCGGGGGATACAATACCGTGGCATGAGGCCCTCACCTGGGGGATATAATACCATGGCATAAGGCCCTCGCCCGGGGGATACAATACCGTGGCATGAGGCCCTCGCCCGGGGGATACAATACCGTGGCATGAGGCCCTCGCCCGGGGGATACAATACCGTGGCATGAGGCCCTCGCCCAGGGGATATAATACCGTGGCTACTTGCGCGCAAGATATGGACCTTTATGGTTGTTGGTACCAACTCTGTTCGTGGTCTTTGGACCTATCTGATCTGTTAGCTAATGGGTGTACCACATATGATCTTATGCGAAACCTGAATCTGAATATGAATATGAATATGAATATGAACATGTATCTAAATCTGTTCCTGATTTGGAATCTGAATATGCATAAGACGCTGTTTTGATAAGATTGTGTTTCTGTTATGAACTCTGATTTCTAACCCTTGTGATGGACATTATTCATTAAACTCTTTACTCTGTTATTATTCACTGGGCTTTCGCTCACAGTTTACTATATATATGTAGGTGAGCCGACACAAGACCCTGGCCAGAGTTGATGGCCCTCTGTTTCGTTTTGTTTTGGTCAAGCCATCTGTCGCGCCTCCTGAGGAGGTTCCGCTTGAAGCCTGATGTCTGGGCAGTCTTGCACTTCATGCTAGTTAAGGGTTGCGTTTGAACAGTCGGATCTTGGGATGTACTTATGTAAATGTGTTGTACATATTGGTGTACTTTGCCTAGCATGTTATGTATATGAATAAGTTTTAAATCTTCTGTCTCATGTACGTCATCACAGCTCATTGGACCTTGTTTACTTTCTGTATTTGCTTCCGCAGCCCCTTATTATTTGTTATTCTGTTTGGAGGCCGTAGGTAATCCACGGATTACTGGCCGGTTACGTCGCCAAACCTATAGGGGCGGGTTTGGGTCGTGACACACAGACACTTTGGCCAATGCTAAACACTCATTGATCCAACCTCTCTACCTTGCCCTGAACCCAAACTTTTCTATCATAGAGAACAAACACTCCAACTGACAGAATCATATGCCTTCTGAAAATCAAGCTTGAGTATCAACTCTTTTCTCTGACTCCCTTTCCACCATTCAACAATCTCATTCGCAATGAGGACACCATCCATAATATTTCTACCTCCCAAAAAGGCTGACTGTACCTCTCCAATCACCTTGGGCATCACCTTCTTGATTCTATGTGACAAAACCTTAGCTACAATCTTATACAAAGACCCAATAAGACTAATTGGTCTAAAATCTGATAAACTAGTTGGGCGCTCAATTTTTGGGATCAAAGTGATAAAAGAATTATTCACACCAGCCACCAATTTCCTATTTTCATAAAATTCTTTGAAAAATTGAAGGACATCAGACTTCAAAATTTCCCAGCACTTCTGAAAGCAAATTAGGTTGAACCCATTAGGAGCAGGAGACTTATTTCCATCACAACTCTTAATAGCAGTCCACACCTCATCTTCAGAAAAAGCTTCTTCCAGATTTCTAGCTACTTGGTTGTGGCCAATAGATTTAAATTAACCCTTCAACTTTGGCCTATTCCTCAAATTTTCAATGAACAAACCTTTAAAATGCTTAAACACCTCATGTTTCACCGTAGTGGGATCCTCATGGAGTACTCCTTCAACTGTAATTGAATTCAATAAATTTCGATTATGCCTACAAGATGCAATGGTATGAAAATACCTTGTATTCTTGTTCCCCTTGAAGCTCTAGTCCAGTCTAGACTTTTAAAGCCATAACCACTCGTCCCTCTTCCTTAGAGACCACACCTCCTTCCTTACTTCCCTTCGCCTGACTATTTTAGCCTTTGTCAAATCTCTAGACTCAGCCAACAGATCAAGCTCATGAAGCTCCACCTCAGCTTTTTTGAGTGAGTAGGAAACATTGCCAAATACCTCATCATTCCACTTCTTTAATTCCAACTTGAGATATCTAAGTTTTGTTGCTATGATAAACCCAGCCCACCCAGAGACATTTGAAGCCTCCCATGACTACTTGACCACATCTAGAAACTTAAGATGTAACGACCAAGCATTTAAGAACCTAAAAGGCTTTGGCCCTTAATCCCTTTCATCATCCATCGATATCAGGGGATAGTGGTCAAACACACCCCTTGGATGGCCCCACAACTTAAATTTAAAATTTCTCATCCACTCAGGTGCTAGGAGAACTCTATACCCCCATCTTCTGAATTACTCAATGAGAATTGCCTTCCATGCATTGGAACTTCATACAAAGCTAACCCCTCAATAAACTCATTGAATTCTACCATCCCTCTATCCCTTCTTATATGCCCTTTTCTTTCCCCTACATTTCTAATTTCATTAAAATCGTCCTCCACACACCAAGGATCTAGAAATCCTGATTTGAAGCTGGAAATAACTTTCCGGACTTGCCTCCTGCTTATTGCATCATTTGGTGCATAAATATTAATCAAAACACACCTAAAATCTGGAAGTAATGTATCTGACAACAAGATGAACCTTCTAGAACCACAGCACTGAGATAATGCAAACACAGAAGGCTTCCAAACGCACAACAAACCACCAGCCAAACCTTCCACATCCACAAACATATACTTCATTTCATCAACATGCCAAATCGATCTCACCAAATCATCTAACATACCTTCTTTCTTAGTCACTTGAAAGAAGGCACAATCAATTTTTCTCTCTTTAAGTAATGCCCTGATTCTTTTTCTCTTCTCCGGCCTTCCAAACCCCCTAATATTCCAAGACAATAACTTCATTGGAAACACCAAATTGAACACCTATATCACCCATGAAACTGTTCAAACTAGAATAGCTTCATCATTTTGAGCGACACTCTGCGCATCATTCTTTTCTAGCTCCACAATTCTTTGTAATACTTCATTTTCCTTCCCTTTAAAACTGATGCCCAGAGATTTTCCCACGTTCACCATCTTTCGTGCTTCCTCAAGGGCTTGGTCATTATCCATATCTGCCATACCAGCCGAGCTTGACCGAGCTAGAACAGCCGTAGCAACTCTGAACATAGGTCCTTTATGCCACACACGTTTAGCAGATGATCCTCCAATTCGACCTTCCTTCCCTTCTTTTGAAGATAACTTACCTCTCTTTTCTCCCAAACTATGCACAATGGCCTTTTTCTTCCCCATAAGCTTGCAATTTTGAGAATTTGCCACTCTCCAATCCTCACCAAATTCCATACCTACCGATGTGAACTTAACTTGTGAAAATGAAGATGGCATTTGACTATTTACCTGGCCCACTATCTTGCCATTATCCATCATGCCCAATCTCACAACTTCTCGGCTGGGCCTAGATATAGCCTTAGTGTTTTGGGCCTCCTCTAACATTTCTTTAATTTGAATCCCAGGCCTCTCAAGCCCAGACCCACTAACACTTTTCATAAACCCAAGAGTCACAATTTCCTCATCCTTTCCCTACCTCTCATTACTCCCCTTCTGGTTTACTGTTGCATTAACACTGCATTTTTCGCTTTTGCATGTTTCTACCACTTTTAAGTTCCCCATACTTAAAATAATAGTTTCTCCCACTAATGACGGAGATGAATCGTCCACCTCACCCTCACCTATCCTTACTATACTATTCACCACGTCATCCCTCTGCAGATCTGCCATGTCATTCCTCTGTTGGTCTGCCCGATCACCATTGCTGCCATACATGTTCACTATGTTGTTTGAGCTACAACTTTCATGAAGAGAACACTTACAAGCTTCTGTAATAACTTTTGACACCTTGACTTGTTCCTTACATACTCTAACTGGGCAGTTTCTGCTTGAGCACCTCACTTGTACAACTGTGTTAATACATCCCATAAAATTGGTAACAAATTTAACTCTACCACATTTGAAGGATAATTGGTTAGTTGTCTTCTTATCCAACCTGATTACCTCTCCCCACAACCTCATAATCTTATTGAAGGTATCTGAACTCCATAGATTAAGTGGGACTCCATAACAGCTCAACCAAACTCCTCATTTTTGCTTTATATGCCCAAATTTCTTCCACTCTGAAGTTGATTCGCACCATTCATTCCAGCAGTCCTTTAATAATGATGCATTTTCCTTTATATCATCAGATGATTTAAATGACACCACTGCCATTCTTCTGCCTCTCCTCTTAACCAGAATTTATGTTGTTCCCTTCTCCATGACTACTTTTTGAAAGTTTGAAAATGAATAATAGCTTTTCACCTTAACAATTAAGCTATCATAGAGCCATTCATTTCCTGCCTCATGTGCTATGATCGTGAGACGCACACTTTCCTTAATAGCTCCCAACTCCACTGCTTCTGCATATGATTGATGGTTGAACTTTTTGGCCCAAACGCCACCTAGATCCTTCCTCCTCTCTTCCAAGTCTTTTCCCAATTTCCACATCTTGACCAACTCTCCTGACACCTGATGCTTCCTTTTGGAACTCTGCTCTCTTAACTTTCAAAGCTTCATCATCACACCACAACCCATTAGCTTTTTGGATTGCCACTTCAGCAACTACAAGACAATCATACCTAACAAATCCAAACCTTGACCGCGTAGTTTTCCTTAACTTATTTGGAATGAATACATCTCGAACAATTCCAAACTTCATGAACAGAGTATGGAGCCCCTTCGAGCTCATAGATGAAGGAATATTGTCCACAAAGATTGTATGAACACCATATAGACCTCTATCATAACTCTGAGAGTGCCTACCCCTACTATACAGCATCGGTTTCCATCCTCCACCAGCTTTCGCTATCGATCTCACCACGTCTCTCTCTCCTGAAGTAGATTCACTATGTCTTAGGTAGTTGAGATTTTGTGTAATAATTTTTCATTGATGAAGAGTATAATATGTTATATGATACTATGATAATAATTTTGAAACTCGTCTCTATTATTTGTAGCCCTCTTTCTCTCTTGCATTGAGGTACAATGTCATATGATATTCCAAGCATATCCAATAATTTTTTATACTCGTCTCTATTATTTGTAGCCCTTCTCTCTTGCATTAAGGTGCTTGAGATGGAATGAAATGAATTATTCATTTATTACGCTGTGTTTGGTAGAGAGATTTGGAATGAGAAAAAGAGAAGATAGGTGAAATATGAATAAAATATATTTACAATTTACCTAATTTCACACAATATTTTCATTTTCATTTTCAAATCCCTTTCCAAATCCCCCAACCAAAAGCTTTTATATGAAATCATGGTTCACTTATAATAGCCAATGACAATTCCATCTAAACACTGTAACCTGCAATTCCATGATCTCGGCTTGTGCTAAGAATGCAGAGTAAATGATGCACAACAACTATTCGAGAGAATGCCACGCAGAAACTTGGTTTCTTGGAACGCTATGATCACTGGGTATTTGCACAATGACAAAGTTGATAAAGCACGTGAACTGCTTGATAAAATGCCCCTGAGGAAAGCCTTTACTTGGTCTTTGATGATGACTTGTTACAGTAGTAATGGGGAGCTCGAAAAGGCAAGAGAATTGTTCAATTTGTTTCCTGATAAGATGAACCCAGTCTGCTGGAATGCGAATGCAATGATTGGCTAAGGCTTAAGGGCTTCCTTGAGACAAGCTGGAGGGGGAGACATAGACTAGGTCATGATGCATATACCTTAACCTCTAGGTAAAAATAGGTGGGTGCACGAAGAACAGATGGTTTGATGACGCTAGGAATCTTTTGATGAAATGCTCGATACACCATTTGCTGTTATTATTATTGAGTTATTTTATTATTGTCCTTCCTATAATATTGCCTAAATTACCATGTGGCTCATAACACAATACTGGACATTTAAGCAAAGATGACATTCCAGACATGTTATTGGCTGAAGGAGTAACCAATGATCTGCAAAAGGCATGAGTGTAGGAAAACACACTACAACAAACTACACATTTGGCGACTAAAATTGGCGACCAAAGCAATTTTAGTCGCCAAAAATAGGGTGTTGGGCGACCAAAATTCAATTTTAGTCGGGCATTCATTTCATATTTTTAGCTACCAAAATCTTTTAGTCGCCATATAGTGTTATTGGCGACCAAATTGTTTTTAGTCGCTGTTTTCAACCATTTTACGCTACTAAAATTCAATTTGCCGCATGATAACATTTTGTGACAAAACTTTTTGTCGCCAAAAATTGGAAGTATTTTTGATGAATTTTTGGCGACCACAACTAATGATTTAGTCGCTAAAGTTTCCAAATTTTTTTAGAGGGAAACTCATTAATATTGGCACCTATATTTAACAAAGAATTATTTTTTTTCTGTTTCACACACACTATACAGAGCACTCGATAACAAAGCTCTGCGCCACTGGCCACCGTCGTTCATCACCATCGCTAGCCACCGTCGTTCATCACCACGACCATTGCAAATCGGCCCCACCACTGATTACAAGTATTTCTCTCTCATCTCTCTCCCTCTCTGTCGATCTGTGTCTGTCTGTTTGTATCTTTCTCCCTCTTCATCCCCGTGGCTCACGAGTTCTGTAGGGTTTTGAAATGTTTATTTTCTTTCATTTTTTGTCGATTTCGTAATCAACATTTTTAGGGCTTTTTCTGATTTCGTGAATGGGTGGTCGAAATTTCGGATTGTGGATTTTTGATTCTCAATTTTGGATTGTTGAGGGCTTTTTTTTATTCACATTGCTCTTTGTGTATATGCTTTTTATTTGTTTGGCCTTGCACTTAATTTTGGTTCCCCAATTCTAATAGGGTATAAAGACTTGTCATCAATGCTCGAGAGATTGTGTCATATGGGAAGAGTCAATTGATGAACAGCCATGGGAGAAAGCCCGTTCTATGTAATTATTTTCTTACTGATTCTCACTTTCATTTCAATTTTCCAACACTATGTATTGTTGCTGTTAGAGCCTATATTATACCTTCTTGAATATTGTATTTCTTATCGTTTTTAAGTTGAATCATTGCTACAATGAATCAATCAAACAACAAGGGGGAAAAAAAAAAAGGAAACTAAGCAACTAGGTATTCTATCTTCTTACGTAGGATTTTTGCTCAATATATATGCAAGTTTTATATAGCCTTTTCGTTCAATATATATCTACTTTTAATGTCTGTCTATTGAAAGCTCATTTATATGTGTATGCTTTTTCAGTTCTCCATTTAAAGTAAAGGAAGATGATGAAGTAGACAATTTAGACATAAAGTTGAAAGTGAGGCGGAAAACAAAGCGTGTATACTCGTATCTACCTCCTGAAGTTGGTTTAAAGATCAGCAGATCATTAAAAGTTAGTTTTTTGCTCCATTTTGAGTTGCATTTAACACATGAAACTGTGCTATTGGACAGTTTATTGTTTACTTGGTCTCATTTACCAGCTTTACTGATGATTTCTGATTTACTTTTTCCCAACTTTCGGTTTTACTTTGAGAAAAAAAATTCTTCATTTCTTTCATGATACAGTCAAATGATGGAGTACAATTATTATTTTAAAGTGTCCAGTGTCCAGTGTCCAGTGTCTAGCCCAAGCCTCTATTAATGGCACTTGTGCAAGAGATAGAGGAATTACTTGAACTATGAAGGATCCTTGAGCCCAGAAAAGAAAATGAGGAGAGAGAGAAAGAGAGGACCCTTAAGTATCTGAAATCAAGCAAAACCAAGGAATCGAATTCTCTGAAACAACCTTTTTCATCATGAAATACCAAAATTTTTTGTCAAGGAGAACACATTTTTTTTTTTCAGGTTTGGCCTCACATAAAAGTGGGATTCTCAAAAGTTTGGAGGGGCTGAGACACCTCTGACCTCCCCCCTCCCTTCACCTCTGCATCTCATACAACAAAAAATTTAAATTTTTGAGTACGCTTGGAAAAGTACTATCCATCTCCCTTTCTACTAGTATCCTTCCTCTAGTTTTTAAGATAGTTTTTTTTTTTTTTTTTCTTTTTTCTTTTTGGAATTGAATGCTGTGATTATCATTGTTGTGTTTACTGTTTCCCTATACTTTGTAATATGTTTGTTTGATGGAAACTTCAATTCCAGATTGATAGTCCGATTCTGATATAGTTCATATATTGATTCCTAGTGAGTGTGGACTAACATGTACAAAGATTTCAAAGACCCCATCTATGTTTTACACCATGTAGTAAATGTCTAATATTTTTCTTGAATTTTAAAAGGATTTTGCTACTGATTGGAAGAAATATATAGAATTTAGTATAATGTTTGTTAAATATAAATTAATCTTGCACCAACACTAGCAAATGCCCCTATTAATTAATATAGAAGTGAAGAATCATATTAAGGGTATATATTTGGAATACTACTTAGAAGGAACAATCAATCCATGTAATGAAATTAAATATTTTGTAATATGAAAATAAATTTGTTCACACACTTTTTTAGTATAGAACAATACAAATTATAAGATTTATGTTCACATTTTTTTCAATGTTTCAAAACTTTGAAATTTCATTACTTTTGTTTTACCCATCTGATTTTCATGAAATTTATGTTTACAACATGTATGTTCTAAGATCTCTTAACGTCCTATCTATATTGAATATGAAATTTAATTTCTCTTTAAATTTGGTCACAATTATATGTCTTCTTGTAAGATGACTTCACATAGAATTGTTCATGTATGTCACATTAGCGTATGAATACATGCCAAGTTACTACTGAAATTAGCCAACTATATGCAATTGACAAATAGGCAAAACATCCTGATCTGTTATTACTATTTTGGTAAACATCAAAAAGCAATGCTAATCGAACCCTTAAACTTACTTAAGCTCTCTTCCATTACAGAGTATTTTTCCAAGTTGCCGTCCATTCCCAGGTTCATCTTTGGTTGATGTGTACTGTTCCAATAATGGACATGAGTTGGATGATGATACAAGATCAGCTAAAAAGTAAAGAGTATCTAGAGGGTGTTTAGTCATTTATTGAGTTCGCTACGAAGAATTTAGGGCCGCAGGATGAAATCCGTTGTCCTTGTGTTGATTGCTTGAACGGCACAAAATTTAGTCGACACGTTGTACGGTTGCACTTGATTCAAAAAGGAATCACAATTTCTTATCGAACTTGGGTGCACCTTGAGGAACATGTTCCCATGTTTCGTGATCATCCACATTGTATCTCCCAATGATGAAAGATCCCCTTTTCGTTCTAAACTTTTGAGTAAGTAATAACATTATCTCAACAACAGATAAATATATTTAGACTTTTTCTTTCCTATAAATGGTTAGAATATAAATGGCAGATGCTAAGATAGGCAAAGATTGTTAATGAGGATAATTATGACATAGAAGTAGAAGTAGTGCTAATTGCTCCAATACCTATGATTATTTCATAAATCATCAGCAGTTTTTGCTCGGAAAATATGTATAGCTTTGTGCTTTGTCCAGACTGTTGCATTGAAGATTTCTTGCGTGGGACTAAATTTTTTTATTTTTTATTTTTTATTTTTATTTATTGAGGATCTAACATTGCTTAGATCAAAGACAGAATAACTTGCATAGAAACCATGCACATTTGTGTTTCTTAGTGGATGATATAGTTTTCAAGTGGAAGCAAATCAGGGGCTCAGCTTGATCTTCTTTGCTGTCTGCTGTCTGCTGTCTGCATCTTATGCTATTTTGGCTTTGCTCTGGCTCTGTTTTGGTCTGAATCTAATGTTAGTTTTGCTTCTGCCCTTGTCTCTGTTATGCTTATGGCCTTGTCTTTGGTTTGCTGCTGTTGCCTATTGTCTGCTATTGACTGGTCCTCTCAGTTTTCAGTCGATTGGTCCTATCTGTTTTGGTCCTCTCAATATTTTGGTTTGTGTTAGCTTGTTGTTTGCTGTCTAATGTCTACTCTTGATTTGTCTCTATCAGAGGTAAAGTTCTGCAGTAGGGGTGTTGGCACTATGCCTCAGAGCTGTTTGGTCTGTTTTGATGCAGGATTGGTAAAGTTCTAAGCATAAAACTCTGTTTGGTCTGTTTGGGAAATGTATAAAAGGGTGACTGAAGCAGGAGATGGGATCTGCTAAGTGAGTGTTAATCTGATGTGCTGGGCACTATGCCTCAGAGCTTGCAGAACAAATTTTTGTTAACCATAAGAATGGTCCTAGGATGACTATTTAAACCTCAGAGGTTTTATGCAGGATTGGTCTGCATCAGAAGGGTGTTCTGATTGTGTTCTGTCTCTCTTGGTTGCTGTCTTGGTCTACATCAGAAGGGTGTTCTATCTTGTTTTTCTCCCTCTTCTCTTTGTTGGTGTTTTGATGTTTATGTGTGTACATCTTGTACCTCTTATCATCATCTATAAAGTTTCATTTTCTTTGCCGTTCAAAAAAAAACTAACAAGAACTTCCAACCTAATCATAGTACTGCAATATCTACTGAATTTCATCATCACATTTCAACAATTATGTACAGCATTAGGGAATGTTTAATGTCTACTAACTGTAAACGGGTGGTCATTAGGAACAATATTTGAACTGGTACAATTATATGAAGTGGCATTCAAGGCATGATTATATAAAGCGACCTAGACCAACGACAGCTAAAGTCTTATGTTGGCTATTACTTTAGCCTAGCAATCAGAAAAATAAGATGATTTTGGAACATATAACAAAGTTATTTCTCTTTAAACATATGTTCTTATACGGAGAAATTAGGCTGCATAATTTTTAACTAAGGCACACTGTGTTCCCAACTAAGGCACACAGTTTAAACATATGTTTTTAAACATAAAGTTCATTGATTTAGTTGAGTTCTAAACTTAATGAAACCAAGGGCTGTACACTTATAATTAATGGTATTAGTTTGATAGTCACTTATTGTCTTCGCTGGTACAATGCTTATATGTGTTTCTTTTTTCTTTTTTTAAATTGAAGCATCAAGCAATACTCGAACATCTTTCATTAAATTTGTTTGTAATTTGTGGCTTGCTTCCCCTTTTGTAGCAGGGCGAAAAAGATCAACTCGTGTACGAGGACGTACATTAGGCAAAGGAGTGCAAAAAAGAATAGCCAAGAAAAAAGGAGAGAAATTACATGTGTATGTCAATCGGGTGTTGAATGCAATCATAGAAGGGAATGCAACCCCAACGACGAATGAGTTGGGATTGCAAATTAGACGGTTGTGCCCTCTTCAGAGTGTGAAGTCATGGAGAAAAATCGATGAAAGTACCAAAGATGCGGTCATCCAAGCGGTGTTAGTATGAGATTCATCTTCCCATAATGTCGTTATTATGTTATTTGTAATTGCTTAAATTAATTAATGTACTAATTGTGTTATTATGTTTGTAGGACAAGTTTGTTATCGGGGATGATTTTGATAATGATGAACAAGCTCAACAAATCCTCGATAGAAAGGCATATTTTCTATACAAGGATTGGAGGTACAATCTAAAGCAAGAGTTCCTCGAACTCGAGGAAAAGGGTGTTGATGACCCCTATAGTCATCCGCCTAGTGGAGTGAGCTTGGATGAATGGAAATATGTTATTGATGTTGCTTGGAAAGACGAATCTCACTTGGTAAGAAATTAATTAGAAACCTCATTCGTGAAATTCATTGATGTGAATATTAATAAAAATTCTTTACTAATTATTTTTATTTGTAATTTTTTTTCCTTGTTAGAAACGCTCTAAAGCTGGTAAAGCAAATAGGGGTATGCTCCCCTACAATCATACAAGTGGATCGCGATCATTTCCTATAGCAATGTCGCTTATGGTGAGAGGTAGTTATTTGTTTAGTAATATAATGGATGATTGATTCTTCTTCATTTTGAATATTACTATGTACTACTTCATCAATGGAAATTTTTCAAACATAATAGGCAAATGAGGATGGAGAAATAGATTTTCCTGAATTTTATAAGAAATCACACAAGTCCAAAAAGACGGGAGACTGGATTGATCCCAAATGTGGTGAGCTACATGTGAGTATTGAATGTTGAAACCAATTTTGTTGCATATCAATTAGTAAATTTGTTTTCAATTCCTTCAACTATCTTGACTTTATTGTTTTTTTGCTATGACAGGACGATATGGTGAATCTACAAGTCGTAGCCACCGATGCGGGGTTGTCATTGACCCACGAAGAACTATCAAGGCAAGTGCTCGGGGCAAAAAAAAATTACTTGCGTGGATGTGGGATAGGCCCACAACTCTCTTCAACAGCTTCTAGTGTGGCATGAGCACGTGATAAACATATGGAGTCAATGAGAGCAGAATTGGAGGTTCTTCGTAAGGAGCGTCAAAGAGATCACGAGGAGTTATTGAAGGAGAAAGAGGAGCAGCAAAGAGATCACGAGGAGTTGGTCAAGGAGAAAGAGGAGTGCCAAAGAGATAGGGAGGAAATTATGAGGGAAAGAGAGGAGCTGATGAAACAAATTGAAGAAGGAAAAAAAGCACGGAAGGCACAACAAGTACAACTCAATCATTTGAACGACGTGGTGTCACGACGCACAACCTTTTTGCAGGGTTCAGATGGTCATCCTACTATTCGGTAAACATAATTTTATTCATAAGCTAATGCAAGTTCTAGAAAAATATGGATCATATTGGCATAGAATTGGTTTCTAAAGTTGCTATGCAAAATTTTTTTGTTATGTGCTTCGAATAGGTTTTGAGGCATAATGTGAGTAGACTTTGCAGACGGAGAAGATTTGTAATCCATAAGGTAACCACTTGATTTCAATGAAATATTAAGTTAGTTCCCTTTGGCATAATCTGATTTCATAAGGTAACCACTTGATGGCATAATCTGATTTCCATAGGGTTGTAATCAACATAATTCCGGGTATTTTTCTCCCTATTGCCCATGTTGAATTCGTTGGACAATTACGAGCTTCATTATTGTCATATTGGAAAAATATGTTAGTTCAGTTAACATTAGAGTATCTAGGTTATTTGTTTTCTTACGAAAACGCTGTCAAAATAGCCGAAAAAGGCCTTCAAGGGCCGAAAATTGAAAGCAGCCCCCAAACAACTGTAGAGATGGCACGGGTAGCGTCCTCATGTCAAATAGGACCTGTGGGGACCTGTGGGGACATGCGGGACATAATTAGCACGTGTACGTTGGGAGTTGGCATGGAAAGCGTCGTAAACTTAGCATAAAGGTTATCATCAACAGGTGCATAAAGGTTAGATTTAGTCATGCCCTTGTTAGTCCATAACTATGCTCCCTTTGATGTCCCTAAATCAATGGCACTGTGCATTGGAATAAAAAGGAAAAGCCTAACCAAATGTTAGATGAGGTACTTGGCATGGATGGCTCAAATCCTGCATGTTAAGATTTCTGATACAACAAACGCAACTTACGATGTCAAATATTAGTTGATACACCCATCTTTACTTCAGCTCCAAACACAAGTTTCTTCACCATTGAAGATTTTCATAAAATCGTTGAAAATGTATTTATAGGATATGACTTCACTTTATAACAATGCAGAAGATGATAATTCTGCATTACTAAAATTCTTCGATGACACTTAAAAAAATCTCATCACTTGCAGAGTTTCAGCTTTTTGAAAAATAACGACACTACAGATTTAGGGTAGGGTTTTGTGGCAAGAGATATGGGAATGTTCTCAGGTTGTTCGATCCATAAAGAAACATTCAATTAGCAAGTTATTGGCTATCAGTTTCAACATGTAGTAGATATACCAACATCAGTAACAAGAGCACAAAACATGAAATTTAGAAGAGTTAGTTTCACCAAAAGAACTAGCTGTTTGAAACAAAACCTCCAACCACCCCAGTTTGTTTTAGTGGACTCAACTCGGACAGCGTGGAATTCTAACAAAATAAAAAAAAAGAAAAAAGAAAAAAGAAAAATGATGACCTTTTTTTTTACATGGCATTTACTTTTTTTTTATGTGAACTTACTCCGTCCCAGTCCATGTTGGAAAACATTTGGCTATAGTATGAATAACAAAATACATATTATTCGCTAGAAGTTAACATTTGTCATGTCAAGATAGCCTGTTCTACGGGCAGACTTATGAGTATCTTTTCATGTCAACAAACATCCAGACGCTAGAATAACTATCGTACCACAACATTGAGCAGGAGAAATGGATTTATAAATGTTCTAATTAAGTGCCATATGAGAAATTTCACTTCTCAATTTATTCAAGCAACTTCGATGATAGCTACGCTGGGAGTTGGCGTGAAAAACGCCGTAAACGTAGCCGAAAAAGTCCTTCGAGGGTCGAAAATTCAAATCAGCCCGTGAAGCACTCTACGGATGGCATGGGTAGCTTCCTTGTGCCAAATAGGACATGTGGGGATAGACAGGACATAATTAGCACGTATACGTTGGGAGTTGGCATGAAAAACGCCGTAAACTTAGCCGAAAAAGGCCTTGGAAGGCCGAAAATTGAAAGCAACCCCCGAACCACTGTAGGGATGGCACGGGTAACTTTATCGCGTCAAATAAGGCTTGTGAGGAAATACGGGACGTAATTGGCACGTGTACGTTGGGAGTTGGCGTGAAAAATGCCATAAACTTAGCCGAAAAAGGCCTTTGAGGGCCAAAAATTGAAATCAGCCCCCGAAGCACTCTACAGATGGCACAAGTAGCTTCCTTGGGTCAAATACAACCTGTTGGGACAGACAGGAGGTAAATAGCACGTGTATGTTGGGAGTTGGTGTGAAAAACACCATAAACTCAGCCGAAAAATGGCCTTTGAGGGGCGAAAATTGAAAGCAGCCCCCGAACCACTGTAGGGATGGCATGGGTAGCTTCCTTGTGTCAAATAACACCTGTGGGGACATACGGGACGTAATTAGCACATTCACGCTGGGAGTTGGCGTGAAAAACGCCATAAACTTAGCCGAAAAGGCTTTCAAGGGCCGAAAAATCAAATGAGCCCCTGAAGCACTCTACGGATGGCACGGGTAGCTTCCCTGTGTCAAATAGGACATGTAGGGACATGTGGGACGTAATTAGCACGCGTACATCGGGAGTTTGTGTGAAAAACGCCGTAAACTTAGCCGAAAAAGGCCTTCGAGGGTCGAAAATTGGAAGCAACCCCCAAACCACTGTAGGGATGGCACGAATAGTTTCGTTGCATCAAGTAAGACCCGTGGGGACATACGGGATGAAATTGTCAAGAAGTGTTGATGAGTGTAAGTTGTTTTAATCAGAAGACAAATCTCAGAAGGCTTTTGCAAAAAGTTTCTACCTTTGTATTAATTAATCCACCAAACGTCAGTTTATTACAAGGGACACAGCTAGTTAAATTGGCAGGTCTATTTGAATGCATAACACAATTTTGTTAGAGATGTCTTGCCACATATCTAAAAACTATTCAGCAAGTCTGGATTGTCCCGAGACATACTTCAAACCAAACCATTAATGTGACTAAAAACTTTATGTGTGCATCAATATTGATCCATCTTTATTAACTAGTTAAAAAGATAAAAGATAATTCGTTTGGTGTGTTTGGTGATTCTTCATTTGTTAAGAGTACTAGGTAAACAATAATACATAGATTTCTGGGACTACATAGTTATCAGTAGTTATTACTTCTGGAACAATAAAAGATCTTTCTTACAGTTGAAATAAAAGCACAAATACAGAAGTTTCAAACCATAATAATACAATTTGAAATTCATATGAGCCTTCTTTATAAGTCAACCAACCTAACCAAATTTTACAAAGGTATATGGTCACTACACTAGCCTAGCTGATACAACTATATATTACCTGCAAAAATCGTCAAATAGTATCCAAATGAACCATATGGATGTGAAACTTCTCCAAAATTCCCAATTCTGGGGAATATCATCAATTTGCAGCCTTCTCAGCTAGTATATTCAACACATGGTTAATATATACAGTGATAAATTACATTGATAGTCTATATGTTTTGGCCCTTATATTATTTTGATCCTTATAATTTTAATTAACTCGATTTTGATCATGAATTTATGCTTTTGTGTTAGTTTAGTCTAATTGATAACAACTGTGTGACGATCCTGACATGTATATTGTTTTATTCAGAGAATTTGCCTAATTATGTGTTTAAATTTTGTGCATATATGTTTGCTTATGGAATTTTGTTAGAATATTTACTTAAGTAGACTTTGTTCGATAAGCCAACGTAAATGTTACACAGCACATACCTTTGCATTGAGTTTCCAAATGCATTAAGTTTTATTGTAATATAATATTGTACACAGTACATAACTTTCCACATTTTGACATATTGTCATTGTGGAGATTTAGATGTTAGATTTTAAGTATGAGAAACAAATCTTGGAAATGTGAAATTTACAAGTTACCAGGTAATAAATACACTATTGAAGTTGTATGATGCTGCAAAACACATGGACTATATAGACCTCATCTGTTATAGGATCATTGTTGTGGCTGAACAGCAGTCATGTTGAATTGGAATTTTAAGTGTGTTGCTCAACAAAAGAAAGACTGTGAAGTTGAATAAAAATTCAGAAACTTTTGGAGCTAATAAACGAGACTGGTGTCATAATCTTTTCATGGCAACTTTAACATACTATGTATGAGCATTCAACTTTAACCTTCCTCTTAGTTTTACATTTTTCTGAAATGGTATGTATGAGCATATATTGTGGTGAAACAAAATGATAGGTAATTATTCACTCTGCATGGATTTTAAATTTTTTTTATTTTTCTTCTTTATGGTTAGACCTTTGCCCTCCCTAGAATCTGTTTTAGTGATAGCCTCATGTGGTTCATCCTTTTTTTGTTTATGCTTACATACATGATGCCAGGTGCGGAGGGAAGGGCACATCAAGTGGGGTGCTGCCCCCTCAAACGTTCGTACATACTTTTTGTTGAAAATTTTTGTTTACAATGGAACTAATAGGTGTCATTTTTGTTGTGTAGACGGCTTTTGGCATTGACATGTAGATCTTCTATTTTTTTGTCCGGAAGATAATTCACATTTTTGCAAAGTTGGAAAGTTTTTGGTCGTCCCCATCTTTTTGTGTGGAAATTGGATAAATCGTACATATAATTTTTGGCGGGGTAGATAGTATTTTTGGAACTTGTATTAATTGCTCTGGTGGTATATATAGATTACCTTTTGTTGTGGTACATATTACCATGGTAATTTGTACCATGTCAAATGGTCATTACAATGCATAGTATAGTAACAATGTTTTGCGTATAGAGGACATTGTTTTGGTAACATAGTTGGAATGTATGACGTTATTATTTGTAATTGGAATATATTAGTTGGTTTGTATATAAGTTAACATTGTAAGGTGTTCTTTTTGGTTTGATGGTTGTAAGTGAAACATGCATTACGAAATAGGTGATAATATATATATTGATTTGTTTGTATTACAGGTTGCGGTGGATATACATAGGTTTTGAAAAAATTTATTAAAATGGAAAAAAATAAACAAAAAAAAAAAAGACATTTTTGGTGACAAAAAAATTGGTAGCCAAAAAAAAGAAATATATCTTTTGCCGACTAAATATTTAGTAGCTAAAACGAATAGAAAATTGTTTTGGCAACTAGAATAACCTTTCCACGACAAAATCTTTAGTAGCTAAAAATGACACTATTGGCGACTATTAATTTGGTCGCAATATACAATTGAACTTTTTGGCGATAATAGATTTAGTAGCTGAAGATGTGAGTTAAATGAATTGCTACACCCTTTGGGCGACTAATATCTTAGTCGCCAATATGAATCATCAGCGACTAAAGCACTGTTAGTCGCTAATAGCTGCTTTTTTTGCCTACTAAAAATTAGTCGCCATTATGTTGGATTTTTAGCGACTAAAGCATTGTTTGTCTCTAATTGCTGCCCCTTTTGCCTACTAAAAGATTAGTCACCATTTCTGTTGGATTTTTAGCAACTATAAAAATTTTAGTTGCCAAGACCTTCGCCGACAATGTATCCGCGACAAAGCCAGCGACCAAAATTTTTGGTCGGCAAATCATTTCGGCGACTAAAATCCATGCTTTTGGTGACTAAAACATTAGTCGCCAAAAGTTTATTTTTTTGTAGTGACAAAAGAAACAAAAAGAAATGTAACAAGGTTATGGAACATGAAATTCTCATGTCATGAATGTTTTGTCTAAATTACTTTCACTATTTCTTGTCTTCTTGAAAGCTACGAGGAGCACTTTTTCTATATTTTTTGGGTATATTTTGTTTTTCTTTTCTTGTTTTTTCAGAACTCAATACTGACATTGTGTTGCTATTTGGCTAACCAAGTTCATGTTTCATGTTTAATGTTGAGAAACTCTCTTAAAAATTTTGGTTAAACTGTTAATATCTTTTTCATTCATTTTTGTTGATGGCTTTCATTGCTTGCTTCTGAGATGGTGGATGGATGGTTCAAAATTTTGAACAAAAGTTAGTGTATTGCCTTCCTATAGAATTTTTACTCATTGATTTTGATTTGCAATTGCCAAAAAAAAAAAAAAGTACATTACCTTCCTATTTCAGATGCGCATGGCCGTGAAATTGAAATCCCAAATGTGTCAAAACTTGTCAATCCTCTAAATTTATTATTATTTTATTTGAAGTTATTGTTTACTTGATACTTGATATTCATAATTGCAGGTTAGCTTTGCTGAAAATTGTCCAGTTTATTTATTTATTTATTTATTTTATGTGGTAAGCTATTGCTTCCAGAACCACAAGAGAAAATATTTAATTTTAAAATGAGTGTGAAGGAAAATGCATGGTAACTAGGAACAAATTTTCAAGCCATCTATCTTTTTGGTTATTTTAAGTTATTAGTGGTACCTATTTTAGAAAGGAATTAACTGACAATGTGCAAATGATCAAATTTGACTAGAATGTCTCATTAACATTAGGTAGGATTATTGTGGGAGGTTGATTTTGTTGTACATATTGTGTGGTTAAATAAAATAAATAGGTTCATATTGAACAATCACTTTGAATTTCAGAACAAAAACATGCTGAAATTTACAGAAATTCACAATAAAATAAAACTAGCAAAAAGAAGTAAATCGAAGTCTGCAATAGACAATCTCCTTAAAACAGATTCGCCACCTCATCGGTTGGATGCTTGAGGTTTTTCGACGTCTGTCTTCCAGGATACGACGGTTAGACCAGCTACAACAATGCACCGACTGAGTAGTTTCGGCAAACAGAACTTTGGAACACTCTCTTACAGGAAGAATATAATATAAAACTGGAGGAAAACTTTGGAAGATAAGAAGAGCAATTTCTGGTGTAGAAAGCTGAAGGAGAGCACTTCCTTTTATACACATGGAACGAGAGAGGAAGAGGCTCTCATGTAACAAATGTAGGATTTAATTCTATAAAACTGATGGGTTACAGTCCTTCATCAATAGAGGAGTTACCAGCTATTACGTATACATAAGTTTTGTGTATATATATCTGCAACACACAAACCTGGTTTGGCCCAAAAAGATTAAGATGGGTGGGCCAAGCCCAACCCCCACACTCAATCCATTCCAGCAAACCTCAAGCCTCAAGCCCAAGGTCCAAAGTCTACGACCCACGGCCCACGAACTCGGACCCAGCCTGGTCCGGTTTAGGAGGAGCGCGCGCGTGTGACAATTTTTCCATAATGAACTTGAACCGTAACCTTGGCCTAAGTCCATCCTTAAAGCATCCATAACTCTCTTCCTTCGTGAAATTTGAATGCCCCAAAGGGCTCACACCCTTAAGAAAAAAATAAGATTTAAATACCCATCAATACTCTTCTCTACAATCAATGTGGGATACAAGGTTTTACACCTTTCCCAACACCTCTTTCATGAGGCCAACTTAATGAGTCAATTTCTCATTTAAATCTTAATGGTTTTTGGTAATTCTTTTTGTGGTATAAAGATTTTATTACAAAGAATCTAAACCTACTTTAATCCACCTCCAATGAGGATTGGCACCCACTTTAATATTTCAATAAAGTCACAAAAAAACTTTGCTTGTTTTTGGTTTTCCAAAAATACTTTTCAGAAAATTCTATTTTCTTGTTTTTCGTGTTTTTTTTTTACTATTTTTTTTAATATTCTAAGTATTTTTTTTTTAAATTTTTAGATGCACCTAACATAAATACACATAAAAAGTATAATTTTTGTGAAAAAAATCTTTTAAAAATTCACTAAATACCAAAAATACAAAAAAAAAAAAAAAAAAACGAGAATTCAGTATATTTTTCATATTTTTATGTATTTATTAATTCTTTAAAATATTTTTTCAGAAATTTTTTACTTTTTAGATATATCTAAGTAGCATCTAAAAAAGTAACAAAAATGCTTAAAATTTTAAAAATATTCACTAAAAACAAAAAAAAAATGAAAATCAACAAACCCAGTTTCAAAAAACTTAATCCAAAAAACACAAACTAAACACATATTATTTTTCCAACAATTCCCCACATGAATAAAAATTGACCGAATAATAACAAACGGACAACGCTCAACAACAAAGAGTCGGAGAGAGTGCAAAGGAATATCCCGGCATTGGAAAGGGTAGCTTTTGGCTTTCAACCCTTTCTAATGAAGTCTATCGGATTTACTGGATGCCAAGTGAACACGAAGTCTTGAATTGTTTTTCCGTTTATGTAAACCAAGACAATAAACCTCATACATGAATTACTCCAACCATCGTTTTGTTCTCACTATTGTGTCTAATTTGGCCCTGGAACACTAGGCTAGTTTAGTGAGTGGTTTAAAGAATTAGGCCCTGTCAATTCTTATAGAAGCAGCCTGTAAACGTCCCTGAACGTCCCGAGAGGGAATCCTGTTTTGTTCATTGGGCTTACTACAGTTCGAACTCAATGTCACGATCCTGTATCTAATCTCGCAGAGTGCAATGCAAGACCGATGAATCATCAAAGAGTCCAAATCCGGCAAATTATTTTTGAAAACAGATTTTTTTGAAAGAAGTGCCAAACATGGACTTTGCGGAATCTGTAATCGCCACCTAAATATTTATTTTGGGGGAAATTTAGGAAACCCTGACTCATGCCTAAGGCCATGTGTCCGTCATCACCAAAGTTGCCTCGGCTCGGGAACTTGGGTACGATTGGGGAAGGTCACTTCGTGAGCACCTTTCGCCCGATCAAAGATCGGCCTCTACTAACCATGATATCAAGTTTTTGAAAACATTATGTGTTCTTATTCCGGTTATTAGCCTAGAATTACTATGTGATGCGCACAACATACAAGTATAGACTGGGTCGCCTGAATTGGAACAAAACATCTCATGTTCATTTTGAAAAACGGTTTGCTACTTGCAAGTAGGTTAAAATGTGGATTTTGCCACCCTCAAGTGGGCTTAGAAAACATGGTGATTTGCCACTATCTAGTGGGCTAAAACTCGCAATCAATGAATTGTTCCAATTCGGATAATCCAACCTTTATCCACAGGCATTCAGGCAGTTATATCACATAAGCAAATAGCCTCATGGTAAGCATACTATCATGGCAGTCACTCACACACATGCAAGGATGCTAAAGCATAAACACTTACCTAGTACTCCAAGCCAAAGAAAGAAGCTAATTAGAAATCATGAATGAATCCTAACTATACTGAGATGCCTAATGCAACACATACAGGTATGCAACTAAGATAGGCTCGGCTATTCTAAACATGGCATATGAAATGCAACAGATAACATGTATTCAACTTGGAATTGAAATACAATGCAGTTAGTATGATGCGCCGAGCCCGGTGCATGCAAGACAGATGAATGGATGCAAACATGTGAGCATAAGTATGCTAATTGAAATGTGTCCTAAAACTAACCATTATAAGCTAGTAAATAAAAGGGAGAAAGACGTGGGGTTAGAAGACATGCATCACACACACATGCACACTTATTACAGCATTGCCCTCCTCGGAGGGTCCGAATAAATAATACACAACCGAATGAATAACGAATTACAGCTAATTATTACAAAACCCTAATTAATTAATAAATTAACTAGAATAAATAAGCCAACATGCAAAACATATGAAATGGACTGCCTCTGCTTGGTCTTGAATGATAAGGAATGCATGCATGCTCGAGTCGCCTTGCCGAAAAATCCATCGCGATGCCCCGATTTGCCTTTGTTTGCTACTGATCCTGGAATATTGTACAAAGCTCCAGAAGGCTTGTTGACCAATTTTGGCTGCTAGTTTCCGGTTTGCTGCAACAGAGAGCAAGAAAGGGACATAGCAAAGTATTTTCAACGTATGTATGCACGACCACTCTCCCCGTCATTGCATAAGCTCTAGGGGGTGTAGACCTCGATCCTCGTGCCACCAATCACACATCTCGATGCATGATGGCCGAGGAGTCAAATTGCACGACTCAATGTGGAATGAATGCATATGAAAACACAACAAGGCCAAAACTCCATCATGGGTAATCCGGAGTGTCGACGACCGAGAATCGAGCCACGTTTCGTCACTTTGAGTACGAAACATCCCTCGTTCCCTGTGTTTGGACTAACCCTACTCCAAACATAATGCAACAAGATAGCATACACAATGCGACTATCATACAACCCTAAATGCAATGCAACCTAATCATGCTGGCATGCGAGGGATAATATGCAAACATGTAACTAGCATACTGTAGACGTCCCCGAACGCCCCGGGAGCGAAATCCTGTTTTGTTCATTTGGGTTCACTACAGTTCAAGACTCAATATCACGGTCCTGTATCTAATCCCACAGAGTGCAAATGCAAGACCGATGAATCATCAAAGAGTCCAAATCCGGCAAATCATTTTTTGAAAACAGATTTTTTTGAAAGAAGTACCAAACATAGACTGCTTTGCTAGATACAAAGTCGCCACCTAAATATTTTATTTTTGGGGAAATTTAGGAAACCCTGACTCGTTGCCTAAGGCCACGTGTCCGTTATCACCAAAGTTGCCTCGGCTCGGGAACTTGGGTACGATTAGGGAAGGTCACTTCGTGAGCACCCCCGCTCGTCCGATCAAAAATCGGCCTCTACTAACCATGATATCGAGTTTTGAAAACATTATGTGCTCTTATTCCGGTTATTAGCCTAGATTTACTATGTGATGCGCACAACATACAAGTATAGGCTGGATCGCCTAAATTGGAACAAAGCATTTTATGTTCATTTTTGGAAGATGGTTTGCTACTCACAAGTAGGCTTAAAATGCAAATTTTGCCACCCTCGGGTGGGCTTAGAAAAGATGGTTTTTGCCACTATCTAGTGGGCTTAAAACTCACAGTCAATGATTTGTTCCAATCCAAATAACCTAACCTTCACCCACAGGCACTCAGGCAGTTATCTCACATAAGCATATAGCCTCATGGTAAGCATGCTATCATGGCAGTCACTCATACGCATGCAAGGATGCTAAAGCATAAAAACTTACCGAGTACTCCAAGCCAAAACAGAAACTATGTTAGAAATCCATGCGTGATCCTAACTATACAGAAATGCCTAATGCAACACATGCGAAAATGCAACTATAGCAGGCTCGGCTATTCTAAAGATGGCATGTGAAATGCTACAACTAACAAGTATTCAACTCGGAATTAAAATATAATGCAGTTAGTATGATGCGCCGAGCCCGGTGCATGCAAAATAGACAAATGAATGCAAACATGCTATCATACTGTATGCTAATTGAAACATGCCCTAATCTAACCATCATAAGCTGGTAAATAAAAGGGAGAAAGACGTGGGGTTGGAAGACATACATCACACGCACGCACACTTATTACAATTTGTGCCCTCGCTCGGAGGGTCCGAATAAATAATATACAGTCTCAAATGAATAATTACAGTCCGAATAAGTACAAAACCATAATTAATTAACAAATGAACTAGGAAAACAGTAAATTGGTATGCAAGCCCATGGACCGCCTCAGCCCTGTTCCGAATGATGAATGATGCATGCTTGGGTTGCCTAGCGCGGAAATCCATTGCGATGCCCCAATTAGGCTCTGTTTACAATTAAGCCCGGAATATTACACGAAGCTCCAAAAGACTACCGGTTTCTGATTTGCTGCAACAGAGAGCAAGAAAAGGGCATGGCAAAGTATTTTCACATATGTATGCATACCTCGATCCTCGTGTCACCAATTACACATCTCGATGCATAATGGCCGAGGAGTCGAATTTGCAGGACTCAATGTGAAATGAATGCACATATAAACACAACAAGACTGAGACTCCATCATGGATAATCCAGAGTGTCGGTGACCGGGAATTGAGACACGTTCCGTCACTCGAAGTACGAAACGTCTCTCGTTTCCCGTGCTTGGGCTAACTCCTATCCCAAACACAATGCAATATGCATGACATGCATGAATGCAATCTTAACATGCAACTTAGCATACGCAATGCTATGAAATGGCATACAAAATGCTCGATGTAACATGGCATACACAATGCTATAGCATACAACCTAGCATACATAATGCTATAGACTAAGATGGCATACACAATGAAATGTGGGCTTACACCAATATGAGTGGACCTCAACCACACTCACATCAGTAGCCATAAGATGAAATGAGACTGTCGAAATGCGTGCACACATACACGCAAACCGAGGACCGAACCTAAGGCACCAAATACCACTCTAACAAGGCATGGCAAGGCATGAAACATGGAATTCAAACAAGCAAATTCCAGCATTGAATCATGATGCAAAATAATCCCAAATCATGTATATATGTCATACAATGCATGAAATGGTCCTGAAACTCAAAACTAGGCACATATATTGACTTATAGCTATACAAAGCATGCATTATTTGACTATGAAGCACAAAGACAAAGCCAAGGAAGTTCCAAAACATGAACATTTCTAGTTCAAAGCATGACCAAAAGATGCTAGCATGATGGACTAAAATAGCATGCAACTTTGACTAGCAAACATGGTTTACATGGCATGTGCATGAAGCATATGAGAGCTCATCAAACCAGAAAAAATCAGTGAACAAAACATGCCAAAATATACCCAAATAATCACTAAAATGCAGCCAACATGTGTAAAATGGTGAGCTCCTTTAGAGGGCCATACAAAGGGTTATTAAGCACATACATGATAGACATGAAGCATAGCTGAACTAACTCTGGAAATGAGTTATGGGGGTCTTAAAACCCACTGAAAAGTGATAGAAACAAAGCTTGGAAGCTTGCAAATAGGGGGTCCTTTGGAAGGCCAAAAAGGCCACCAAACAAGACAATGAGAGAGGGGGTCACCCCCCTCTGATTTTGGCCTTCAAGAATACACCCAAGCCACTGAAAATCCACTGGATTTCAGTGGCTAAGGGGCCAAACCATGGTCAATGCAAGTGTTCTAATGCATAGCCCTAATCATGAAGAGATGAAGCATGCATAGGGGGAAGATGACCCCAAACAGAAAATAGGCCTTAATCAAACATGAAGAAGATGTCAAAACAAGACTTTTTTCAGTTTAGGTTGAGGTCCAAAAAGGCTCACAAATAAAGCTAATATATAATGCAAAAACAGCCCTAAAAGAGAGATAAAGGGAAAGGGGCAGTAGATGGCCTCAAACAGTAAAGAGCCATTCAAAAAAGTTGAAGAGGGGCTCAAAAAAAGATATTTTATAGTTTATGGAAAATCTCGAATATGCTCACAAGTAAGGCTGCAATATGATGCAAAAATGGCCCTAAAAGAGAGATAAAGGGTAAGGGGAAGTAGATGGACTCAAACAGTAAAGATCCCTTCAATAAAGTTGAAGAGGGACTCAAAATAAGGCACTTTACAGTTTGGCTCGAAGTCCAGAAATGCTCACAAACAAGGCTAACATATCATGCAAGATAAGGGCCAAAAGGAGGGATAAAGCACAAAGGGTGGGTAGAAGACCTCAAACAGAAAAAAGTTCTTGATCAAACATGAAGATGAGCTCAAAATAATACTATTTTCAGTTCAGGTCAAAGCCCAAAAATTTAAGAAAAAGGAGCTAAGATATCATGCAAAATGAAGCAAGAAAAGGGAAAATATGGACTCACCCTTGAAGATCAGCTTTCTAGCAGCTTTTGGTCCAAAATTATGAGCTTCCAAGCTCTGCAAATGGCCCCCAAGGTGTTGGGATGAGTGGTGGAAGTGGTAGGCTATGAGGTGTAGGGTAAATATGCAAGAAAATGTGGACTTTTAGCACAAAAGAAAGAGATATATGGAGATGTATGTATAATGCTCCAGCTGGTTTTTCTAACCCTTAGAAATGAAGTAGGATGCCGATTATATAGAGGGAGAGGATCCAAAGAAAAGGGGGGAAAAACCAATTCAAATCTCCCCCCAAAAGGATAGACCCTCGGGCAGGGGGTTTGGTGCAAAACAGCTGGCACAACTGGAATGCACCAAGAGGGACAAACTTGGTCGGCCAGGTTCAAAAGGTTCAGGTGGCTGGCCGGCCACCTCCTGGCCGGCCAACAAGGGGTCAAAGGGGTCAAGCAAAATTACTGGCTGGCCACCTTAAAAAGGAGGCCTCCCAGATGAGTGCAACACAGCTGTGTGAAGAAAAACCAGAAAATGTAACCCAGGAGAGAGAAAAACCAATTTTTTAGAAAGGTTCAAAAGGGTTAGGGGGAATTACTGGCCGGCCTACCCATATTGGTGGCCTCCCAGGTGTGTACAACACAATGGTGTGGTGGAAAGTCAGAAAAAGTGGCCCGGGAGTGGGAAAAACCAGCTTTCTAGTGAGAAAAACGGGCGGCGAAGAGCAATGAAGAGAAAAGCTGGCTTTTCAGAAAAATTGTTGGCCTCCCACCCTTCTACAACCTTCCTAACAATGAAAATAAGGTCTCCGCCAAAAATGAACCCAAACCGATGCAAAACGAAGGTTCGGGGGCCAAAACGCGTGGCCTGGGGCCGTAAAAACTGACTGTTAAGCACCGGAGGTGGCGTTTGACCATGAAGTTGGTCTCTCGAGCCACAGTGTCCCTCAAAAGGGAGGAAACAAGGTGTATGCCAAAAACCGGAGCAAACGGAGGTGGTCCCGAACCGAGGCACACGGCCGACGGCTCCGAAAACTGAGAACCGGGCTCCAAACGGAAAAAATGGCCTACGGCCACTGAGAGATGGTCTACGAGACCTCTCTATTCCTTTGGGAAGAGAAAACGGAGAAAATAGGACCCGGTTCGCAAATCGAGGCAAAGCACAAAAGAGTCCAGAAATCCGGAGGCAAGGCTCGCAACCGAGATTCCGCAACTTCAGAACGAGCACAATATGCAACATCACCGAGCGCTCAGTTGGTGATGTCTGAGTCTTAAGGTCGGTCAAAAATGAGGTGTCTACACATACACAATGCTATGAACTACATGGCATACTTGATGCAAGACACCTTATGCACCAATATGACAACATATGATTAGCATACACAATGCGAATGCAAATGGCATACTCGATGCAACGAACTACATGGCATGCGCAATGCTATGACTAGAATGGCGTACATAATGCAAGATGGACTTAAACCAAGATGGGTGAGCCTCGGCCACACTCAAATCAGTGGCCAAACATGATGAAATGAAGCAACAACACTCATGCAAACATGCCCAAATGCAAGGGATCGAAACTAAGGCACCAAGTGCAACTCTATTATGGCATGGCAAAGGGTTAAATATGGCATACAATCACACATTTTTCAGCTCTAAAATGTCATGCAAGATGGACCTGAATCATGCAAACACCTCATACAATGCATACTAGATGGCCCGAATACCGAAACTAGTGAAGTGCATTACACTAGAGATACACAAAGCAATGCTCAAATGACCCAACCAGCCCCAAACAAACCCTAGGCAGGTCTAAGATAGTGGGAAAATGGTCTAAAATGATGGCTCGAAAGGCATGGAAATGAAGCTCATGCAATGGTCCAAAAACGAGACATTTATGCACAACTCTCAAACGCATTTAAAGAGTGAAAAACATGGGAATATGGCATACATATAAGCTCTGAAATATGATGCACAATGGCCCCAAAACATGGAAACACCTCAACATAAGCATGCAATAGGCTTCAAAACTCAAAGCTAAGCAAGAGTATTGCACTACAACCATGCATAGAAAGCATCATTCGACCATGAGGCATAAAAAAAGAGCTAAGGCAGTCCAAAACATGCACAAAATCAGTTTAAGGCATGGCCAAAAAGTGCTAGAATCAAGGACCAAAATAGCATGCAATATAAGCTAGTAAAGAGGGTTTATACTACAAGCATATGAGGCATTCAAGGAGTCACTAAACCAGCAAAACTCAGAGGTATGACATGCCAAATAAAGCCCAAAAAATCACTGAAACATGATCTATGCATGAAAGAATGATAGGCTCCTTTGATAGGCTATGAATGGGATTACTCTACACATGCAAGATGGACACCCAATATGACAAAAAAAAGCTCTGGAAAGAGCTTATTCAGGTCCTAAAACTCCCTGAAATAAGGCTTGGAAGCATGCAAATAAGGGCTCCTTTGATATGCTATGAAGAGGGCTATTCTACACATGCAAGATGGACACCCAAAATGGAAAAATGGGCTCTAGACAGAGCCTATGCAGGTCCTAAAACCCACCAAAAAAGTCTTAAAACAAGGCTTGGAAGCATGCAAATAAAGGCTCCTTTGTAAGGCTAAAAATGCTAGAAAACAAAACAAGGGGAGAGAGGGTCACCCCTCTTTGATTTTGGCTCTCAAAACAGTATGCTAGCCACTGCAAATCTACTGGATTTCAGTGGATAGAAGGCCAAAGAAAGCTCAATACAAAGGCCTAAGTGCATGGCTCAAAACAAGGTGAAAACAAGCATGCAAGGGGGTAGATGACCCCCAACAGAAAAATGACCTTAAACAAACATGTAAAGGACCTCAAAATAAGACTTTTTTCAGTTTATGAGAAAGCTCAAAAATGCTTACAAGTAAGGCTAAAAGATGAAGCAAAATAAAGCCTTAAAAGGGAGAAAGGGTGTTACCCTTGTAGCCAAGAACTCCAGCAGGTTCTGGACAAAAAATGCAATCCCTTAGCCTCTGAAAACAAGCTCCAAGAACCTTAGAGTGATGGTGGAGGGGTTAGGTTAGGAGATGGTATGCAAAGGGGCAAGAACTTCACACTTTGAGCTCAAGAGAATGAGATATAGAGAGGAATATATGTATATGCCTTAGAGCAATTTCTCTTCAACCTTTGCGAAGGAATGAGAGGCCTTCCTTTATAGAGCCAAGGGTCCAAAGCTTCTCCTAGAAGCTTAGAACCAAGAGTGAAGATCCTCCATACACGTGTATGGAGGATGCAGCTTGTGCCTCCCAGCTGGCACAGCTAGAAAGCATTCAGGGAGACAAAAAAGGTGGGAGCTGGCCGACCAATTCAAGTGGTCGGCCGACCACTTGCCCTGGTTGGCCGACCAGGTCAAAAGGTCCAAGGTGGTCGGCTATCCTCTATGATGAAGCCCCAGAAGTTAGCTTTCCAATGGCGCTGGCCTTGCATTAAAATTCTAACTGTGCAAAAAGTTATGCCTGTTTTGGTGAAGCCGCGCAAATTCGGTCCAACCAGATTGATGCCCTACTTCAACTAACTATATCTCCCCCGTTCGAACTTGGCTTTAGGAGATTCTTAAGTGAAAAATGAAGCCCCGGAAGTAATCTTTCCAATGGTGGTGGCCTCATAGCTGAAATCCATGTATGCAAATGAATAGGTCTGATTCAGTGAGGACTGCTTGTCCCTCTCTTAGCGATTCATGTCCACTTCTCCCCCAACTGGGTTTCTTCCCTCTTCTCTTCTTTTCTTCAACTCCAAACCCCTAAACAAGGTGTTTTGAAAGATTTTTCAAAGATTTCATCTCTCTTTCATTCATTTCCACTTTGCCCTTGCTCGGTTTACCGAAAAGCACGACATTTAACAAAATGCGAGCGTCGGAATATCGTAGAACTTTATTTTCAAAACATTTTGAAAGAGAGGGTTTCAAGTTTAAAATCTTTTGATCAAGAAATGGGGTGTGAGGTTAGGGTTTGACTCTCCTCTTGCCAAAGAAATCGAACCTTTGCCCTGCTCAACTTTCTCCACCAAGTAAACCATCAATAGTGCTCAAGTCTTAAGGGCGGTAAAAAATGGGGTGTCTACACAGCCCCACTTCACACTTATATAGGTGACTCCACTTGAGTATCCTACTATACTTAGCTCAACAACTCAACACACTAGAGTCATTAAAAACTCAGCTTAACCTCTACATTTGCAGGTATCACTAATAAAAAGAATAGTTAGAGGTTTTACCTCCTTAGTGATATACCACCGTTACACGTAATTAGGTTGTCCCATTGAACCTAGATCTTAGGATCTCTAGTCAACTGGGTTGGGTTTCCATTCTGGTAACACCTTACTCTAAAGGCCTTAAACTCATTCCTTTGGACGACTTCTCTACTAACACTCGATTTAACCCTTTGGTTAGCGGATCCACAGTGTTGTCCTTAGACTTTACATAGTCTAAAGTGACAACTCCGTTTGAGAGTAGTTGTCGTATGGAGTTATGTCTACGATTGATATGTCTACACTTTCCATTATACATATTACTTTGTGCCCGTCCAATCGCCGATTGGCTATCACAATAAATACAGATGGCTGGCACAGGTTTCGACCAACGTAGAATATCTTCAACGAACTGGCGAAGCCATTCAGCTTCTTTAGTTTCTTTATCCAAAGTAATAAACTCAGATTCCATCATTGATCTCAATATACACATTTGCTTCGAAGATTTCCAAAACACGGCTGCCCCTTCGAGGGTAAATACATAACCACTAGTAGATTTGCAATCCTTTATATCAAATATCCCATTAGCGTCACTAAATTTTTCTAGTATCGTTGGGTATTTGGTATAATGCAGCCCATAACCCCGGGTGTAGCGTAGATAACCTAACACCCACATAATGCCCCTCCAATGAGTAGCATTCAGATTACTCGTGTATTTACTAAGCTTGCTAACAGAGTAGGCTATATCCGGCCTTATATAGCTCATTAGATACATCAAACTTCCTACGACCCTAGACTATTTGACAAGCTTATAGACTTTCTTATTTTGTCCTGGAGCTAAAAACCCCTCGGGTTGCTCCATGTAGATTTCTTCATCTAAATCTCCATTTAAGGAAGTTGTCTTTACATCCATCTGATGTATTTCCAGACCACATAAAGCTGCTATCGCAATCACCATGCAAATAGATGTAATCTTTGTCACAGGTGAATACGTATCAAAGTAATCCAGGCCTTCTCGCTACCTGTATCCTTTGATAACTAGCCTAGCTTTATACTTATCAATTGGTCCATCTGCTTTTATCTATCTTCTAAAGATCCACTTATTCCCCAAGGCCTTACTGCCTGGGGGTAGATCAACCAACTCCTAAGTATGGTTTTGTAAGATAGAATCAATCTCACTCTTAATTGCTTCTTTCCACAAAGGACTTTTAGGTAAAATCACAGCTTCATGGAAAGTTTGAGATTCTCCCTCTAACATATAAGTCAAGAAGTCCGAACCAAAGGACTTTGTAGTCCTAGCCCTCTTACTCCTTCTTGGTTTATCTACTTCCTCAGCTTGATCATTGACTTGATCATTGACTCGATCATCCATGTGATCATCTATGTAATCATAGTCATCTTCAACTTCTTTCATGGAACTCAAAACCTCTTGTTGGAGACGATGAGGAAACACATCTTTAAAGAAAGATGCATTTCTTGATTCCATGATAGTATTATTGTGTATATATGGAATAACATATTTAAACACAAGAAATCGATATGTACTACTATTATGTGCATAGTCAATGAATATACAATCTACTGACTTTGGCCTATCCGAACCCGCTTGGGTGTAAGCACCGCTACTTTTGCAAGACACCCCTACATTTGTAGATATTTATATGAAGGCTTGTGGCCTTTCCACAACTCATATGGAGTTTTGTCTACATTCTTCCGAGGTATTCTATTAAGAATGTAATTCGCAGAGAGAATTGCTTCCCCCCACAAATTTTGTGGTAACCCAGAACTTATTAACATTGTATTCATCATTTCTTTTAACGTTCTATTCTTTTGCTCAGCTACACCATTTGATTGAGGGAAGTAAGGCGCTGTGGTTTGGTGAATAATCCCAAATTGAGCACACAGCTCAGCAAACGAGGATTCATACTCACCACCACAATGACTTCTTAAAGTCTTAAATCTTTCGGCTTAGTTGATTCTCAACTTCATTCTTGAAAAGAATAAATTTATCAATCGCCTCATCT
The DNA here is from genome assembly GCA_025200525.1 of Camellia lanceoleosa. Lineage (NCBI taxonomy): Eukaryota > Viridiplantae > Streptophyta > Magnoliopsida > Ericales > Theaceae > Camellia > Camellia lanceoleosa. Next base: position 31,617,269 of record CM045764.1, read on the forward strand.
TTGCTTTTAAGAAAATACACATAATAGTATTTAGTGCAATCATTAACAAAAGTAATGAAGTACTTGTTGCCACCATGTGATTGTACGATTTTCAAGTCACACACATCACTATGCACTAAATCTGAAAGCTTGATACTTCTTTCAATAAAATGAAAAGAAGTCCTTGTCAATTTTGCTTATACACAATTTTCACACTTGTGATTTGGATTAATCTTGAAAGATGGTATGTGATCTAATTTGATTAATCGACGCAAAGAGTCAAAATTTATATGACCTAGTCTACCATGCCATAAATTAGGGGACTCAAGCATAGAAGTAGAAGAAAAAGCTTTCCCATTAATTTTCGGGACAAGAGTCATTACATTGAGCTTAAACATACCGCCCGACATATACCCTTTCTCTACATAAACCCCGCTCTTGGTCAACACATCCTTATCAGCCTCAAACACCATGCAGAAGCCATGTTTACTCAAGAGCGACCCTGAGACAAGGTTCTTAGGAATATCTGGCACACATAGGATATCGTTCAGAGTCAGCTCTTTCCCTGAAGTCATCTTCAAGACCACATTGCCCTTTCCCTCAACAGTTGAGGTGGTAGAATTCCCCATAAACAATTTCTCACTGTTTAAAACTGGTTCAAAGGTTATGAACATCTTCTTCTCAACACAGATATGGCGAGTAGCCCCAGTGTCCACCCACTATTCCCTCGGGTTAGACCCCACCATGTTCACTTCCGAGACGACAACTGACAGATGTATGTCATCCACGTCTTGTGATAGATCCTCCAATTCAGCTATGTAAGCCCGACTTTTGTTTTGTGGAGGGTACTTCTTGTAAGGCTTCTTCTTCTTGTGACAGTCAACTACCCGATGCCCATCGCTTCCACAATTGAAGCACTTTCTATTGAACTTATAAGTAGATTCCTGCGGCTTGTAGACTGGCCTCTTGGAGACATCGCATTTCACCCCTAATTTCAAGCTTTTCCCTATCAATGGTTTTTTCTTCACTCCCGAGGATTAGCCATGCTCAACCACATTTGCTTTCATCGTAGAGGTACACCCCCCTTTCTTCTTGTTGTTTTCCTCAATATGGAGCCTGACAACGAGCTCTTCGACTATTATCTTCTTTCACTTGTGCTTCAAGTAGTTCTTGAAGTCTTTACAGTCATTAGGTAGCTTCTCAATCAGCACAGTTGCCTAGAATGATTCACTCAGGAACATTCCCTCTGTATGAATCTCGTACAGAATTACTTGGAACTCTTAGACTTGACTTTTGATGGTTTTTAAGTCCACCATTTTGAAGTTTAAAAACTGGCTAACGACAAATTTCTTTGCCCCAACATCCTCGGTCTTGTACTTCTTGTCCAAAGCATTCCACAGCTCCTTTGCCGACTTCTTGGCATAAAACACGTTGAAAAGTGAATCTGCCAAGCCATTCACAACGTGGTTTTAGCAAAGGAAGTCTGACTACTTCCAAGCATCTAAAGCCATGAGCTTCTGTTTGTCTTGCTCATTCTCTTCCACAACTGGTGGATGCTCACTCAAAAACCTCGCAAGGCATAGAGTACTCAGGTAGAACAGCATCTTCTACTGCCACCTCTTGAAATTCACTCCTGTGAACTTCATCGGGCACTCCTAATGGTTGAACGAGCTCCCGGAACAGCAGGAGCAACAACAGGGTTGACTACAGAACAGCATTAAGGGTTGGCAAGCTAGCTGCCTTGGGGTTCTGATCCCCACCAACATTAGCAGCAACACCAACAGCATTGGTGATAATTGCCATTTCTAAAAAATATAACAAAATTTCACTATTCTGCATTCCAGAAATTAAACTTAACACTAGAAAATCCCAAAGTTGGCAATTTAATTCAAAACTAGTCTCACCACTTCCCTAGAATCGAACATGGTCATAAACGTTCCCAGGAAGACTGGAGGTGTCACATCAGTCCCACTTAAAACCCAATTAACCTTAGACAAAACTTTCAAGAGCATGTTGACTCCTAGTCCATGGGAAACAATTTTTAGAATTAAGGTTTCCAAGGGATGAATTAGGTTAAAACAAACCAAGGTCCAAACTTACAAGCAATTTAAAATTGCTACCCAAAGTACAAGCAGTTTAAAAAATTGCTACAACAATTACAAGTAAATAAAACTTGCTTTTACAAATTGGTAAAGAACCACATTGAAAGCTTAAGCAAAAAATGCTTCAAACATCTAAATAAAATAGCCAATCCATAAGGATTCTATTTAGTCTAAAAGCCCTTCTACGCTTAGGTATTCCTGTTCAACACAAAGGTTATTAGTCCAAACATTTTTATTTTGACATCCCAAATAGTATTCATTTGGTTTTGTATTTGTTTTCCAATCCCTTTTGCATAGGTATTCCTATAAATAAAGTTAGCAGAAAACAGAAGAAAATACACACCAACCAATCTAAAGAACCTGTAAATATAATAAACTACTTGAAACAATTAGCAAACTATTTAATAATAAAATTACCTAATCAATTAAAATGCTCGATGGGTTACAAAAATAAATTTATAACTCTAGGAATCAAATTAAAAGTTAATAGTCAAGAGTTATATATATAAAATTATTACACAAGTTACAAAGCTTTATAACTCCTAAATAATTAAATTAAATTAATATGCAAGAGTTGCATATGAATTTATACAAAACAATAATCATGTAATACACATGTGAATGTTTGTAGCAATTAACATGCAAATAAGATCATACACGTAACTTTAGAAATAATAAGCATGTAACAAAAATTAAAATCTAGAACATTTTAAACATGCAAATTATGTTATGAACCTATAAAATAAAGAAGCATACAAATCATGGTTAGCAACTAGAAATTGAACACAAAATTATACTACCATACTAAAATCATACACCATGAAACTATATTCACTTAAAGGAATTGGCACAGTGTGGGTTTGGAATCTAATCATGGATTTAATATACATGAAACAGCATGCTTTACATATATATATATATTTTAAATGGTATGATACACTAAATTAATTTCTTGAATTCCTAATTATGTATAACAAGTCAATGGAACAATTAAACTATAAACAATGATCAGACTCTTTCAGAACTGCACTCATTCTTGGCAAATTACAAACATAACACAGAAATAAAAAATAAAAAATAAAAACTAAAAACTAGGAAAATTAAATATATCATATACACCCCTAGCACCAAATTCATGGGACTGCAGCAGTAGGCTACTAGCAGGCAAACCTACATGGTTTTATTATTATTCAAGAATCACAAAAGCTACAACGAGACAATCATAGTAGGCTACTTAGAAATTATTTTAGTAATTTAGTTTACAGTAGGAATGAACAGAAACAAATCACTTATAATACATATGAATCTATTTAACTAATTTCATGGAAAATATATAATCTGTTTTAAGTTTGTTGTACATATTATGTGATTAAATAAAACAAATAGATTCATATTGAACAACCACTTTGAATTTCAGAATAAGAACATGCTGGAATTTAGAGAAATTCACAATAAAATAAAACTAGCAAAAGGAAGCAAACCGAAGCCTGCACTAGACAGTCTCCTTAAAACAGATTCGCCGTCTCATCGGTTGGGTGCTGGAGGTTGTTTGACGTCTGTCTTCCAAGATACGACAGTTGGACCAGCTACAGCAATGCACCGACTGAGTAGTTTAGGCAAATAGAACTTTACAACACTCTCTCACAAAAAGAATATAATATAAAACTGGAAGAAAACTTTTGAAGACAAAAAGAACAATTTCTGGTGTAAAAAGCTGAAGGAAAGGACCTCCTTTTATACACATGGAAGGAGAGAGGAAGAGGCTCCCCTACAACAAATGCAAGATTTAATTATGCAAAACTGATGGGTTAAAGTCCATCATCAATAGAGGAGTTACCAGCTCTAACTTACACATAAGTTTTGCGTATATATATTTACAACCCACAAATCTGGTATGGCCCAAAAAGATTAAGATAGGTGGGCCAAGCCCAATCCCCCCACTTAGTCCATTTCCTCAAGCCTCAAGCCCAAGCCCAAGCCCAAGACCTACGACCCATGGACCACGGACTCGAACCCGAACCAGGACCCCAACCCGGATTGGTCCGGGCGAGCGGGCGCGTGTGTGGCAATTTTTCCATAACCAACTTGGGCCATAGCCTTGGCCCAAGTCTATCCTTGAAGCATCCATAACCCCCTTCATTCGGAAAATTTGGATACCCCAAAGGGCTCACACCTTTAGGCAAAAAATGGAATTTAAATACATATTAATGCTCTCCTCTACAATCAATATAGGATACAAGGTTTTACACCTTTCCTAACGCCTCTTTCATGAGGCCAACTTAATGAGCCAATTTCTTATTTAAATCTTACTAGTTTTTGGTCATTCTTTTTGTGGTGTAAAGATTTCATTACAAAGAATCTAAACCTACTTTAATCCACCTCCAATGCGGATTGGCACCCACTTCAATATTGCATTAAAGTCACCAAAAAATCATTATTTTTCCAACAATCCCCCACATGAATACAAATTGACTGAATAATAACAAACAGACAACGCTTAACAACAAAGACTCTGAAAGAGTGTAACGGAATAACCCCGGCATTAGAAATGGTAGCTTTTGGCTTTGAACCCCTCCTAGTGAAGTCTATTAGATTTACTGGTTGCCTAGTGAACATGAAGTCTTGAACTGTTCTTTCGTTTATGTAAACCGAGACAACAGACCTCACATAGGAATTACTCCAACCATCGTTCTGTTTTCATTATTGTGTCCGGTTTGGCCCTGGAATACTATCCTGGTTTAGTAAGTGGTTTAAAGAATTAAGCCCTATCAATTTTTATAGAAGCGACCCACTTCACACTCACATAGGTGACTCCACTTGGGTATCTTGCTATACTCAGCTCAACAACTCAATACACTAGAGTAATTAAAAGCTCAGCTTAACCTCTACACTTGTAGGTATCATTGATAAAAGGAATGGTTGGAGGTTTTACCTCCTTAGTGATATACCACCGTTACACGCAATTAGGTTGTTTCATTGAACCTAGATCTTAGGATCTCCAATCAACTAGGTTGGGTTTCCATTCTGGTAGCACCTTGCACTAAAGGCCTTAAACCCATTCCTTCAGATGACTTCTCTACTAACACTCAATTTAATCCTTTGGTTAGCGGATCCGCAATATTGTCCTTAGACTTTACATAGTCTAAAGTGACAACTCCGTTTGAGAGTAGTTGTCGTATGGAATTATGTCTACAACGGATATGTCTAGACTTTCCATTATACATGTTACTCTGTGCCCGTCCAATCGTCGATTGGTTGTCACAATGAATACAGATGGCTGGCACAGGTTTCGACCAATGTGGAATATCCTCAACAAACTGGCGAAGCCATTAAGCTTTTTCAATTGCTTTATCCAAAGCAATAAACTCATATTCCATTGTTGATCTTGATATACACGTTTTCTTGGAAGATTTTCAAGACACGGCTACCCCTCCGAGGGTAAACACCTAACTACTAGTAGATTTGGAGTCCTTTATATCAGATATCTAATTAGCGTCACTATATCCTTCTAGTACCACTGGGTATTTGGTATAATGCAGCCTACAACCCCGGGTGTAGTGTAGATAACCGAACACCCGCATAATGCCCCTTCAATGAGTAACATTCAAATTACTCTTGTATTTACTAAGCTAGCTAACAGAGTAGGCTATATCCGGCCTTGTACAGCTCGTCAGATACATCAAACGTCCAATAACCCTAGAATATTCTAGCTGAGAGACACTCTCATTATTATTCTTCGTCAAGTGCAGACTCAAGTCTACTAGTGTCCTAGACATACTTGTATTTGATTTACCAAATTTCTTATGTATTTTCTCAATATAGTGAGATTGAGAAAGTACAATACCATCAGATGTTTTGGTAATCTTAACACCCAGATCCACGATCAAGCCTCAAGCCTCAGGTCCAAGGTCCACGATCCACAGCCCACAGACCACGGACCACGGATCCGGACCTAGCCCTGTCCGGTCCGAGCGGGCAGGCGGGCAGCGCGCGCTCATATGGCAATTTTTTCATAACTAACTTGGACCATAGCCTTGGCCCAAGTCTATCCTTGAAGCATCAATAACTCACTTTCTTCAAAAATTTTGGATGCCCCAGAGGTCTCACACCCTTAGGAAAAAAAATGGGATTTAAATACCTATCAATGCTCTCCTCTACAATCAATGTGGGATACAAGGTTTTACACCTTTTCCAAAACCTCTTTCATGAGGCTAATTTAATGAGTCAATTTCTCATTCAAATCTTAATGGTTTTTGGTCATTCTTTTTGTGGTGTAAAGATTTCATTACAAAGAATCTAAATCTAATTTAATCCACCTCCAATGAGGATTGGCACCCACTTTAATATTGCATTAAAGTCACCAAAAAAATCATTATTTTTTCAACAGATTTTCCATTAGTACAAGAATTAAATGGTTAAAAGATTGTCATGTACACTTGGGAACAAATGTCTGAAATCACATACTCATTTTATTCTCTTGTTCTTTGTTTATCTACCTTTGTGCAATGCATTGCATAGTTTGTACTAGTTTGCTATACATCTCAACTCATATGTGCTTTTGTCAGAGACAAAACAAGGTGATTTGAAAGGCCTTAAGAGATAGCAAGAAGTTAAGCAAATAAGGCACAAGAGAGTAAGAGACACCCCTAACTCAAACAAGGCCTCAAACAACCTTTTAAAACACTTTAAAACAAAGGTTTTTGCAGTTGAAGCCAAAAGAAGCATGCAAAGGTGGCTAAGTATGTAATCAAAACAGAGCTTTAAAAGGGGAAATAGGACTCACCCTTGAAGAACAACAAGAACAACCATTTCTGAGGCAAAACCAAGCCAAAATCACTCAAATGCAACCTCCAAGAACCTCAGCTCAAGAGTGAAGGTGTTTCACTAGGTGTTTAGTGCAAAAGTGTGAACAAAACTCACTTTAAGGCACAAAATAGCACAAATAGAGAGAGAGAGAGAGAGAGAGGGAGAAATCAAGAGAGAGAGAGAGAGATATTTAGCCATAATCCAAAATTCTGAACCTTGAACAAGGGGGAGGAAGCTCCCCTTATATAGAATTTCATGCCTCAAGCTTGTTAGACAAACTAGAGGCTTGGGGCAATCCTTCCATGCACGTATATGGACGATGCCTTCTGTACCCAACAGCTGGCGCAGCTGGCAAGGAAAATATCTACAGAAAGTGCAGAAAGGCCGCTGACCAGTTAAAGTGGTCGACCGACTACTCCCCCTAGTCGATCGACTACCAAAAGTGGTCTACAGGGAATAAAATTGGTCGGCAAGGGAGGAAGAGGGTCTACAGAGAAAGTAGAAGGTGGTGGCAGGTTGTCGACCACCTTAGGTGGTCCACAGACCACCCACCCTAGCTGATCGACCACCAAAAGTGGCTGGTAGGGAAGAAAAGTGGTCTACAGGGGGGAAAACTGGTTTACACCCCTGTTCCACCCTCTAGGCAAAGGGTAACAAGGTTTGGTTCAAAAACAAACCAAAAGGAAGAAAGACAAGAGTCTGCAAGGCAAGGGACTCAGCCGGAAGCCCCAAAAACTAGTCTATGGGCCACTACAAGTGGCCTACAAGAGGGAAAGGTAGCCTATGGCTACAAAGAGTGGCCTACAGGTCTCTGTTTCCCTCTAGGCAAAGGCAGCAAGGCATGGTCCAAAAACCAGGCCAAGAGGAGAAAGTTAAGAGGTCCCAAGACAAGGCGCTCAGCCGAAGGCTCCGGAAACTCAAAACGAGCACAAACATGCACAATCACCGAGTGCACAGACGATGACGTCTGAGTCTTAAGGTCGGTCAAAAATGGAGTGTCTATAGGCCATTATGATTTTTTTTTTTTTGGGTACATCAGAAAATAAAATCAAATAAGGATTACATCCTATCACTCTCCTCAGAAAGGTGCACAATATCCTCTACAAGTAAGGTGCGGAGTTCTTCAGGTGGTTTATTTACAATAAGAAGATCTCCAGGTTGACATTCACCTAACTTAGCCATTGCATTAGCACAAATGTTAGCTTCCCTTCGAATGTGCTGGATGGAGCAGTCACATCCTCTCATGATAATACGTGTATCTTCCACAATGCCCCGAAAAGAACATCTTTCTCCCAAATCATCACAATAGTTTCACCACTTGCTCAATCCGTTTCTATTATCACTTGATTGAAACCTCGTTGGAGTATGATGGTCAACCCCTTGTAGACTACCCAAAGTTTCGCTTCAAGACAAGTGAATATTTCAAGCCTTCCGTAGTAGCCACTAATCCATGCTCCTGTTTCATCCCGGAATAATCCACCAAAACCGCCACCTCCATATGCATGAGTGCTACCATCCGTGTTAAGTTTGATTTTTCCTGCATTTGGACTAGACCACATAGTAAGACTCTTAGTTTGAAGTGGTTTTGTGACATCTAAACTAAAAGCTTGAAAGATGTCTTCGGCATAATCTGATATAAGTTTAACACTCTCATGAATATTTGTAGTTTTATGTTCAAAAACCATTTTATTTCGATTTTTGCAAATAGTCCAGAGTGAGATGAGGAACAAGTGGGGGGTTTTGGTCTTCCCTTTCATATTCTTGATGATCCAATCTTTCCAAGGTAGAAGGAGCCCGGTATAGTACCATTCCTTACTGTAAACATGGCACCATATCTAGACAGCTTGAGCACAAAATTCAATATCATCCAAGGTTGCACAGTAAGGGCAGTTGGGATCAGAAGTAAGACCCCTAAAGTTTCTCATTTTGTTAGTGAGAATTTTTCCATGAAGAACAAGCCACAAGAAGCTCTTAAGTTTCTGAGGAAACTTAAGCTTCCAAATCCATCCCCAATCTCCTTCATGGTTATGACGATTAATAATTAAATCATATGCACTGGATATAGAGAACTCTCCATTAGATGATTTAATCCATCTGGAAGTGTCTTCTCCAGCATTAAATCTGGGTGGTTATAACTTTAAAATAGCTACAACCATAGGTAATGGAAGAGAGTTGTGCAAATGATTTAAGTCCCAATCACCATATGCATCAAGAAGAGACTCCATAGTAATATGCTCAGAATTTGGAATTTGATTGGTGGGTGTGTTCAAATCCAATTCAAAAACCCCATCACCACACCACCAATCTTTCCAAACTCTCACTTTGGTACCTTTTCCAAGTTTCCATCGAACTCCCTGAACTAGGAGCTCCTTGGTATTTAGGATGCCTTTCCAAATGTGAGATATATTCTTGCCTTTCTTCTTGATTAAGAAAGGCTGCTCACCCAAGTATTTATTTTTGAGCAAATCAACCTAGAGAGTATTCTCCCCAATTAACATTTTCCACCCCAATTTGGATAGAAGAGTTAGATTTTGATCTCTAGCCTTGCGGATCCCAAGACCCCCATCTTTTTTCAGCTTACAAACCTGATCCCAATTAACAAGATGCACTTTCTTTTTCTCAAGGCTATCACCCCAAAGAATGTTTCTATTAATCTTATCAATCTCATCACAAGCTTTCCACGGGAGCTCCATAGTTTGCATGGTATAGGCTGGCATAACACTAATGACAGATTGTATCAGGGTTGCTCTCTCTACCAAGGACAACATCCTAGATATCCACCCAACAAGTTTGTTTTTCAGTTTTTCCAAAATAAACAAAAAATGATTTTTGGACACTCTATCATGAAGCAATGGGGCCCCAAGGTATTGCCCCAAATTACAAGTTAAAGAAATACCACACATATTACTAAGCTGAGATGCTCTTCTTCTGGCAATATTAGGAGACACAAACATATGAGATTTGTGAAGGTTAACCTTCAATCCAGAGACTTCACTAAACTCATTCAGGACTTGCAAAATAGTGTTACAGTTATGATCATTTGCTTTAGCAAACAAAATCAAATCATCTGCAAAAAACAAGGGTGATATGTTAGGACCATTCTTAGCCAAGCTAAGCCCAGTTCATTGTTTACCTTGCACTTGTTGGGTAATCATAGCAAAGAGTCTTTCCATGTATAACACAAAAAGATAAGGGGATAGAGGATCCCCTAGTCTTAAACCCTTAGCTGGTTTGAACTCTTCAAGGGGTTCACCATTCCACAAAATAGCTGTGTTCACACTAGTGACACAACTCATAATCAAATTCACCAATTTCTCATCAAAGTGGAATTCTTTCAGAGTTTGGTGGAGGAAATTCCAAGAAATGTTTCCATTACAAGTTTCTAGTAATGCCCTTTGGGCTAACTAATGCACCGATTGTGTTTAGGGATTTGATTAATCAGATCTTCTGTGAATTTCTAGACCGTTTCGTGGTCATCTTCGTGGATGACATTTTGATTTACTCACCCTCTAAGGAGGAGCACAAGGAACACTTGCGGATAGTGCTTGAGTTACTTAGAGCCCACAAACTGTATGCTAAGTTTGCGAAGTGTGAATTCTGATTGAAGGAGGTTAAGTTCTTAGGTCATGTGATATCCGAGAAAGATGTGACTGTAGATTCATCCAAGATGGAGGCAGTTTTAGATTGGGAACAACCTAAGAATGCCTTCAAGATCCGCAATTTCCTGGGGTTGGCCGGGTATTATCGTAGATTTGTGAAGGATTTTTCTAGGCTAGCCTCCCCATTGACTAGATTGACAAGGAAGAGAGCTAAATTTGTGTGGAACGAATCTTGTGAGAAATCATTTCAAGAGCTTAAGGTTAGACTTACCATTGCTTCAATTCTGATTATTCCAGAGAGGGGTTTGGGTTATCAGTTTATTGTGATTTCTCATGGGAAGATTTAGGTTATGTTTTGATGCAAGAGGGGAAGGTAATAGTCTATGGTTCGCGGTAGTTGAAAACCCATGAGAGGAACTACCCTATCCACGACTTAGAATTAGCGGCAGTGATCTTTCTAATTGTATGGTGAGAAGTTCAAAGTATTTTCTGATCACAAGAGTCTGAAGTGTCTGTTTACACAAAAAGACTTGAATTTGAGGCAGAGGAGGTGGATGAAGTTCATTGAGGATTATGACTTTGAGTTACATTTTCATCCGAGAAAGGCAAATGTTGTGACCAATGCCTTGAGTAAGAAATCCATTAGCAGTGTAGCTTGTATTACCATCCGAGAATAGAAGATGTTGGTTGCTATTGGGGGTTTAACTTGCATCTTGGCGAGTGCGTTGAGTCTGCAGCCTTGTTCTCGGTAGTTGCACAACCTATACTTTTGAACCGAGTAATAGAAGCACAGAAAAGTGACCTTGAGGTGGAATCCCTCCGGGAGAAGATCTCCAGTGGGAAAGTAAAGAGGAGCTTGAATGTGTATCTCGACCAAAGTATGAGATATCGTGATCGTTTGCTCGTGCCGGAGTCTTGCTGAGAGGAAGTGCTTTGAGAGTTTCACCATTCACACCTTACAGTGCATCTAGGGTGCACAAAGATGTATCATGACCTTGGTCGTCAGTTTTGGTGGAGAGGTATGAAGAAGGATGTGGTAATGTTTGTCTCAAAGTGCCTTACTTGTCAACAAATGAAGGCCGAGCATCAGAGGCCAGCAAGTTTGTTGTAACCCTTGCCTATAGCCGAGTGGAAATGCGAGCATGTCACGATGAATTTTGTTGTAGACCTTCCGAGGACCCAATAGGGTAATGATGTAATATGGATGGTAGTTAACTGGTTGACCAACTCAGCGCACTTTTTACCTATACATGTGAGTGATTTGGTGGATTATCTTACCGACCTTTACATTAGGGAGATAGTGAGGCTGCCCCTGTGATGATTATTTTGGATAGAGATCTGCGTTTCACAGCTCAGTTGTGGCAGAGCTTGCAAAGTGCCTTAGACTCTAGATTGACCTTTAGCACTGCATATCATCCTCAGATTGACGGGTAATCCAAGTGTACCATTCAGATTCTTGAGGATATGCTTCGAGGTTGTGTACTTGACTTTAAGGGGTCATGGGAGAGGCACTTTCCCTTAGTGAAGTTTGCTTATAACAATAACTTCCAATCAAGTATTGGCATGGCACCATTTGAGGCCTTGTATGACCAATCGTGTAGATCTCTGATGTATTAGGCCGAGATGGGTGATACACCTTTTTTGGGGCCGGAGTTGGTTTGGGAAACGATAGAGAAAGTGACATTTATTCGTAAGCGGTTAGTTACGGCTCAAAGTCGCTAGAAAAGTTATGCCGACCGTAGGAGGAGACCTTTGTCTTTTGAGGTGGGAGATCATGTCTTTCTGAATATATCACCTAGGAGGGGTTTGATGAGATTTGGGAAAAGTGGGAAGTTATCCCCTCGATTTATTGGGCCTTTTGAGATCAATGAGCGAATCGGGAAGATAGCTTACCGTTTGGCGTTATCACTATAGCTTTCCGGGGTTCATGATGTGTTTCATATTAGTATGCTTCGAAAGTATGAGCCGGATCCATTGCACGTGTTGGATACCTATAGATGGATGAGGATGCCTCATATGAGAAGAGACTGGTGAGAGTCTTGGATACCCGGGACCAAGTCTTGCGAGGCAAGACAATTCCCTTGGTTAAAGTATTGTGGAAACATTGCGGGGTCTAGGAAGCAACTTGGGAGCGGGAGTTAAAGGTCCGTGAGAAATATCTGGACTTGTTTGTTGATATTTGAGTATGTATTGAACTTTATTATGTTAATGAAATATGAGAACATTGTATATGTCATTTATGTTTTGGGAGCATGGACTCAATTTAAACAGTGAGAATATGGAAATATTGTGTATGTTTTGAAAAACGTGAGTTAATTATGAACATGGTATATGTTTTGCAAAAATGTAAATTGCACTTTCAATATTGGAACTTGTGTACCGAGTTGATGAAATTGAATGACCGAAGAATGGGTCATGGCATTGAAATTGATAAATTATCATAGTTGTAAGTGGGTTGAAAATGGTTTTGAACTTGTATCGGAAATTTCGGGGACGAAATTCCTTAAGGGGGGGAGGTCATAGCAATTTCGGTCTTGACCCGACCTTTGTTGTACTCCTAGCTCGGGTTTCATGGTTTAGTGTTGTTGTCCATCTCTTATTTCCCTTGTTTTCCCTTAAGTTTGTCTTTTGGATGGTTGTGGTTGTGTTGGGGACAAGTTGGTTGCTTGTTTTCCCAACTCTTATTGCCCAGATTTTTACTCCTCTACTCGAGCGGCACTTTTTACGTTTGAGCTGCCGCTCAAGCGGGCTTTGCAAACTCTTAGTACTTTTGCAGGTCTACAAAACTATTAGGCAAGTGTATTTTATGCTCGAGCGGTTCTTTCTGCACTCGAGTGGGCTCAGCTCGAGTGGTTATTTCTTGTGCTCGAGTGGTTGGTCTTATGTCTGTAAAACTGCTGGATATGTGTATTCTGCGCTCGAGCGTCGCTTCTTGTGCTCGAGCCGTGATGGTCTTCTTCATTGTGCCTTGACGCTCGAGCATTACTTCTTGTGCTCGAGCGGTACAACTTATTGTGTTTGACGCTTGAGTGTCAATTCTTGCGCTCGAGCGCTCAAGTGGACTGTACGTATATCAGTTCGTAAAAATGACTTTTTACATCACTTTTTCAGATCTTTTCTTCTTAAACCCTAAAGTGGAGACTCTCTCTTCCTCTCTAAAACACACACACTCTCTCTATCTACATTTTCACCTAGTTCTAGTGATTCTCCACCCATTTGCCTTTGTTAAAAAGAGTGAGCATCTCAAGATCTCCATTTTGATCTGAATAGAGTTGGGTTTGAGTGTCTTTGAAGTTTCATCTTTGCCTTCCTCGTATTCTCTCTTTGAGATATGGATTTTCTACACTTTAATATGGTTTTTAACATAGTTGTTGATTGTTGTGTAACAAGAGTGGGATTTGGGGGTACTTTGGACAAACCTAGGGTTTGGGATATAAAATCAAAAAAGGGGTTTCCAGTGAATGTGATAGAAATGGTTGTGGGGTTTAAAAATGAGGTTATATTGTGACAAAATAGTTAATTTTGGCATTTGAGTTTATATTTAGGAAAGAGGAAAGTTTGCCCTAAAATGCTTCAAATATTTATTTTGTATAAATAAATGAATTTGGTATTGCAAATGTGAAATTGGATAGATGTTGATATAAATGGTGGACTTAGATATGTATTATCTCACACCTATGGGAATTTGAATAAATTATATGTCTTCAAATTGAATATCTGTGTTGGGTTATTTGTGGAAGATAACTATGATTATTATAGAAACTGCATGAGGATTAGGTGAATTGAAATTAATCTCTTGTTGGTTGTCATTGAATATGACTATATTTTAAATACATTATATATGTATGATTGTTTGGGAGGAGAAAGGGGATGTACTCCATATTTAGGAGAAGATAGGGGATGGACTCCATTGAAATTAAGCTGGCATATGTGTCCAGGTTGAAAGTCCCAAAACCACGCATATACATTGGTGCCGATCTCGCGGACGAAATTTTCATCAAATGGCAAATTGAAGTGTTTGTGTGATAACTATGTTGATTTGGGGACCACTGAGTTGTAGCCTCAGATGAGTTATTTGAAAGATAATGAAATTGGTTCATGAATTGCGATGAAATGAATTAACTTAAAATGACAAGAAGGAAAAATGATTGAGATATGAGATTAGTACCTTAGGAGTATATAGAATATGAATGTTTTATCACAAGCATTGTTGCACATTTTACTTATACCTTCGTTAAGATTCATATATTGTGTTAGATTGTTTCTACTGGGCTTTGGCTCACTCTATTTGAAAAAAAACCATTTTCAGGTATTGGTGATATACCTCCACCAAGGCAATAACCTGAAAGGACTTGGAGCAAGAGCTTCCTTTTATTGCATTTTATTTTGTATAGCCAAAGACTTATTTGTATTGAGCTAGTCTTACCTTTGTTATAACCAAGCAATGACTTAGGAATGTGTAAGTCTTTAGGGCATTTGTATCTGTTTAACTTTCATCTTTTGTTTATTTGTAACACATGTTGTAGATTCAGGATGAATCATTTATGAATGTATAATGCATGTGTCACTTTTTGTACATTAAAATCTGATGAATGAAAGTATGTAATTCAATTATGTTTCCGCTTATGAGATGAGTTCGTTGTATTTATTTTGAGGCGTTACACCACGCCACCACCTTCACATCCACCTTCGTGCCACTACCACCACCACTACTACCAAATATAAATAAATAAATAAATAATTGTTTTCTTCGAAAAATATTTTTTGAATTTTTTTTTCGTAAAAAATATCTTTTACGCAAACAAACAAACAAAGCGTAATTTAAAAAGTAAATCAATCACATGCTAGAACAATGACTTACAACATCAAATCAGCTAGAAGAACATCTAAAGGCCTCAAACTTCGAAAGTAAATCATAAATTCATACTTGAAATACCAAACATAAATAGTAACATATAGGTACATAAGACTCTGCCCAAAACTATTTAAAAACCTTGGTTTTCTATAAAATTAATAAGGATAAAGTTGTTTCTCGCTGTTACTTTGATCACCTATAGTGAGACAAAAACAAAAGGCAACAACATTGGATCACACATTTGCAAAATCAACCTCTAATAATGGTTGAAAAAAAGTTAGGGTTTTGATTTTACAAAAATGTTACAACTTCAAATAAAGAAAGCAAAGGCCAAAGTTAGTTCAATGTGTGGACAATTTAGATAGACACCACAACCCAACTCATGACTCACTAGTTAAAACTTCAAGTCCTATAGATCATCACATCTACTATTTCCAAAATAGAGAAATTAGGGTTGGTTCATTACCAAATTCAAAACATCAAAACTATCGACTCTATTTTCAAACAACATCAAAACAGTCAAGATTAAGCGAATTGATCATACTCGTAAAATGATAAAGACGATCGAACGAAATCAAACCCATTGTTAGTGTATACTCCACTCATCCACTAGATAGCTTTAAATATATAGGTTAGTGTATGCTTTCGGTTCCACTAGATCCACTAGATAGATTTAATTATGTATGTGTATGCTTTGTATAATTCCAGCTGTATGCCTTTGTTCCCTTTAATCTCCTATATAAAGGAGACAAATCAACACAATCAATACATACAATTTATATTGTCTTTCTCTCTCTATCAATTTATCTTACATGGTATCAGAGCTAAGTTAACCACTTAGTAATTCCGCTTCACCGGCGGGCGGCAGCCTCGCATTGGCCGCCCGCCGGACCTCTACACATACCTTCACTCCGCTGCCACAAACCCACCAGTTGGCAACCATCAGCAGACCAACACACAGCACACACACACAGACTAAAGCAGCAGCAAGTGCTTTAGCTCTCTTGACATCGCCTGCGAAAACTTCTCGTCAGCTTTCTCTTCTCCGGTGCTAGAATCGTCCTAAGAGTCAGAGCCAACGTACAACCACGCGCCGCCCATGGCGCGGGCTCCTCAGCAGCCCTCCATCGTCGCTCATTATCGCTTACTGAAGCCGCTTCTGCAACGCCGCAGCAGTGGCCTCATGCGCCCTTGCCCGAGTCTGCCACACCTGCGCCTCCGCGAAGATCGCTCGGCAGATCCCTTCCAACCTCGCCGTGCCCATGCAATAACAGATCAAACCCCATCACCAGTACATGCAGCAACACACTTCCGATCTTCCACTTCATCTCCTCCAACAATCCCTATGCCATGAACTACAGGTTCCTAGCTGCTGATTCTCTTCAAAAAGTCGTAGTCCTTGTGGTTCTAGCCATCTGGTCAAGAACAAGCTCTAGAGGCCGTCTTGAATTTTAAAGCAAATGGGGCTCTCTCTCTATCTCTCACACCATCAAACCCTAGAGCCATGACTATGAACTCAAATTGAGACTCAAATGTCAACTTTATCACCATACTCAACAAAAGCAGATTCCACCCTCACATGTTCCCCACTTTTCTGCTTTCATTACACTCTTCCCAACTTTCTTTTTATTTTATTTTATCACACTCTTTCACACCATTAGCACACTTTTTCTTTTATTTATTTATTTTACTTTTTTTTTTTTAGTTCTCTTTGTTCCCACGGCAGCACACTTTTTTATTCTTCTTATTATTATTGAACAAAATAACACAAAAACACCACTTTTCTTTTATTTTATATATATATATATTTTATTATCATATCTTATCCCAACACACCAGATTTCAGAAATCTCTCTGCTTTTTTCAATCTTTATTTTATTTCACTCCACACAAAAATCAAAATCCAAAAAAAAAACAAAAAAACAAAAAAAAAAAACCAACAAACCACAACCAAACCTTTCTACCATTTTTTTTTTTTATTTTTTACCATCTTCACTCTGTGTTGAGATGTTTTGCTCCACTTTCTCAATCCCTTTGTTTCAACCTCAAATAGGTTTCTATCTTCACACCTATTTGAGTTTGAGGGGAGGTTATACATATATCATGGTGAGCATGGTTACACACCATACGAACCACCCAAGCTGGTGCGCATGGTTATACACCATGGGAACCACCCAAGCCACCCCATGGCGCACTCCCTAAGTCGCCCCCTTGGTGCACTACCAAAGTTTCTACCAACGGTCTGACACGACCATACAGTGTCCTCTACATTCGATCCGACATGACCCCATAAACTGTCCCGACATTGATTCCGGTCAGCCTCTACAACAACGGTCTGACACGACCACATAGTGTCTGCTACATTGGTCCGACATGACCCCATAAACTGTCCCGACATTGATTCCGGTCAGCTTCTACAACCACGGTCTGACACGACCACACAGTGTCTGCTACAACGGTCCGACATGACCCCATAAACTGTCCCGACATTGATTCCGGTCAGCTTCTACAACAACGGTCTGACACGACCACACAGTGTCTGCTACATCGGTCCGACATGACCCCGTAAACTGTCCCAACATTGTCTGCTACAACGGTTCGATACGGCCATACAGTGTCTCCTCCAACGGTCTGACACGACCATACAGTGTCTCCTATCCACTTTTATTTTATTTGTCAGATTATTGTCCTGTTTTGTTATTCTCTCCAAACTCAAGTTGGTTAATGTTTATCCTTCTTGAGTTTGAGGGGGGCTGTTAGTGTATACTCCACTCATCCACTAGATAGCTTTAAATATATAGGTTAGCGTATGCTTTCGGTTCCACTAGATCCACTAGATAGATTTAATTATGTATGTGTATGCTTTGTATAATTCCAGTTGTATGCCTTTGTTCCCTTTAATCTCCTATATAAAGGAGACAAATTAACACAATCAATACATACAATTTATATTGTCTTTCTCTCTCTATCAATTTATCTTACACCCATAAAGGAATAGATTAAATAATCAATGAATTCAACATACGATTCACATGAAGAATCGATCTATTAGGAAAAAAACTCAACTCAAACTTGTTTTGACCCGCTAAAATCAATCACAAACATATCCACAAAATCACAAACATTAATCAGAAGTCGAAAGACATACCTTGTTTCTATCGATACTGAATCAAATGAACACTAGCTTTACTTCAATTCTTTACAGCGTCCCTGAATAACAGTATCATTGGTTACAGAATAAGAAGATGGAGCTAAAGATGCGAGCCCATTGGAGCAAAATTTGAATGTGCAATTTGGAAATACCTTAGCTTTAGGTTAGAGAAAAGGAGAGAAAAAAAACATTGTATATAGATAGAGAAGAATAGAGAAGTGTTTTGTGTGTGAAAGTGAGTGAGAAAGGTAATAAATAAATATAAATCTATGGTCATTACATGCAATGTAGTAATGGGGTCTTGTGTGTATGTGTATATATATTAATAACACGCATATTGTAGAGAAAGAGAGTGAGGACAAATGAGAGAGAGCCAACGAGGCAATGTGGTGTGGCTCTTATCAGCACCCACTAGTATTCCCATGCATTGTCTTTGCACTCTATTAGTTTAATAAGGTAAATTACAGTAATCTCCCTTAAATTATAACTCATTTACACTTTATTCTCCCAAACTTCAAAATGTAACAATTAATTACCTCAAACTATTATCTTGTTGCACTTGACACTTTCTGTTAGTGGTTTTTTTCCGATGATTTGAACGGAATCAAGTCATGTTTGAAGCACATAACAAACTTATTGATCTTTTAAGATAATAATACCGGTAACTGATTTTTTTAAGACAATAATATCCTTATCTAGTGATCTCATTTCACTTTGTCCTCTCTATCTTAGTAGCAAAATGCAAATGCAATCATCAGATAAGAACATTATTATTGCCTTATAAATTTAATAAATGTGTCATGTGCTTTATACATGATTTGATTTTGTATAAATCTATAATAGAATCCTAATAGAAGGGTTAACTGTACCAAGATAATGCTTTAATGTGGTTAATTGCGGAATTTTGAATTCAAAGGGATAAAATGCAAATGGGTCAAAATTTAATGGGATTTTCAATAATCTACACTAATAAATAAGGCAAGTAAAGGGGTGCGTATACCTTGAATTCTTATGGTCAGTAAATAAGTAAAAATGAATCTTGCCAAAAATGTAAAACAAAACTACCTAAAATGAAGATGATTAAATGATTTGGCTGTCACGTATGTTTTCTTAACAGCCCAACGATAGGATGACTATCACTTTGCGATGACCAATTGGATAAATGATTGTAATTGTGCTACATAAAATAATATGTCAAATGTAGTATAAAAATATAACAAATATAACATTATTGTTGGCCAAATTGTACTAATCTCCTCTTCTTCTTCTTCTTCTTCTTCTTCTTCTTCTTCTTTCTTTTTTTTTTTTTTTTTTTTTTTGTTAGATCAGGAATTGCACTAATCTCTTCAGCATGTGTGCTGAATCATGAATTTGTGACATAATTTGTACTTTATAAATGAAATAAAAATTCTACTTCATTTATTTTTTTTAGTCCATTTTCCATTCCCTCAATAAATCTAAAATCTAAATATATTCATAAAATTTTGACAACTTTAACCACCACGAGGGAAGAAAGAATAAAGGACATTTATTTTCATCGGTAATAAAAATATTGAGATATTTTCAATTAGAAGGCGGGGTCAATGATTGGTTCCTTATTGATGATTTGATCCATTCATTTTATAAGGGTTTTTAAACAAATCATTTATACAAAAAATCAGGTTAATTGAACAAATAAAATACATAATCAAATCCATTATTTTTTTAAAATGGATATTCTATTTTAAAAATATTATTTGTTTTTATTGCTTTGAAGACGGATGTAAATCGTCCACTTTTTAAAAAATAAATGTGGAGGCATAATTTTTGAATAACAATACGTAGCCGAGGTGTCACCGAAGTGCCAGCCGAGGTGCCACGTGTCCTAATCATGACGCTGAGATCATCTCGGCTAGGCCGAGATTATCTGCGAAGATATCGGAATCCGGGATAAGCGGATAAGGGACAAGAGTCCTAGAATGAAAGAGGACTTCAGTTTAAGTAAAGATAAGACTCTTAGAGAGTTTATCTCAATCCTACTGCGAGTCCAAGATTAACAGTAATTCTAAATCCATTGAAGCTAGGCTTCTATTGGGATTATGTTTGTGTTGGCTATAAAAGAGAGGCACCCTCATGGGTCTAAGGTATGTCTTTTATGCTTTATCTAGTAAGTTAAGAACTATTAGTTATCTTTGAGAGATATTTTACTGACTTGATCGTCGAAGTGCCCTCGGGTGAACGTCGTTGAAGTGCCCTCGGGTGAACGAACCACCGCGGGATTCTTATCTTTCTGTGACAGGTTATTTGGGCTTAAACTATTCTGCCGGTGCTCTCCAATTGAGTTCTCCTTTTTTGGTTGTGTGGTCAAAAATCAACACCCACAATAAATATGATCATTTCAGTTGACAATAGTTGTTTGATCAATTTGATTTTGTGCATGGTTGATCTACTTAGAGGCCCATAAAAGATGAATATTTTGAATTATTAAAGTAAATCCCATGTGGGCCTACATACCAAAACTTAAAAATACCTTTCTAGTTAGGGAATCCTAATTGGAATCCCAATCAGTAATAAAAATGTATTGAATTTTGAAGCATTGATATTTAGGCTGACCTCCAAGCGAAGGTCGGCCCGGAATGCTCTGCGTGCAGGGCTTGATTGAATCAGAACCAATCATTTTGGTCGGTTTTGACCAGCTAATCAAGTTATATCATTTTCTTTATAAAATCGCTCTTTGTATTTGAAATTCTTAGGTGGTTTGGTAAAACTTCTAAATTAGACTATTTGAATTACAACTATAAAAGAAATTAATGAAAGATGTTTCAAACATCTTATTGTAATAATTCATTAATCAACTTATTTTTGAAAAATAAAAACCAACTTGTATATGTTATCCTTCTTACGCAAATTATTAAAAAGGATTGAACAAAGCTTCAAGCTTGTCTAACCACCAAAATTCAACAAATTTGGGAATGGACTGAGGGTAACTTGGACTTTTTATTAGTCCACAACACAAATAATAAGAGTAATTTTATTTTCACACATCGATTCCCATCAGTTCATACATTTAATAAAAAAAAAAATTAATACAATTTTGTTCTAGAATGAAAATACCATAATACCCTTATCTTCTTCCACCCAAATCTTAATTCTAAAACACCACAACCATCTTCCATCAGCAGTGCCACTTCTTCCCCCATTCATTCCCTTCTCCCATTGCTTCTTTCCTCCTCTACTTGCAACCACCTTCCACACAGGAACCATACACTCCCAGAAGCCCCCCGCTGTGAACCACCCACTTTCGAAGTTGACTGTGGAGGTCTAAGATGGAAGAGAATGAGTTAGAAATGGCAGTGGAGGGTTGAGAGTGGCGGTAAAGGCGGCGAAGGAAGGGTGGGTGAATGAAAGAAAAATTAAGATTTTGAAATTGAAGATGAGGGTATTATCGAAATAAAGAGATGTGTATTGAAATTTTTTAGTTTTTTATATGTATATTGAGAAAGTGTTCATTAAGTGTGTGCATATAGGAAATTTGATGTGTAGAAATAAGATTATCCAAATAATAGTTGAGGTCAGTCTGTACATGAACTAAGTAGCTTGGTCCTTTTTAATTACAAAGGGTAAATTACACTAATCTCCCTCGAGATTTGGTGAAAAGACAATTAACTCCACACTTTTGAATTAAATATACTAACCCTCGCTTTTAGTGTGGTTAAAATGACCAAAACTAATGCCCATAGTGGGTAGAGATTGAAATAAACAAAGAAAAATATACATTTTAGTAGCAAATAGATGACAACATCATTTTTGTATCTATAAGACTAACGAATTACTAATGAAAAATGGCCCAAGTGTCATATGAATTAAAACCTTGAGGAGATTAGTGTAATTATATCAAAAGTATAGGGCTAACTATATTTTTTAAACCTCAGAGGAGGTGAGTATAATTTAAAATACAATTGTCATAATTACAATGACATTCTTTTTAGTAAAATTAAAGTGATCAAAATTAATGCAGATGATGGATAGACATTGAAATAAATAAAGGTAAATATATATTTTAGTAGAAATTAGATGATAATATCATTTTTTTCATCTATATGACCAATGAATTATTGATTAAAAAAAATGAATTGAATATTATGTGAATTAAAACTTTGAGGAAGACCAACGTTATTATGCCAAAAGTGTAGAACTAACTATATTTTTTTAAAACCTCAAAGGAGATGAGTGTAATTTACCCTAAAATACATACATTTTTCGGTTGTATTTTTTTTCTAGGCGATATTTTAATTAATTTCTACATGTAACATTTCTAGTGTAAAAAATAAATAAATAAATAAATAATAAAATAAAATAACAATTGACTATAATTACACATTAAATTATCAATTTTTTTACCAATTACTTAGATTCGAATCTTTTTCATCACTTTTTCCATCCAACCATCATTTAGTAGTTAGTCCAATACTAGATGGTACACATATGTCAGCCCTACACATGTGAGTAGTTGGTAAACAAAATAAGAAAATATTATTTATACATAAAATATCATAAGAATGATATGATAATATCATTTTGGTCAATAAATTTCATCTTGTGGGTGTTTGATTTACATTAAGTCATATTATTATGTATAAAAATTTTGTATAATTTTTTTGTTTATATATTATTACTCACAAAAATAATATCTCTACTTATTTATTTATGTATTTCAATATAAAACTAGTATTAATTAGAATATCTCATCCCATCAATCTCTTCATATCTCCTATATTTAATATACATCTACCTATATATACTTGTATACATACATGTGTATATGCATGCATAGTAATAACTTGATTTTTTTTTTTTTTTCATCAACAAAAATTTTCATTAAAGTATGAAAGCCAAACGACATTTATAAAAAAACTAGAAATCCCCTAGATATTGATTTGTGATTATGTAACAATTTTAAGCAGTATATAACAATCTCAATCAAACAATCAAGACAAATCAACGCAACAATTTTAACGTGAAAAAACCACAATTGGACACCTCCAACTGTGATTAAAAAATCACGGGCAACAGCCACAAAACAATCCACTAAGAAGATTTAAAGGAATTACACAAGTATACTCTCAATTACCTAGCGAATCCACGCCTAATTGAACCAATCTCTATGTGCCTCTTCCAACTCCGTCTTCACCTCGGAATTGTCTTTACGATGAGCCACTCCAAAATCCACCGAAGCTTCAGGCTCGAATTCTTCAGAATCCACCGAAAAACAACTCTCTCTCTCTTGTGTATAACAAACAAAACCTTTGATGTACTCTCTTTAAACCATGAGTTGAATACTCCATAAAACATCAAAGAAAACTAACAAAATATCCCCAGATATAAACCTTAAAAACCAAAAAGAAGATCTGGAGGAATTCAATAGTTTTGGGAGAAAATCAACTATTTATAGAAAATCCAAAAGTAATCCTAGTTTTGGAAGAAATTCAATTACTTATAGAAATCCAAAAGTAATCATAGTTTTGGAAGAAAATCAACTTCTTAAAGAAATCCTTGTCAAACGGGATTGCCAATAATAAAACCTAACAATCTCCCCCTTTGGCAATGCCGTGACAAAACACACCTAACAAATAAAATCCTAATCACCCCAACCCATTACAACCAACAAACACAAACTTCTTTCTCAAGATTAAGATCTGCAAAATAGCTATTAGTGCCACAATCTCCAAAACAACTATTAGTCTCACAAGAGTATATGAAAAAGCAATAAACATATGACAAGATTATCTTGAAGCATGAGATGGAAAACATGAATAGATGCAACTTGGAGATTTTAAGAACATGTAGCATGAAAACCTGAAAACTAATACATGAAATCCTCAGACAATTGCAAGGACAACATTACTCCCCCTTTTTGTCACGAATTGACAAAGGAAGCTCAAACAACTAAAGCAAGATTATAAACCACATAAGCAATGATATGATGATGTTAAATACAGGAGCATGCAAGAAGGAAATAATGAACAAACAGTCATAGCAACATGCAAAACAACTATAGCCAATCTCCCTTTCTAAACAAATCAAAGTGTTCATGCTAACACTCTCTTGTGAAGATAAACCAAACGCCCTCTTACTAAAAACAATGAACAAGAAGAAAACGAAAAAAAAAAATATGGTGAAGCAAGCAAGAATCTCAGATTTGTACCTTAGAACACATAAGCTTATCCAAGAAACACCATTACTTGAAACCACAATGTGCACAGCCTGTAGAAGATTCCTCATGAAAGAAAGTGATGCATTATGTGAAAAGCATAGATCCCATGAGAAAAGTGTGTGTGTGACTTTTGGAGTTCGACAAACACAAAATTCAAATCCTAGTAGTGATATGAAAGCTGGACCTCTGACAAGAGAATTTAAGCACAACTAAGAAAAGTCAAACCACTAGGAATTAAGGAGTATTTGGTGAGTAAAGACGGAGGCTCCTCCTCAATCAATGAATCATTTATTTTTTTCTTTTTCTTTTTCTTTTTTTTTTTCACAGCTTTTTCTTTTCTTTCTTTTGCACATCCTTTTTTTTCTTTCTTTCTTTTGCACATTTTTCCTTTCTTTTGTACACTCATTGGCGGCTGACACGCTCAAGAGTATAGAAACCGAACCAGAGAAGCATGGATATAGTAAATATGGCCTGGTTGGTGACTCTGAGGTAGCCTTTTCCTCATGCCTAGACTACGAAGAACAAAGGGGGAAAGCCATGGAGATGCAAAAAGATGGAAGGTGGTTAAGAGACTCAACATCACCCAAGATATGCTAGTATCGGTCAATTCCTGTAGAAAAACAAAAGATACCATGCCAGAAGTCTATAGAAAAAAATAATCACTAAGGCGGAAGACTCCAATATTTGCTAATCTAAGAGTGTGTATAGAATGAGACATACTAATCAAAGAACACACAGTCCAAAATGAGTAATGACCAAAGAAAGCACACACATATTAACATATAATGGATATTCTTATCAATTCCAATATGCACCAAGGACCACTCAAAAATTTCAAGCTTGCAAAACCATACTAAGAAAATCTTTTTGGATTTTTTATATTTTTTATTTTTTATTTTTTTTTCTTAACCAAAGCAAGACAAAAAAACGAACATGCACACATTTTTTTTTTAAAACAAAACAAGTCAAAAAACGAACAAGCACACATAAACCCAAAAACTAAACAAATAAACAGATTAACACAAGTCAAGTTTTCTCACCCAAACCGCTTTAGTATAAACAAGTTGTGAGCATTGCGGTTTTTGGGTGGTGTCTTGACGTTGTGGTTCCCTTCCCTTTCAATGAGAACCCGACTTCACATGGTTTCCAACTTCCTATTCATCGGTCTAGGCAAATACACTCTCCCATGCAACTTATAACAATAAGGGCGAATATGACCATGCATACCACAATGATGGCAAATAAAAACAGGATGTACAGGGTGTACCTTCTTTTCTTTTACCTTACCAACTCTAGGAAGTTTGAGAAGTCCATCCTTATGTTAAATTTTTTGTTCTCCTTTTCCTTGAGTTCTTGTATCATGAGATGTAGATGCACTCTTTTTTTGCTCTTTGTTATCACCAAAGCCAATGCCACTCTTGTCACAACACATTTGTTGAGACCCAATGATATCCTCCAAGGTCTTTGATCCTTTGTTCCAAAGACCAATGGTAGCCATAGCACACTTGAGCTCTTCCTCTTTCTTGATCAATAGTTCTTCCAAAGCAACTTGTGACATCTCGAGAGATTCAATCTTTTCTTCATCCATGGCATGGGTTTCCTGTAGCTCATTCCTCTCTGTTTCACAAGTCAATAGTTTTGCACAAAGAGCTTGTCGATCATCAACTATTTTGATGGCATCAATCCTGGCCTCGGAAATTTCCTCCTTAAGTTTGACATTCTCACTTTCACATGCTTTGAGTTTCTTTGTGAGTTTGTCATTTAATTTGAATAAGTTAAGAGACTCCTTATACAATTTTTCATAAGCTTACTCAAGCTCTTCATCATCACTCTTCGAGGATTCGTCAAGTAGGGGTGGTCGAACCATAAAATTTCCCTCACGAATTGAATCCATTATCACAAATCAAACAAGATTTCGTTCTAAAAGAATTTTTTTAAAAAAAAATAGAACGGCCTGCTCTGATACCAATTGAAAAAACTAGAAATCCCCTAGATATTGATTTGTGATTATGTAACAATTTTAAGCAGTATATAATAATCCCAATCAAACAATCAAGACAAATCAACACAACGATTTTAACGTGGAAAAACCACAATTGGACACCTCCAACTGTGATTAAAAAACCATGGGCAACAGCCATAAAACAATCCACTAAGAAGATTTAAAGGAATTACACAAGTATACTCTCAATTACCTAGCGAATCCATGCCTAATTGAACCAACCTCTATGTGCCTCTTCCAACCCCGTCTTCACCTCAAAATTGTCTTTACGATGAGCCACTCCAAAATCCACCGAAGCTTCAGGCTCGAATTCTTCAGAATCCACCGAAGAACAACTCTCTCTCTCTCTTGTGTAGAACAAACAAAACCTTTGATGTACTCTATTTAAACCATGAGTTGAATACTCAATAAAACATCAAAGAAAACTAACAAAATATCCTCAGATATAAACCTTAAGAACCAAAAAGAAGATCTGGAGGAATTCAATAGTTTTGGGAGAAAATCAACTATTTATAGAAAATCCAAAAGTAATCCTAGTTTTGGAAGAAATCCAATTACTTATAGAAATCCAAAAGTAATCCTAGTTTTGAAAGAAAATCAACTTCTTAAAGAAATCCTTGTCAAATGGGATTGCCAATAATAAAACCTAACAGAATTCATATAACAAAAACTTACCCCAAATTAAAAATTAAAAAAAAAAATCAAACCAAAGCACGAAGGACTAACTATGAGAAAAACATGATGTTAAGTCCGTATTGCA
Source organism: Camellia lanceoleosa (assembly GCA_025200525.1). Taxonomy (NCBI): domain Eukaryota; kingdom Viridiplantae; phylum Streptophyta; class Magnoliopsida; order Ericales; family Theaceae; genus Camellia; species Camellia lanceoleosa. The sequence goes on from CM045764.1 coordinate 31,644,716, forward strand.
AAGCAGAGTCGATTATAAGAGTTTGACAATAAGGCGAGTCGAATAAAAAATCATAGGCTACATCCAGACAGATAGGTAAGCATTAGGGATGGCAATTTGAAACCGGCCCGACGGGGACCCAATCTCCCGACCCCGATTTGAACGGGTTTTCCCTGAAAAATACCCCTGACGGGACGGGAATGGTATTCAAAAATCAATCCTCGATTAATTTCGGGCTAGGAACGGTGATAAGTGCCCAAGTCCCGGCCTCGCCTCGTATGTCCCCCGAACTAATCTATATATATATAATATATATTTTTTTATTATATGTTTCCGTCTCTCTCATTTCATCTATCATTTCTAATTTTTTGTTTCATTTCATAGCTACTCCTCTCTCTCTCTCTTCCTTCTACTCTCTCTCTCTCTCTCTCTCTTGCTCACCGTCTGAGACGCTACCTCCGACTACGACGACAGTCCGTCTCCGACGACGCCATCTCCGACTAGGACGATGACGACGAGCGCCACCTCTGATGACGACGAGCAGAGAGATGTGAGGACGACGGGCGACGAGCAAATCAAGGCCAGATCAGATTCAAATTTTCCCTTTGAATTCAAACGAGCAAATCGACGCCAGAGCAGATCGACGCCACGAGATCGACGAGCAGATCTCTCTCTCTCTCTCTCTCTCTCTCTCTCTCTCTCTCTCAGGTGATAGGTTCCCCGTCGGGGATCGGGGCGGGAAACGAGGAAAATTTTACCATCAAGGATCGGGGATGGGGAGTGTGATCCCCAGCCCCGCCCCACCCCGTTGCCATTCCTAGTAAGTAACAATCAAACAGTGATGGAAAACTAACCACACAACTAAACCCAAAAAAAAATTAAAAAAGAAAAAAAAAACCAGGAGAATACCTTCAGACCTTAGACACGAGGAGAGACAATGATGACACTGGTGACCAAGGCAGATCTGGTAGAGTAAAGAAGCTGAGAGAAGGTGAAGGTAGATCTAAATGGGTGGGACCGTAGAAGCGAGGAGAAGACAATTTTGGTAACAGTAGCGGTAACAGGGCCGGAGAGAGGTGGAGGAGGAGATTGAAGGCAACTCTAGTATAACCACATCTCACAAGGAGAGAGAGAAACGGAAAGACAAGCTTCCAAGCTTACTTGCAGAAAATCGAAGAAACGGAAGAAGAAAAAAAAAAGGGGGGTAAAGGGAAGAGGGAGGATGCCGGCAAATAGAATCCCCCTCCTCCACCCCAACGGCGGAAGCCCTAGAAGAGAAACCTTAGAGAGAGAGGCTCTGCGTTTTAGAGAGAGAGAGGCACATGTCTCACTCATTATATATACTGGCTAAATTTGACTTTCTCCTTTGTGATTTGTGTAATTTACTTTATCATTTAGAAATCTACATAATAAAATGAATGATTTTTGAAAATGTCTCTCACATATTTAGTTAGAACTGCCGAGATCAATCCATTTATAAAACTAATGGTTGAATTTTCTTGATTAAAAATAAACTTTCTACCCAAAGAAGTTTAATATTTTCCTAGCACCTTCCTTTTTTTTTTCCTTTTCTTTTTTTTTCTATTCTCTCTTCCTAACCATTTGCAATTCACTTACCATCTCTTTTCTTATTTTATGCAGAAACAATAAGATTCTATGTTTGTGTAAATTTAGATGAGTTGATTATCATAATTGGTTACCCTATATTGTTCTTTATGTTGTACTTTCACTCATAATAGAAATTGCTTATTTCTCTCCTAAAATGTGTTCATGAGTTTGTAAATTTTTGACTATTTTGTTGCTGGACTTTCAGTATTGGTGCACCTTTTCTTTTTGCACTATGGTAATGGTGCATGGGAAACCCCTGCCTCCCTTGCCATTGTTCATGTCTTGACCAAAAGCAAAAGTGATAATAAAAGAGAGAATTCTTATATATATATATATATATATATTATTCTTAACTATTTTCTTTTCAATTTTTTTTTAAACATTTTGTTTAATTTGTTTTCAAAATATTTCTCATTTTAGCATGGCGATCAGTGGCGGAGCCACATGGGATCTAGGGGGGTCATATGTCCCCCTGGATTTTTGAATTTTTTTTTATATATGTATATAAATAAAATTTTAAACAAAAATAATATTTAAAATAAAATGTCAAAAGCATTTTTAAATTTATGAAAACAATAGTGATTGTTTTATTAAAAATGAAGTAACTACAACAAATTATATATTTATGTATGAAAATTCTATGAAAAAATCTCAATATAAAGGTAATATCCATCATTATTAATATGCAAATATAATTAATTTCACTATATATATTTGTATATAGAGTTCACCCTTCATATGCTGCTTTACTATTTGTTGATAGTCAATAATGACATGATATCACTATTATATGAAATTTTCACTCAAATTTTGTAAAAATTTGATTTATCTTATCATTATATAATTTATTTTAAGACTTAAATATATGACTGTTTTTACATTGTCCATGATACACTAATTATACGAAATACTTTTTTTCGATTTTACTCGAAGTTAATTGTAAAATTTTATGTGAAATCTTTTTATAATAATTTATTTAAGTTTTTGTACTTAATATTAATTCAAAAATTATTATTATCTTCTTATTGTTGGTTGTGGGAAAAAAAAAATTTAAGTTGTAATCAAGAAGTGCCCCTTCTGATTTAGTTTCCTGACTATACCACTGATGGCGATAATGGTTGTTGATTCAACATTGCTTTAACGATATACTTTTTAAAGAGTTTGGAATTCTCCTTTTTACCATCTTTTTATTAGACTAAATTACTTTTGTATTTTTTTGATTGAAGAGCTCGATTCAAGATCAAGTCAAGACTGTTTTTTGAGCAGTTCTAAAACTCAGTTTTGATCATTTGGTTAGGTACAATACTTTAAACTCATCTAAAATAAATTGTGGTTACATATAAATTGGAAGGGAAATGGGAAGGGCATGTCAATTACAAGTGATTAATTTTGATTGTTGTCATTCGCTAAGAATCACACATGAAATAATAATGCATAAGGGGTTAAAGTAAATTTTACCTCAAAAAAATATCAAAAATATTCATGATTTAATTTTTATATAAATTAATGCTCACAATAATAAAAGTAAATTTTAGGGGAAAAAATGGTTCATAAAAAAAATTATATCATGACATTAGCAAAATTCACCATAATAAATTGGTTTCTAGTGATAGCTATTTGGTATCGATTTTTTATTTTTGAAAACTTGTAAACAATTTGTAAAATTTACTAAATTCTTTTAATCATAAAAAAGTTAATTTTATTTGTTTTTCATTCATTCCTACTTTTACCCCTCTAACCATCACCGCTCATCACTACCATTAAATACCACATATGGCCTACATTGCCCGTAGCACTACAACATTTTGTTAGTTTAATGACACTTAAAAGTGCCACTGAACTACTCTTTCAGTGAGATTTTCTAGTTTTGTGACGTTTTGAACAAGTGTCATTTATACCCGTACCACGGTAGATACTTGCAAGTGACACTACACTATCATGGTTAAAAACTTTCAATTACATTTTGATGTCATGATAGATACTATTCACTACAAGAAAAGCAGAATTAGCGACTAAAAATAAAATTTTCATTGCTGAAAGTAGCAGAATTGGCGACTAAAATGAAATTAGTAGCCAAAACTGAAGACTTTTGGCGACTAAAACAGTTTAGTAGCCAAATGTATAGTTATTGGGAACTAAAAATCAGTTTAGTTGCCGATTATATGGGTTTTAACGACTAAAAAAATTTTATTAGCCAAAAGTGAAGGTTTTTGGCAACTAAAAAAATTTAGTAGCCAAAAGTATAGGTTTTGGCGACTAAAAAATAGTTTGGTCGCCGATTATATGTGTTTTATCGACAATTAAATTTTGTAGCCAAAAGTGAAGCTTTTTTGCTACTAAAAAAAATTTAGTAGCTAAAAGTCTACAATTGGTGACTAAAATTCAGTTTAGTTGCCAAAAGTGGAGGTTTTAGGCGGGAATTAATTCTTTTAGCGACTAAAAAAATAATTAGTAGCCAAAAGTATAGAATTGGCGACTAAAAAACAGATTTAATCGCCAAAAGTGGTCTCCTATTTTTTTTAGTAAATAATTTATTTTTTACATAAATTATATTGAATAAAAATAATTATGTTTATATATATAGTTTTATATTAATACGGGTCAATATACTATATAAATAATATATATTGCATATATAATCATGTGGTGTTGTAGAGGCATAGTGGAGAGAGTGTGTTGCTTAAGGTTTAGAATGCGGGAGGTTGGTGGTTTGAATATCAGCGGAAGAAAAGTTTTTATTTTTTTTTTTCACGGAATGAGCTTTGGCGACTAAAATTATTGGTCACTAAAAGTGTTTCTTTTGGCGACTAAAAGGTTTGGTCGGCGATTCATTGACTATTGGGGACTAAAAGATTAGTCGGTAAATGTATAATTTTAAAAAGTGTAATTGACTATTGGCGACCAAAACTTTGGTCGTTAAAGACCTATTTTTTGCCGACTAAAACTTTTTTAGTCACCAATACCTCCGGCGACCATGTGTTTGCGACAAAACCGGCAACTAAAAAATTTAGTCCGGAAAACTAAAAAGTTGACTTTTGGCAACTAAAAATTTAGTTGCCAAAGGTGCTTTTTCTTGTAGTGATTTGTGACACTATCAAGCTCCATTAAAAAGAGAGTTAATGGCACTTCAATGACACTTCTAAGTGCCATTACACCATCAAGGCTACACACTTTCAGTGACACTTTAATGTTATGGTAGACACTATTTGTGATGCTATCAAGTGCCATTAAAGACCTGCAATCTAAAAAATGATACTATATGAATTTTTAATGACGCTTGTTGTCTTACAATTAATATTTATAATAACTTCATAATGCCACTAAATTCAATTCATTTGTGCCATTAAATGAATATAAGTGACATTGGAACTTATTGTTGTGACACTTTGCAAAGCTACTATTACTACTACAAAATGCCACTTATATGTTCTTTTCATTGACACTTTTAAAAGCTACAACTAAGCATGTGTAAATGCCTGTAAAAATTGAATCAATTTTATAAACGATTGAATATTAATTGCCATATCCTATATTAATTTGACATCCATTCATCCTGTAATATTTTCATAATAATAAATAAATATTACCACCATAAGATTATCACATCAAAAAAAAAAAAATCAAACCACAATCAATTATTTATTATTGAAATATAAATTTATTTATATTGCAATAAAAATCCGTTGCCAAAATTATAAAAGATTCTACCATATTAACAAAGTTTAAAAAAAAAAAAATTGAAAGAAAATTATTTCAACCATAATTTTTGAAAACCATAGTCATATCCGTCTTCCGAAGAGACAAATTATCTAAACAAAATCAGTTCCCAAATTCTCAACCTCACTTGTATAAATAGTCTCGGCTAGCATCCATAACTTGCAAAATCTACATCCAAAAGATAATTTATAAAGATAATTGAAACTATATTAGTTGATATAAATTTGTTAATGAAATTAGTATTTACGAAAGAAACATATCACAAATAGAGTAGGCCAAGCAACATAAGCTCCAATAGCTTGTCCTAGGAATAGGCGCGGGTCGGTTGCGGCCACGGAACCTCCAATCCGTCATCCGTTCGACAGATTAGCGGATTGGAGAAAATCAATCCGTATCCGTCCGCCAATCCGGCGGATGTGGATTGAGCGGATTGGCGGTTTGGCGGATAGATGCGAATCGGTTGACGGTTTAAAATTTTATAAATTTTCAACATATTTCAACTTGTGCACTATCTCAAAAAAAAAAAAAGTATTACAGTTAATGACTTAAAAAAATATTACAATCACTGCATGCCTCATCCAAAGCAAGAAAGTTTAAAACTTTAAAATATCACAATCACTGCTTGCCTCATCCACATACTACAATCACAGCATGCCTCATTTACATAAAGTATTACAATCTATGGTTCTTAAAATATAAAAACAATTCAAACTACTAAAACCATGAACAGAGTAGTAGTAGAGATTGTGTGTCTCTATATTGTTACATCTATATTTGTTTTTAAAAACAAAAACCAACTAGTATATATCATATTTTCTATTTATTATTTTTAGAGATAGATTTAAAAACCAAAAAAATAGATAAATAATACGTTTATTTTTTTTCAATTCAAAAAAGATATTCAAATTGAAAACTTTTTTTCAACAGAATATTTAAACTCTTTTTTAATTGAAAATACAAACAGAATATTTAAACAAACTAAAAACACAAAGTCTTATAAATTACTAGGGGTGTTCGCGGTTTGGCGGTTCGGTTGTGGCCAAAGGAATCTCAAATCCGCCATCCGTTCACCAGATTGGTGAATTGGAGAAAATCAATCTGCTACCGTCCGCTCGTCATCACGCATCCGTCCAAAATGCGGTGGATCAGTTCGGTTCGGTCGGTTTTGGCGAATCGGTATATCCGCTGCTCACCCCTAGCTTGTCCAACTATTTTGACAGGTCCATATAATCGGATCAAGATTTGACTGGCACTTGAACATGTACCTCATAATAGTCAGGTCCTAGTTCTTTCACTTCTACTTCTTTAGATGCGTCTGTACTTTTAAGTACTCCAATTGCAACTGTTTATGTTGGCCTAAAAATACTTTTTAGAACAACTATATCTCCCACCTATAAATCAAGATTTAACTACTTAAGTAATTATATATTTACAATTAATAAATAATATTTAAAAAATAAACTAGTACAAAGTGTCAGAGTGAATATGATCACAACTAAAAGTGATATGCATTTTTTTAATAGATACCAAATGATTTGATCACTTAATTGGTTCACCACACTACAATAAATTATATAAAAGTAACAACTATAAGTCTTTAAAGTGTAGAGAACAAGAGAAAAGAGACTCGCTCACTCGAGAAACAATTATTGGGTATGTTGTAGGGTATTGCTATGTGTTACATTACTCGAACGTAATTAGTTTACATTGTGGGGCTGACCATAACATTGATATTAATATTTTGGCTAACAACATGAGGGTGGCAATTGGTGATTTGTGTTTGATCTCACATGGCAATGCCATGTGTCACTACCTAATAATTTTTCTTGACCTAGGATGGCTACTACTAAAAATAAACAAATAATAAGTAAATTATGTTTTTATTAGTCAAACACATTCATCCAGTTGCAAGACAGACTCATAGGCACATTCTATCAAACACTTGCAAGACAACTTATGCACATACAACCATCAAGCCCATGAAAACCGATGTGCATGAAACTACCATTGATACTTGTGGGGATATATTTTCAAAGTACCAACACGTGGCAAGGTGACGCCGACGTGTCAGCCGAGGTGCCACGTGTTATGGTAGTTATGCCGAGGTAATCTCGGAGTTGCTGAGGTTATCTGCGAGAATACCGGAATCCGAGATAAGCGGATAAGGGACAAGAGTCCTGGGATGAAGAAAGACTTCAGGATGGATAAGGGTAATACTCTTAGGGAGTTTATCCTTATCTCTTAAGAAATCCAAAGTAAGTACTGAATTGGAGTCCATAGAAGTCAGGCTTCTAGTGGGACTAGGATTGAGTAAACTATAAAAGAGAGGCACCCCCGTGGGTCTAAGGTACGCAATTGATACTTTGTGCATTGTTCTTAACACTATTGATTATCTTTGAGAGATATACTGACTTGATCGTCGGAGTGCCCCCGGGTGGAAGAACCACCGCCAAAGCCTTTTCTTTCTGTGCAGGATAACAAGGTGTCATCTATTCTACTTGTGTTCTACAGCTGAATTACTAAGGTGGGCAGTGTGATCGGAAAATCACTCACACAATTTGGCGCCGTCTGTGGGAACGAAAGACGAATAGATGGCCAGTAACGGACAGAAAGAAAGGATTGGGGACGACGTTCCTACTGGGAGTAATAGACCTATCAACCTTGACGTCGAAGGGGACAACCACAATGCAGAAACTCGTAACCAGGGGCACGGAGGAAAAGACGTTGGCCAGGAGGGCGACACTTCAAAGAAGGCAGACCAAAGCAGGTATTATAACGAAGATAACCTCCAAGTATGGAGGGATAGGTGCCTACAGAGGGATGAGGAAGTAAAAGAATTGGCAAACAAGTTGGCGGACCTGCAGTCGGTCGTCAACTTCATGATGCAAAACAATGTCATGCACCATCAGACTGCCGCAGACACGCCGATTCCAAAGAATTAATACCCAGAAGGAAGGAAGGAAAACCATTCCCGAAACACCCCAGCACACCAAAAGCGGAAGGCACTCTCACCTGCCTTCCAGGAAAGTCGGACGAGAGGAGCTGAGACAAGAGAAGTCCCAAAGGACATATCACACAAAGGACCCAGAGCACAAAAAACATCGACATGTCCAAGGGCAGGCGCTCTGCTTTGACACAACCCATAGAGAAAGATCAAAACGGACCCACCACGAGGCCGAAAGTAGTGTACCGAAAAGACTAAAGTCCAAAGATAGCCGAGCTCCAGGAAGGAGTAAAGAAGACTTGAGAAATTACCTCAAGAGGAAGGAACAGAATGCTGAAGCCGAGGTTACCTCACCCGACAAGCCGAGGACAACGTTCTCGGTAGAACTGGACAAATTTGAGGCACCAAAGAGATTCAGTATGCCGAGGTTTCAAATATACGATGGTAAGTCAGACCCTAACTTCCACGCTGAATTATTCTTGAACTCAATGGCATTATACAGTGGAAACGAGCCATTGCTCTGCAAAGTGTTCCCCTCGTCCTTTGGGAAGATTGCATCAGATTGGTTCCACAAACTGCCAAAGGGAAGCGTAAAGACTTGGGAAGGCCTGGCCGAGATGTTTGTGGCCAAGTTCGTGACAAACAAGCTGCAGCCATTAAGGGTGGATGCATTGATGGCCCTGAAGATCAGCAAGGATGAAGGCCTTAGGGCGTATGCGAAAAGATACTACGAGGTGTTCAATCGAATACCCGAATGCAACCAAAAAGTGGCGGTCGTGTCTTTCAAGAACGGCCTGAAAGATGATTGTCCATTACGGAAGTCCTTGGCAAAGACATTGCTGAAAAGTATGAAGGAGCTCATGGCAAGAATCAAGAAATATACCAGAGTCGAGGAGGATACATCGGGGAATAAGGAGGTAAAACAAGAAAAAGGGAACGGCTCGCCGAAGCGAGGCCGAGGTAACAACGGATTTAACAAAACAGAAACGGAATTGAGGGCCAACAGGCAGTAACGACTGTGTTCCGAATCCTGGTCCACAAAGTCCTAGATCAAATCCGAAACCAACCCTATTTCAGAACACCGGCAAAGACCCCAGGAGAATACATGGAAAGGAACGTTGGTAGGCGTTGTGCTTACCACAATGAAGAAGGGCACCCAACCCAGGGCTGCAGAACCCTAAGAGCACACTTAGAGGACTTAGTGAGACAAGGCCATCTGAGAGACCTTATCGACGAAGCCAGGACAAGAGAGGAACAGGCAAGATTACCTCAAGCACCAACAGCCCCGTCTCCCCCAGCACAGCAACCACAGGTAGGGGCACCACGGGTGGTTAACGTGATCCACTCAAGGGTCAGTGAGAATGAAGTCAAAGGAGAAACCCAGAGGGTAAGGCATTTACAGCATGTCTACCAAGTCGGGGAAAAGAGACATCGACCAGAGGAGTGCCAAGGACCGATGATAGCTTTTACTGAAGCCAACCTAGAGATGGTCCAACATCCGCATAATGATGCCTTGGTAGTATCCCTCTAAGTTGGGGAGTGCCAAGTGAAGCGCATCTTGATTGATCAAGGTAGCTCTTGCGACATCATATACGTTAGATGTTACAAGGAGCTGGGCCTTCACCCAGATGACATGGAAGGATCCAATGGCCCGATGGTCGGCTTCAATGGAACGCCGACATGGCCACTAGGCGTAACAAGCTTGGAAGTACAAGCCGGCACAAAGAAAATCAAGACAGAATTCATTGTGATTGACACACCTTCACCTTACAAAATCATCTTGGGAAGGCCATGGTTGCATGCAATGGGGGCAGTTCCCTCAACGTTGCATCAACTATTGTGGTTCCCAACAGAACATGGGATTGAAGAAGTCAGAGGAGATCAACTGCAGGCAAAAAATTGCTCCATGGCAACAATGAAAACTACCTGCAACATTCAAGAACCAGGGGAGGCAGAAATTGAAGATGAGGACATGGAGGTCCTAGATGATGTCGACAAGGAGCCGGCCGAGAAAAGTGAAGAAGCACTAAAGAAAATCCTCGTCCAGGAGGGCGATGAAGAACGCTTCTTTCTTCTCGGCTCAAGCTTAGCCGAAGAAGAGGAAAGAGAGCTGGAAGCTTTTTTAAGAACAAACATTGAGGTGTTCGCCTGGACACCTTATGAAATGCCTAGCATTGACCCCGAGGTCACATGTCACAGACTGAACGTCAACAGGTCGGCCAAACCTGTAATACAATGAGCCAGAAGACCGATGATGATGCACGTCGAAACAGTGGAGGAAGAAGTAGATAGACTTTTGGAAGCCAGGGCCATCAAAGAAGTCAATTATCCGACATGGCTATCGAACACTGTGGTGGTAAAAAAGAAAAACGGTAAATGGAGGGTCTGCGTAGATTTTACAAGCCTAAACAAAGCCTGTCCCAAAGACAGCTTCCCTTTGCCCAAGATTGACCAGCTGGTGGATGCCACATCTGGACATGGAAGGATGAGCTTTTTGGATGCTTATAGAGGGTACCACCAAATAGCCATGTACCCCCCAGATGAGGAGAAGACAACGTTCATCACTCCAAAAGGCCTGTACTGTTACAGAGTAATGCCTTTTGGGTTGAAAAACGTAGGAGCAACTTACCAAAGGCTGGTAACCAAGATGTTCAAACACCTGATTGGCCAAACAATAGAAGTCTACATCGATGACATGGTCGTGAAGACCAAGGAGCCTAGGGGTCATCTGGCTGACCTAAAAGAGGTCTTCGAAATCCTCAAAACATATCGGCTCCGACTCAACGCATCAAAGTGCGCGTTTGGAGTTGGATCTGGTAAGTTCTTGGGGTACCTGGTGACAAGAAGAGGCATTGAGGCCAGCCCAGATCAGATCAAGGCCATCCTAGATTTACAGAGCTCGACATTGGAAAAAAGCAGTCTGCAGACCCTAAACAGGTTCATAAGCAGAAGCTCAGACAAATGTAAACCTTTCTTCAACCTGGTAAAGAAATCCACAAATTTCCTTTGGACAGAGGAATGTGAGGCCGCGTTGGCTGACCTTAAAAAGTACCTGACTACGACTCCAGTCCTCTCAACACCTGAACCACAGAAAGAGCTGTTTTTGTACTTAGCAGTTCTACCCCTAGAGAAATTAATGCTAGCCTTAGTGATGGCTTCAAAGAAGTTGAACCATTACTTTCAGGCGCACAAGATTGTAGTGCTAACAGAGCACCCTTTGAAACCCTTGTTACAGCAGGGAGACTTAACTGGAAGGATAGCAAGATGGGCAGTGGCCTTGGGCCAGTACGACTTAGAGTTCAGGCCGAGAACGACAATTAAAGGCCAAGTTTTGGCCGACTTCATGGCTGAGTTCACCCTGTAATCCAACAAACATCAAGCCCCGTTGAGCCAAGATGAACGTTGTCCCAGCAAGCAAGGAGAATCCCAGCCAAAGGCAAAAGAACAAAGGAAGAAAAAACTCAGACCCTGCAAAGATCTACATCGCCACCTTTCCGCATGTTTATCGATGGAAGTTCAAACCGACAAGAGCGAGGCGGAGTACTTACCGATATCTCCAGATGGAGAAATAATAGAACAGTCCATCCGTTTGGGATTCAAGGCCTCAAACAATGAAGTAGAATACGAAGCATTAATTGCAGGGCTAAAGCTGGCAGCAGCAGTAGAAGCAGATGAGGTAATAGTTTTTTGTGATTCACAGCTTATTGTTAACTAGTCAACAGGAGAATTCGCAGCTAGAGACGAAAGGATATCGGCATATGCAAAAGAGGTCATCAGAGTGGCAGCCTTATTTCAGAACTGCCGACTACTCCAAGTAAGCCGAGATGATAACAGTCACGCCGACGCGTTGGCCAACCTAGCAAGTTCAATATAGACTGGAAAAACAAGGACAATTAAGATTGACTATATGTCGGGCCCGAGCATAGAACCACAGAACACAGAGCAAGAAGCAATGTGTGTGGACATGGGGCCAAGTTGGATGGATGCAATTGTTGCATTCCTGCAAGAAGGAAAGCTGCCAGAAGACCGCAAGGAGGCACATAAGGTCAGGTTGAAGTCGGCAAGATTCAGTCTCACAACGGATAGACATCTCTACAGAAGGTCATTCACTGGACCCCTCTTAAGGTGCGTACACCCTTTGCAGGTTGAAGATTTTTTATATGAAATTCATGAAGGAATTTGTGGAAGCCACGCTGGAGGCAGATCACTAGCTCACAGGGCCATTACCCAGGAGTATTGGTGGCCCTACATGCAAAAAGATGCAGAAGCATATGTGAAGAAGTGCGAACAATGCCAAAGGTTCACACCTTTGATACACCAGCCAGCTGCTAACCTGAATCTAGTATCCAGCCCTTGGCCGTTTGCCCAGTGGGGCATGGATCTTGTTGGCCAACTTTCCCTGGCAACTGGGCAGAGAAAATACTTGTTGGTAGCAACAGATTACTTCACAAAGTGAATAGAGGCAGAACCTCTTGCCAAAATCCGAGATGTAGACGTCAAGAACTTCATATGGAGAAACATCATCACCAGATTTGGCATTCTAAGAGCCATAGTTGCCGACAACGGAACGTAGTTTGACAGCAAACTCATCAAGAACTTTTGTGCGAAATTCAAAATCAAGAATTTCTTTTCAACGCCAAGTTTTTCCCAAAGTAATGGGCAAGCAGAAGCATCCAACAAAGTAATTTTGGATGGAATAAAGAAGAGGCTACAACAGCAAAAGGAAAGTGGGTAGACGAATTACCCAACGTACTTTGGGCATATCGGACTACGCCGAGAAGATCAACAGGGGAATCCCCCTTTGCCATGGCTTATGGCACAGAAGCAGTCATTCTAATGGAAGTCGGCATCCCAGGGATCCGAACCCAGGGAGTTGAGAATGGGACTAATGACATACTCTTAGCCCGAAATCTGGATCTTTTGGAAGAACAAAGAGAGAAAGCCGCAATTCAGCTCGCAGTATACCAGCAACAGCTTGCTAGAGCTTACAACAAGAAGGTCAATCCAAGGGATTTTCAAGTCGGCGACCTAGTCCTGAGAAAAGTCATCGGCAAAAAGAAGGATCCCAGAGAGGGAAAGCTTGGCCCAAACTGGGAAGGGCCCTACAGAATCACTTCAGTATTAGGCAATAGAGCCTATCGACTTGAAAATAATAAGGGCAAAGCATTGCCTAGACCATGGAACACTTGTAATCTGAAATTTTTCTATCATTAGATGTTCCTTGTTATTTTTTCACTGTCGTCAATAAAATCATAGCAGAATTCCTCTACACTGATAAAAGATGCGCAATATTATTTCTGAATAATGAGAACCCAAGTGGAACTCAGGTTCACATTGAGGGCAAAGAGTGAAATTTGTAGTAATTTACAAGTTGAAGTTAAGCTGAGATTATTCTTTATCTTCACTTGTTGAAATTTGTAGCAATTTACAAGTTGAAGTTAAGCCGAGATTATTCTTTATCTTCATTTGTTGAAATTTGTAGCAATTTACAAGTTGAAGTTAAGCCGAGATTATTCCCTATCTTCACTTGTTGAAATTTTTAGCAATTTACAAGTTAAAGTTAAGCCGAGATTATTCCTTATCTTCACTTGTTGAAATTTGTAGCAATTTACAAGTTGAAATTAAGCTGAGATTATTCCTTATCTTCACTTGTTGAAATTTGTAGCAATTTACAAGTTGAAGTTAAGCTAATTCCTTACCTTCACTTGTTGAAATTTGTAGCAATTTACAAGTTGAAGTTAAGCCGAGATTATTCCTTATCTTCACTTGTTGAAATTTGTAGCAATTTACAAGTTGAAGTTAAGCCGAGATTACTGTTTCTCTTCGCTTGTTGAAATTTGCAGCAATTTACAGGTCGAAGTAAAAGCTAAGTATATTGTTTAAACACTTGTTGAAATTGGTAGCAATTTACAAATAGATCATTGTTTAGCACTTGTTATACCTTAAGGAAAGATTATAGGTTGAAATTAAAACAGTATGTGTTTTACACTTGTTGAAATTTATGAAAAGGTTGCAGGTCTGTATCTTGCCGAAGTAAAGCTTGTAGTTATTATACCCGAGGTATGTAACCCTGAGAAAATTGCACAAAGGAGGCAAAGTATGAAAGGCATGCAGAATATTCTAAATATAGAATCATACAGAAGCAACCAAGAGAAAATAAAGATTGAAGCATTCAGAGAAAACAGTCGTAGCTTTTCATAGAAAATGGTACAATCAAAGAGTAACTGTTCAGAAGACGGTACATCGGCCATATAAAAACCTCGCAAAATACAAAAGAAGCAAAAGAAAAACATGGAAATTAAGGTTCCTCAACATCAACGGCAACTTGGGTCTGAACCTCAGACGATTGTTGTGTAGACACCTCGGCCTCCTTTTCCGCCTCGATCTCGGCGTCGATCTGAGCTAGGGTTTCATCAAGGCTTTTTTCGGCTACAAGAACGTTGGAGGAAGCCTGCTTCGGGGTAAGTTCCTTGGCAACTTCGGCACCATTATCATCCTGAGTTAGGTCCAGGACCTGCTAATTCAAAGAAGGAGACTTAGCCCCAACAACTCCCTTGGATTTCCTAACCAGAGCCTCATCTTCATCCTCATCTTCATCTTCATCTTCAGACTCAGCGTCGCCTTTAGATTGAGCTGGTGGAGGTAGAGGGAAAGGAAGAGGGATAGCATTGGCATTGCGGAAGGGTGAATCAGCAAGAAGATCAAGTTTTTTTATCAGGGACGTCCAACCAAGGGAGAAGCCCTTGTTGCATGCTTGCCTAACTTGAAGTTTATATTCCTCAGTGACGTCGGACATACCCTGAAAGTAAGCCTTTTCGTCGGCAGCCTTGATTTCAGCATCTTTAGTGGCCAGGGCCTCTTGAAGCTCTTTTTTAGCTTGAGCCATTTTTTCCTCGACCTCTTTTTTCTGCGCTTCAGCAACTTTCTTAATAGCTTTAGCAGCATCAGCCTTCTCTTAGGCTTCAGTCTGAGCTTTGAGAGCAGCCTTAACTTGGTCCTCTAACTTCTTCATTTTTGATTAGAGGCTTTTATTAATCTTTTGAAGGGCAGAAAACTCCCTTTGCATCTCGGCCAACTTTTCTCAATTCTTAAACGATTGCATTGAAAAAGAATGGGCATGCTGGATGGCCTGAAAAAAAACATAAGTATTAGAAAATATTTTAAGTGTGAAACACAAAGAAAGAAACAGTACCAAGCAGGAACACTTACTTGAACTGAGTGCTGTAACATTAAAGCATAATTCTCGTACTCACTGTACCCGGCATTTCGCTCCAGATCACCAAGAAGAAGTAACGCCGTACTGAGGGCAACGCCGACATTAATGTCGTCGGCGCTTTCACTGGTCATAATTGCCCAAGGGACATCAGGTTTTTTGGACTCCGAGGTAGTTGCCGAGGACGACCTCGGCTTCTTTGACCTTGTGGACTCAGAGGGTTGGGCTTCAGCAGATCTTTTTCCAGAAACAGAAGAAGTCTTCTTACTCTCAGCCAGTTTGGAAATAGGCAAAGTGTCCTCAGATTCAACCTGAGTTACTTTGGCCTCTGACTGAGCTTTTTTGGTTCTTTTTGGCTTCGGTGGGGGCATGGTTTGCGATGGTTGATCGTCGACATCGGTAGGGAGGTCGACTAGCAGATCTGCAGCAACAGGTTTTGGGCGACTCATCTCAGCAGTTCGGACAAGTCTTCGCCGACGTTTCCGTTCAGGTACAAGGATCAAGTATGGAGCCAAAGTTGATGGCTAATTAGCTGGATTCAATGTTGATCCTTGATCTGTTCGGGAAACAGACACAGTTTGGGTTGTGGCAGAAAGTGGAGAAAGGCTTTTCTTCTTTCCTTTAGGGACGTCGGGCAAAATCGACTTGTATGCTGGGATGAAATTGAGAAGCAAAGACGCTTTCCTTTTCTGGACTGGCAAGTCCAAAAGCTTCTTCAAATCCTTGTTGGGGACGTAGGATTGGCGAAAGCTTTTCGGTGGCTTACGAACATCTACAAGAAGAACAGACATTAGAAACAGACAGAGTATTGAGGACTTGAAAAGAAACAACTAAGTATTGACACTGGGCTCTTACCCTTGCCCTCTTTAACTGACCGAGTGTAGACACCCCATTTTTGACCGTCCTCAAGACTCAGACGTCACCGTTTGAACACTCGGTGATTACCCATGTTTGTGTTCGTTTGGAGTTTCCGGAGTTCTCGGCTGTGCGAGCCTTGCCTCAGGGCCTCCGAACTCGACCGTTTGTGTTTGGTTTTGCACCAAACACTTGTGTTTTGCCTTGGAGGGCAGGAATGCTTTGAGGCATCCCCACATACCACCTGTGGCTAGAGGCCACCGGTCAGTAGTTTCCACTGCACTATATTGTGCCGCTCGGCACTATTTTGTGCCGGTCGGCACTATTTTTGGCAAAATTACCATTTTGCCCAGTCGACCACTTTACCGCTTCTCGAGATATTTGAGATGACTTTAGCTTGTTTCCCCTCCATACACGTGTATGGAGGGATGAACCCTTGAATGACTTAGTTTGTAAGTCTTTATTGCCTATAAAGAGAAGGCTCTTCTCTTGGCTCAAGGGTTAGCAAAAATTTGGAGAGTTAGAGAGGAAAATAGAGAGAGAAGCTCTGGTTTTTTTAGGGTTTGAGTTGTATACATCTTCTATCTCTATCATTCTCTTGTGTGTCTAGGTGTTTTGTGCCTTACTATTGCACACAAACACCTAGTGTCTCACCTTCTCCTTGCAACTGAGGTTCTAAGGGCTGGTTTTTGTTGTTCTTGACTGGTTTGAAGCTCAAGGAACCAACAACTTCAACATTTGTAAAGAAAAGCTTCAAGGGTAAGAAACTTACTTTATTTACCCCATTCTTGCAACCTATTTTTGTCTAGTTTAAAACAGTTTTTGAGCTTAGTGTTTGGCACAAAAAAGTTCTGATTTTTAACCCTCTTTATTGTATATTAAGAGTGTTTAGTGGTTTGGGGTAGGTTTGACCACCCTTAGGCCTTGAAAAGGCCACTTTTTGTGCTATTTTGTGGGGATCCGGATGTCATGTTGGACCTCTCCACCATTGAAATCTTGAGGGATTTCAGTGGTGGAGATGGTGCCTCAAAGTCCTAGGAAGGAGAGGGCCACCCCCTCTCCTTGATGTCCTTGAAAAGGGCATGTTTTGGTCTCTTAAGTGAGTCTATGCTTGAGTGTGTGTTGAGCATGTTCGGCTTGTTTTCCATGCTTATATTGCCATGATATAACATGTTTCTAAGTTGGTTTTGGTCTCCTATGCATGCTTAGCATAGTTATCATGTAATGCCTATTTGATGCCTTAACATGTCTAGGTAGTGTGCCTTCATTTCTAGCATGTTTTAGGCCTAGATCCATGAAGCTTGTAGGCTTATTTTGCCATGCTTTAGCTCTGTCCATAGTTGTTTTGGCCAATCTTAGCATGTATCTTGTAGCCTCTTTGTATCTGGCTTGTTGGCCTTGAGAGCATGAATGTGTAGTATGCCATGCTTGCTTTATTTTGATGGTTTGAAACCATCTAACATGCCATTTCAGACCTTATGATATGCTTGTTTGATTGCCTTGCATGCCCCTTTTAATGCTTTAAGAGTATGTGTTAAGTGCTCCATGTTTTGGTCATGTTGCATGCCTTTATGCTTAAGCCTCCTAGATGCCATCTAAGTAGCCATTTGGCTTTGTTTTAACATGCTAAAACTCTGTTTTAGGTTGTTCAATGCATGCCATATTTGCTTTGCATAAGTGTGGTTCAATGCCTCATTGACTTCCTTTGAACCTTGGACCATTTGCATGCTTGGTTGTTGCATGTTTGACTTGCCTTATTGCATGATTTGGCCTCATGTTTTGCATGGATTTGAGCTTTTCATGTATGCTAATAGTCCATGTTTGTGCCTCTTAGATGTGTTTAAGAGTTGCTTAATTATGCTTAAGTGTTGGCGCCTTAACTTGAGCATGTATGCATGTGTGTTTGGCCCTCTTGACTTAGCATTTGGTTACTGGTTTTGGGCCTTTCAGAGTTGCCTAATTCATGGATAAGTCCACCCCCCATCGGTGAGCAAGCTTGCTTGTAGGCCTTGCACGAGTGCATCACATAGTCCAAGTTGCATGCCTAGTTGACATGTTTAGGGTTGCATTTGTATTGTGCATGTTTGACCTCTTGAAGTGAAGTATGATGGAGGTTGAGCACCCTTGTTTGCTTGTTTGCATTGCATGCATTTGAAAGTGAAGTTGCGTTTGGTTCTTAGGGCCATCATGCATGAAAATGAGCGATTGGTGGTCCAGAACCGAGGCACATGCCCCTTGAGTCAATAACATGATAGGGAGTGTGTTTGGTGCATAAATGGCTCAATTGCATTGCCTTGCATGTTGTTTCCTCTCTTCGTGAGTTGCGTGTTCTCGAGAATTTTGTGCCGACCGGCACTATTTAGTGCCGACCGCCAGTCAATCGGCAGCCGATGAGTGAATTCAAGTGCGGTGGCCTCCCTTCACCGGTGGTGCTCGCGCCTCAGGTGGTACTCCCAAGGTTCTCGAGAGGTGCTTCGGGGATTTTGGCAATTTTTTTGAGAAGGATAGCAGAGAAAACAGAGGCACACTTGCATGACAGTGCGATTCCGAGCGAGTCCCGAGCGTGTGATGCATCTTGTCCTCTTCCCGAGGCATTTACTGCCTTAATTAACTTAGTTAATTTGTTAATTAATTTAGTGAATTTGTAATATTTAATTAGCTTGCGTAGTTAATTAGTTATTCAGTTTTGTATATTCTTTTGGTCCCTCCGAGTGAGGGCGCATTTGTAATAAGTGTGTGTGAGTGGGTGTATGTCTTCCAACCCCCATTTCTTTCTCCCTTTTATTTACCTGCTTACGATGGTAGATTAGGGCACGTTTATTTTAGCATACCTTATGCAATGCATGTGTGCATTCATGCATTTGTTTACATGCACCGGGCTCGGTACATCATACAAACTGCATTGCAATTCTCAATTCGAAATTGAATACGTGCTATTTGCGCATTCCACGTGCTATTTGCGCATTCCACATGCCATGTTTAGGGTTAGCCGAGCCTACTCTAGATTGCATTTCTGCCTGTGTCGCATTAGCCACTTAACATGAACTAGGACATGCACGTTTGCTAACTAGTTTACTGTTTTGGCACGGAGTACGATGTAAGTGTTTTTCGCTTTAGCATATCGCATGCGTGTGAATGTTGCCATGACAGTATGCTTACCATGCGGCTAAATGCTTATGTGAGATAAACCGTTTGAATGCCTGTGGGTGGAGGTTGGATTGCTTGAGTTGGGACAACTCATTGAAATCCGTATTTTAGCCTACTTATGCAGTAGCAAAATCTAACACGTTTTCGAGACAAAACGGATATGCAATGTTTATTCCCAAATTAGGCGATCTAGTCTATACTTGTTTGTCGCGCGCACATCATAGTAATTCTAGGTTAATAATTGTTATAAGATCTTGTAATGTTTTCAAAAGCGGATATCTCGGTTAGTAGAGGCCGGTCTTGGACCAGCGAAAGGGGTGCTCATAGTCGACCTTCCCGATCGTACCAAGCTCGAGCCAAGACCACTTTGGTGATGACGGACATGTGGCCTTAAGACCGAGTCGTGGTTTCTAAATTTCCCAAAAATAAAATATTTAGGTGGCGACTCTGTAATCTGGCAAAGCAGTCCATGTTTGGCACTACTTTTCAAAAAATCTGTTTTCTCAAACGATTTTCCGGATTCGGACTCTTTGGTTCAGATTTAGAACCGTGACACAAAGGGAGTCCGAACTGTAGCCGAGGTCCCCCGCGGACGTGCTACACCGAGGAAGAGGGTAGAGATGGGCATCCTTGTCTGGGGCAAACTCCCAATTTCCCGAGGTAATAAGATAGTCATCTCCAGCCCCCTTGTTGGAGTCTAGAAGGTCGGCTACAATTTTGAACTCTGTAGACCTCGGCTTTAGGTAATAGACGTAGCCTTTTTTCTTTCAGATTGAGGGCACACATAGTGTAACATTACTGAATATCAGCTAAAGTTATCCTAACATTCTCCTGTTTGGCTAAGGCTATAATACCATTAATCACTCGATAAGAGTTAGTGATAAGTTGCATGGGGTTCAACTTATAGTAATGGAGAACTTCACAAAAAAGGGGATTAAGTGGAAGCCGAAGTCCACATTCAGTAAAAGCAACAATAGGAAAGGGCATCGTATCATCTGTGGGCATGATAGAGTCGTCATCCTCAGCCAGTCTCAGATGGACATCGGCAGGAATGGCGAACTCTTCCCTAAAGTATTCAAGTTTGGTAGGGGTGTCTACCCTATGTTTCCACATGCCCATAATGTCAGCGTAAAGGTATTTGACTTTAGAAAGGGGATGTTCTTTAAGGGGTTTTTTTTTTTGACCTCGGCAGAACCTAGGTAAATACTGGTAAGGGTTGTTTCAGTTTTTTCTAAGAATTGGTAGGTTCTATAAACAAATCCCAAAAACTGAATCTATGAAGGCAAAGATTGGGGGCACAGATCTGGAAGGAAACACAGAAAACAAGAAACAGAGAAATGAAGTTTTAGAACCAAGAACAGAGGTAGGGTTCTCAAAAGTATAAAAAATACAGGAGATATAGGGTCAAGAACAGTGGAAAAAAAAGTGGTGAAACAGTGCAAGTGTTCAAGATATGGACAAAAGCAAAATTAAAGCATTCAGATATGTGGTTCGCAAGATAGATGTTTGAACAAGACAGTAATGGCAAACTAATAAAGAATATCGAAGAACGAAAGGAACGATGGCTTACCAGGAAAAATGAAGCCGGTATAAAGATTGCCGAAGTCAGGCGACGGTTGCAGACACAACAGAATGACGAAAGCTTCATTGGAATAGACGAATGAAGATTGCAGAGCTTGAATCTTGAGCAATGGCGGATTCAAGAGAAAGAGTTTAGAGAGAGAAAAAACAAGTAAATCAAAGTGCAAAGTGAAGAGGCAAAGAGAGGGAAAACGAGTTTTGTCCAAAACTTGAAACGGCGGCAAAAGCAGTGCATTTAATATGCTTGGAATATCGTATGCGTCAGACGACGCAGACAGATGCAAAACGGCTTACAAGCGCGTCACAGACATGAACTAATGAAGGTGAAACACGTAAGTAGAACGGTTGAAAAGTGATGCATGACAGCTCATACGCGTAAAAGAGTTCATTAGAATTCTTGTTCTTAGAAAAAGACAAGTGGGCCTGAAATGAACGACCTCGGCTGAAGAATTCTTATGCCAATGTACTGGAAAGAAGAACGGTATAGGTTCCATCACCTCAAAATGCCGAGGTAATAGAACCTAGGGGGCAGTTGTGGGGATATATTTTCAGAGTACCAACACGTGGCAAGGTGACGCCGACGTGTCAGCCGAGGTGCCATGTGTCGTGGTAGTTATGCCGAGGTAATCTCGGAGTTGCCGAGGTTATCTGCGAGAATACCGGAATCCGAGATAAGCGGATAAGGGACAAGAGTCCTGGGATGAAAAAAGACTTCAGGATGGATAAGGGTAATACTCTTAGGGAGTTTATCCTTATCTCTTAAGAAATCCAAAGTAAGTACTGAATTGGAGTCCATAGAAGTCAGGCTTCTCGTGGAACTAGGATTGAGTAAACTATAAAAGAGAGGCACCCTCGTGGGTCTAAGGTACGCAGTTGATACTTTGTGCATTGTTCTTAACACTATTGATTATCTTTGAGAGATATACTGACTTGATCGTCAGAGTGCTCCCGGGTGGAAGAACCACCGCCGGAGCCTTCTCTTTCTGTGCAGGACAGCAAGGTGCCATCTATTCTGCCTGTGTTCTACAGCTGAATTACTAAGGTGGGCAGTGTGATCGGAAAATCACTCACACAATGCTTATGTGAACAATTTTGGTAGCCAAATGAAGAATACAAACTTGTTGGAAGTAGAATATTTTGGGGAAAAAAAGGTGATGTATAAAAATTAAACAATCATATTTGAAGAATGAAAGAAAAAAAGTTTCCATTGAGAAACTTACATTCATAGTTCTCAAATTCACTAGCATGATGCCTCTTCACACATGTTTCTTACCCTGTAGCAATCAAAGTATTCGACAATTGAAAAAAAAAAAAAAAAATCATGAAACAACCAATGGAACCCAATGTTTCACTTTGTTCACTGTAAAAAAATAATAATAAATAAATAAATAAAACAGTAACAAAACAGCTTTGTGGTTTCAGTTTGGTTCTAAGTAAAAATGAGAACATTCTTACAGGCCAATTGGGCTGTAATATTGAACATGATGATTATGCATTGTCCATGGAAGTTGCACATAGAAACAGAGAAGTCAAGTGTTAAAGAAAAATTAATCTGAAGAAAGCAGCAATCTGTGCTTATGTGTGTGTGTGAATGGAAAATAAAATAAGTATAAAATGTAAACCGTTGAGTTTTCTAACCCTTACCTTGGATTGGCAAGGAATTAGAGCTTGTTGATCAATCAATGGTTGGTTCTTAGGGTCAACATCCATAATCAATATTAACCCTAGGACTCCATTCTTGATAGGAGTCTTCTGTTAATTGGTTTCTAAGAATATTTTCTTGAAACAAACAAATCATGATCTGTCTAGAGCAAGAATTGCAAGTTGAAAAACCATAAACCCTAACCAAGAGTGACAAAGCACATAATGGATGAGATTGGACAAACTCAAACACAAAAACTGCAAAGATATGTCACACACACACAGGGATTTGGGTAAATTTTTCTCCTAGCATTTTTAACGAATTGGTTCAATGACATTTATGCCATTAAATGAAGCTTTTATGGCACTTTTTCAAAAAGTGCAACTAGATTGATGCCACTACATATTTTCCTTTTGTAGTTAAATGGTGTTTTTTAAGTAAATGACACTACTGCTTATATTTAGTGGCGTCCTTTTAAAATATAACATAAAAGAATTTTGATTTATTTATGGTTGAGTGACATTTTTTTATGAAATGTCATTAGAATGAATTTTTGTGTCATTTTTATAAAAAATGACACTAACATAGTGCCACTAAATGAAGTTTTTGTTGTGGTGTAGGGACTGAGCTATGCCATAGCCTAGGTGGCCATGGCCCCAAAAAAATTCTTCAAAATTATACAATTACCCATTAATTCTAAGAA
The DNA here is from genome assembly GCA_025200525.1 of Camellia lanceoleosa. Taxonomy (NCBI): domain Eukaryota; kingdom Viridiplantae; phylum Streptophyta; class Magnoliopsida; order Ericales; family Theaceae; genus Camellia; species Camellia lanceoleosa. The sequence goes on from CM045764.1 coordinate 31,668,105, forward strand.
TATTTTGATAATGTATATGAAATGACCTTCCTAAGTTTAAAAAAATTCTTTTATTGACCTTTATTTCAATAGTATTTTCACAATGTATATGGGATGACCCCTCTAATTTTTTGAAAAATTCTTCTATTACTCCTCTATGTCAAAAGTGATCTTGCAATCCCCAATTATTTTACATATTATGTTATACCATCAATTATGTTGATTTATTTTAGGTTTAACCACTATCTCTTGTTGAAAACCAACGGTCGACCACCAACTTTGATTGTCAGCAACCACCTTTGCCCACTACATTCTATGGACGACAACCACCTTTGACTATCACAAACCACTTCAAGCCACCACCTTGGTCAACCAACAACGACTTCTGACCACCTTCGACTATCACAAGTAACTTTAGGCCAACTATTTTTTTTTTTTTGATAGTATGGAGGCCTAAGCCAAGGAACAAAACTAAAAAAAATTCTCCTGTTAGGAGTCTCCTGAACAAAAAGTTGTTTCAAGCAAGATGACGGCACCACCTTTGATCATTATGTTTTTTTCACTATTTTTCAAATTAAAATTTTAAAAAACACGTGAATCAAACATATTTTTTGTTTTTGTTTTTGTTTTTATTTTTACAAAAAATAAATATGAGTATGCTAAGTATTTTTTGTAAATAAAAATGGTAAATTGTAAACTTTACCAAACAGGGGCATAAGGTTCATTTTAATTTGGATAAACTACCAATAGGTCCTAATAGTTTGACTTAATTCTCATCAAGTTTTATTGAAAATAAATCTTAATAAAATTGTCGCTAAAAATAATTTTTTCGTGACAATTTTTTATAATCGCTAAAAATTGACGATTAGTAACTTTTTTTTGTCATGATTTTTATAAATTATCGTTAAAACTTATAATTAGTGACTTTTTTATGACATTTTTTTCATAGGATCTATTAGACAATAAGTCTACTTATTAGGACCTACACATAAGTATCTCTTTTATTTTACAATCTTAAGGGTGTTTTTGTAATTATCAAAAGTTTTTAAATGTAATTATTCAAATTTTAAAATAGCTTAAAAGTCTTCAAAGCCATACACGTGTACAAGAAATCGAAACAGAAGAACATTTAAATCTCCATTACTGACAAATATTAGAGCTGATTGGCGCGTAATCATAAAATCTTGGGTAAATTGCACTTTACCTTTTTAGTCTTTAAAGTTTTTTTTTTTTTTTTTTTTTTCCTCCTCATTTTGACTCTTTATGTTTCAAATTTTTTTTAATTTACTCTTAAAGCTAATTTCTATTCAAAATTAGACAGAAAATACCACGATAACTGTTACATAACATAAAAATAAATTATTATATTAAGATTTGAGTTTGTGTCAGATGTATAAGTTATATATAATATATAATAAAATATTTGTATGTCATGTGACTGTCAACGTGTCATTTTTTGTTTAATTTTTAATAGAAATTAGTTTCAGGAGTAAATTGAGAAAAACTTGAAATATAATGGGCCAAAGTGGAAAAAAAAAATCTTTAAAAACCAAAGTGAGAAAGTGGTTAACCAAAAAGGGGGCAAAGTGTAATTTACCCTAAAATCTTTGGGTAATTTTTCTATAGTCATAATTTTATGTCCATTTGGTTAGGTGTACTTTTTAAATTAAAGGATTTGATTTTAGAAAAATGATACAGAATTTCATTTTTTAGTCTCAATGATAATATGTAAAAGATATGATTTGCAGATGGTTAGAGAAAATATGAGATAAGAAATTATCTTAAATTTTTTAATAAATTATCACATCATTAAATTTGAAGAGTGAGTCTAACTTTCAAGTTAGAATATTATTTTTAATCATCTGACAACAATAACTTAAGTTTAAATATAATAATTTATTTATGAATTTTGAAATTGAGTTAAATAGTTTTATCATGATAAATTTGAATGGGTTATTTGAAAATAATGTTAGGAAATTTTTTTCTAGTTATAATGAACCTTCTAAAATAAATCGCCTAGTAAAAAAATTTACTGGTGAGATATTCTCCCTCAACTGTGTTATATAGTTAAGATTGTGTGTTATAATTTTCTATTGATTGAAAATACCAAGTAATGTCATATGACACTTCAAGAATATCAATAATTTTTTAAACTGGTCTCTATTACTTCTTGCCCTCTCTCTTGAATGAAGATATGATGTCATGTTTCTTATGCTCAAGATGGATTATAATGTAATGGAATGAAATGATTTTTATTAGATTTTCTTATGAAATTATTATTTTCTTATAATGGTAAATGATAATTCCATTTGCAACGTATTTTTTATTATTTTTTTAATCAACTACATATAAAAATAAATATTTTGATGGAATAAATACAATCCTGATCATTCTCTTCCATTCCAATGAACCAAACAATATCTTAGATTTAAATACCTAAGGATGATAAAAATTATTAGAGTAAATTACAATTACACTATCTGAAATTTGCTTAACATAAAGATTGTCCTTTGTGGTTGGAAAAATTACAAATAATTCTTTATCAGGAATTTTTATTTAACAGAATTAATTGTAAAAATGAAATTCACAACTGCTCTCTTACACAATAATAAAATTACCTGAATTATTAATTGAAATAAATTTCTAAAATCATTTAAAACTAGTAATTGACTTGATGATTTGTTAATAAAATTGGTCATTTGCTATGAAATCAGAATTTTCAAGAGGCGAGATATAAATTTTAGAACCACAAAAGACAATTTATATTTTAAACAAATTTTAATAGCATGTAACTTATCCAAATTATTGTCAAGATGGTATGGTTCTTCTTGTCCTAACAAATGATTCATTAGAAGCTACAAACTTCCAGCTAGCATGCGGAAAAATACAGAACTGCTGCAGATCCCCAGTGGGGGTTGAACCCCCAGTGAGGTGGCGCGTTTCCACTGGTTGAAACTCAAAAATAAAATAAAATAAAATAAAACAGTTTTTTTTTTTACCCAATTACAGCACGCCACCTCACTAGGGGTTGACCTCCTCCAGTGGGGGTCCGAAGCATTTTTCCGGAAAAATAAAGGATGTAATTCCTATTTTTGTGGATCAACAACAATTGAGACTTTTTTTTGGAGACTCCCACATTTCTTTTTAGATCTCAACCATTAATATATATATAGGACCTACTCATATATGTGTGGGGCCCCATCCCATCAATAATTAAGATCCAAAGAGAATTGTGAGGATCTCAAAAAAAGAGATCCCAAGTATTTTTCTTTCGTGGATAATGCTATATACACCTAAAATTTTACCTTTACCTACTATTTTACTCCCTCTAATAACTGGTTCTCATTCTCAAGTGATTCAGAAAGAGAATTGAGAAATACTTTGTACAAAATGGACATACCATCGACATCACCATGAGAGGGAAAAAAAAATGGGAACTTTTGTAATAAGTGCTTGGAAAAAAAAGGGGGGAAAGAGAGGGGAAAAAAAACAGAGAAATTGCAGAATATAGCAACCAAATGACTGAATTTTCAAAAGAACATCCCCAAATTACTGAGCTTATACTACTGATCACAACTAAATACTGAATTTAACAATTTTTCGATAGAATAATCCCCAACTAATTTTTCGTCCAGCACAGATGCTAGGTAGAAATCGGCGACAGTGATGCCTCTTGATCACTGAAAGAAATCAACCTGCCTTCTTTTCCTTGACAATCATTTTTGGTGATGGTTTCACATTCTTTTCTTTTTCTGGTAATTCCTCTATTGAAGATGGATATGCTTTTACACATGCAAGTGTGATACAAAACCCATATCCATAAATCATAATACACTCAAAAAAACAAAGCTGATACAAAACAAGGATCCAAGTTATACATTATTGTGATTCCAAGAAGTCAGTACAAGTGATGCAGCAACTAACAAACTCGTTTAACACAAACGTATCCATCAAGCTTTTCTTCCCTCCAAAAAGTTTATTCAAAAAGGTTTTATCATCTTCAATATAGAACATCACTCTGACTAAAAGACACTTGCGCAAAGCTAAAACAAACCTCAAAGAGGCGTGTACACATTTAACCTGTAAGAGCAGAGTTAAGGGCACTGTGTACATCGACACCAATCTGGGCTTCAGCTTTCTCCAAGTCCGTTGATGCCGAGTTCAGTTTCTGAGTGAAGTCTGCAAGACCCTTATGGACCAGGCTCGGGTCGATGTGGTCAAGTGGTACGGCTTCAACAGCAATTATGTCCGCAAAAGAATTTGCATGAATAAATGCAAACCCACTACTAACAAAGTATTTGGTAACATCATTACCTTCATGAACTGAGAAGACTCCGGGCTTCAACTCTGCAATTGTGGCTACATGCCCAGGTAGAACACCCATCAGTCCAGTAGTTGCCGGGATTATGACCATGTCAACCTGAAAAAAAAAAAAAAACATGAAATTCCATCAAACTAGATATCCCATTTTCCCCTCTTGTTTTCCAATTGGAAACCATTAAAGAGACATTATACCAAACCAAACTAAGTCTTCTGTCCCAATCAAGTGGGGTTGGCTATATGAATTTTTTTCTCCATTCAGCTCTATCAAAGGCTATATGCTCAGTTAAATAAGATAAATTCAAATCTTTTTTCATTACGACCTCCCATGTCAACTTAGTCTTCCCCCCCTTCTAGCATCTCCACTTATTCTAATCAATATGGTACTATATATTGAATTGTCTGAGCTAGGAAGGACTTGCCAGCGAGTATAACAGGAACTAAATTGGGATTATCCCTCTTGATCACATTAGTGGAAGGTCAAACCCCACGTTGGTGACTAAAAATAAACAATCAGATTTCTTGTTGATTCCGAAAGTTTTTAAGCATTTAATTAGGATTATTGCCCAAGATTTTTTGCTGTTCCAAAGCTCGTAGTTCATTTGGATTTTTTTACTAAAATAATTGGCCTGCTTTGGGAGTGCTAAATAAGCTGGCTTTTTTGCTTATCACAAAAAGACGTGCAAAAAGTAGAGAGGTGATATGATTCAAATAAGTCAAAAAGCCAATAAGTTGGCTTCTAAGCCACTTCCCAAAAGAGGGATACTAAATTATATCTACAAGCGATTATTGTTTTTTGGTATTAATAGATCAAAGGCACAAGATTTCTTTACCATTTTAAAAGGCAATGCAAACCAATTTTCTAAAGACATTACAAAGTGCACATATATGAATATTATAACACACATCAAACACATATCGCATAAGACTTGAGGCATACTTTGCAGATATGTTAAAACTATTCTTTTGGGCCACAAAATTATATTGCTAGGTTAAAAATCCCTTTGCGACTTCATAGGTCCAGGAATGTATATGATGAAAGATTCCTTATCTGTTTGACCCATTTTATTTTTCAGATGAAATTGACAGAGCAAGCAAGTGGAGAATATCGTTTAAAACAAGAAGATACATGGAAGTCATATTAGAGGAACATGCGGCAGCTTGAATCAACAGAAACGTCGGACAGTTGGTGTTGCAAGTTAATAGAATAGAAGCAGTTGGAAGGAGCAGTTAGAAGCAGTTATCAGAAGTTGCAAGAAGAGGACAAGTGACAAGATCACGAAGTCTGATGAAAAAGTAGCAGTTGAAGGGAGTTTGGAAGCAGCCTGCGACCAGGAAAAGAGGAAAACTATCATATCATGGCAATTATGTCCAGATCAACAGAAAGGGAATATAAAAGGAAAAAGAGAAGACAAGAGAAAGGACTTTTTGGGAAAATCAGAAACATAAAAGACATTATTGTAGGAGTACCTTTCATTTTTCACAATGTATCTTTCGATTATATGTAACTTAGGGACTAGTAATAAAATTTCAAATTCCAGTTTAGTTCCTTTTGATTTGTTAAGTTTCAACTTCAACTATTCGAACCCTCAAACAGTTGCTTGATCTTTTGACTTCCTTGGTCTATTTGTGTTAAGGCTAGTCAATTGTAATTTGTAGCCTAACAAAAATCTGACTAACATTATCAAAAAAAACATGTGATAAAACAATTGTACGAAAACCAACAAAGTTGCAGTGACACAAATAGTAAAGAATATAGACTACACATAAAATCCCCTCTCCTTAAGCAAAAGGGATCCCTTCGACCTTCTCAATGTGAGAGAAAGTGAAGACCACACCACCCAAAGCCAGTAAATGGGTAAATAAATTCACAAAACCCCTCAATGAATCAGGATGGAGACACGGCATAGAAAGCACGAGTTATAAGTAGAAGGGAACCTAATTCCATAATTTAAGTTCATAATCAACTTTTAATTTTTAACAATTAGGTATCTCATCAACATCCAACAGACAATCCACCTTTTGTTAAAATGACATAGACAAGATATTGCTTGGCAACACCTTGAATCTACTGAACATTCTCCAATGGGACTGAGAGGCGTCATTGAAAAGCTAATCTTACTCTAGCTATTGTTTAATTACTCTTCTAGCCAGCAATCAAGACAACGTTTGCTTTTTTTCCTAGTTTCATCCTTAAGACAGTAAAACAGAATGGAGACTGGAAAGTGAGTTTCCCTTCTGGATACTATTCCATCACAAGCTTGTAAAGAATCCTCCAGCAAAGAGTTGAAAAGGAACTTGTGATGGTGGGGAACATAGAATATATATGCATTAACTATAGAAGAGACATTAACAGGATAATCTACTCACAGAATACCCCATCAATTAATTCCCACCAAATTGTGATTCAAATTCTTGCTGATAATATAAGATGACTCCATCTGAAATGATTAGAATCTACACAAATGCAAACAAAAATAGACTTGCAAAATAACGACTCATATGGTCATCCGACAAGAACAAACATCCGACTCCTATAATTTCAAACACCAGACTGCCATAACAAAGACAGCCCTCACATAAACACAAGGAAAAAGATTAAGAGGGGGAAAAAATGCCAATTGCGAAACAGATTCATGAAAAGGGTACCACCCGCTACTCCTAATTCAGCACACAATGAATCAACTTCCTTATACTGATTCTGTCATATGGCTTCAATTGGAGTAATGAGTTTAATAAAAGAGATTTCAACCAACATCCCAAATTCTCTTCAATACTTGTCCTTAATTTCTTTGACGAATTCCCATGTTCCTATGCTGATTAACTTCCAAAACCCAACTTATCTTATCACTGTAATGTGATTTTCTACAGTTTCTATAAATCTGTTTTTATGGCACATCAACCAACAAATAGATAGGTGAAAACATATTCCGAAAACTACAGATCCAGTAACTTGGAATTAACAATAGCATGCTATGCATTCAATGGGGAAAAAAAGTTATGTATAGCCGAGACTTAAGGGTAAATCACACTATCCTGCACTGAGATTTGGAGAAAATACATCAAATTGTATAAATTTGACATAATTACACTGGGAGCCTTTAAGATTTTATTCATATAATATTTAGTCCCTTTTCATTAATCATATGAAATAAAAATAATATTATAATCTCCTCTTCTTCTTCTTCTTTTTGTTTTGATAACCCGGTGTCCAGACCAAATAACGCACACCTCGACTAACTGCCCACTTACAGGGACCCCATTTAAAGTTAGGGTAAATGCTCCCTATGAACTGGCCCCAAGGAGCTTATTGCAACTAGTGAGTATTGAACTTGAGACGTGGAAGGAGAGACCCTAAGTTGTACCCACTAGGCCAACCCCTTGAGGTTATATTATTATCTCTTTTACACTTAAACATCCTAGTTTATACATGGCGTTGGAAAGAGATACTTCTCAATCGGCGGCCTCAGAGTCGGTTGAGCGACAGTCCCAGCTGGAGCTAGAGATGTCTCGTGGTGCGCCATCGGTGGGGGAACAAGGGTCGCGATTGCTAGTGGCGTCGGACTCAGAGTCGGTTGAGCGACAGTCCCAGTTGGTGTTGGAGACATCTCGCGATGCATCTTGGGCTGACCGAGGAGGGAAGGGGCATGAGTGTGTGGGACAGTCACAGGTCTTGGAGTTGCAACCCTTAGCAGTGCAAGACAGTGAATTGGTCACTTGTTTCAAACAAAAACAGAGGTCTGAGGATATTGGGGGATTATCGGGGGAGGAAATTCCTTCAGCAAAAGCCGTGTCCCAGTGGGTGTTGGATCGGATTAGTAAAGTTAGTCGTTGTTTGGGCTTGTCCTTCGAAGGCCACGAAGATGAGGCTATGCGACTTTTTGCGGCGGTGGAGGCTTCATGGAGGCAAGGTATTCCCAGTCCAAGGGTGTCTCGCTCATTGGTGACCCCTTCTAAAAGAAATCGGGAGCTCAAGAATTTGGAATGTTCTGTGAATTATGATCATAGTGTGAGGAATGTAGGACGGGGTGAAAAGAGAGATCGGAGGGGCCCATTGTTGTTGAAATGAAGTTAAAAATTGTATCGTGGAATGTGCAGGGGTTGAATGATAGGGATAAAAGGGTGGCGGTGAAGGCGGTTTTGCGGAGTGCCTACCCGGATGTTATATGCTTACAAGAGACGAAGACGGAAGAGGTAAGAGTGGAGCTGATTCGTGAGGTGTGGGGGGGAGATTTGTGGAGTGGACCTTTTTGCCCTCATTAGGCACGGCAGGTGGGGTTCTTCTCTATTGGGATAAGAGGGTAGTGGTGAGGGAGGAGAAGGAGGAGGAGATAAGAGGTTTTTCTGTCTCTTGTTTGTTCCGTTGTGTGGATGATAATTTCTGATGGGGTTTTACTAGGGTATATGGGCCTGTGCAGGATTCCGAGCGGGGTTTGTTTTTGGAGGAGATGGAGAACATAACCTTTCGCTGGGATGTCCCCTGGTGTGTAGGGGGTGATTTTAATGTTGTCCGTTGGCCTTCGGAGAAGTCGGGGATTGCCAGGAGTTCGGAGGCAATGCGGACTTTTTGTTCTTTTATTGATGATTTACAGTTGGTTGATTTACCTATCCAGGGGGGCAGCTTCACATGGTCAAATGGTCGGAGTTTGTCTCGAATTGATCGGTTCTTGGTTACTGTGGGCTGGGAGGAGCACTTTTCTGAGGTGGTTCAACTTCGTTTACCTTGACCTGTATCTGATCATTGGCCAATTTTGTTGGATAGTGGGGGGATCCGACGTGGTCCTATGCCATTTCATTTTGAGAATATGTAGTTGCAACACGAGGGTTTTCTAGACCTGGTTTGTGGTTGGTGGAATAGCTACGAGGTTCGTGGTTCTCCTATTTGTGTGTTGGCTCAAAAACTGAAGATGTTGAAAACGGCCTTAAAAAATTGGAATAAGGAGGTGTTTGGTCGGCTAGAGGGCCAAAAAGCTGTAGTGGTGTCTTTACTTCAATCCTTCGATGAGCTGGAAGTGCAAGCTGAGCTGCCTACTGAGGCCGGTATTTGTAACGAGGCGGCTAGACAAGATTTTGTTCGTATATCCCGTATGGAGGAGGTTTGTTTTCGTCAAAAGTCTAAATGTTTGTGGTTAAAAGATGGGGATCGAAATACGAAATTCTTTCACCGTATGGCTAATGCTCATCGAAGGGTTAATTAGATTAGTAGGTTATGGGTGGATGGTCAGGAGCTGTACATCGATAGAGAGATTAAGGACGGGGTAGTGGGTTTCTATCAGCATTTATTCCGGCCTCAAGAGGGGGTTTGGCGGCCGGGCCTGGAAGGTGTTCAGTTTGCTACGATTCTGGACGAGGATCGGGGAGTTTGGAGCGAGCTTTTACAGAGGAGGAGGTGTTTGGAGCTTTGCGGGCGATGAATGGGAATAAAGCCCCAGGTCCGGATGGTTTCACTATGGCTTTCTTCCAGCATTGTTGGAGCGTGGTTAAGGGTGATATCATGGCAACTTTGGCGGATTTCTTGGTGTCTAGGCATTTTGCGAAAAGTTTCAATACAACCTTTTTGGCTTTGATTCCGAAGAAATGAGGGACTGATGATATTTGGGATTTTAGGCCTACAAGTTTGTTGGGGAGTGTGTATAAGTTATTGGCTAAAATGTTGGCAAATCGTTTACGAGGCATTTTATCGACTGTGGTGTCAGAGTCTTAGAATGCGTTTGTTGGGAAGAGGCAAATTTTAGATGCAGTTCTGGTTGCCAATGAGTGTGTGGATTCTCGAATTCACCAGGGACGCCCTGGTTTGATTTGCAAATTGGCTATTGAGAAGGCGTATGATAATATTAACTGGGAGTTCCTCTTGTATGTACTGGATCGTATGGGCTTCGGAGCGACTTGGTGTCAGTGGATCAAGTTCTGTATCTCGACTGTGCGGATGTCGGTGTTGATTAATGGGACTCCGGCGGGATTCTTTCAGACTCATCGAGGCCTTCGGCAGGGAGATCCTTTGTCCCCCCTGCTATTTATCTTAGTGATGGAGGCGTTGAGTCGATTGTTGGATAAAGCTGTGCGCAAAGGCTTCTTGGAAGGTTTTGTTGTGGGGTCATTGGCGGGGGTTTCGCATTTGTTATATGCGGATGACGCCTTGATCTTCTATGGTGCGGAAGCTGGGCAGGTTGGTTATTTGCGATGTGTTTTGCTTTGTTTTGAGGTGGTTTCGGGCTTTCGTGTTAACTTGCGGAAGTTGAAGCTCATTCCAGTGGGGGCGGTTGCTAGGTTACCTGTTATGACTGCAGTTTTTGGGTGTAAGGTCTCGGTTTTGCCAGTGTCCTATTTGGGTTTGCCTTTAGGGGGCTTCTTTTAAGGCAAAGAGGGTGTGGGATGGAGTAATGGAACGGGTCCAACATCGATTGGCAGATTAGAAGTGCCAATATCTTTCAAAAGGCGGCCGTTTGACTTTGCTTAAGAATGTGTTGAGTAGTATCCCCACTTATTTCATGTCGGTCCATGTTATTCCAATGTCAGTGGCACATCGGTTAGAAAAGCTTCTGAGGGGACTGGTGGTGATGATTTTAAGTATCATTTGGTTGATTGGGGTCAGGTTTGTCAACCCAAGCGAGTTGGAGGGCTGGGGGTACGTCGGTTGGTGACTTTTAACCGAGCTATGTTAGGGAAGTGGCTTTGGCGTTTTGCTTTGGAGCCTTACAGATTGTGGCAGCAGGTGGTGGCGTCTAAATATGGGCTGGGCAGAGGGGGTTGGGTTTCTGGGTCTGTGACCTATACTTATGGGTGTGGGTTATGAAAAGGAATTTGGTTAGGCAGGATAGAGTTTTGGAAATAGATAGGGTTTAAGGTGGGGGAGGGGAGTCGGGTGTGGTTTTGGAAAGACTTGTGGTGTGGGGAGTTGGTGTTGGAGACCCGTTTCTTGTTGATTTTTAATATTGCATTAAACCAAGATGCATTGGTGGCTTCCTATTTGGATGGTAGGGGCATGGTAGTTTGGGATATTCAGTTACGGCGACAGGTTCATGATTGGGAAGTCGCTCAGTTGGTGGAGTTGTGGGGTTTTTTATATGGTCTAGGAACGGCCGGGGTGGGCCCCGATATGTTGGTATGGACTAGGTTGGGGGCAAAGGGGCGGTTCACAGTAGCCTCATTTTATCAGGGTTTGATGGGAGATACTGGTTGGGTCTTTCCTTGGAAAAGTGTTTAGGTTCCTGGGGTTCCGACTAAAGTTGTCTTTTTTATGTGGACGGTAGCTTTAGGTCGGAATGTTACTTTGGATAATTTGATGTAGCGGGGGCATATCCTTGTGAATCGGTATTATATGTGTTGCGCGGATGCGGAGTCAGTGAATCATTTGTTTCTTCATTGCTCGGTAGCTTTACGTTTGTGGGGCGTCATTTGTTCACTCTTTGGCCTTGCTTGGATTCAGCCACAAGGGGTGTTTGATTTCCTTTGGGCTTGGCAGGGCGTTCGTCTTGGCCGGCGGCGGCGGCGAGCTTGGTTATTGGCTCCGTTCTGCTTGATGTGGTTGCTTTGGTTGGAACGGAATCATCGTACCTTCTTAGCGGTTTCTCATAGTGTTTCTTGGTTACAAAGTCGTTTTTTTATAATTTTGTATAGTTGGTTGGAAGGAAGGGTCGCTCCGGATTTATTTGTGTTTTTAGATTTTCTAGATGAGGTGATTAGTTAGTTCTGGTTTTCTTGATTCCCTTTCTGGGTGGTTTTTCTTGTATTGGTTGCATCGTCTTGATGCTTTTTTAATAAATTTGCTTATTTATCAAAATATATGTATATATATATATATGCACTAGTTTTGGCCACTTCCTTTTTTGATAAAGAAAGAATTTTATTAACGAAAACGCATTAAGGAGATGCTAATGAATTCATCGGAAAATTTCAACAGAACCAAAAGCCGAAGTGTATCAAAAAAATCCAAAAGAGAAAACAAATCCGGTGACACTGTCCCCTGACGCAACTATATAAAATTGCCAGAAACCGATTCATCCACCCCTGAAAAATAAGCTGATTTCCCTCCAACCAAATCATCCACATAGTTCCGGTCACTTTAGCCTTACTAACACTAAATCATTGGTGTAATTCTGTCAAACTTGTAGGGCTTATGATAATTTTTCTAGGTCAGTATAATTTACGCCCACAAAATCATATTGATTATTACAATCTAGAAACCCTAACAACACCGTAACCACCAAACCCACATATCAAAATCACAGAAATAAAAAATTGAACATGGCAATATCAACAAATTACATCATGATTCACAAGAAAACAATGAGCAATTATCAAAATCAGAAAAGGCAAGAGCTAGACCTCTTTGTTGGATAGTTGAGAGGAATAAGGAAGAACGAAGTTGACGGTGAGCTTGGTAGGGATGGAGGCAGGCGTAGAAGGGCGAGGAGTCATGAAGGACGACGGAGTCTTCGGTGGCTCAATGTTTGGTATCAATTTCCTCCACGCCTCCACGAACGTCGAGTCCGCGGAGGCTTCCACCGGGACGTCGGTGGAGAACAGGCGGCGACACCTCATCGCCACCGTGGTGGCTCGTGCCATGAGCTGAGGCGCTTGTCGGAACATGGTCGGGGTTCGGTGGTGCGGTGGCTCAGATCAGAGTACCCCTTGGTAAGGTAAGGTTAAGCTACGAGTCGTCCCAAGTACTAACTAATAAATTTTTTTTTTAATTTGAATAAAATTTTATTTGATATTTACATATTTAATAAAAAATTTAAATTTTCATAAAAGTACCGGCTAATCAGGAGACGATCGGACAAATATCCAGTCGGTTGACCGGTTTGGTGTAAAATGACCACAACTTGTAGGACAATTTTGTAAGAAAAAAGTTGTCTGGAAGGACATTCGGGCAGAAGTTCGGCCCAACGATCACCTATAAATTTGATGAAACGCTCCAGGTATGTTCAACTTGATAAAAAGTTTAAGACATTTTCAATTTGATATTAGTTTGATGTTATGATTGAAGCACCAAAATTAGATTTTTTTTATCAAATTTAAATTTGATGAAAGAAAAGAATATGCGTTGAAACGCTCTTACACTAAGGCTTAAATTTTCTCATTTTCATTTTTAATAATTATTTTATAAAATTTTTAAAATATTTAAGATTTTTAGAAAAGAAAAAAATTTACTTTTTAGATTTGTCTACAAAAATCTACATAATAGAGATTGGAAAAGGTAAAGAAAAACTAACATAATTTTAAAAAATTATTAAAAACGAAAAAATTAAAAAAAAGAATTATTTAAAAATTCCCAAATAGCATAGTCACTTTTGGTGTAACAAGTGTGAAAAATAAAAATTAATTGTGATTTCTCAACTAAGTAAGAGAAAAAAATTTGTAATTTTTTACTATTTTGTTTGGCCGGATAAAAGAAAAAAGATTTGTAGCTCGAAAATATGTCCCTCGATCCCAAAGCCCAAAAACGCTGCGTTTTGGGCTTTTTTTTTCCTTTTCTTCCTCCATTTTCGACACCTGAGAGGAGGAGGAGAGAGGAGAGGAGAGAGAGAAGAGAAGAAGAGTCGCCGCCGTCGCCGATCGCCGGCCAGCGTCTTGTCTGCCGACGCCGTCCTTGACACCACCTGGTGCCTCGGCCCGCCTCGCCTCCTCCCTTTGGTATGGCCCCTCCGTCCTCCTCCCTCCTCCTCCTCCTCCTCCCTCCTCCCTCACCTTCGTTCTTAATTTGTAAAAAAAAAAAAAAAAGGATTCGGACGGGATTCGGGATTCGAGCTCCCAATCACAGCTCCGGATAAAAACATCTCTAATTCTTTACCAATTCTGTTATCAAAAAATTTAAAATTGATGAATAAATAATTGAAAATGGGCTCCATTCATTCATCAAATTGAGAGGCAAAATTTTCATCAAATTAAAGATGAACAAATACTTCAATAGTCATTTTTTCACTTAATTTAGATAAAATTTAAAAAAGAGTAAGAATTAGAAATAATTTTCTTTCATAAAAAATAGTTAAAACAAGTTATTGGTATAAGTGCAGAATTTTGAAAAATATTTAAAGAAAAAATAAATAATTAAGATTAGAGTGTTTTGTAATATATCAGAGCATCTCCAACGGTTCATTAAATTTTTTATCAAATCTGAGTAAAAAAAGGACCATTTTCTCAATCTGATACAGACTGCTCCAATGGTTGTCATCAAAATAGAGGTCGACCGGTTAGTGTATTTTTTTTTTTTTAACCTCTTTGAACCTTTTGAGCTGTTTGAACCAACTTATTTGCAAGGGAACCGATTGACCGGTTGGTCAACTGGCTGGTTGACCGGTTGGTCTCCCCTAACGATCACGCACAGTAAATTGGTGAAATCTCCCCCCTGTTCCCACTTTGATAAAAAATTTGGTGAATTTTCGTTTTGATACCAATTTGATGAAACTATTGGAACTGTAAAAAATACTTTTTTTACTAAATTTTAAATTTGATATAAGATTTAATAAAGCGTCGGAGATGGTCTCAAACTTTAACCAATTTTTCACTTAAATTTGATGGAAAGAAAATCAAACAGAGTAAGGATTGGACTTGTTATAAAAAATAAAAAATAAAGGAGATGTGAAATGAGGATGAAAGAAAGCTGCTGTGCCATTTATACAGTAATCACTGCTATTCGGACAATGGAACCCACCCATCCAATGATATCAATGAGATTTGTTTTGTTCCTATGTAATTTAGGCGGTGTTTGGAACTTGGTTTTTTGGTTTTTTGGTTTTTTTTTTTTTTTTTCACTAAAAGATAAATTGGTTACAAAATTAAAAAATAAATTCAAACAAAATATCACATCAAACCCTATAATCATTTCACTTTTTTTCTCACAAACATTACATCCAACTACAAAAAAACTCAACTATCTTTCTAAATACAAAAAAAAAATTCTCCAATAATATTCTACAACTAAAAAAACTTACAAAAAAAACTCACTTCCCAAACACTCGCTTAATAAACAATCTCTATTACAAAAATTTTATAACCAATCAAGTTTTTTTTACAATCTAAAAATTTTTAATGAGAAATGAGATTAGCAAAATAAGAGAGGGTTTTTCTCACAATTTCTTTTCAAATTTATAAATGAGAAATGATAATTATTTTTTTATTTTTTATTTCTTAACCAAATTAATTTTTAATTTTAAAAAAAAAATTCTAAAAATCAAATCACATATAGCCTAAGAATCTTTTGATAAGTAATTTCTTATGTTGGTAACTTATTTAATTATTTGTTAATTTTACGACATTTTTACTATCTGAAACCTGTTTGGTAACCATTTCGTTTTTAGTTTTCAATTTATATTTACAAAAATTTAAAAAAACTGCCATAAAAACTTGTTTCATAATTTTTTCAGTTTATAAATGGTTGTCTCAGTTTATAAATTTTAGAAAATAACGTAAATTCAAAAAATAAGCTTACATTGATTTTTAAACATAAATTTAAAAATTTTACTAACAAAATTTTTTTTCAATTAATTTTTTTTTTCAATGAATTTTTTTTCCAACTAATACTAACCGAGGGGGCAATTAGTAATATTACTTTAAACCTTAGGGAGGGGATTGTAATTTCTAAAATGTGAGGGATGTCAATGTAATTTACCTAGTGAGGGCAAAATTGGTATTTAAAAAATTTAAATTGCTGATGGGGGAATCTGTAATGAAATTTTAAACCTCAGGGAGAGATGTAATTTCTAAAATGTGAGGAAGGAACTATAATAAACATAAATCTCAGGGGTGTCAATGTAATTGACCCTTGAATTAAGTTTTAGCCATTTTATTAGAATATATATATATTGCAGTTATTATGTCATTAATTGTGTATTTAAGTTCACAATAAAAAATATATGTCATAAAATAAAAATAATTGGTAAAAATGAAAAAAAATAGAATAAATTACAACAAAAAAAATATATTAATGATAAGATAAAAATAAATTTCATTTTATGAATTTTTTAGTTTTAGTTTATTTTATATTAAAGTTTGCCGTAAAACTTAAACATACTTTTTAGAAATAAAACAATATATATATCAATAAAATCGTTAAAGTCAGTCAAAATTCTAACAAACTAACACAAAAATTGATTAATTAAAAATTTTAATTTTTAAATATTATTTTATTTTAAAATTTAAATTGTTTTTAACTGAAACATGCATAACATTACAATATTAAATGAGAGCATATGTTTACTTTATATAACTAATGAAACAACTTACTTTTTTTTTTTTCCCCCGATGTGGGATTGTGTAAAATAAATTTAACAATTATTCAGATGAAAAGTTTATTTCGAATCAAACAATATCAGTTATTTAATCTTTAATTATGTCAATTTTTAATTTATTTCGAATCAAACAAATCTAAACAATATATTTTAATAAAACTGTTAAAATCGCGGTTAAACCAACGAATTAGTTAAATCAAAAATGATTTAGCCTAATTGATTAGATCAAAAGACCAACCAACTTATACAAAAACTAATTAATTAGAACTTTTAAATTTTATTTTAAAATTTAAACTATCTTAAATTGATTTGTTTGATTCGAAATAAACTAAATATATTTTAGCAATATATTCAAAATATACTAATCAATATATTTTATTTCGAATCAAACAAATCTAATCAATATTGTGAGGAGATTTGACTGATTTCGGGACGTGACCAAAGAAATTTAACTCGCGACAAATAAGGGTATTGACGGTCAGCACCAATCGACGCGTTGAGCCTGCGGCTTGTAAGTGGGCGGAGCTTAGGGTTACGGGTGATGGTGCCAAGCTAGATAGAGCCCGGGCAATTTGAGACGCAATTAGCGCCGGTATACGCCTGACTGGTCGTTTGAGATAGGCAGCGTCCGTATGACCGAAATAGATGCTTGAACGGTTGGAGACCGGCGTGCCTCGCAACCGGTTAGTCCTTGTGAATCGGTCAGGAGTAGCTCGCCCAAGGCGGTTCGTCTTTCACATGATCGCCCAAGGGACGGCTCGGCAGTATGCAGCTCGGTTGCTGATCTTCCGCAAGCAATAGGTCGGTTGTGGCATCTCGGTCAAGGGTGCCACCTAGGCCAATGGTGTGAAGGAAAGGACATCTGCCCCACGAACGCCTCAATACCGTTAGAAGGTTCAGTGTGTACTGGTGAAAGGACAAAACCTTTACACGCGTGAGGTGGTGAGAGGCGCTGCACGCCACCGTCCCAGGAAGGACAAGAAAGGTAAAGCGCCAAGACCTTGAGGCTGCATGGCCAGCCTAGAAATAGGGAAGGAGACGAACGTTGGAGGTATGCGAACTCACTCTCACAAACATTCTCTCATCATTATCTTCTTCCTGAGGTCTGACTTGATCGTCGGAGGGTCTTTCCGGCACACCACCGCTGGGCAGCTCACCCTTTTTGTGTTGCAGAGACAGACGTTGTTGACGGAAGCTTGACGTTCAAGGCGTACGGAGAGCAAAGGATATTTCGCCCCCGTACAATTGGCGCTGTCTGTGGGAAGTCTTTGATATTCAATCCTTGTTCTGTAAGCTTCTTCGACCATTTCCATGGCTAACAACGACGAAGTTCCGCTGTCCGTCGTCGATGGTGTCACTCCAGAGTACGTGCGAAGGCGAGAAGGCCCCCCTAATGTTCCAACCATGGCGGGCCTGGAAACCACTTCGCAAGGAGCGCGCGACAAACGTGGGAGGAGTTCAGATCGTTCACAGAGTCCAGAGGGCCGCCGGCGCCAGGGCGAGTCCCATGAGGAGCGCCTGGAGCACAAACTCAAGGACCAAGAAGCCCTCATTCGTAGGATGGCGGCGGAGATGGAGCTTCTGAAGCACCAAGTGAGGGGGAAGGGTGTTGCTGGAGAGGGCAACCTCAGTGAGCGCACCCCCTCCCATCGTTCCAACAGTCGCCGCCAGAGGAGGACCCATTCAATCTCCATCACCAGGAACTATGGGGCGGGGGACTCGGACCAACGAGTGAGGAGGTCCTGCACGCACGACAGCACTTACCGCCCCTCTCGCCCATCGTCGACGTCGCGATACTCAACCTCCGCCCGTTCCAGGGATCTCAGGGACGTGCTGGAGGAGAGAGCGCGCCTTCGGGAGGTTCAGAGGATTCCGGCGCTCCAGAGATTGAGTGCCCCAGTTCGTTGCAGTGAAGAAGTGATGATGCCGCACCGTAAACGAGTCTCAAAGATCGATGGACAAAGAGCTGGCGAGGCTTACGGCCACGCCGTTGTCCCCAGAGATTGAGAGCACCCCACTCTCTGCCGGATTCCACCAGCCAAAATTTACTTTGTACGACGGCAAGATGGATCCGTACATGCACGCTACCATTACCTAAGTAATGGTCGCCACCGTAACGATGCCTTGATGTGCCTCATATTCCCAGCAAGCTTGGGAGAGCTGGGCTTGAAGTGGTTCGAAAGGCTCCCTGAGGGGAGTATCGAGGGGTGGCAACAACTAGCGGAAGCCTTCGTCACCAGATTCAAGACCAACACTCGAACGCCGAAGGAGGGCGTCCACCTCCGGCCAAGATGGAGTCTGGGGGTTCGCTGAAGGCATACAATGCGAAGTACTGGGAGACTTACAATGAGATCCTCGACTGCCCTACCAATCTGGCGATCACTCAATATAAGAGGGGCCTCCCAGTCGGACATAGGCTGCGAGACTCACTCACGATGCATCAGCCGACCACCATGGAATCTTTGATGCAGCGGATCAACGAACACATTCGTGTGGAAGATGACGCCGCCTCAGCAACCGAGAAGGATAATCTGGTGGCGGTGGACAGAAGGGTAGCGGGGAAAGTTCATTCGGTCAGGCAAGAGGAAAACCGCCCTAGTGACCGACCAAAAAATCAGCGCCGAGGGACAGGCCAAAATGACAAAAACAGAGGTCGCAGTAATGACCGGGCTGGTGCACCCCGCGACGCAGCAGAGGATGCAAAGAGAAAACTGAAGGCGCGGACAGGGATTACCACGGTCTTCAAAATTCCCATCTACCGCATTTTGAGCGAGATCATGGGAGCCTTTTCGTCCGCTGGTCGCTAAGCCGAAGCGCCAAGGGGACTTCAATCCAAAGTATCGCTGCACCTTCCATGAAGAACGGGGGCACCGGACAGAAGATTGCTTGCCGCTCAAACAACATTTGGAGGAGTTGGTGGCGGCAGGGCATCTTGACCAGTATATTGATGGGGGAGTCAAGCCCACGCCGACCGGACAAACCGAACCTAACGGAATGGCCGCCCTAGAAGCGCCCCCGCAAGGTGTGATCAACGTCATCCACGGCATCATTGAACCAGCAAGGGTCTGCGAGCTGAGAAGGATGATTAAGAAAGCCGAGCACATGAGGGAAGTGCTCTTAGTACAACCTGCGGTAAAAAAGGGTAAAACCAAGGAGAAAGACATCCTTTCATTCTCTACCAAAGACTTGGAAATGGTGCAGATGCCGCATAATGACGCCTTGGTGGTGACCCTTCGCGTCAAAGATTTCGATATCAAGAGAATACTAATCGACTAGAGGAGTTCGGTCGAAATAATGTATTATGATGCGTTCAAACAAATGAAGTTAGAAGACAAGGATTTGGCGCCTGCGACATCTCCTTTGGTCGGCTTCAATTCGCAACCAGAATGGCCGATCGGAAAGATTATCTTGCCGGTCAGGGCGGGATCGGTTGTGAAGCAAGTGGAATTCTGGGTGCTCAAAGTGCCGTCGACTTACAATTTGATTCTGGGCCGAGGTTGGCTGCACGCCATGCAAGCGGTCGCTTCGACCTTCCATCAAGTCATGCGCTTTCCGGCGTCCAACGGGCAAATAGAAGAAGTCTGGGGAGACCAGGTAATGGCCAAACAGTGCTTCGTTGCGGTAAATGGCAGCCGAGCGGCCAAAGTGTTTGTTCAGATGATCGAGGGGCCCGAGGGAAAGGAGGTCCTTGAAGACGTGGGCAGAAAGGCCGAGAAAAAGTCAGTCGAAGATTTGGTGGAAGTGCGCATCGACGAGAACGACCCAACTAAGTTCTTCCTCCTGGGATCGTCTTTGTCCAGCACCGAACGGTCGGATTATGTCAATTTCTTGGTTTCCAACTTGAAGGCTTTTGCATGGACGCCTTACGATATGCCTGGCGTCGACCCAAGCTTCATCTGCCACCAGTTGAATGTCTTCCCTAACGCACTGTCATACTGAGAGGACGCTGCTCAAATTTTTGCACCATCTTTGAAGTGGTGGCGGAGGAAGTGAAGAATTTGTTGAAAGGTGGGGCCATAGAGGAGGTGCAATACCCTCGGTGGATATCTAACACGGTGGTGGTTCCTAAGAAGAATGGCAAATGGCGAGTTTGCGTTGACTACAAGATCACAACCGCGCTGCCCAAAGGATAGCTTTCTCCTGGATTGACCAAATGGTGGACTTAACCGCCGCCATCGAGGTTTAGCTTCTTGGATGCGATCGCGGTTATCATCAAATAGCCATGTACAAGCGGACAGGAGATCACGCCCTTCACCACCCCGTGAGGCTTATATCGCTACAAGGTCATGCCGTTCGGACTGAAGAACGCCGGGGCAACCTTTCAGCGGATGGTGACAAAGATGTTCGCTCCTCTCTTGGGCCGAACTATGGAAGCCTATATCGACGACATGGTGGTGAAAAGTAAGGAGAAGTCTCATTACCTCGCCGACCTAGCAGAAATGTTTGCCATACTCAAGCGCCACAAGCTTCGCCTGAATGCCTCTAAGTGCGCCTTTGGGGTTGGCACTGGGAAATTCCTAGGTTTTCTGGTCACAAACCAGGGAATTGAGGCCGACCCATCGCAAATCAAGACGATACAAGAGTTGGAACGCCCTAACTCCACAAAGGACGTGCAACATCTTGCCGGGATGGCAGCCGCGCTGAACAGATTTATCAGCCAGTCTTCGGATCGTTGCAGGCCCTTCTTCAAAACTTTGAAATCCAAGTTCTTTTGGAATGAAGAGTGCGACCGTGCTTTGGCGGACTTGAAAGCATATCTCTCTTCAGCACCTATTTTGGTTACACCTCAGCCTGGCGAGGAGTTATGTCTCTACTTGGCGGTCTCTCAACATGCGGTGAGCGCTGTTCTAGTCCGTTGAGGGATTCAACACCTGCCCATTTTCTATGTGAGCAAGACTCTGCTCCCGGCCGAAACGAGATATCTTCCCTTGGAAAAATTGGCGTTGGCTCTCATGATGGCGTCTCGAAAGCTGGCACACTACTTTTATGCCCATACAATAGTGGTGTTAACCGGGTTCCCGCTCAAGGTGCTCTTCGAAAAAGCGAACTTCACTGGGAGGATTCTGAAATGGGCCGTGGAATTGGGTCAATACGACATTAAGTTCCGACCGCGCACCGCAATCAAAGCCCAAGCCCTTGCAGACTTTGTGGCGGAATTTGCCCCAGGAACACATCCAGTCTGTCCGGTTGATTTGGTTGATGCGGATTTAGCACAACCCAGGGTTCTGGCAACAGAGATATGTGATGGCTCGCAAGCGGACGAAAAGCAAAGCTTGCCTGAAATAGCAAAGGCTGACGACTCATCGAAAGAAGAACCCCGCAAAGAAGTGCAAGGAGACCAGATTGAGCCTACCAAAGACTTGAAATTGAGAAGCTCCCAGAATCCGTCCGATTGCTGGAAGCTGTTTCTTGGCGAGGTGTGGAAGTTGTTCGTCGATGGGGCATCCAATAGGCATGGGGCCGGGTTGGGAATTGTGCTAACTTCGCCAGATGGGCTAATTATTGAGCAAGCAATTACGCTCGGCTTCCCAGCATCCAACAACGAGGCGGAGTATGAAGCACTCCTCGCCGGTCTAAGAAGCGCGCTGAAAATGAAGGTCACAGCCCTTATGGTGTTCAGTGACTCCAAGTTGGTGGTCAATCAAGTCTCAGGGGAGTATGAGGCCAAAGATGAAAGAATGGCCAAGTATCAGGCGTTGGTGCGAGCGGAAGTCAAGAAGTTCGATGCCATCAGAGTCGAACAGATCAACCGCGAAGGAAACAGCACGGCCGATAAATTGGCCGGTCTTGCTTCCACTCAGACAACCTTTCCCAATCCCTTGATGATTGAATTTCTACCCCGGCCAAGCATTGATGAACTGGAAGCAACCGAGGTACTCTGCACCGATTTGGGACCTTCCTAGATGGACCCCATCGTCGCCTTTTTGAAAGATCGAATTCTACCAGAAGAAAAGAAGGCGGCCCACAAGATTCGGGCAAAGTCAGAGCGGTTTTGGCTCTCACCTTCCGGAGCCTTGTACAAGAAATCTTTCACGGGGCCGTATTTGAAATGTGTCCACCCCTCTAAGGTGGAAGCTTTCTCTATGAGATCCATGAAGGCATCTGCGGCAGCCATACTGGGGGTAGATCTCTAGCCTACCGAGCAATCTCGCAGGGTTATTGGTGGCCATGCATGCAGGCGGATGCGCAAAAATACGTTCGCCGATGTGAAAAATGTCAGAAATTTGCTCACTAGATCCACCAGCCAGCAAGGGAGTTACTCTCGCTCACAAGTCCTTGGCCGTTCGCATTTTGGGGATTGGATATTGTTGGACCACTCCTAGTTACGCCGGGAAATTGCAAGTTTTTCATCGCCGCCACTGATTATTTCACCAAATGGGTGGAAGCCGAGCCATTGGCAACCATTAAGGAGAAGGACGTTAAGAAATTTGTTTGGCAAAACGTGATCACGTGCTTCGGTATACCCAGGGCGCTCATCTCAGATAATGGTACTCAATTTGATGGCAAACTCTTTCGCGGATTTTGCGAAGAGTTGAAGATTGAGTTCTACAATTCAACCCCGGCTTATCCTCAATTGAATGGTCAAGCAGAGGCCTCAAACAAGACCATCCTGGACGGGTTGAAGAAGCGGCTTGAGAAGGCAAAGGGAAAGTGGGTTGAAGAGCTTCCTAATGTGCTATGGGCATACCGCACTACACTAAGACGGTCGACCGGGGAAACACCGTTCGCTTTGGCCTATGGTATGGAGGCCGTCATCCCATTAGAGATTGGCATGCCAACCATCCGCTCATAAAGTTTCCAGTCGGACCTAAACAACGAAGCCGTGGCATTAGAGCTAGACCTTGCTGAGGAAAGACGAGAGCGCGCATTGATCCACATAGCGGCCTACCAGCAGGAACTGTCCAAAAAATACAACAAGGCAGTGCACCCTAGGCTATTCAAGATTGGGGATTGGGTCCTCAGGAAGGTGCTAGGCAACACAGTGATCTTTGGTGAAGGCAAGCTCAGTGCAAATTGGGAAGGACCATACAAGGTGGTTGGTCTTGCTAGCAAGGGGGCATACCATCTAGAAGACTTAGATGGCAAGGCTGTCCCTAGACCGTGGAATGCAGCAAACCTTAAGGTCTTTTATTTTTGAAATGTAATTTGTTTATGTTGCTTAGCTTTTTTAGACCTCTAGCCCTTTGGCATGTGATGTAAGAGATGGCGATGTTTTTGTAATGAAAATTAGTCTCTTTTTGTTTGGTATTACATTTGTCCAATGATATCACAAGGCACAAAAGGCAATTATGGATGCTAGGGGCAAGAACCGACCCGAAGACAACCGGACTGTTTTCCTCGGAATGGAAGCAGACCGCACAAAGAGTTGCGTATGGAACAATGCGCGTTAGGGCTAAGCTGGTTTTGCTCGCCCAGTGGGAATGTTGGCGGCATGACCAACCTAACTAAAACATTGTTGTTTTGCCCAATGTAGGAGCCGAGCTGATTTTGCTCGGCCCATCCAGCATATTGGTGGATTGTCCAATATGGGAAACGAGCTGACTTTGCTCGGTGGAATTGACAATGTTGGTAAATTATCAGGCAATTAAACGGCCGAGCTGAATTTGCTCGGCTAAAAGGAAATATTGGCAAAAGAAAAAGAGAACAAGGGGCGGGCTAGTTTTTGCTTGGCCGATTAAGTGTTGCCAACCAAACAAAGCCGAGCGGATTTTGCTCGGCCAAGTACAAAATATCATTTTATTTGGAAATGCAAGGAATTGCAAGGTTACTTGGAGGCTGACAGTCTGCGCGGTCTCGCCGACCTGCCAGTTGATTAAAGTGTGAGCAAGAAATTCAAACATGTAACGCCCCGACCCTTCACACGTCATCGATATTGTCCGCTTTTCACGCGCCCGAGTTGTCCTTCGGTCACCATCCTAGAACTACTCGAGGCTAAGTCCAGCTTACGGTTCTACTTTTATAGCCCAAGAATGAGGGAGTTCTGGCTATAAAAGTAAAGACCGAGACCCTTATACAAAGATCGAGGCCTTTTCCCAAGTGGTGAAATCCCTATTAGAACTCCGCTGTTAAGCGTGCTTAGCCCGAATAGTTCTAGGATGGTGACCGTGGGCGACAACCGCGGCGAAGCGGGCCCAAAGCGACAATATCGATGACGGTGAAAGGTCGAGGCGTTATAAATGGTATCGAGCCGACTTCCCCGAGTACCGAGCGTTACCGCGCCGCTATGCGATGCGGCTTATGAATAGTTACGCAGACGGGACGCCTTAAGGGTGGATTGTAAGGCCCCGGTGTCCCACATCGGGAATGGATGTGGAGTTTCTGGGCTATAAAAGTAAAAATCGGGACCCTTATACAGCATCGAGGCCTTTTCCCAAGTGGTGAAATCTTATTAGAACTCCGCGTTAAGCGGTTAGCCTGAGTAGTTCTAGGATGGGTGACCGAATGACAAATCCGCGGTGTGGCCCAAAGCGACAATATCGATGACGCGAAAGGCTCATGCTAAAAACATGCACTTAACGTAAACAACAGATGATGTACGAGTAAAAGTCAACATTTCATTGATAGAAAAGTTCAAGATAAAAGGGGCGAGTCTTGCTACATAACAAAAAGCAAAGAAAACAAGACAAAAAGTAAAATTTTCTAATCTAGTGCAAGGTTTTCATCGGCGGGCTCCTCCCTCTGCTCCTTGGCCGTCTGCTCCGTGGATTTGCTCGGCCTCATTTGCGGTGCTCCACCGTGAGAACCTCCGGTCAATCACTTCATCTTGACATTTGGAGATGCTTCGTGGAGGTTGCTCGATCTGTTCTCGGCGGCTTCCTCTTGACTTCCTTCTCGCCTCAATAAGTCGGTTTTGTTAGGCCCTGGAGTACGCGAGCATGTACACCGGGATATAAGCAGCGGGCGGATTGACGAACATAGCGGAGTCTTGCCCCAGACCAACTTTTTCCACGGCCGCTTTCCAGCCGCACTGGAAAAAGATGTCTTTGGTCGCTGACTGGCGCTCAGAGGTCTTTTTTCGCTTGCTTATATCTCTCGGCGTCTTGGGCCTTCTCGACACCTTTCTCCAGAGCCTCTTTGTTGGCATCGCGAAGCTTCCTGAGCTCGGCGAGGAACCGAGCTTTGGTCTTCTTCACGCCTCGCCAAAGATCGGCTCGGTCGACCTTCTGCTGCTTTTATCTCGCCGCGCGATAGCCTCATTTGTCATTTTCACTTACCGGCTTTATTCTTTATTCTCAGCGATCGCATCGCGCAGGCTCTGGCGCACCTTTATCATCTGGTCGTGCGCCAGATAATTCTTTTGTGCGGCCTGCATGCAAGAGAAAGGTTGTAAGTGTTTGTGAAACCGAGGAAAAATCGAGCAAATAGTTGAAGGAAAAATTGAAAACTTACCAGCACGATGGATTTGGCCGCCGACCTTAGGACCTTTAGGTCGGACAGCTCATCGTGTTTCTTCATATCTGCTGGAAGGATTAACCCCTTGGTCATATTGAAACCAAGGGAGTAATCCTTGTCAGCGTAGACAGAATCCTCGGCCGAGACTGGCCGGCCGTGGTACTCAAACTCGGGCGCCCAGGCCGGGGGGGTGGCTAGGCCCTTGCCCTTGGATTTGGCACGAGGTTGCTCGGCCTGGTCACCCGGCTCGGTGGAGGCGACCTCGGCTGAGTCTTCATCCACTAGGTTTTGCCCGGCCAGATCCTTCCTGGGCCTTTTCTTCGACCGGCCAGCCTGTTGCTCGCTGGCAAGTGCAAGAACGGCTCCAGTTTGACCGGCCGGGACTGAGGAGGTTCCCCTGGTAGCTTCGGGAGGCGGGGACTCGACTTCCTCCCCGGTTATCATAGACTTGATGGCTCTAATCTTTGCCATCTCCTGCTCGGCGGTTAAGGGAACGAGTCTGACGGGTGGGAGTGTTGGATCTGGTTCAGGGGAGGGCTCACGCAGAACAGAAAATCGCATGACTCTACTCTTCTTGGCGCTGGTAGTGGTATGTCCGCCGGTTTAGTAGTTAAAGCCTCCCTTTCCTACCGGTGTGGCGAAAGCTCGGATAGCTTCCTGGTTGGCTTGATGATAGTCGGTTGCCAAATATTTATCTGCAAGAAGTAAACAAGTGTTAGACCGGCAGAAGATAACAGAAATGAAATGCAATGCAGCTAGAAGATAGCACAGTCAGTCGGGCTACTTACCCGCACTACCAAAATCTTTCCTGATGTACCACCCCGGTATGGGTGCCTCGGTGTCTTCGTAGCGACCGGACACCTATAAAAAATCATCGTCATTGGCTTCCTTGTCCGAGTTGCCCTCGACGAGTTTTGCTCGGCCCTTCTTCACCTTAAGGTACCAGCAAAACCTGCCCTTATTTTTACTGAGGCTGTATTGGTGGAAAATTTCTGCAAGGCCGAGATTAAGACCGAGCCTTCGGTTCAGCTCGGCGACGCCATTTATTATTTTGTACGTGTTGGTGGAGACTTGGGTGGGGCGAGCCTTATGCGCCTCAAAATTCGCATTAAAAATTTGACGGGAAGCGTAGCCCTCCCTCGACGATGGAAACGACCGTGAAGGGGCACCGGTCTAAGTCTCTCCACGGAGTGTCCCCTTTTTTAGCGAGCTCTAATACTACGTCGGTGGGGATGTTGTAATCTCTACGGAACTCGGCCATCGCGCCGGGCGTGCTGACCATAACCCGGTATTTCCCCATCTAGGTCGGTCTTATTTACTCTGTATCTTGGTCAAAAATGTTGTGGTTGCTCGGGCTTTGAGCTCCACCAGTGGTGACTCTGAAGGGCTTGGTCGGTCCTATTTGTTCTGCATATTGAAAAATAAGGCCAACGGTTAGCACGGCAGATATTGCGCGGCTCCTAATGGAAATAGCTCAGGGAAGGATTTGGTCGGTTTCAGCTCGGTTTAACTACACGTGTGCTTTAGCCTCCTAGTTCGGTTCTAGCTCGGTTAAGAGCTACATGAGGATCTAGTTGATCCTCTAGCTCGGTCAAGGTCCCAGGCGGAGGTTCAAGTGTTTTGGCTCGGTCTGTTCCTGCATACCGATCTAATGGGGTGTTCGGCTCGGTGGCAGCCTCAGTAAGAGACCACATACAGTTTTTTGCTCGGTTACAGCCCTAAATATGGATCTAAATGAGCATATAGCTCGGTTTTACACAGGATTCATCCTGTTCATCATGTTCATCCTAAGTTCAAGGCCGATTCATGGGATCTGAGAGGAGCCAGGGGCACGTAGGCCCCCTCCAGCCCACCAGTCCTAGTTCTCCTAGGGTGTTAAGTTATTGGGACAAAAAAAATGAAGAGCAAGATTGAAGAACTGGAAAAACGGAAAAAAAAAAAAAAACAGTAGGCGTAGAAGGACTTACCAGGAACGAGCGTGGGGAGAGTTGGGCCTCAGGAGCTTGGTTGCAACCTCGAGAACTCGTCTACGGCCTTCCAAAGGAACTGAAATGGGGGGTCAGTCACAGAAATGGTGGAGGCAGTGATGCAGAGGAGGCTCGAGAGCTTTGGAGAGCTAGGGTTTTTGCCTTTGTACTCAAGGAAGAAGACGAAAAGTGAAGGGTTGAAACCCTTCAAATGACGTTTAAAGAAAATGTGGGAAACCCAAACGGCTGCGCCTTGAATTTAGATCGCGTCTTGAGCATTTGGTATCTGACCCAATGAGGAGGCACGCGTGGCTCGAGAACGCCTTGTCGATCTGGTGTACGACTTTTGATGGGACTACAGAGATAATGACCGTCCAACTGAGATAGTTCGGCGACAGAAGTATCCCTAACTGAGATAGCTCGGCGGCGGAAGTGTCCCTAATTGAAATTTTGTTCGGCGATTGTGACCCCGACTTTATAGCGGGCAGGCACTCCTTATTCAAGTCCGGCCTGGGGATGGTGCGACTCAACCGTAGCTCAGGCACGGTGGTAAACCCCATCACGATAGCTCAGAGGGGTTTAAGGGGCAATTGTGATGGGAGATTTGTGCTGGGTTGTACGGCCGAGCAACGATGACAGCGGGCTTGACGGAGTGCACGGCACCGAGCCAACTCTCGCGACGGGACCAAGAAATTTAACTTCGCGGTCAAGGGTATTGACCGGTCGAGCACTAATCGACGTTCTTGAAGCTGCGGCTTGCACGAAGTGGGCGGAGCTCAGGGTTACGGGTGATGGTGCCGAGCTAGATAGAGCCCGGGAAATTTGAGACGCGGTTAGCGCCGGTATACGCCTGACTGGTCGTTTGAGATAGGCAACGTCCGTATGACCGAAATAGATGCTTGAACGGTTGGAGACCGGCGTGCCTCGCAACCGGTTAGTCCTCGTGAATCGGTCAGGAGTAGCTCGGCCAAGGCGGTTCATCTTTCACATGATCGCCCAAGGGACGGCTCGGCAGTACGCAGCTTGGTTGCTGATTTTCCGCAAGCAATAAGTCGGTCATGGCATCTCGGTCAAGGGTGCCACCTGGGCCAATGGTGTGAAGGAAAGGACATCTACCCCACGAACGCCTCAATACCGTTAGAAGGTTCAGTGTGTACTGGTGAAAGGACAAAACCTTTACACGCGTGAGGTGGTGAGAGGCGCGCACCGCCACCTGTCCAGGGAAGGACAGCAAAGATAGTGCGCGCACGACCTTGAGGCTGCATGGCCAGCCTAGAAATAGGGAAGGAGACGAACGTTGGAGGTATGCGAACTCACTCTCACGAACATTCTCTCCTCATTATCTTCTTCCTGAGGTCTGACTTGATCGTCGGAGGGTCTTTCCGGCACACCACCGCCGGGCAGCTCACCCTTTTTGTGTTGCAGAGACAGACGCTGTTAACGGAAGCTTGACGTTCAAGGCGTACGGAGAGCAAAGGATATTTCGCCCCCGTACAAATATATTTTAATAAAACTACTAAAATCGTTGTTAAACTAACGAATCAGTAAAACCAAAAATGATTTGGCCCAATCAATTAGGTCAAAAGAACATCCAACTTACACAAAAATTAATTAATTAAAACTTTTAAATTTTATTTTAAAATTTAAATTATATTATATTTAAACATACACAACATTATAATATTAAATGAGAATATAAGATTCACTTTATAAGAGTAAAACAATTCTCATTTTTCTTCTTCTCCCGATGTGGGATTATCAAATAAATCATAGACTAATGAGCTAGCTTAATGAAAATTTTCTTAATTATTTAAAATTAAGAAAAATCAAGAAAATTAATATGAGTTATTGAAACTCTCACAATGCTCCTCACTAAAAACGATTTAGCCTAATCAGTTAGGTTAAATGATCAACCAACTTATACAAAAATTAATTAATTAAAATTTTTAAATGATATTTAAATTTTAAAATTTAAATTGGCTTGAATTAAAGTATGCATAATAGTACAATATTAAGGTTCACTTTATATAAGTAAAACAACTTACTTTTTCCTTCTTTTTTTATGTGGGATTATAAAATAAAAATTTACAATTATTTGGACGGAAACTTTATTTCTAATTGAGCGATCTCAGTCGTTCAATCTTTAATCAGATCAATATTTAGTTTATTTCAAATCAAACAAATATAATCAATATATTTTAATAACATTGCTAAAATCATAGTTAAACCAACGAATCAGTCAAATAAAAAATGATTCAGCCTAGTTGGCTAGGTCAAAAGACCAACCAGCTTACACAAAAATTAATTAATTAAAACTTTTAAATTTTATTTTAAAATTTAAATTATATTAAATTGAAACATGCGCAACACTATTATATTAAATAGGAGTATAAGACTCACTTTATATGAGTAAAACAATTCATTTTTTCGTTCTTCTTCTAATGTGAGATTATCAAATAAAATTAAATGACCAGCCAACTTATCAAAATTAATTAATTAAAACTTTTAAATGTTATTTTAATTTTAAAATTTAAACTGGTTTGAATTGAAAGATGCACAGCACTAGTTTGTTATTCTTTTTTCGATATGAGATTATAAAATAAAAGTTAACAATTATTTGGACGGAAAGTTTATTTTTGATCAAGCAATCTCAGTTGTTCAATCTTTAATCAGATCAATCTTTAGTTTATTTCAAATCAAACGAATTTAATCAAAATATTTTGATAAAACTGTTAAAATAGCAGTTAAATCAACGAATCAGTCAAATAAAAAATGATTCATCCTAATCAGCTAAGTTAAAAGACCAACCAATTACACAAAAGTTAATTAATTAAAACTTTTAAATTTTATTTTTAAATTTAAATTTAAATTATATTAAATTAAAACATGTATAACACTATAATATTAAATGGGAGTATAAGATTGACTTTATATGAGTAAAACAATTCACTTTTCCTAATATGAGATTATCAAATAAATCATAAACTAATTAGCTACCTAATGGAGATTTTTTTTAATTGTTTACAATTAAGAAAATAAAAAAAATTAATATGAAATATTAAAACTCTCACAATACTCCGCACTAAAAATTATTTTTTCCCTATATAATGTATATAGATTATTTCTTACCCAATTACCTTACCACTTGTTTGAATATAGTGAATTAACGAAAAATGATAAGGGATTTGTTTTTTTGGCCGAATACATGTGTGCTCCCTTCTTATCGTTGCCAGTACATCTTTCTTTTCCAATGGTCCATATTTCTCTTGGCCAAAAAATAAAATAATATAAAATAAAATAAATAATGTAATTACACTTAAAAATACTTTACATTATTATGATGGAATAAGATTAGAATTTTTCTATCATATAATGAAGAACACAAATTGACCCTTTAACTATTTTAATTGGTCTCATTTTGATTTTTTCTCTGAGAAAGATATACAAACAAGAATTTTATACATAATATAACATAAAAAATGATGTAGTCTTTTGTGAATTTTTATTTTAAATTAAAATATTTAGTATTGTGATATATAATTTCAAGAATTTAACTGTCATAGTCACATCATTCCAGTTAAATTTTATGTATAAAAATTATATTTTTAAATCAATTTTCTTTTTTTCTTTTAGAAAGATATTAGAAACAGCCTTGGTGTTGAAAAATGTGTAAAAAAATTAAAAAATATAAAAAATATATATTAAAATTATAAATATTTAAAGATATCAGTTTTGTGTTATGCTCCCCCCAGCCGTTTTTGAAAGCTAAACTCAACACAAATAGAGCAGCAAAGGAAAGTTTGGACTAGACTATGGTCGCCTGATCGGGGACCATAAGATTGCAAGTTTTTTTTCAAAAAAGTTACAAAATCACCCTTATCAATTCATAATCTGCACGGAATATGTTTGTGTGGTAAAAATTAAATTGATAAAATGTGAAGTCCATGAGTAAGATGAATTTAAACTACGTATTATTTTTTTTGGATAAATTCTGAATTCATAAATCTGTATTTGTAATAGGGATTTTTTTTTTTTTTTAATGCATTGGCAGCGTCACAAGCACTGCCGCCGAATTATGTGCCTTAAGAGATGGTTTGATATGGCCATTAACCTTAATTTGATAAATACTGAAAAGGAAGTAGATGCTAGATTGGTTATGCAACTTTTGAATGACACCAACACAATAATCACAAATTCAATAATTATCATCTTTAACTGCAGGTTCCTCATGAAAAAAATAAGCCTAAGCAGCAGGATTAAGCATTACTATCGCAAGGAGAATCATTGCATAGACCTGATGACATATTTGGAAAGTTGCATGGCTCTAAGATATCACTTTCTTTCTGTATCTCCTAATTGTATTCTAAATCAATTGACACTGGATGACAGATGAAACATTTGTATTCTTCCACGTGTTTGACATTACACTAATCATACCTGCTGGTGGTGTTGGAATTGTACAAAGATCTTTAGAGAGTCCACAACAGGACTGTTTGGTTTAATTTGTTTGAATTTTTTATAGATTTTTCATTTCAGAGCTCGAAATTCTTGGGACTCTAATAGCCCGAATTCAAAACGACGTCGTTTTGAATTTTTTTTTTTTTTTTTTCTCTTTTATCTGTCAAACAGAAGAAGAGAGAAAGAGAGAAGAAAGGAAGAGAGAATGAAGAGAGAAGAGGAAGAGGGAGTTGATCTTCTCACGCCATCGCTGTCGCCGCCTCCTCCTCTTCCGTCACTACTGCGACCACCACTGTCGCCGCTACACTACCTCCGTCGCCACCCTCTCTCTTCTCCTCTTCTTTTTTTCTATATATATATGTATGTGTGTGTGTTTCATGTTAATTTTCCAAATCTGTATATATGTGTGTGTATATTTCATGGATTTGTGGGTTTGATTTGTTTCATGGTTTTGGATTGAATTGTTTCATGGATTGTGGATTTGATTTGTTTCATGGATTTGGCTTTGATTTGATTTGTTTCATGAATTTGGCTTTGATTTTCATTCCAGATTTGGCTTTGATTTTCCAGAACTTTCAAATTTGGCTTCTCTTTTATCTCTTTCCTCTCCTCTCTTCTTCTTTCTTCTTCCTTCTGCTTCTTTCTTCTTCCTTCTATTTCTGCGAGTCAAGGAAGAAGAAAAGAAAGGGAAAAAAAAAACAAAATACAAAATAAAACGACATCGTTTTGAGATTTCGAGGCAT
The DNA here is from genome assembly GCA_025200525.1 of Camellia lanceoleosa. Taxonomy (NCBI): domain Eukaryota; kingdom Viridiplantae; phylum Streptophyta; class Magnoliopsida; order Ericales; family Theaceae; genus Camellia; species Camellia lanceoleosa. The sequence goes on from CM045764.1 coordinate 31,701,195, forward strand.
TCGAGCTTCCAATTTTTCGAGTTTCCTAGCGGGACTGTTTTAACAATATGTGTCTGACTAGTTAGTGCAACTTCTAATTATAATTTATTAAACAAAAATAGCTTTAATAAATTTTTTTAAATGTATATATATATATATATAAGTAAATTACAAATATTACCCCTTGCAGTTGGCTTAAAATACGAATCGTCTCCTGTAATTTTGAAAATTACATTCCACCCCTTAAGGTTTCTAATTTCATAACAAATTGTCCCATTTTATTAATAAATTATCAAGTCAATTAATAGTTTTTAATAATGTTAAAAATATGTTTTAATTAATAATTTAAGTAATTTTATTATTGTATAGGAGAACAATTATGAATTTCATTTTTTCAATTAATTCTATTAAATAAAATTTTTTGACAAAAAATATTTGTAATTTTCCAAATTACAAGAAATAATCTATATTTTAAGCAAATCTCAAAGGGTATATTTGTAATTTATTCCAAAAAAATTAATTTTAAAAAATTAAGTGAGGAGTGCTTTTAGCTTCTACCATTAGATTACTAACTTCTGATTTACAAAAATCAATATATGCAGTGCCCAATCACATAGCAAAAATTTTTACAGGTGAAGCATGCTGACTCACACTAATTAGATAATTAAGACACAAAAAATGAGTCAATGATGTGCAGCTTTTCTTTGAGCAAGAGTATTATGCTGGTAATGCCACATAATATTTTATAAAAAAATATTCCTGAAACAAGAGTGAATGCAAAATGGAACATATATGCCAGTTTTTATTAACCTCAAGCTTTTATGACTCTTCTCATTTTGAGATCCTATGAGAATATTAATACAAGTTTTGCTTACAACTCATGTATTAAAAAAAAGGGTCCAGCTTGTCTCAAATCAAGACTTGTCTCAAATCAAGATTAAACCCGTCTAGTTCGGCTCATGAGGTCCATTTTGTGGACCCGTTTTGATAATCCGAAACGTCAATATGGAAAACTCGTCGAGTACTACATGCTTATAAAAAATCACGTTGATCGGATATCAATAGCTATGTAATCAAATCAGTTTTATATATAAAAAAAATAGACGGTGAAAAAATTAACAATTGATAAAAAACTGTTTTGTCCATATAGCTATCGATATTCGATCAACGTAATTTTTTACAGGCATATAGTACTCGATAATTTCTACACATTGAACGGTTCGTATTATCAAAACGGGACTCATGATGAGCCCCCACGGGCCCAACAGCACGGTCCAGTCCAATCTTGGACTGGACCAAAGCCACTGCCTAAAAAAAATTTAATTAACTGATCTCATGTTAAGGAGAGGGTGCATTTAAATTCTATTTATAGATTATCAAACTTTAAATTTAGAATAAATTGCTCCAAACAGACAAAATGACAAGAAAAAAGAAATAGACAAAAAAGAAAAGAAAAAAGAGAACAATAATATGATTTTGTAGGACACTGTACTCCAGCAACCCATGCTAAGAAAAAAATTTAAAGCAAGGTTGTCATCAATTTTTTCTTTATTTTATTATATAATGGGAGCAGCCAGAACACAGGTCCTCTATATAACTACTTCAGATTTTGTTCAAATTTAAATTTTGATAATTTTTTTTCTTTTTTTTTTTTCCCATAACTACTTGATTTTTATAGCATACCAATTGAATGTGTATACACCGTCTAGTAAATATAAAAGCAAGCCTATATATACATAGATCTTCAAGAATACCAAATGAAAGGTAAATGCAAGGATCTGAAGGGAACTATATTAGAGCGAAGCACACAAAACTAGTTCCCTCAAACACTAGATAGAGCCAAGAGCCGCAGATTACACGAATAAATTGTGCTTAGGAGAGAAGAATTAGGCCCACATTCAAAAAATTTCACAGTAATCAGAAGTTGCAGTTAGCCAAACCTGTGTCCCTCTACTCCCAATTAGGAGGCATATCATCCTTGATCCATCGTTGGATCCGTTTGACAACAAAGAAGTACTGCAAAAATGGCAACAAGAATTAACAACAAATTAGATAAAAGTTCTATTCCAAGTGATGAGGGAATACACAGCAATCCTGCAAGTTTAGAAACTTACTTGAAATGCCAAAATGAAAGGGATCAATATCTTCCCCCTTCCATTTGGGTCTGGCCTTTAATCAACTTTAGATCAACAAAAATGCCCTGCTTCCATTTGAAACCACGTCTGCTATTGTTTCGACTAGATTGGGAATCCAAGCAGTCCCATTTGGAAGAATCTGACCCAAAGAACGACCAATCATCTCAATAATCCCAAGTTTAAATAGCAATATAAGAAAACAATTGGATGGTATGAGAAGATTAACCAACCTTTTCATCACAATCATTCTTATTACACCTCCCACTGTTCTCAACCAAACAAACCGGAATAGAAGAGCCCTGAGAGCAGAAATAACAACACATAAAATAAGATGGAAAAAATAATAATAATAAGGAAAGAAAACTCAAGACAATTGTGAAGAACTATCAAGTAATAAAGCCAAAAAAATTAAGGGAAAAAAAAAACTCAAAAAGAGTAAAAACCAAAACATAGAAAAGATTATAAAGCAGTCCAACTGAAGGAAATATAGAAAGAACCATGTTACTGCAACACAAGCTCAATTACTTGGAATGCTATGCCACATGTAAGATTGCACTGCAATTACAAATAATTCATATCCTACCATATGAATATCTTTACCATCATACCCTTATCCCATAAACTTGCTGCAATTGCAAGTAAGTCATATCCTACCATATGGATATCTTTACCATCGTACCCTTATCCCATAAACTTACTTCCTACCTATCCTTCAAGAAGCGAAGCTCAAGTAAACTGTACAAGTGTGAGCATATAGGTTTAGCTTTATCCACTCAGCACTCAAATAATTTGTCCTGAATGCAAAACTTGGTTGTGAATTTGGTGATGTGATGCTGTCTCATGTACTTGCATCTCGCAAGTGCTACATGTATCAAGTGATGTAATAACAACTCCTTTCTTAGAGGCTGCACAAAAAGTTTCTCCAATTATCTCTATATTTTTTAAGCTTCACTGTAAAGTTACTTTGCATTGCATGTTGCTTTCATCAAGGTCCCCCTCTCCAGGCCCATGTGCATTTGCCGTTCAAGTGTCATTCAATGAAGTGGGGAGCTAAGAAGTACGGACACGGGACACGACGATTTCAAAAAAATGGGAACACGGACAAGGCAAATTATTATTATTGTTTTAAATATATATGTCACATATTTGCTATGTAGATTAATTTTATATTACCAAACAATCAAAATTAATAAAAACTAATATTAATTTAATGTGTATATGAAGACCATTACATTTAAACATTATAAACATATGTTCTATATATTATAAACATTATATAAAGAAAAAATTAAATATATAATAAAAATAAATTTACAATATATAAATTTATAAAGAAAAAATTAAATTAAAATATACAATATATATATCTAATCATAAAACAAATAAAAAATAAAGAAGAAAGAAGACAAAGAGAAGAGATATACTATATATATAAATATAAATATTTGATCAGCAGAGAAGAGAGAGAAACGAAATAGAAGAGAGAGAAGACAAAGAGACGAGAGAGAGGTGAGAGGTGAAAAGAGAGAAGAGAGCAGAGAGAGACGAGACAGACGAGAGAGATGGAGATCGACAGAGAGAGGAGAGATAGACGAGAGATAAGAGAGACAGGGACGATCGAAGAGAGAAGACAGAGAGAGAGAGAGAGAGAGAGAGAGAGACGAAGAAGACGACCGGAGACCAACCACCGACGACCGACGACTCACCAGTGAAGAGCTTCCAGGTATGCCCAACGAGTCCCTCTCTCTCTCTCTCTCTCTCTCTCTTTTGTTCTGAGTTCGATTCTTGTTCCGATATGGACACGCGTGTCCCTGCCGTGTCCCCTACAAAAAAATCATTAAGTTAAAGGGACACACAACCTACCATGTCCGTACGTGTCCTTGTGTCCCTAGCGTGTCCCAGTGTCGGACACCGCCACGACACCGATTTTGGAGTGTCCATGCTTCATAGGTGGGGAGACAAGGAGACTCCAATATATTGTGCGTTGAAGTTATTCATATAATTTCATTTTTTTGTCCAAAAAAAATATATATATTTAATGTGAATGAAAAGTCAAATTTGGGCTTCTCCATTCAAGCCACAACTAAGGTCATTAACCACTCCTCCGTACATTAAATACTTTCCAAAAAAAAAAAGAAAGGTCATTTTAGACAATTAACTTGTAATATAAACCCAAAGGGATCAATAAAAATGAAACAATTGAAAAACAAACATATCAGACGTCAAAATAACTGAGAGACTGTATAGGTGAAGATTCATCACTTAAACAAGGAGGATAAGGTCCGTTAACACAAAACACAAGTGAGAACCAAAAGCCATCAGCATATACAGTCTTCAATATCTTGATAACAGCTCTCCATCTCCTGCAGATGGATCAAAAGGAAATACTCATTTGCAGTTATAACTGGCCAGGAGGGGAGGTTTATATATCTTATTTTCGCCATATACTAATGGGAAATTACAAGAAAGTGGGAATTGGGAATTTATTTACCAAAAGGTGGGGGCTGCAACTTTCGTTGTGGTCTTATTGCACAGAAAAAGTTGCACCCCCATGTCTTTGTAATTATTTTTGGTCTTCTATATGATTTGTAATTTTCCCTATAATAATTGTGGGATCAAACCCTGCCAAGTTGGGAAACTCCACTTTTTCAGAAAAAGATGCCAACTAACTTTTCTATTGTTATGTAGGTGATAAACTATGATAAACACATGGAACACTAGAGACTTTCCAAATGAGGTATGACAAACTCGAACTCCTGTTGCTGTGACCATAAAAATGTCCACCACCACCTATGTTTGGCATGTAGCTACGTGTTACTTTGGGTAATTTTGTCAGGTACTAGCCTTAAACATTGAATCCGTTTTAATTGCAAACCACACTGGATTGGGTCTCTGACCATTTTTGGAAGAAATTTACACAAAATAAATAAAATGGAATTTCTGCAATGAACTAATTCCTTTGGGCTCAAGGAAATGAATTAACAATGACTACTTCTCCTTGAAAATATTAAATGAGATGAGTAGGAAAATCATCGGGCACATACAGATAAAATCTATTTGATAGACGCTCTTGAATCTGGGTTCTCTTAAGGGCAATGGAAATGAGCCTCATTTTCTACCATACTTTGGATGAAAGTCCCAGAGCAGTAGTAGTTTGGCCCACAATGTTGGTGACCCTTCATGAACGCTGGACTCCAAGATACACATGTAGAACCACTTTTTTCAGCATTACAAGAGAATGCAGCCATCTTCTAAACTTGCTATAAACCGTACACAAACCTTCATGTTCAGGGATATTGATGGACATAGAACACAATTTGAAAGTCTCTTTTCTTCAACATGCAAACAAAAGACCTAGCAAACAATTCTGTTATATATTCTTTGAACTCACCTACAATCTTTGTTGCCTAAGGTTTTCCCTAAAGCACGCCCAATTCTGATATATATTTGCATCATGAGCTCCATTTTTGAGGACAACACTCTAGACAATGTTTTATTCTCAAATGTAACCTTCTGTACTACTTTTGTTAAAGTTAACCATGCTTCCCCCATCAAACAACTTTCACAAATCAACCACTCTCCAAAAGAATTAAGAGACAAACTTTACCTGCATATCTTGCTTCTTCATCCGAGCTCCCAGACGAACAACTTTTAGAAGAGCCTCTGATCTTTGAGAGGAGAAATCCTCATAATTCAAACCATCAGGAGGTGAGAGCTGAGCATGTGTCAGGACTACCAATCCTCTCTGCCATATTTCTTTACCAAAACTATCAGTTATAGCTCTAACAATCTGCCTATCCAAGTTATCCACTCTATATGCATCTAGGCGGTCCACGTAAAGCAAAATATCAATGGTCTTGTTCAAAAGGAACCTGGTTCAGACAAAACAAAATCGCAGTTTGAAATGTATCAAATGACATCTCATCATTGAAATATTGTCAACTTAATTTTATATACAGCTTGATACAAACCTTTTGATGATCTCAAGTGCCTGGTCATTGACATATCCACCTTCAACGAGCCCAGGAGTGTCGATTATGTTCAGTGTAAATCCAGCCCATGAGCGTGAAACCATGACAGGTCTAGTTCCTTCTGACTGCAAAATTATATGACATATATATCTTCAATACACGATGACCAACTTAGGAACCTCACTACGCCGTTGCTCTCAAATACAAAGTTACAAACAGATACCTGCAAAGCATTGAAGGCAACTACCCTTTCCCCTATGATGGAGTTTACAGTCGAAGATTTTCCAACACCGCCTTTCCCCATCACAAGAATTGTCAAGGTGCTCACATTCTACACAGTATGAGAAAATGTAAATATTGCATTATGTAATTAAAACACCACTGTCCTTCTGGATGCTGAGAAAAGTTGCAAATATGGTAAGACTTCAAAATATAAACTCATACATATAAGGGCTCGATTGTTACCATTCTTATTTTTTCATACAATTTTAAAAATAATGACCAGAAATTTGAAAATTGGGCATGTTTGGTATTGTTTTTGTTTTTTGTTTTTGTTTTCTGGAAAACACAGAAACGTTTTCAAAAACTGTTTTTGGGAAAATTTCTAAAATAAGAAAATTCACTTTAGCAAACATCAAAAACTTATTTTTTAATTTTCCAAAGCAATATTTGCACAAAAATTATAACTACATGAATAGAATGGGCGTTTTTGAACTTTTCATTGTTTTTGTTTCTGAAAACACAAAAACAAAAAATAATAACGACAATATCAAATAGGCAAATAAATTTTATCACTTCCATTTTTCTTTGAAATTTTAATAAGTCAGAAAAAGGTTCAAAACTTTAACCTCAAAAAGGGCTGCTTTTTACAGTTTTTTTTCTTCTTTCTAAAATTCAGAAAAGGGGATCAGTCTTGAAAACAATACCAAATGAGCCTCACCACTCCACTAAGCCTCAAAAAACCATTTAGTATGTTTATTTTTCTTCTTAACATGCTTGATCATTTTGTCAGCAAGAATAATAGCAGGGTCACATTCAAGGGAGAGAATTGGACCTCCTGCTTGAGTTTTCCAAGAAAATCAAGTAATTTGGTCTTGGTGGCAGTAGGGAACTGTTGAATACCAGTCCATTCTCGGATCAAATGAGCGGCCATCGATACCTGCAACTCTCAAAACAACCCAAATTGCAACAAAACACAGAATCAATACACAGAGACCCATATATATACACACGCACAGATAATCCTAAACCCTAATGCTATGTTTGGTTGAGAGATTTGGGAGTAGATTTAGAAAGGGAAAGAGAAAATGTATGTGATACTAGTGAAACGTAAGTATATTTTATTCATATTTCATTTAATTTTTTCATTTCTCTTTTCAAATTACTCTTCAAATCTCCAACCAAACTAAACACAGCGTAAACCAATGGTCAGTTTGCGGAAAAGAAGAAGAGAGAGTGGAAGAGGTGAGAGTGAAGTGAAAGAAAACAACTTAAAACGAAGAGCTTACCCAACGAACTGTGACGAGCAAGCGAGAGAGGCACAATCAAAAGAGAGGGTTTTAGATGCCCTAGGCTAGGCTATGTATGATTCATGAGACGGCCTTTATCGTTTTCGATTCTCTGTACGTCTTTCAAATCAAATTCAAACAATAATACCAGACAAAATTCATTCCAAGTTGGGCTAATCAGGAATCAAAGCTCTGGTGACCTTTTCTTTTTTTTTTTTTTTTTTTATAAGTTACACTCACACTATATATTTCTCTTATTTGTTTGAATAATTTAAGTAGAGAGAAATGAAAAGAAATAAAGAGAAATTGAGAGAAAGTCATTACTCTTATAAATTTCATTTTCAATCTTCTCAAAAATGAAGAGATTGAGAGAAAAAAGAAACTATTATTTTTATAATACTAATTTTGTCCTTATAAAAATAAAAGAAATAAAATAATTGAAAATATAAAAAGGTTATTTTGGTAATATAACATAATAATTTCTTTTCTTTTCTCTTAATGAAACTTAATCAAACAAGAATGAGAGAAATTACAATCATTTCTTCTTTTTTTTTTCTCTTATTATTTAAATAATCATTTCTTTTCTTTTCTCTCCTAAATTCCCAAACATAGGTTGACCTCTGATTATTTGAGGTTTGGAGAAACAAAAATGCTTCATTCACATAATTTATAAATTCTTCGAATCACATGGCAAAAATTGACTAGAAAGTTTTGTGAAAAAGAACTCAGTAGCCTCCAAATGATGTGGCGGCTGAACGATGCGAATGGATAAAGATGTGGGAAGTGAGAGAGGATGGTGTAATGAGAAAGAGCCGTGGGACCCGCTTCAAATATTGAGGTACGAATTTATTTAATTAATCGTCTAGCCAGTCGTTTAGTAAAGAGGTTGACAATCGCAGTCGATAAGGTGACAATCACGGTAAACAAGTACTTCACCGGTCGTCCGAATGGTCAATCGGTGATCAAAAATTCGCGTCTAAAACTCTCGACACCTAAAGCATTAACCAATGAGGAATTACGGTTATTTTGGAAAGATGATTATAATTAATTTTTTTATTAAAAATTGCGTATAAGCAGCTTGTTTTGTGAGAGAGGAAGTGGGTTATAATCTAGAAAGTGTATTATAATTCACTTCCCAAAATGGGCCTTAGATATTTAAATTTTTTAAGTTTGCCTACTTTTTAATAAACACAAAACTGTAATTAAAAATAAAAATAAAAAATGGAAGTGTAAATAGATGTTTTTGTAGTGTAAATAAAATCACCTTTGATGAGTTTGGGAGAAAATAATTTTGGTTATGAGAGGTTATTTGGTGATTTTGGAACAATATTCAATATTTATTGTTTAACATTTGTTTAGTTGTTTTTCAAAAGTTCAACAAAAAGTTACTGAATTTTATTATTTTAACTAATAAATATCAAATAAGCGCATTACATGAATTTACCCTTGAATCGCCAAAATAATTATCCTTTTTTTATGCATTTTCAAACATGAATAATGTGCCCTTACTACTTTTTCATCCATGCACTTTCAAAATATGTAAACAAAATCAGACTCCATTTGAGAGCAGCAGGGGCTGTAACCAATTGGCCACAATTCTTGTGCACATGAAAGCTGCTGGAACAAAAAGGCTACCTCCTTAACTAAGAATTAGAATTAAAGTGTGATGTTAGGGATTATGAAAAAAAATATTATGAAGATGATCATAAAAGATTTTTTATCTTTAGATTTTATATATAATAAAATATTACACTCTAATCAAATGATGAGAAATCTTCCTGATACATTTTATGATATTTTTTTTTCTTGATTCCTAATATTATTCAAAGGATTTTTTAGTGTAATTTGTTTGAGTTGTTTATAATTTCTTTTTCTTTTCTTTTCTTTTTTTTTTTTGAAAATTTAAGTGAGATTGTTTGACATAATTTCTCCTTACAATATATTGTTGAAAAAAAAAAAGTTGAAGTACCAATAAATTTTAAAATGTGATCTTGTGAATTATTTAGTCATTCCTTTTTTCTTATGAACTCAAATGTCCTATTAAAATAGAAATTACACAAAAGGATAATCACTTACATGGATGCCTCTATTTACACACCACCTTTCATTTCAAGGCACACTATTAATTAATTTATTTTTTATTACAATATTAACATAATGTAAAATGACCACAAAAGACAAAGGGCTATGATACACACCTTACGCAAAATTACAATAAAGAACAATAATGAATACTATACACACCTCTTTTCTGAAATGTTACTTACGTATCTTCTCTCTTAAGAACCTAAAAAGCCTGAAACAAAAACTAAAAACCCTTAAAGAAACAACAAAAAATATATGTATTATTGAAGATTTTGATTGGACTGAATGATGGATGCATCTGGCAATATTGGTTTAGAACAATGGAGCAAGAAAAATGTTAGTTTTTCATATTTTTTTTTTTCCGTTTTCGAGTACTTGCTGAATAGTAAACTGTTTGTATTCGTTTAGATACTCAAATTCAAACAATGTACTCATGTTCGACTATCTACAACTGAACAAATTCTAATTGTTCTATTTTCTAGTATCGAACATAGTCCACATGTTTTGTTAAAAGTGTTCGACATAAACACTCCGGACAAAAGGTTAATGTTCAAAAAACCAGTGTAGAACGGTTTGCAAAATGAAATTTTCAAATACAATACTCATGATAATGGAAAAACGTACATAAAACCCTAAAATATAAGCCAAATGAAAATTCTCACCCTCAGATTCCAATGTGGAATTGTTTCCAATCTGTGATGATAACAACGATCACTATCGGCGTCTATGATGAAACAGAGATAATGACGGGTCGTGGAACCGAGTAGAATGGAGTGAAGTCATTTTCAGCACGAATGGAGACTGGTTTAGACTGGTTCCCAAACCTCTATGATGATAATGAAACAGAGAATAGAGGGGGACGTTGTGTTTGTTTTTGAAGTGAAGGTATAAAATATAGAAGATTGAAGATTGTGAATGGGGTGTGTTAGTGAATAAGGATAAAGATGGAAGATTGTGGGTGGGGTGTGTGAGTAATGGTAGAGATGGAGGATTGTGGTGTGTATTGAACAAATTTCTTATTTATCAAATTACTAAAGGTGTGCCTTGAGTAGTGGTATGCCTTGAGATGAAAGGTGATGTGTAAATAGAGGCACCCCACATACACATTTAGGTTTTATTTTTTAGGAATAAAAATGGGTTTCTCCAAATATAAAATTACATATTTGGGTAATACGCACTATAAAGTTTTTGGATTTTCCCTCATTCTAAAATAAATTTCACATTACGTACAAAAATGTAATACACCAATGTAACACTCCAATATAACACTCCAATAACATAACACTTCAATGTAACACAAACTCTTTGGTGTACATTTCTCAAATGTAACAACGTGACACTCTAAAAAAATCCTTAATATATTTTTTTCAAATAATAACACTCTAATATAACACACTAAAAAATTTCTTGGTGTAATTTTCCCAAACGTAACAACATAACACTCATAAAAACTCCTTAGTATACTTTTTCCAAACATAACACTCCAATGTAACACACAAAAAAACTCATTAGTGTAATTTTTCTAAACGTAATACTCTAATCAATGTAACATACTCCAACTCCAATGTAACATACAAAAACACTGAAAAATACCTTGATGTACTTTTTTCAAACGTAACACTCACAGTTTGAAATTATACATTTAAAATTTACTAAGGAATTTTTGTACTCATTTTAGAATGGTTTGAAGAATCTCACATCATTTTTTTGGAGTGTAACATTAAAGTATTACATTTGGAAAAAAAATAATAGTAAGGATTTTATTGTGTATTACATTAGAGTGTTATATTAATAAATTTTTTGGAGTGTCGTATTGGAGTGTTCCGTTTAAGAAAAGTATATTAATAGTATACTAATGATTTTTTAGAGTGTTACAGTTTAAAATTATATATTTACCTAAAACTTATTAGAGTTTTTGTATTCATTTTAAAAAGTTTGAAGAACCTCACATCATTTTGGAATGTTTGAAGAATTCTATATTTCAAGTTATTTTTGTACTCCTTTTAAAATGTTTTGCAAATTAATATGATTCCGTATAAAAATGCATCCTAAATTTGATTCCCATAGATTGTGTACCTTATATTTCTAGCACAAAAGAGAGGGGGAGGGAAAATAGAAGAAAACATAATAGAAATAAGGGTATAAGCGTAAATTTAATTTTTAAATAATATATTAAATTTGCTTTTCCAAAATCAATAGAACTAATTAGTCTATAAAAAATCTTTAGAACTAAATGGATCATCATTCTTCAAAATGTGATTTATACATAAATTTTTCAAAAAAAAAAAACCTTATTATTTAAAAGCTAAGAAAAAAGTAAATTTGACTTTTACCCTTTTATTAAGAATTTTTAGCTTACAATAAACTATATCAAAAAAAAAAAAAAAAAAAAGCCTATAGTGAGTTTAACTTTTGGATAATGTACTATTTTCTGCTATACACTCTCTTTCATATAATATGAGAGCATCTCCAACAATACTAAGTAAATTATGTAATTAAAATTTCAGTCAAACAATGTTTAATATTTTAGTCATTTTTTAAATATTTATTTAATACTTTTGCGAGTGAGAAAATGAGAGAGAAATAAGTGAGGACTACTATCTAAAATTGCTTTTGGATTTAGGAATACTTTTTCACAAATCTCTTGTCATCTACTTATATTCCGTTTAGTTTATATTATTTTTTTATATTCTAATAAATCTTATGAGTGACATAGTTACCAAAATAATCATAATAATATTCACATTTATAGTGTAAATGTTCTGTGATGTGAATGTTCACACCGTCAATATGAATGTTAACATGTCAATATGAATGTTCACACTATCAATATGAACATTCACACGTCAATGTGAATATTTACATTGTAAAATATCAATGTTCACATCACCAAATTGCTAATTGTTCAAAAAATATTTGTAAAGGTATAAATATCCATAAAATATTTTAAATATGAGAATTAAGATTTGATAGTTCAAATGTTCAAATAATAAGACTTATTGGAATACAAAAATATCTTATGCACTAATTGAGATACAAATACTTAAAAAATAATTTTTTTAATAAATCTCCCTTGAATTTATAGATTTAACATTAAAAATTCGACACTTATTATTGAGAAAAACAGCTATAGATTTCAATATTAAATTTGAAAAGTTTACCATGTTGAATTTGAAATAACAATATAAAATAATTAGAATTATTTACACCAAACTAATTTCACTTTATTCCCCTCTTCTATAAATCTATACATTTTGACCTTATTAACTATAAAAATATATCTAGCTAAAAAAATAAATAAAAAAACCTATAAAAACATATCACTTTCACCCCCTACAGACTCCACCAAGACCACCTATAGAAGAAGTGTATTTGTGGGTGTTTGTGAAGTGAAAATTTTTTAGGCTTTTTGGCTTTTTGGCTACGTTAGTAGATTATTTTAATTTTTGTGTTTAAAGAGATGTGATGAATTTTTATTTGAGTTGTATTAAAAAATGTGTTTGAAATGATGTTTGAATCTGAAATGACAAATTTGTCCCTAATCTCACTTTTTTCAAAATTGATCTAAAGGGGCAAAATTGTCTTTTACCAATTGTGGGACTAGTTGTCACTACACTGTGTCTACACTGTCAATGTGACAATGTAGGTTGCCCATCGCCCAACTGCTTTTCTTTTCTTTTTTTTAAATATATATATATATATATCATTAGTTTAGGGTATTATTTTAGCCTCAAACTTGGGTTGCCAAATAGCCCCTTTTTATGATTTTTATAGTTAAGGGGATCAATATGTATGAATTTATGGATAAGAGGGTTAAAATAATATTCGTTAATAGTTAAGAGATCTTGATATAATTAACCCAAATAATTATTTCAAACTTTTAATACCAAGGATTCTAATTAATTTTGGGTAAACTATAGATGCTAACAGTTGAACTTAATTCTCATAAAGTCTTATTAAGGTTGGTTTGTGATGTTCTAATTAAGTACACGTTTTGACTTTTTATAAAAAGATGTGTAGAAAAATAGAGAGGAGATATTGATTGATGTGATTCAAAAAAGTACACTTATATAGTTTAACCCAAAAAAGTAAACTTATATAGTTTAACCCAAAAATAATTTTTTGTAATGATTTTTTATATATGTCGCTAAAAATTAATAATTAGTGACTTTTTTTATCACGATTTTTATAAATTATTACTAAAACTTACAATAGTGACTTTTTTAATGATAAATTTTTTAAACTATCACTAAAAGTTGAAAATTAATGACTTTTTATAACGATTTTTTTAAACTGTCGTTAAAACTTATAATTAGTGACTTTTTTCTAACAAAATTTTTAAATTATCACTGAAAATTAACAATTAGTGACGTTTTTTAATAGTTTAATAGTATTAGATGAAAAACGCTATTAATTATCACAAAACTTATTAATTAATAAGTCTACCTATTAGAACATACACACAAATCTCGCATTAATTTTTGTTTCCCTCACCTCTATCTTTCCCTTCAGTTTCTTATTCCAACTATCATACTAGCAAACTCTCTTTTACTTTACTAAAGTTTGACCCCAAATCTCTTCATTTGAAATCCATCTATCCAAACGAAGCCAGATGAAGTCAGAACAAAAAGGCATCCAGCAGCAACATAGGGATAGCCTGATGAAACACTCCATAATTAAAGTTACACAGCTAAGAGCCAAACAAAATTGTTTTGCACTAGTAATGAAAAGTGAGCTTCCATTACAGAACAACCATAAACCAAACACAAATTTCAGATAATCAGAAAGGCAACAAATGAATAATTTGAAAGTTGAAAATAACATTTAACATTATGCGGTGGTTTCATACAAGGTATAAACAAATTGGTTAGCTGATGACAGAACAAAGTACAAGTTCATTGTCTCCATCCTATGGGTGTCACTAAACCCTAACCTAGACCTTACAGAGAGCAAGTGAATGACAAACTTATGACTATGAAAAAACTGAATCTACAGTTCCACACATCAACACCCTCATAAAACTACGGAGTGGAGAGAGAGAGAGAGAGATGGTGTATGCTTACACACTCACACTTCTAGTAGTCCTCCAGCATTAGCGAAGCTTCGTCTCATTTGGTTTGCTGCCCCTAAATGCTGAAAGAGAGAAGAATGACCTTGTTGCTGAAATGCAAACATAGTAGAGAATATTGGAATCTATGGACAATAAGAAAAAAAAAAACGAACCACTAAGAAAAGGAAATATGAGGATTCAAAATCTGTTTTTTGAAAAAAAAAAAAAAATTCAAAAAAACTAAAAACTAATTTGGTGAAAAAAATGAAAAACTAATAAGTAAATAAACACTCATCATTTCATGTGTTTTTCTTTTTTAGGATGAAATAATTTTTGAAAACTCAAAATTATATTTTTGGTGTTTGTTTTTGTCAAACTAATTTCTATGTTTTCAAAAAAAATTCAAAAGATAAATGAAACCAAACAGACTCGGAACAGGATAATAAAAGTAACCTTTAGTTGTGGAAGCTGCACCAGAAATGTGGTCATGCGGCTTGTGGGAAGAACTCTGAGCACTGAATTTGCCCGTATTTGATTGAGCTGTATGCATGTCATCCATTATTAATGTCAGCATCAGAGTTCAAACAAGGCAAATGTGTAAAAAAATAAAGTGGTTCATCGGCACCACAAATTCCGATAAAATATATGAAAAACTAGCTAATTTATGCTGTTAAAAGAGATAGAAAAGAGGAGAAAACATGGCTATGAAAGTAACCACCAAGTTTCATGCTAACTACCAAAAGAAAAGAGAACAAAATCAAAATGAATGCAACTTTGAGGTGTGTTGCAGACAATCTCTTTAAGGTGATAATTGCCCCCACTCGAAAGAGTTTGCTACCAGGTTCAAAGCAATGCACCTCCAAGATCCAACAAAGTCACCAACTCCAGACACAAAATCTGAAGTTTCCTTCAAGAACACTTTACAAATTGTATATAAGATTTATAGAAAATAGAGACTAAAGAAAAGAAATATTCATTTAAAATTTTGTTACTTGGGACAGTGGGGTTTCAACTTCCTCTGGGGGTAGGGTACTATGAAAGGGAGTTGGTAATTGTCCTTGAGGGCTATAATCTAGTGTTTCTCACATGATTCTGAAACTAAAAAATCACCGCACAAACTTGATCACACGTGCACATGCGATGTGTCCAAGTGCCGAGTGTGCCACTAATAGTGCCATATTGAGCCACATGCGCAGGTGCGTGTGATATATAGGATACTACCCAAGTTTCTCTCATAATTTACTTAGTGGTATTTGTGCCACTTTGAATACAAAAGGAAAGTTTTCCAGGTGTGACAAAGCTTTAATGACACAAACTCACTTTCCTTTTTAAATGCTTTTATTATTACAATCAATATGTCATATTGATAGGATCCCAGTTCAATGCTCATGGACAGAAATGATACAAGGCATGGAATGAAAATGTACCAGAAAGTAGATCATTACCAGCTGAATTTTTCTCATAGCCTCCACCTAATGAAGTATTTTGCTGGTCATTGTTCTTCGCCTGAAGAGCAGCCTTCCTCAATAGATTGTCAGCATTTTTCTTACTAAGACCTTTAGATTCCTCAGCATCATCCTCTCCTTCAGAAAAAGACAGATGGGCTAGACCAACCTGTTAAATTTGGATCTGCTCTACTCTTTCGCGCAAATTTCAAGAGCCTCTTAAACCCTTTAGGTTCATCTTTTGATAGATCATTGCAGGTGGATTCTCAGCATTTCCCCACTCAGTAATATCTGTTTCCGCAATCTCCTCCAGCAGCATTTGTGACAAAGAGTGTCGGACACGTGGACTCAACATTGCTGCTGGCCCAACATTGGCCAAAGATGGAACTTGGTATGTGCTCTCATCACATGGAATTGGCGGATCTTGATGTTCTTCTATTTCTACCCAGACCATTGGGGAAATGAATAATTCTTCTTCAGTCTCAGTCTTCAATTCAGATTCCATCTCCCTTGCAAAGTTACCATCACCATTGTCAGGAACTTGCTCTGAGCTCACCGTGTCATCACATTTCTGGCTAGTTAACTGAGTTTCTGATTCTAAATCAGCATGAGTTTCTGGTGCTTCAAGATCACCCTCCTGCTGCTGACTGACAGGCTCAAAAGTGTCAGTAACCACATTTTCCTGAGCTTCAATCAGATTTCTAGAGTTTTTCAAAGTTTCCTCAGGCTGAGGAGAAGAAACTTTTGTCTTGATAACAACAGGACTGACACCAGGGCCAATACCAGAGCCCTTACGGAGGAAAGGCCTTGACTCCAGTGGCACCACACTGCTCTTCTTGGTTACCTTGTTATACAAACTAGGCTTTGCTGCAACCATTGAACAATCCTTTCCAGTAGCTGTCTGAACATTTGCTTTTGCAGTTTTCCCATTTTTTGTTAATGGTTGCTGCTTCTTCTCAGTCACACCTTTCATGGTCTTGCTAGTGTTAATTTGGGTTGCCTTAACATTTTTCGGCCGCTGCTGGGATCGTTCCACCTTTGGGCTTGATTGAGGAACCGATGGTGTTGGCTGGGGTTTCCGGCGAGTAGGTATAGTGCCAGTAGATGAAGTTCCACAAGGAGTTTTAGCTGGTGATGTCCCCATAGCTCTTGGTGATGGTGTCGACGGCCATGACTTGCGAACGGCAGGTGATGGTGACGCCTTAGATAAAGGTTTTTCGCACCAGCAGGTTTTGAGGATTCCTTCTTGGGTTTTGCAGATTGTGTTGAACTCCTATGTGATTTTTGGGGCTTAGCCAGGGAATTTTTTGTGCCAACATCATTTGTATTCACAGAGGCCATTTCAGCTTTTCTTTCATTAAGAATTTGCTGCATAGCTCTAAATTGTGCTTGTTTCTCTGCTCGCTTTCTTGCTGTTTCTCCCCGAAGTTTTTCATCCCTTTTTTCTTTGTAGTGATCATAAAAGCCCCCTCTCTGCTCGTGTGGAACATCTGGGCTTCTGTTATTATCAGGTGTTATATTCCGATGTCTAGCAGGCTCACTTTTCATCATTTTTATCAGCATCTGATTCAACTCTGCTTCCTTCTGCTGGTTCCATTCAGCCAAGGCTGTTAATTTTTCAGTATTTTCCTCTCTTTGGGTTACCAGAATATCTGCTCGACTGCCTATGGCATCTACTTGAGCAGTCTCAACAGGATTATGATCTCGAGAAATAAAATCAGACTCTGTTTTGGCTTCTACTGTACTCTTTGGAATTTCTCCACCCTCTACATTATTGGAAGTCATTGGAACAGAACTTGAAGAAACAGTTTCTGGGAGGCGTTGGGTGGAATTTTCCCCTGTACCTGCACTCCATCTTCTCAGCACAGATTTATTCATAGATGCATCGATAGTTGACCTCCTCGTCTGAATATCTGAAGTTTGATCTCTTTGTTTACTTTCAAAAAGACTGATTGCAGCTTGCACACTCATTCTCTGAACATTAGTTTCTGATATTTTGGGGGGCTGCTCAGATCCTTCCTCTTCGCTACTGTTTGCAGTTGCATCTATTTGAGTTAATGTTCTATCCCTAGCAGGAAAAAAAGTGAGGCTCTTAATGGTTAGTGCAGTAGCTCTGCGTGACCCAGATCGCCCGATTTGGATCCTCCGCATCGGAGATGCTGACCTTCTAGGTGATGCAGACCTGATAAGAGTCCGGCTTCTTTCCACAGTTGGCCGGTCCTCCTCCTCATCAGAGTGAGAAGATTCTTCACTTTCTGTTGAACTCTGCCGCTCAACCTGCGCAGCTTTTGCCGGGGAGACACCATACTTTACTGGTGTATCTGATTGTGATGATTTTGATACCTGAGAATTTGACTCTGACTCAATCCTATCATTTCTTGAATTAATTTCGGAATGTGACTTTTTATCACTTGGTAGATCAACAGTCTGGCCCATTTGGTTCAGTTCTACAAACTTATGCAAAGTATCCCTAAAAGAGACAACAAAAAATGATTAAATTTGCATTATTACTACTCTCTTTAAGATTTCTTATAAGCATTCAAAAACATAGAAGACAAACACCCAAAGTTCTAACTTTTTTTTTACCCAAGTTACCTCAAATCTATGGCTCCAAAATGTTGAGAAAGCTTTTCAATATCAGTGATATCCTTTGGAGAACAAGTGGCACCAGTAGCGCGGTTGAAAGCAGCAGCTAATTCCCTCTTAATGTTGTTAATCTCAAGTCCATTGCTCGCAGTAATTCATTCCTGTCAGTTTGAAGGTGTAATTGGGTACAGACATAGCACAGGAAAAATTTGCTTATTGAAAACAAAACAATCAACACGCGTACTTTGATGCATCTGACGACACAATATCATCTTCATCCTATTACCAAAAACCATATTACTTGCCACATACAAATATGTGGTGATATATTACTTATATTAAACAATATATGGAAAGGGTGAAGAAAATAGTCATTACTTTTAGCTCTGGTACCATACCATTCAGGTTGCAGCTGTCTGTTAGAAAAGGGAAATTAATGATGGTTAAATATTTAGCCAAAAAAGATCAGAAAATACAATTGAAACAAAGAAGCTTGATAGTAAAGTCAACTAAGCCTTGTTCCAACACAAAGAACCTTGATCATAATGCAAATGAAGGACATTGGACATAAAGGAAGCACAAAAAACTAATGTTGAATCTGCATTTTAGTACTCACAAGTTGGTAAAATGTAAAATCTTTAATAAACTAACCTGTTTCTCCATCTCCAGAATTATGACGATGATCCTGAGAAAGAAATACAATATGAATATGAGCTCAATGAATATTTCAAGGATTAACTTTCAAGAAACATATAGATATTATATTACCTTGATATACAAAGAAAGGTGAAAGTTTCTGGCCTCCTCCAGCTGATTTATCTCATTTTCAATAGCACTGGCAGTGTTTAGTATGTCCGGTGAACCAACAATATGTAGAAATCTGAGAAATAACAAGATTGCAATGATAGACAAATTAAACATCCAGATTTTGCCCTTTAAAAAAAGGAAGCAAAATGACAAAACAAGAAACATTTTAATGATATCAACCTTGTCACTGTCAATTTTGTGAACCAACCATCATGATTTTTAGGTGGTTGAAGTTTGAAGACAGCATTGGATCCTTTTGAGAATAAATCTTTTAGTTCTGGTAAGTGCAGCGCCAGCTGTCCCAAAGGACCAGATGCTATTGTTTCTACTTTGTTGCCACTGCACACACAAGCTTCATACCTACAACAAAGTTTAATGCCCTTTAAAATAGTTTCCAAGTACCCAATCATGATGTCCAGAAATAAAGAGCCTAGCTCAATACCTTAGCTGATTGAAAACCCTTCAAATAAGCATTAGATAATGATATGAATAACAAAAGTAATAATAGCAGTAGCAACAATAAAGATGGCCATCGCCGTCATTTTCATAATCTCATAATTAACAATAATGATAGTTTTCTTGTTGTATTGTTGGTGCTAACAACAATCAAATTTATTAAATTTTTAAAAACTCAAGGGAGTTATGTTCAATCCATTAAATGATTATGTGTAAATTTTAAAATTCAAATTTTCTTGCTATGAAAAGTGGCTTGAAAACTTTTGCCACTTCAAAATTCAAAATTATCAGTTTTTATTATGCAATTAATTAGAAGAAACCCAAATTGAATATTCCAGAACAATCAATCTGAACTCAGAATATTTTTTCAAAAAAAAAAAAAAAAAAAGATAGGATCAGAACCGCTGGATATTTTAAACAATTTGATTTGGCTACATCCTTAATCACTTTTATGTTTAGTAGTACTTAGTTTGTATCAAAATTTTCTCATTATCAAAACAAGGGGCAAATATGTACAAAAAAAATTACTCACAAAAAGTCCAGTCCAATCAATTAGACATGCGGGTAATTATTCCTAATATATTATTTACTGGCAAAACTTTAACCTGTTTTGGCTTGGAAAAATTTGAAATTCAGCATAATCAAGCAGTGTTTTGGCATCAATTTCGCCCTCCATCTCAACCAGCTTATACTACAAGAACAACAAGAACAACAACCTGAAAAGGGGCAAAAAAAAAAAAAATCAAATGGCAATGAATCAGAGAAGTCCTGTTGCAATGCTTTGTAGTTACACAACATAAACTAATCCAAACCTGAAAATAAATGCATTCATAGGAAACCCAGTATGAAATAATCATAACCTTGAGCAATTTTAAAATTCTAGTCAGAATTTGGGTCAAAAAGTAAGAAAAAGCACTTGAAAAACGCTAATCAAACAGTGCTTTCACGCAACTAAAATAGATGAGAAAATTAGAAGTAGAAGAATGAAATAGGAAAGCAAGCTCTGATCTGAAGATGAGATTTAGCCCTATGTTTGGAATTACAGAGATAATGTGAAGATTGGGAAAGGAGAGAGAGAAAGTAAGCCACAGGTCGTAGTGGTAGTAGGAATGAATGTTGGAAGCCGCAGAAAATTAGAATATATGAAGCATTGCGTTTGAAGTAGGATTGTCCAGCTTCAAACTACCAAACAAACATTACCCGAAATAGGAACATGTAAATACTACTGGTGTATACACATGAAAAAGCTAAAATGTAGTAATGTTGTATATTAGACGCGAAAACGAGAGAGAGAGAGAGAGAGAGAGAGAGAGAATTGTAGGTAGGTAATACCTCAGCAGAGATCTCAAATGCAAGCTGAAATAGAAGCCTCTCTCTTTTCTTTCTTTTTTGGTCTTTGCTTTATACGGAAGATAGTAGTGTGGAGCTTGGAGAGTGAGAGAGAAAGAAGATAAAACAAAAATAATACTCCATCGAGTTTGGGGCTGCCAGCAGCAATTGTTACACATTTCATTGGGATATTTTAGGAGCTAATTCGATAATTTAAATTGTTCATATTTTATAAGGTATTAAATAAAACATATTTGTAAAAAATTACGTTAATCGAATATCGTTAGTCTTTTCATCAAATCATATTTGTATTTTTAAAAAAAAAAATAAATATAATTTGAAATATAAAATTTAATGCAAATATAATTTGATGAAAGGACCAACGATATCCGATTGACGTGATTTTTTATAAATATATTCTACACGATACCTTCTAAAATATAAACGGATTAAATTATTAAATTAGGCCCTAAAATGGACCCAATAAAATGTGCAACAGTTGCTACTGCGCATCATGCGCAGCAACAACCCCAAACTCTATTCCATCTCTCCAAAAATAGTTTAGTTTCAGTTTTTTAAATTTAATTTTTTAAAAATTGAGTTTTTTGATTTTCGTATTTTTTTATTTTTAATGAATTTTTAAAATTTTAAGTAATTTTTTTTTACTTTTTTAGATACATGTTACTTAGATGTATCTAAATAGTAATATATTTGTGAAAAATATTTTAAAAAATTAATAAATACACAAAAATATAAAAAATGTATTGAATTTTTCTTTTCTTTTCTTTTTTGTACTTTTTGGTATATAGTATATTTTTTAAAGATTTTTTTCACAAATATTATACTTTTTAAGTGTGTTTATGTTAGATGTGTCTAAAAATTAAAAAAATTGCTTATAATATTAAAAAAATTCATTGAAAATATTAAAATACGAAAATAAAAAAGGAGAATTTTCTAAAAACTGCTTTCTGAAAAACCAGAACCAATCCCTTGGGAATTCAACTTTTTTACTAGTATAATTATTACATTTTAAAAAAAATTATTTTTTTAAAATTACCTTTTGATAGTACATTTTTTGAGAAATATTAATTGCCATAATTATACTTTTTATGTTATTAATGAATTTAAAAGAAGGATAAAATAAAAAATTCGTATTATTTTTGTCTTTAATTTTTGAAAAGAAACTAATGTTTTAGAATAATGAAAAATGAAATAAGGGGCTAATATTTTGGGATAAAAGAAGTAATAAGGATGATAATTTCCCTAATCCTATCCGTTTTATACGTAAAAAATTTTAGGACAAATTATTATTAAGGCCTCGTTTGGCAAGAGGCTAAAATAGTCAATTAGCCAAAAAGTTACCTTTTTAGCCAAAAAGCCAACAACCCATACCAAAAAGTCAAAGATTCCCTTTTCTCTCTACTTTTTGCACGTCGTTTCGTAATTAGCCAAAAAGTTGGCCCAAACATACAGGTTTTTCTTACCAACCTTTTTAGCCAATTAGCCAAAAAGTTACTAAATTAGCCTGTTCCCAAACGAGGCCTAAGTGGGTAGTGAAATAATTATTTATTAAAGGGTGATTCTTTTTTTTGAGGGTGCTTGAGGTTTGTTTATTTGGTGGTTT
Organism: Camellia lanceoleosa; assembly: GCA_025200525.1. Classification (NCBI taxonomy): domain Eukaryota; kingdom Viridiplantae; phylum Streptophyta; class Magnoliopsida; order Ericales; family Theaceae; genus Camellia; species Camellia lanceoleosa. The sequence goes on from CM045764.1 coordinate 31,724,170, forward strand.
TTTTTTTTTTGGGTAAAATTTTTTGATTTTTTTTTTTAAAAATTTAGATTTTTAGATTCAGCTCGATGAGACAAATCAAAAAATTAAAATAAATTCAAAAATTTGACAAAAAAAATAAATCAGACAAAACAAAAAAATAAACAATAAAAAATAGTGGAGTTTTTTGTTTGGCTTATTTTGACATTGTCAAATTTGTTTTGAAACTTTTTTTTTTGTGACATACCAGGAAAAAAATATATATTTTACTCATAAATCCTATTTGGAGAAAAGTCGTTTCATTTAGTCCTAGAAGTTTTCTTTCAAACCAATTAGTCATCTTTATTTTGAGTATGTTGTATTTCCTTGATTTGGGGTTTGAGAGTTTACTTGTTTGCTTTTGTGTGTGATTTTGTTTAAATTTTTTTCCTTATATTGGGTATGTGTGGATAAGGTAGGTTTTTATATTTCCAATTTCTTATGGGGATTTAGTGGAGTGATTTATGGATGGATAATGTTACCCCATTTGTGATGTTACCAGTGTTCGTTCCTTTTTGTAGTGTTCGTTCTTATTATAACATTAACATTAGTTAACATCTAAAGGAGCCAAACCATTAACACTACTATATCCCCAATAACCATAACAATATAAAAAAAACAGGGGCCATTTCACATGTACAAAACACATGTTAATACAAACATCACAATGACAAAATGCAGCCAACAAAAACGACGTTACACAGTATAATCATTGCTTGGCAATACAAAGCTACACCAATTTTCCAAATGACATCTACACATACACAACACACAACAAAACAATGACCACACCACCAAAACCCCAATGTACTCCGAATCCACATTATCATTCACATACAACAACAATACAATGCAAACTTATAACATTACTGACCTAACATTACATATAAAAATAGACAACGATGTCGATAGCACAATCGGAATATTTATCAAAAAAGTAAAATAATAACATCAAAACATATACCTGATGCCATTGCCCACTAACTCCATTGCCACCGACGACGCAATGATGAGTGTATACATGTCGGTTATACGTCGGTAACATCAACCCAACGACAGAATGATGTAGTTTTCGATCCTAATCGCTGTATTGATAGAATTTGAATTTGTATTTCTAGGATTTTGAGGGAACCAAACATCAAAATTAACAACACAAAAATAGGGTTTAACGTTGCTAAAATCAAATAAACAACAAATGAAGCAATCTACACCCATTAACATTAGAAATTCATGATGTTTCCATCTTCATCTCTTCCATTTTGATCGGGATGGATGGAAAACAAAAAAAGAATATAATAAGCGTTTTGAGCACAAACGTAATTTTCACATTACCGGATCCCTAATTTATCTATAACATTTGGAACAATACGCGTTAACACAATTTACAAAAACGTCATTACTATTCAAATGAGACTCACCAATGCATAAAATAAAAGGCATGACTAAATGATTTAAAAGTTTTTGATTTGGGATTTATTGGTGCATTACCAAAACAAAAAAAAAAAAAAAAAAAAAAATTGATATTATTTTGAAAAAAAACAAATACGAAAAAAATTGGAAAATAAAGCAACTTTTTTAACCAATAAGCAAACTTTCCAAACAGGGTTTGTAATTATTTTTTTTGTCATGTGCACTTATTTTAATTTTGTCAAAATTTTATACAAAATAATGTATTACTTCATTTGGCATAAATTCTATATAGGTAAATCACAATACTGATAGTAATAAAAAAGAATCAATTATAAATACACTCTTAGATATTTGTTTAAAATATAGATTACCTTCTATGGTTTGAAAAGTTATAAATATTTCTTGTCAAAATATTTTATTCAACAAAATTAACTGAAAAAAATAAAATTTTATAATTGTTCTTCTATATAATAATAAAATTATCTAAATTATAATTAAAATAAATTTCTGATATTATTAAAAATTATTAATTGATTTGATAATTTATTAACAAAATGAGATATTTGTTATTAAATTAAAAATTTCAAGGTGTGGAATCTAATTTTTAGAACTACAGAGATAATTCGTGTTTTAAACAAATCTTAGATGGTATATTTATAATTTACTCTAATAAAAAATTACATCTATGATATGGAGACATGCATTTTAATTTTTGTGTTTACAAGTTTTAATTTGAATTAAATTGATCTGATTAAAAGAATACGGCGTTGAGATATGGTGTTGAGGATTTCTCTAATATTACAAACCATGATTAGTTAAACACATGACCATGTAGCGTTTTCAGAAGATCATTTTTGTTATTTTTTTCGAATCTCAAGAGATATTAATATAATTTACTTTAAAATATTATAAATAAATAGACACTATTAGACACTATTATTATGTTGATAATATAAATGCTAGTTTTAATTTAACTTAAATTTAAAATTTTAAATACAAAATAATAAAATTAAAACTTAAAAAAATCAAACACCCCCGTTGATTGCGTTGCAATATTTTCAAAATACAATAATAAAAGACAAAAGACAAACATTAATATTTATTATATAATTTCCGTCGGTTAATTTATTATTGTTCCACCCGACACTGAGGTGCCTTTCGTCACGTTATACTTTAATATTTATTTACACCTCTCTCCCTTTCTTTTATTTAAAGAACAATGCTATACCACAAATTCAAACTTGTCCGGAATAATTCGAATTTTATTTTATCAATCGTTTGGCCGATCATTCGGCTTGTCATCCGGTAAAAAGACTTATAGTCGCGATCAACAAAGTGACAATCACGATAGATAAGTATTTCACTCTGTCGTCTGAGTGGTCATCTGACCAATGAATCGATGAACATAAATTCAAGTCATTTGAGATGGTTCAATTCGAGACACTAAAGATTTCTCTTATTTAAATTGTTTTTTAAACTTGGAAAAATTTTATAATACGGTGTTGAGGATTTCTCTAAAACAATTTTGAAAGCAACTTTCAAAAATTGTAAATCAAACATAATTTTTAGATCTTTTCATTGCAAAAGTTGATTTGAAAATTTAATCAAACACAACACAAATATCAATTAACTCCATTATTCATAATTGCATTATACTTAAAAAGCTTTCTTGTTCATAAACAAAACAGTTTTGAACTTGAGGATGTTGCACACTAACCTGCTATGAGCCTTTTTGTGGTTTGTTTGAGGTTTATTTTGATAATATGAAAGATTTATATTATAAGATTTTTGAGCAGCATTCATAAAAAAATCAAATTAATCAAATATTCATATTCACATGAAAGCTTATGAATGACTAAATGAGGTGACTTTTTCTTTCATTTTATTTTTGAATACATTATATTGACATCATTTGAGAAGTGGGTTAAAAGTCACTCCTCAGTTTTTAATCCATTTTAGGTCACATTATCTCTTATATTTTTTACACCGCTTTTCAAAAAAAAAAAAAAACTAAAAAATCAATTTTTAACCATCTTTCCAAAACACCTTAATTCAGTCTATTATTTTGGCATAATTGCATAGACTCTCGTAAATTTCAAATTGTGTAAACTAAACACTGTTAAATAACCATCCTAATTTGCATAAAGAAAGTTCAATTTTTCTATTATAAGAATTATTTAAACTAATTTAAAATCAAAAAATGTGTTGACCTATGAGTTAAAAGTTAAAATCAATAAACTCAAGGCAAAATCCCATTCTGCTCTTCCCTCATTACTATCTCTACCCTTTAAAGTGACAATGTCCCTAGAGCCGAACAAATTAGTTAACTTACCTGCACTAAAAAAAAGAAAGAAAAAAACAATTGAAATGATGTGTAATTCAAATAACTCGGACAATTTAAGTTTAATTAAAATTTATAGGCAACTCAGACAATTCGAATTTAACCTAAACTGGTCTAGACAACTAATCATTCAAAAAAAAAAAAAAGAAGGCATAATTAAGTGGTAATTGGGTATCATAACACTATATATGTACTGTAGGAAGATCTCATTTATTAGTCCATTTTAATATACATATACAAAATACGCATTTTAAATAATATTTGGTCCATACAACATTATTATGGGTCATTATCAAACCTTGAAAAATGCTCCTCATTTGGATTGAAAATGATTGTTTAGATCTGTGGGACTCCTTATGAATTCCGTTTTAATGATTCAAATCGTTCATTTTATTAGATGTTGCATGTATATTATTTATAAAAAAATTAAATTGATTCGATACTTGTAATCCCTTTATTTTATCGTATTTGTATCTAAAAAATAAATGGTATGTTTTTAAAACACATTGACCATTAATTTTTTTTCAAGACAAACTCTATAAAATGAAGCCGCAATAAATATCAAACCGACTTAATTTTTTTTACAAATGATATACACGCAAGACTCAGGACCCGAAAAAATAAATGATTTGAATTATCTAGTCAAGATGAGGACCCGAAAAAATAAATGATTTGAATTATCTAGTCAAGATGAGGACCGAAGAGAAGCTAGTCTTTTATTTATATGTGTATTAATTTTCTTAAACATAACAAGATAATATTACACTTAATATTTGTTTTCAATAATATATTTCTTCACCTCATTTAAGGCCAAGTTTGGCAACTCTAAAATAATCTATCTTTTTATCTTTTTTTCATTACATCACCTCTCTACTTTTCTACACATCTTTTCATAAAAAAAACAAAAATACACTTATTTAGATCATCCCAAACAACCTCTAAGTTTTATCACCAATAAATCATTATTTGTAATAATATCATATCATTTATTATTTTTATTAGCATCGTCAGTCTTAATATTATATGATGATGCAGTTCGTCCTAGTGAATGGGCTATTCGTCCTTGTGAATGGGCTAGACCGATCCAAGCTCTTCAGGTCCATTGGATAACCTGCAAACAAGTCCAATGGGGGAACGGGGTAGTCCCCCGGTGAACCCTCCGGTGTATGAATTAGAAGATGTAGTAGGTAACGTAGTGAGAGAGAGAGATAAAAAAATTTAACCTTCTTCTTGTCTTCAAGTTTTGCTTATATCCTTTGGTAATCATTTCACTGTCTCAGCCGTTCTAACCTCCCTGCCGAAAGCTTACGCCGTGGTTCGTCTTGTTCAGAGTGAGGGGATGCCATTCCGGCTGGGGGGGTGTTGTCGCAATAAATGCTGTGATGGGCTGCATTAATGGTGATGTGCTGTGGCAATAACTTTGCAGATCTTTGTCTGCTGACGTGGCCTGTTCTGCACCCGCCACGTGTCCGAGAATCATTGGCCTTTCCTGCTCAGTTGGCCTCTAGCAGTACTGGATTTTACTGACCGGGTTGTGCAATGGGGTCTAAATGGTAGACTTGGGTTTACTCACGGTGGGCCGTGGTCCTTGTGGGCCTATCCCTGTCATTATAAAATTAATCAGCATGATATTATTAGGGATGGGACAAACCCATTCTAACCACAAGAATTGATTGTTGGTATTTAATTTAAATTTGGACTAATTTTCATTAAACGATAATTGCACTACTAACAAAATCAGGATTTTAAGAGTTCCAGATGAAATCTACCTTATTAGCACCAGCAGTTAAGGCAAGTCTGGGGGACAAAGCAAAATTTTGTATAAAATAAAATAAAATAAAAAAATTGTCCATGAAAATCATATATACTTCTACCCTTTATATATTGTGCAACAATTTTGCTCTTAGAAGAAACTGTTCTACATAAAGACTCCATCCTTAAACAAAAAATATGGAATTCTGCTTGAGCATTGGCAAGCAAGTAGTGCTAAAGGAGGTTAAAAAGAGCTTTGAAAAGAAGGTAACCCTCGTTTGTGAATTATATATTTTAGTTAAAAAGTTAAAAATTAATTATAAATTGTCACATCACTCTCTTTATTTTTCTACACATCTTTTCAAAAAAAATTAAAAAATTACTAAAATAACATATTCTCAAACGAGACTTTAATGTTGTCTCCATTATCAGTCAATGTGGTTCTAAACATGGTGGCTGCCAATTCAACTTGCCCTACTTCACAACATATGCTTAGGCTTTTGGGGTTCAAAAGCATCACTGATATCCATTGAAACTGTTAGAAGATCATGGCGGTCACAGGTGCTGGTGGTGATGACAAAAATGGTGGTCTAGTTTTGAATATGGTCAATGGTGTTTGGGTTGGTGAACGTGTAGCTCTAAAACCTTGTTTGGGTTGATTTTCCAACTCAGGTAATTTTATATCTTTCTCTTTAATTATGATTTTTGTTTGTATTGTTAGCAATTTAGTACCCTATTCTTTTGGTCCCTCGTCGTACTTGTCATACTTGTCCCAAAATCTCCAAGGTGAGACAAAAAATTTGAAATCGTACTAATAATATAATACACAAGAATATAAAATAAATAAGTAAAGAATACAAGACAGTATTCATCAATTTAAAAAAATAATAATAACAACCCTCTTAAAATTTTCAAATTTTTATTTTTTACTTTATATTGTCAAGATTTGCAAAGCTGAATAAGAAAATAATAATGAAACGCTAGACACTTATTGGGATGATAATATCAAATCCCTTGCACACCCTTTGACGTTTTGAACAAGAAAAATGTTTTGTAGCTTGAAAACCTATCCCCCGAATCCCCCGAATACGTGAAACGACGTCGTTTCACATTTTTTTTTTTCTTCTTCTCCTTCCTCGTCTGCACCTCTGAAACGGGGAGGGAGAGAGAGGGAGAGAGAGAAGAAGGAGTCGCCATCATGCCGCCGATCGCCCGCCTGTCGCCGCTGCCGCCTTGGCCGACGCAGCCTCAGCTGTCAGACCACGCCGTTGCCTCCGGCCCCGCCTCCGCCTCCTCCCACTGGTATGGCCCCCTCCAGTTCCCTCCTCCCTCCTCCCCTCCCCTCCCCTCCCCCTTCTTCGTCTTCTTCCGCTATAAAAAAAAAGAGGGGATTCGGGGTATTCGGGGGAGCTCGGATTCGAGCTCCCAATCATAGCTCTTTGAACAATTTCCAAATTATTATTATTATTATTATTATTTATTTATTTATTTATTTTTTTTAAGGACTACTTTCAATTTGAAGGATTGAGTTTTGCTATTGTTGTATAATGTCCATTTTTTATTTTATTGATTTGTTCTAAGAACACACAAAGTTTCAAACACAAAATACACAGATGTGAGACAAAAAATATTTGTATCTATAATTACGGTGGTGTATCATATGTTTGGAACTTTTTGAATTTTCGTTTTTTATTTCCAAAAATTAAGACCTTCCATTATGTTGAACAAATACACGATCACCAATTTCAAATTCTGAATCTCTTCTTCTTTGATCGGCATAACTCTTTTGACGATTTTGAGCGGTCTTGAGTCATGATCTTGATCTTTTCAATAGTTGTTTGCACAATTTCTAGTCTGAGCAAAGTCATATCCCCAACTTCTGTCTAACAAACAGGAGACCTACATTTCTTTTCATATAAGGCCTCATATGGTGTTATATCAATACTAGGATGGAAACTGTTGTTGTAAGCAAATTCTGCCAAAAGTAGGTAGGTTTCCCAACTCCTTGGGAAATCCAAAGCTTGTGTTGAGATAGCCAAGGAAGGTACAGAGGCTGCCGCTGTTGCTGCCTACATGTTTGAGGAATGTTCATTCTACATGCCCAAAAAACCAAGTTTCGTAACAGATCATCCTTTCATGTTCATGATCAAGGATTAGATTTCGGGATTGGTTTTTTTCATGGGTGCAGTACTCAATCAAGTTTTAGGATGAGGTGAAATTTTTTAATTTTTCATATGAATTTTCACTGCGTTTAGTTTAGGAATTAATTTGGAGTTGTGATTATGTTGAAAGATTTTGATTGGGAATGAGATAAAGTTATGATCCAGTAGAAAAATAGTTTGTCATAATTTAATTTTTTTTGTTTTCGTTGATCTGAATATTTTTTAGCATGGTAATTTTGGTAGAATGAGGAATTATGATAATGATGTAACAGTATAATGAGCATAGAACCATAATTTCAATGATTTGAATATTCATGGTAAGACATCCATGTATTTTTTATTTTTTATTTTATCAGCAAAAAAAAAATATTATTGATGAAATTAAGTATATAACGAATGAATTACATCAATAAAGAGGAGAGTGCAAATAGTATCACAGTAAGACATCCGTGTATATAATATCATAATCTTTTTATTTTATCGTGATTGTTTTCGGAAATATAGATAGAAAAGTAATAAACTTACCCATTACAACAAGAATAGATTGTTAGTGATTAAATTTGAAAAAATTACAAACAAAAAAAAAAAAAACTCTAGACCTATTTATTTAAACTCTATTTTTTTAATTTGTTTTCAATCTAAACCATTCACTATTTCCGTTAGGTGAAATGGACAAAAAATAGTTATTTTAGTCAATAATACAATGTAATACGTGTACATAAAATGTCTTTTATCAATTTAAACTCGAGAGAATTCGTGAAAAGTCCATCTTAAAGAGTGTATGAAGTATTAGATCTAAGGAAAAATCTTATTTGGTGATAAGGACACGACATAAAAGTCGTCAAAAAATTTCATCGGCGCCAGAAAAGTTGTTGACGGATGTGGCTGGCGGCGGTGACCGACGGCAACAAGTGGTGGTGGTGAGATATAAAAATGTGTTATATTCAACAGATAGGATGTTGAATAAATAACATGTGTCATATTTCAACAGATATATTATTTGGTGAATTTCAACAGATAGGAAAATAAGCCTGGTGAATTTCAATAGATAAACAAATTAAGTGATTTCAAGAGATAAATAGATAGGTTGATTTCAACCGATAGTGTCCTTTTTGGACAAATTGGGTCCTTTTGGCCTAAAGAGATTAGAACTTGAGTCTAATGGTCTAAAAGATTCAAAAATGGACTTATGGCCTGAGTACCCATTTAAACTCTAATATTTTAATTTATTTTCAATGTGAACCATTCGCCTATAAACCAAACCAAGCCTTAAGTCCCATCAAATAGGGTTGGCTGCATGAATCCTTCTTCTCCACTCGATTCTATCCAAGGCCATTTCATTAGTCAAATTAATAAGATTTATATCTTCATTTACTACATTAGTCCACGTCAATCTAGGTCTACCATTCCCTTAACACTACCATCTACCGTCACTATATCGTATCTCTTCACTATTGTTTCTGTTGGTCTCCGTTATATATGACAAAACCATTTCAATCTATTATCTCTCAATTTATCTCTTATCGATACTACTCTAACTCATTCTCAAATATACTCATTCATAATTTTATATTTTCTAATCTTGCCACACATTCACCTTAGCATCCTCATCTCAGCAACAGTCATCTTATCTACATCTTATTTCTTAGTTACCCAACATTCCGTCCCATATAACATCACTGGTCTAATAGCCATTTTATAGAACTTTTGTATGTCCGTTTTATATTTCTATCAAGTAAAATGGATGAAAAAAGTTATTTTAGCTATTATAACCAATGTAAGTGCATGTAAAATATCTAAAATATTATTTTTTTGTTGAGTTTAATAACTAAAATACTTCCTTCTTCTTTTTGTTGTTGTTGTTGTTGTTGGTGGTGTTATTTTTACCTAATAAAAATAGATAGGTGATTTAGATTGAAAATAAATCAAAAAATTAAGATTTAAATTGAGTATTTATTTTATGAGCAATGCTACATCTCTCCAATTTCTTCTCCCCCAAATTACCCCCAATGATGTGACAAACAATTTTGAAAAAAGAGAGAAGAGTTTGAAGAGAGTTGATTAGTTGGTATTGTTTGCCACATCATTAGAGGGAGTTGAGAAGGGAAGGGGGAGAGGGGAGGGGAATTAGAGGAATGGAGCATTATTCTTATTTCATAAATGGTCAAACCCTAATTTGTTTGTTTGTTTGTTTTTTAAAATTTTAACTATTTTCTTGGCCATGGAGAATAAATTTCATTAATTAAATTAAAAGAAAATATTGAAACCCTAGACGCATTCTTAGGATCATAATTTCCAATTCCTTGCACATCCTTTAACTTATTTTTTATTTGAACTTTAATCTTTCTTTCATTCGATTGACTTTTGGTGTTTATTTTTGATCCCCCAAAATCAAGACATACCATAATGTTGAACTTCATTAGATGCATCTGTCTTCAAAGAATAACTTTAACCATTTGATTTTATAGCATGATTTTGGAATATTTTCAAAACTATTCTTACCATCAATAATGCCAAATCATAAGGGCAGAATTCTTTCATAGGACAAGTGATAGTCTCGAAACCTTAATTAGATTTCTCAAGTTTCTAAAAACATACATAATATCATAAATTACAGGCTGAGAGAGTGATAGTAGAAGTAGACACATGGACACGGAGTAAAAATTTCAGTCCCATTCATGTCCAGTCGAAAAAACTATCTATTTACATCATTCCAAGATTTCAAGGTACTGTTCAAGGACTTTCAAATCACTCGACGGCACCAACAACAATGACAACAATGACTTCCAAATCTGAATTACGATTCTAGGTTGTTGGATTAGAGCCTCATGAACTTGTGGGAAGCGGAGCTCGACAAGTTTTGGATCCCGAAATTCAAATTCTCCTTTGGTTTTGAGGTTTGCAAGGCCATGGAGGACATGTGGCAGTATTATTGAATGTTAAATAGGAAACAGTTATTTCAAACATTTTTCGTTAAGCTTGTGTTGAGATAGACGAGGTAGGCACAGAGGTTATAGCCATTATAGTCAGAATGTTAATGGGATGTTCATTGTATGAGTCGGAAAAAGTAAACTTTGTTGTGGGATCATCCTTTCTCGTTCATGATCAAGGAAGAGATCTTGGGGTTGGTTTTTTTCACAGTTGCAATACTCAATCCGGCAGAATTTTAGTTTTAGTTAGAGCTGCAAATAAGCCAATCTAAGTTTTAGTATATATGAATTTGTTCATTAAGATTTTAATGAGCTTAAACATGAGCTTTATAAAAATTTAACAAATTGGGCTCAAACTAAGTTGTCTTAGGTTAGACTCGAGCTCAAGTTTGTTCATGATTCTTAACAACCTAAAAAAATTATAAATTCATACTTACATATGAAACTAAAGTTACAAATTAAATTTTGATTATACAATAATATATGTATACAGTATATATAAACATATTAAAAAAAAAAGTCAATATTTTACAAAATTAATAATATCTACCACCACTGTTATATAAATATACTAGTATATGCCCGTGCCTGAAGGTACGGTGCAATTAATGATGAGGTTAAAATATAAATGAAAATAAAATTATTAAATTAAAATGTAATTTTTCAAATTTGTTATTAAAAATTTGTGGTCAAACTATAAATACAAATCCAGTTTCGACTTTCAAATTAATTATCTTATCAAATATAACTATTTTAATCTATTACAATAATCAAAAATTAAAATACTAATTCTGTTTGACTTTATTATTATTATTATTATTATTATTATTATTATTATACACATGTTCCCAATTACACTAATTTTTTCAATTATATAAGAAGAGAGATAAATGAATCACAATTCTTTAAGACTCTTTACATGTGTCCCACTCACTATTTCTTTTTCGGACTCTCTTTCTACTATCACCCACTCATTCTCTCTTTCTATCTGTCCCACTCATTTTCTCTCTACCTATTAACTTTACTATCCTCTCTTCCTCTACCTATTATCTCGCTCTCTAACTTCTCTTACTATTCTCTCTCCAAACCATTTATTTCTTTTGTTTCATCTTCCTCTTTAATGGTGGTGGACAGCCCGTAGAATGGAGTGGCAATAAGCGGCGACGAGTCGCTTCTTTCATACTTTTTCTATTTTTTTCTTCACTTTATTTTCTCTCAAATTTGTGATTTGATTAAATAAAACCATGTCAAAAATCAAAACCCATTTTTATGAAGATCAAGTATTAATTCAGATCCAAAACCTTTTAAAAATTTAAATCCATTTAAGAAATTACGTTAAATCCATTTAATGCAATTTAATCTAGATGATAAATTACATTAAATTGGATAAATTAGATTTTAAGATTAAGTATTATATACTCATCTATTATTGCAGAACATGTACAAATGATAATATTAAATTTATAAAAAAAACCATAAATTTAAAGGAAATTGAACAATTTAATTCCCAATGGAAGCCAAGCATCATATTAAAGAAGTAGGATACCTTTAATGGTTTAGCCAATTTTCTATGAACACCACCTGATTAAAATAAAATAAAAAATCAAATAGAGAGAGGAGCACTAAAGATTTAGCCAATTTTTTTATTTGTATAATCAATTTTACTCCCCAAAATTACTATATGTGAGAGAGAGATTTCATATTAAAAAAAAATTAAAATAAGACCTACCAAATACCCATCCTTGCTGAATAGACATTTTGCTGATGGCTTTCCTGACAAACGATCTGCAATTCTCACTTTGCAAAACCCATCTTCCAATCAATCCATAACCCACTTCAATTACTTGCTCATCCAAACAGTACTTAACCTCAAAACAACATAAAAAACAGTAAAACAAAACAATTAGCAGAACCCATCTTTTATTTTCCTCCATTTTTGCAAGAAAATTAAGGAAAGAAGAAATTTACACTCGCAAGCCACCATTGTTGTCTCCAACTTTGCAACCATTACCACCTCTAACTCTCCTGCAATAAAAACAGAGTAATTGCTTCACCATCAGATCTTATCTTCGTCATCAGATCTTATCTTTGATCTGTCACTTCACATTTTCGAGCCCTAATTTGCCTCCCCCAACGTCTCTCTTATTTTGACAAACTACAATCGAACAGCTTGAACAGTAGAAACAAAAACAACAAAAACAATGGAGCCCTAATCTGACTACCCTAAGGTAGCAACAAAAACAACAACGATGAACAACAAAGCCAAATTCAAGAACAGCTTCGGCGACGACCTAGTGGGGGCGACCGAGAACGAGATGTGTAGAGAGAGAAAGGGGTTTCTGTGTTGTGGAGGCAGGCCTTCACCAGAGGGGAGAAGAGGGAGAGATAGAGAGAGTTATTATACTTTCTAGATAGAGAGAGAAAGAGAGATGAGGGAGTAGTGGAATGATGAAAGAGGACAGAAGTGGTGAGAGAAGAGAGGAGAGATAGGCAGAAGTGGTAAGAGAAGAGAGGAGAGATAAGCGGGAAACATATTTTGAGCCAAACAAATCTGACCATCAATTTTGATTAGGATTCATCTCAACCATTAAAATAAAATGTATCGCTGATACATTTTGAAACAAATTTAAAAACCTTCTTGCCTTATTATATAGATTTATATAAATAACATATTTATCCCCTTTATATATATATATTTATATTATTTAATATATAAATAATATACTTATTCTATTATTTAAATAAATGTTGAACGAGTCTAACTTTATTATGTTAAACTTGTTTATTAAGATTTTTAAAGAGCTCGAATTTGAGCGCAAATATAATAAAGATTTAACGAAAAACTTAATGAATCGAATTTGACTGAACCCTTATTGAGCCGAGCTCTAGTCTATTTACAAACGACTCTATTAATTTGTAACCCTAGTTTTAATACACCTCTGGTATATATTAAATAATATATTTATTCTATAATTTAAATAAATGTTAAACGAGCCTAACTTTATTATGTTTAGATTTATTTATTAAGATTTTAACGAACTCGAATTTAAGTTCGAACATAATAAAAATTTAACAAAAAATTTAATGAACCGAGTTCGACCGAACCCTTACTGAGCCAAGCTCAAATCTGTTCACGAACAATTCTATTCATTTGTAACCCTAGATTTTGGCCTTATTTGGCAAGTAATTTTTTTAGTCAAAAAGTTATTAAAAAAATAAAAAAACCAACAACCTATACTAAAAAGTTAAAGATTTCTTTTTCTCTCTACTTTTTGCACATCTTTTTGTAAAAAGTCAAAAAGTCATCCTAAACATACTAGTTTTTTTTATATCATATTTTAGCCAAAAAGCCAAAAAGTTATTAAAAAAGCCTATTCCCAAACGAGGCCTTACTACCCCTCTGGTATAGAATTCCCTTAATTTTTTTATTAATTTAAGATAATAATAAGTTCACCAAACCATGGAATTCCATTAATTTTTTTATTAATTTAAGATAATAATAAGTTCACCAAACCATGTCACAATCATTAAATGTTGTAATAAAATGGAAAGAATGAAGCGAAAAGTCACGATACAGAGTACTCTTAATTTTATTTTTTTTAGAATATGAGAAACATTATATTAATAAAATAACAACAATACATAAATAAAACTCCAAAGGGTCATTCCAACTAAACAACAAAATAAAAAACCAACAAAAACAAAAATAAATCCGCCAAAAAAACAGTTACGATTAAGGAAAAACAACTAATTTGCTCAAAGATGTAGTCTAGAAAACAAAATCTGCTTGAAAGCCCATATTCTCGTTGACACCGTCCCCGTCGACGTCATCCCCGTAGCTGCTACCCAACTCCATCGCCGCTATCGCCGAAAGTACACCCACAATGGTATGGGAGAAGGCTTAAAAGATGAAAAACTAAAAATTTATGCCAAAATCGAAAATGAAAACTCTCAAAACTCTTATTTCAAATATAAAAAATCTAGATTTACGTTCTAAAATCCGCATTTTAAAAATGTAAAATGAATCACCAGAATCTTGCAGGAGCACTGCCGAAACATCCCCGAAAATCACCAAAAGAGCTCTCTCTCTCTCTCTCTCTCTCGCTGGACCTCTACGAGAGTACTTTTGGTTATTGCCTTTATTCTATTGTCTTTATGGACATTTGAAGAAAAGTAAAAGTACAATTAACCTTTCTTTTTTTTAGGATAATACTTCGTAGCTCGAAATTCTGTTGTCCCGAATGGTTCGACTGTCCAAAACGACGTCGTTTTGGGTAGTTTTTTTTCTTTTTCTTCTCTTTCTCTCTCTCTCTCTCTCTCTCTCTCTTATATCTCTGAGAATGAGAGAGAGAGAGAGAAAGGGGCTCGGCCGTTGATCACCGCCGCCATCGTCGCGGCCGCCTCCGATCTCCCCACAACCAGTCCGGTCGAACTGTCCATTCTCTTTCTTCTCTCCCTTCTCTGTTTCAGAGAGAAAAGGAAAAGAAAAGAAAAAATTCAAAAACGATCTATATACACACAGATCTGTGAGTATACACAGAGGGGCTCGACCGTCGATCGTCGCCGCCATCGTCACTGCCGCCTCCGATCTCTCCACAACCAGTTCGATCGAACCGTCTCTCTCTTTCTTCTCTCCCTTCTCTGTTTCAGAGAGAAAAGGAAAAGAAAAAAAATTCAAAAACGATCTGCATACACACAGATCTGTGTATATACACAGATCTTCGTATACACATAGATTTGTTGGTGATGATGTATTGTTGAAATTTTTTTAGATTCTACATTTTTTCATTTGATTGTTCATGATGTATTTTTTCATTTTTTCAAATTGATAATATATTGTTGATTCTACATTTGGTTGTTGTTTATGATGATGTATTGGAATTGTTTATGTATTTGGTTCTCAGTTCTCCCTCCCTCTTCTCTCGTTCTCTCTCTTTCTTCTCTTTCCTCTCTGTTTCAAAGAGAAAATGACAAAAAAAATAAAAAAATAAAAAATGAGGTCGTTTTTGAATTTGAGCCATTTCGGGCCAGCTCTGTTTCGAGCTACGTAGCAGCTCCATTTTTTTTATTCTTAAATAAATAAGTTAAAAAATAAAAATAAATAAATAAATACTACTCCAATGGGCTTTGGCATCAAGTCTGCTTGGATTATAAAATGAAGGGCAAAATTCATTCTAACCTCCTGTGATATGAGCTTAAAGCACTTTACCCTCTCATATTTAAAAATAGTCAAAAGCCTATATTTTTGGACTAAACTGCATAATTAACTCTGTTAAGAGAAAATGTAAATTGTCTTTTATACCCTCCTTACTGCAATAGTGTCTTCTTCCTAGGGATGGCAATGTGGGTTAATGGGGTGGATATTAATTTCCTATCCCCATTTCCCTATAATAAATTTTCCCCATTCCCTATTCCTCATTCCCCATGGGTACCACCCTCCCCATTTCTTAATAGGTTTGGATTTTCCCTAACCCACTTTAATCCCCATGTTTATTTTTTATATTTAATGTTAACAACCATTTTTTATTTTTTTTTAAAGGTTCACAACAAAAGCTAAATATACTTTCAATCTTTTTTCTTTCTTTTTTAATATATTTAATATTAACAACTTTTTTTTTTTTTTAAGTTCACAACAAAAGCTAAACATACCTTCATTCTTTTTTCTTTCTTTTTTAATATATTTAATGTTAACAAACTTTTTTTTTTTTTTAAGGTTCACAACAAAAGCTAAATATACCTTCAATCTTTTTTCTTTCTTTTTTAATATATTTAATGTTAACAACTTTTTTTTTTTTTTTTCACAACAAAAGCTAAATGTACCTTTAATCTTTTTTCTTTCCTTTTTAATATATTTAATGTTAACAACTTTTCTTCTTCTTCTTCTTCTCTCTCTCTCTCTCTGTCTTTTTTTTTTATTTTTTTATTTTTAAATATACCTTCAATCTTTTTTTTTTCTTTTTTTAATATATTTAATGTTAACAACTTATTTTTTTATTTTTTTTTTAAGGTTCACAACAAAAGCTAAATATACATTCAATCTTATTTTATTTTATTTGGTTCAACAACAAAATCAAATACACATTAATTAATTAATTAAAAAGTTTGTTTTATAATAATCAAATATATAATTTTGAGACAATCAAATAAGTTTTAGTAATTGAAAAAAAAAATATGGAAGAACGTGAAAGATTAAAAAAAAATTACAACCATCTCTCCTCTCTCTCACTCTCATTCTCTCCCCTACATGTTATAAGAACCTGTTTACAATGTTATAAGAACTTGTTTGAAGAAATAAAATGTGAAACAACTTGTTTGAAGAAAGTGTTATAAGACCCGTATTAAATTGCATCAGGGCATAAACAAGGAATTGTTTGTTGATCTCTTAGCCACAGACATTTTAGATATTAAACCATCTTTCTCTTAGCAAATTTGAACTATTCATTTTAATTTATCCAAAATCTAATTATACCTTTTAACAAATCTGAACCACTCATTTTAAGATATCTATGTCTTACCACACCCAATCCATCCTCCATCTTCTTCTTTTTGTCCCCCACGAATTTTGTTGTTCGTTACTTTTAAAAAACAAAAAATGTTTTTTTAATTAAATTTTTACTAATTTCACAACACCATCACCACTATTCTCACATTCACTATCACACTACCATCACCATAGCCACTACCATTATCACTGCCGCCATCACCCCACCACTATGTCACAATTTCTACTTTCACCTTCGTTCCATCACCACCACCACCACCACCAAATAAAAAAAAATATATTTTTAATTTTTTTTATAAAAAATATTTTCTATCTAAATAAATGAAGCGTAACATTGGGAAACAAGTTGATTTCAGTTAAATCTGTTCATAACTAAGAAAAATTCTTTTATTTTAAAAAAAAATTATTTAGTAAGACTTTGTACCCCCTTTTTGTTTTTCCAACAAATAAATTTTTGTACCCATGCTTTCTAACCAATCACGACTCATGCTTGTTTCGATTCTCTACAATTTTCTTATTTTCAAATACATTCATATATATATATATATATGTTGTATAAATTGTGTGATAACATAAAACAAATAGATTCATACTCGTTACTTGAAATTTCAGAACAAGCAAACCATTTTGAAAATTACAATACATAACAAAATAAAATAATATAGAAAAGCAAACCGAAAATTACACTAGACAATGTCCTTAATTTTTTTAAATAAATTTTAAAAAATTCTAGATATGCATAAAATTTGACAAGAATAATGTGACAATGTTAATTAATGTGTATTTGATTTTATTGTTGAGCCAAATAAAATAAAATAAGATTGAATGTATATTTAGCTTTGGTTGTGAATCTTAAAAAAAAAAAAAAAATGGTTGTGAACCTTAAAAAATTTTTTAAAAAAAACAAAAGAAAAAAGATTGAATGTATATTTAGCTTTGGTTGTGAATCTTAAAAAAAAAATAAAAAAAAAAAAGTTGTGAACCTTAGAAAAAAAGATTTGATGTATATTTAGCTTTGTTTGTGGATCTTAACAAAAAAAAAAAAAAAAAAAAAAGGAAAGAAGAAGAAGTTGGTTGTGAACCTAAAAAAATAAATAAATAAATAAAAGAAAAAAGATTCAATGTATATTTAGTTTTGGTTGTAAATCTTAAAAAAAAAAAATAAAAAAAAAAAAAATAATATGGGAAAATTAGTGGGTATCCATCCCCAACCCATCCCTGTGGATATTTAAAGAATATCACTTATCCTACCCAATGGATAAGAAAAAAAAAAAAAAATCCATATATTTAGATTGGATCTCTATAAATACCCACAGAATAAGTTATCCATTACCATCCCTACTTCTTCCACCTCTATTGACAGAAAATACAACTACCACCATTCTAAATATTCAATTCAACAACCAAACCACTATTTGATGAATTAAATGTTTGGAGAACTTATTCCACGTAAAAATAAAGTGCGATTAGGGGTAAAGTGCAATTTGGGGGGGAAATCAACCAAACCACATGGAGCTTCGTTGGCTATTTTTAAACGTAAAAGAAGTAAAATGTTCTACAATCATACCACATGGGGGGTAAATAAATTTTATCCTGAAACAAAGCAAGTTATTGAATCTTCATTCATTTTTTACTCGATAAAACTTATTTAAAATCTAGGGGTACTTACTAATTAGTCCTATTAATTAGACTTATTTATCTACAGGTCCTAACTAATAAATTCAACACTATACAAATAAGAAATTGATAAATTTATCACTATAAATTTATTCATAAAAACAAAGAGACTGATAAATTTATCACTATAAATTTATTTATAAAAATAAAAGATTGATAAATTTATCTTTATCACTTAATAAATTTATCAATAGGACTTAATGGGTAATAAGTCTCCAAAATAGGATCTATTAGTAAATTTACCCTAAAATCTCTCCGATATATAAACAAATCAAATAGAGAACACATTTTAGAACTAATTAAATCTTCAAATCAAATTTAAACAATCGACTATTTAACTCGGTAAGCATATACATTATAAAAAAATCAAGATACTTCAACTTGTTATCAGCTCCTTTAAATCTCATTGAAATAGGTTCAAAAAAATGAATAAACCACCTTTAAACACATTTTGAAATTCGTCATACTCTGAGCTTGTTTACATATCTACTTAGGTCACACTGTCTTTTAGATATGCCATGGCAATCAAATTCAGAAAAGCCCTTATTGTCAGATTACATAATGGCACTAGAGATAATGAAACTGGGAGAGAGTAGGAGAGGACGTCATAACATTCATCACACTAGTTTCAAATTTGCTTAAGAGTGCAGTAGGCAAATGATACCCTCCTAATGAGGAAAATAAATAAATAAATTGCTCTCACAGAAATTTCACAGCACCGAAAAGACAGTCAGGGACTCATCCAGCGACAAAACTACCAAAACCACTACCATGAGCCACCGGATATGGCCCCGGTAACACCTTGAGCTGAAACCAGATAGTGGCAAACCTGATTAATTTCACCTAGTGCCAAGGACAATTTTAACACCTTGTCTGAAATTGGATTAATTTGATTCAAATTGAAAATTTTAAAAACTAAATTAACACAATTGAATTTGGAGGGTGGAAAAAGTCATAAAACGCATTGCTTTAAAAGCCAGAGATGTATTTTACACTTCTAGAAGCATTAGGCCCCACATTGCCTAGTAATATCATATGCTAGCTGGAGGCTCCAATGACTCACAGAAGGCGAGATAGAGCTCACCTTAAGATTACAGCGAGGGCACATGCAAAATGCGATCATGCCCCGCGTAGTACAGGAACACTTGGAACATGTAGCAATCTTTAAAAGTTAAATGCCCACAAGCAGCTGTTCATTTACTTCAAATATCTGCCTGCAGCTCATCTGCAAAGCCTTAAGTTATAAAGCACATCTACAACATGAAAAAACATTTTAACATGCCCAACCCCAATACCCATAAAAAGGAGAGGGGGGAAATCACTTAAGAGAAAAGGGAGGGGAAAAAACCGTCCCTAAAAAGAATAAAAGAAAGAAACAAAAGTGATCAATGAAAAGCAATGAAAAACACAAACTATTAAATGAACATTTTAATAGTACAGTTCCAGGTAGTTCTGGAGCAGAAGGCAAAATGAATTAAACATCTGGAAGAACAACCATAGAATCTGAAAGGGCACGAGGGAAGATACAACCTTCAGTTAGA
Source organism: Camellia lanceoleosa (assembly GCA_025200525.1). NCBI lineage: Eukaryota > Viridiplantae > Streptophyta > Magnoliopsida > Ericales > Theaceae > Camellia > Camellia lanceoleosa. Next base: position 31,744,500 of record CM045764.1, read on the forward strand.
CCACACGTGAACCAGGCCATGCCTATTACCAGTATAGATCTCATTACGTTCTTCATCATAGAAGAGAGCAGTGATGTCTTCGAGGGCTTCTGCAACTGTGCTTCTAATCCTAGAAGCTCGGATCCGCTTCTTGGAGTTGCAATTCCTTCCGGTACAACATCCACTACAACTACATTCATCCATGGGAAAACTGTTGCTTGCTTGTATTTTAGCAAGGCATTTCCCAGTCAAGATATTGCTGATATTGATAGACCCTGCAGCATGATCAATGGATACATTGTTTAAAAAGAAAAAATAAAAAGAAAAAAACCCAAACAAACAAAACGAAAGAACCAAAAGCAACAAAAAGACTGGTCTGAGCTTTAAATTTAGATGCAATCACACTTGGAAAATGCCAGATCAATGGTACAATCTATCATGCAATAACATTAACTGAAAAAACAATCTATATTCTAGGCAATAGTGACACCTTTAACCATATCCACACTTCTAATCAGAAAATGATTCAGATATGTTAATCATCAGACAGTCAAAAATCAAAGGAGCATGTGAGAGCTTTATATATATATTGTGTTCAGCCCATTCATTTACAGCTTAAAATTTTAAAACAATTAGTGGGGTTGTTTTGGAAAGTGCTAAATAAGTTGGTTTTTTTTGCTTATTACGAAAAGACATGCAAAAAGTAGAGAGCTAATGTGACCCAAATAAGCCAAAAAGCTGATAAACTAGCTTATAAGCCACTTCCCAAAAGAGGCAATATAGCATCAAAGCTTTGGTTCATGTGATTGCAGGTTCAAGTCTCATCATATGTGTTTGTTCTCCCATTATGTTAGTTGCATCATTTTTTGTGTCGTCTCTCCAAGTGCAAAAGAGAATTGAACATGAGAAAGGGCATGAGCTTGATCTAGCCATTGCTTAACAGCTTAAACCTTTGGGACAACTAGTGATCTTAAGGTGCATGAAAAATGCAAAGAAGCAAATCTTCTCTTACACCCAACCCACTGACAAGCAAATGATGCCATTGAACTTCACAAGGCAATAATATCCAAGTTCAACAAAACATCAGATTCCGATAGAATTTCATGCATGTTTTTTTCCCTCTTAAGTCTCTAATCAATTTGGCATTGTAGGTTAACCCATATAACCCTCAAAGGTGGGGGGGTTCACAATAAATTACTTAGTAGAATATAGTAATAATAATCAATTTTTTCAGGTGATTTACCGTTTCCTTCTGATAATGGATCATCAGAATCAGCTTTGCAATAAGAAATTATAAGATCCTGATCACTTGTGATATATATGTTGTTTGTGTTGCAGTCAGGATGCCACAAAAGGTGATCATCAAATGAAGTTACGAGCTCCCCACGGAAGTTCCAAACAGCCACTGTCCTGTTTCTAAATGTCAGGAACAACTGGTTCTCATACAGAAATATAAATGCTGATGGAGTCATAAATTCAGTTCTGCTAACTTCTGTTAGCTCAGAATTGCGGACCTGTGACAACAAATATCAGATATTAGATATAGATTAACATGAATATATTTCGAGACAATAAGATAAGAAAGACGCTTACATCAAGTATCTGGAGATTCTCATTTTCTTGCTTGACAAGAAGTTTCTCATTGAACTGTTCAATAAAATCCACCTTCCTATTCCGATGAAGGAGATGGTGGAATGTTTTGAGAACAGTGCCATCCTCTATTGAAAGAATCTTAAGAGGAACATGCCCACTAGTTTTGGAAAAAATCAACAACATGATGCCTGGACTGTTTTTAAGAAACCCCAAAAAAAATAAAAGAATTAAGATCATACATATGAAGCAATACCACCCACCAACACATACTACCTATAAATATTCATAAATCTAAGCACAATCTAAAAGACTGAACATTCAAATTTATAAAAGCCTTGTTTGGAAAGTTGGCTATTTTAGTTGGCTATTTGGCTACTTTAGTTGTGTTTGGGAAGTTGTTGGTTGACTTCTTTTTCTTTTTTTTTGTAGTTGATTTGATGGTTGTGGGAGAAAAAGTGAAATGATTATGGGTTGGGTGTGACAATTTGTCTTATTAGTTATTTTAGCCTATTTTGTCTTTTAGTGGGCTATTTTAGTCCAACCCTCTTCCCAAACACCCCCAAAGTTGAGGTGAATGTATAAAAGCAAACAAATTTCACATGATACGTATTTCATCTATGAAGAACGTACACAGACACAAGACACGATGATTTCAAAAAAATGGGGACACGAATATGACAGGGGAAACGGCAAATTATTATTATTTTTATTATATATATTTGCTATGTAGACTAATATTATGTTACCAAAAAATCAAAATTAATAAAAACTAACATTAATTCAATATATATAAACCACAACATTTAAACAAATTGATAGATTATCCATATTTGAACAAGCGTGTCCCCGCCATGTCCCTTACAAAAAATAAATAAATAAAAATTTAAAGGGACACGCCCCGAAGTGTCCCCGGCATGTCTCCATAAAAAAAAAACAATAAAATTAAGGGGACACGCAATTTGGCGTGTCCCAAACGTGTCCCCGGTGTGTCCCTATGTCTGACACCACTTCGGCACCTATTTTGAAATGTCTATGCTTCATAGTACTTCATAATTTACTTATCAACAATCATTAGCAACTCTATGCCAAAGCCGAAACCTAAAAAAAAATGGGGCAAAATTTAGAAGACCAAAAATAATTTCAAAGATGTGGGGGGTGCAACTTTTTATGTGCAAAGAAACCACAACAAAAGTTGCACCCCCCACCTTTTGGTCTTCCCAATGTCTTGCAATTTCCCCTAAAAAATACATAAGGTACCTGATCTTAATCTCTTGAACATTTTTATCTGATATGGAGTACAACAACGTATAATTTTTCAAGTCGAACACCTTGTATATGCTGAAAAAAGAATGGAAGGATATGCGTCAGAATCAAGAAGCAAACTGTGCACAACAGTCACATGTTAGCATGTAAAATACCAAAATAATTGAATATTTACCTATCTTGTGCAGAATAAGTGAGTACCTTCCCATTTACATCATCAAACTCCACAAAACCAGGCCATTTCAGAGACTCAGACTCAAAAAGAGCAAAGCCTGCATCTGGCTTACCCCTCCTTATGTACCTGGAACCATTTCACAGTGTGAACTTTTAGTGAGAGAAACACATGAAAATAATAAATATTAGAATATATATATATATATATAAATAGGGCAACTCAAATGGTATGGTTCACATACTCAATCCTTGTGGTTCTGCATTTCAAAGAACTAAAATGGTCTGAAGCATAAACTGAGACAGTGATGAGTGAATCATTGTTTTTATTGTAAAACAAGCTTCGTATAACTTCATCAGGACTGACATTCAAAAAGCATATCCTCCGGTTAGTCTCTGCATCCAACAATGAACACAGTATAAGTCCATGTTTCTTAAAGTTGGGAAACATACACTGAATATAACCACATATTCTTCACATAAACAGAAAGATGGTTAGTTATTAGGGCTCTACCTCGGCTAAATGCTGCACAAACACCAGACTGCGCAAGCGCAAAGACAATGTCATGGGCAGCTACTATTTCGATAATTTTTGACCTCTTTTTTAGAAAGGATAGCACCATGCCATAATGTCCTTTTGGATCATGAGTATCATATTCCTCCTGACAAAATATTTGTACAAATAGAATATCACAGGAAGAGAATTAAATATGTAGAAACAATAGACCTAGACAGGTTATAAAAATTACAGGGTACATGACTAGACCAATAATAAAGTACGAACATTCTCTCAGCTGAGAAATATTTCAGGCAATATGTACATAATGCATAGGAATTTCTGAACTTTATACAAATTCAAATCATATAATTTGACTGTGGCCTGAGTTTCGGTAAATGCCAGATCAGATGCAATGCATCGCAACATATTCCTTAGGTATCCTCCAATCAATAATTGTATCATCCCAATTTTTTATCAGCAAATGTAAACACAAACAAAACTTCCCTCCCAAAGCATTCCCAAATTCATCCAATCCCAATGCCAGTGGCTTCATCCTTTTGTTCTATGCACTTAATCAGCTTCAAAACAAAAGCAAAATGAAAAAATAGATACAATTTCTACCTTCCTAAAAAGAAGCGACTTCAACCAATCTAGAATACCAAAAACAAACAAAAACATGAACCATAAAAAGCAAACCCATCTCTTGGACCACTTAGAGCTATTGAGTTTGGACACCACCACATAAAAAAAACACAGTTTCTTTTTAAAGATGCCGAAAGACGTAAAAAGGACAAAATCAAAGATTCCTTCCAATCCTTCAATATTCACTAATATAAAAAGCACACAACTTTAAAATTACATTCTGCTGTGTGCCTCCTTAAAAAATGTCAAGATAACATAATGAATACAACAAATAGAGGAAGAGCCTACACCAAGGGCCAAAGGACCTCCTACGAGCAGCACCCTAAAAACTTTTTCTTCATCATCTACAACCAGTGTTTTAAAAGGCGCGCACACGAGGCACAACCTTGCGCTTCAAACAGGTCGAGGCAAGGCGCAATATGCAAGGCGCAGCTTAGGCGTTGAGGCGAGGAATTTTTTTCCGAGGCGCAAGGCGTGGGCTTCATGGGCTTTACTTACCTATTTTTCTACTCCAACTATTGATTAAGTACTTTTTTTGTGAGCATACCATAGGGAATCAAATTTCTTCAATATAAACTGACCAAACGAAGTCAAAAGAGAGCAGAAGTGATAAAAGATTGAATGTTATGTTTAAATCTTTTGTTGGATATTCTATTTCTAGTTTTTAGGAGATTGAGTGTTATGTTTAAAGATTATCAGAAATAGTTATGATTTTTGAAATTCTATATATATTTGTTATGCTGAAAAGTTTGCCTATTCTATAATTTTGTTTTTCTTCTATTACTTGCACTTGCTTTGGTGAGGCGCGCACCTCGCCTTGCGCCTCGCGCTTAGACTATAGGAGACCTTATCGCCTTGGTGCGCCTAAAGCTTTTTAAAACACTTTCTACAACACATATGTAATCTAAAGTTATAAACATGGATTAACTGCTAAGAAAATAAATAACCACTACTAACAACCTGATCTCATATTTAGATAACACAAATCCAAGTACTGATAATAAAAAAACAAAATACAAATATAGTTTAATACAGATAATTTTTTTCCCCATAACTACTTTATAGCAGGAACCTACCTAAGGCACCCAGTGATGTAGGAGGGCTTGTAGAGAGATTTTAAAGCTGAAATTTGTAAGGTTTTGTTGCAGTTTAAAGCTAATATCCAGTGGGAAATTTAGGATTTTGTATAGCATATGAAAGAAGGAACGATTAGGGCTTAATTAAATAGCAAGATGGAACAAGTTTTGGGACTTCTCTTCTTGGTACCATGAACAGTAACCATAACCATAACCTTGCAGGTTTTGTATTTTTTTTTTAGCAAGCTAGGGTGCTAGGGTAGAGGAGCTATTATGATTAAGGGTTGAATTAGGGACTAATGCAGATCTGGTTCTAGAGTCTAAAGGCTTCCAAATGCTAAAAATTAAGAAGAAAAATATATGCATTACACCTAGCTTTCATAGGTACACATCCCAAAGAAGCTTCAAAATCGCTGACAATCCTCCTAATAGGAATTTGACTTCCTATTTGGAAACTAACATATTAAAACAAAACAAAACCCATAAATAAAAAATCAATTACATATGAAAGCCCATAGGACCTAAAGTCCATGTTCAAAAACCGAGCAAATTACCAAAATATCCCTAACCTACAAGCAATAAAAAAAAATGTACAGTATCAACTCTTGTATAACCCTAACCTATAACTCTTGTCTATATATATAAAAGGGTGTCTATCTATCTTTCCTCATAAGAAACAAGAAACTCCTAGTATCAACTCCAAGCTTTTGCTGTTCCTTCATTTTTTCTATCATCACATATAAAAGATCATCATATCCAATTTGAGTGTATGTCCAAGAATATAATCCATACCCATGCCAATGTTGTGATGTGTCAACATAGGCATATTAGGCACCCTTGGGGGAGTATATCTCCACATCCAAAAGCTCCCCATATCACCTTCTCCTATAACATACCCCATTAAGTCAGCTTAACTTCGAAATATATTTCCATTTCCATAATGTTCAAGAACCTCGTAGCACTATGGATTTTTGCCAAAGTGGGATAAACCATACTTCACTGCTAATCTCTCTCTCAACAAATGGCGAATATTAGCAACAAGCCTTTGGTCATTTTCCTGATAAGGTAGATAGTATGTTCTTAACACAACCCCCAAAATCACTCCTCAATATGACCACACAATTTTGAAATAGGAAACAAATTACTGTTCCAAATCTTCTGATACAAACACAAGGTGTCAATGCAGCAATACATGTACATCTAAGTCCAACAGATGATATGCACTTGTGTCGGCCTATGTGGAAGAAGCATGGTATCTTCTGACAATGGATACAAAAACTAAATGACAAGTTAACAGAAATATACAATACCCTTTGGAAAGACATGACACTTGGCATACAAAGACCTCAACAAACGCCCACACTCCAAACTGTCAAAGTGTCTATACTCTATAAGGTGAAAAGTTTGACAAATTATAGCATCTCCGCCTAATTACATCAAACTCCCTATGGTTTTGTTGCACGAAAATCCTGCCACCAATCCATTTTTCCTTTTCATTTTTTTTGAAATCTCTCCAACACCAAAATCTGAGACTTTCTTTATAAGGCAAGTTAATAATTTGATAAATTGGACAACAGCCCATCTTGTAAGAGCACCTCTCCAATCCTTCTTCAATGTTTTTCATCAAATTCAAATTTGATGAAAAAGTGGCCAAAAGTGTGCTCCAATCATCTCATCAAATTTGTATCAAATCAAGGCAGGCCATTTTTTCACCAAATCAAGGATGGACCAAATCCTTCCCCAAATTCCCAACACTGAAGACATATTACTACTCAAATTTGACGAAATTGTAAAAATAAGGATTGGAGATGGGTTTTTTTTTTTTTTTTCTTCATCAAAAATGGTTAAAGCGGGTTTTATGATAAATTTGGAAGTTTTCGAAAAGATTCGATGAAAAAAATGAGAAAGAATTGGAGTGTTCTATATCAGCTTTTAACCAAATTTTCACTCAAATTTGACGACCAAACTGAGTAAGGATGGGAGATGCTCTAAGAGCAACACTGTTGATGAACGAGCACAATGTTTGCATGTACATGTAAAAACTCATCAGGAAAGCCCAGAAAAAAATTAATCATCAAAACCCTAATTTCTTTTTTTTCACATATTAAATTCAATTGTCTCATTTGTTGCAATTACTCATGGTTGGTAAAAAAAAAAAAAAGCAATAGAAACAGAACACAAAAAGAAGAAGCAAACCTGCAACCGAATGTTTCTGAATCTCTCTTGAGCATCGCTCATACCAAAAGCACGATCACGCTTCGAACAAATCTCCCTTCGCTGAATTTTCTTAACACTATTGCTGCGAGGCCGTTTATTGGCCACGACCCGGCGGCCACAGGAAGGCCGAGGACTGGCTGTAATTTTCCTACCCTCCATTTCAGAACCCACAATTTCAACTACGGAGTTAAACCCCACCATATGTGCAGATATAGAACATATATGTATGAAACAGCGTCGATTCACAGAAAAGCATAACACTTTTGCTCCTGAGAATATCGATCTTAGCTTCGATCCCTTCACTGTATAAACCCTAATTCTTAGAATTCAAAAAAAAAAATTAGGGTTTTTTTTTCGACAAATTGCTCAAGACATCAAGCGAAATAGAAATCTGAGTCGCTCTTCGATCTTAGCTTCGATCCCTTCAGTGTACAAACCCTAATTCTTAGAATTCAAAAAAAAAAAAAAATTAGGGTTTTTTACCGACAAATTGCTCAAAATATCAAGCGAAATAGAAATCTGAGTCGCTCTCTTCTATCTCCACTCTCTCGAATTTGCCCTTTCTCTTTCTATATATGAAGATGCGATTATGGTTAAGTCTCTCTCTTTCTCTTTCTCTCTCTCTCTCTCTCTGTCTGTCTGTCTGTGTTAAAGGGTGAGTGATCGGAATGGGGCTAACGAAACAAGAAAACTATTGTCGGAAAGAGTAGAGCCCGGCTCGATTTCAAAAAAACGAAAACCAGTAAGGCACGTTTGGAAGCTTCTTTCCTTCTTAAATTTTTGGGTTAACTGGGGACTTGTCTGGAAATATGTTACTTTAAGTTGGTTTGAAGGTTTTTTTTTTTTTTTTTTTAAATAGTCAAAAAAAAAAAAAAAATATTTTTTTAAATCTAATAAGATAAAATATTATATCTAATTTATAATTATTATATTCTTTATCTCATAAAAAAATTAAAAAAAGCTCAAATCTCTTCCCAAATCAAATTTTTTAGATCCAAGCTAAAATAGTCAAAAAAAATCAAAAAGTCATTTCACTTCCCAAACGGAGGCTTAGTAATTTTTTAATTTTTATGAAAAAATATTTAGAAAAGTAGAAAGAGTGATATGATAATTTATAGTGATTTTTTTACTAAAATATATAATTAACAAACAAGGTCTAAGGTTTTTTTTTGGGGAATTAACTACTTTAATTTTTTGATTTTTTACAAAAATATATTTTTTAAAAATTAAATAGAGTAATGTAACAATTTATAATAATTTTTTAATTTATTAAAATCTTATTAATTGCCAAAGTTTGACTTATCTAACAAAATAAATCTGAAATTTTTAATTTTATCAATATAAATCTTAATTTTTTGATTGGTTTTCAATCTAACTCGTTTACCTATTTTTATTAATAAAAATTGACAAAAAAAATAGTATTTTAGTCGTTAAACTCAACAAAAAAAATTATTGTAGACATTCGTTGAGTTTAATGACTAAAATATTATTTTTTTCATCAGTTTTAGTTAATAAAAATAGGTAAATAATTTAGAGAGGAAAGAAATCAAAGGATTAAGATTTAAATTAATAAAATTATCAGTTTTAGTTGATAAAAATAGGTAAATAATTTAGAGAGGAAAGAAATCAAAGGATTAAGATTTAAATTAATAAAATTAAAAATTTTGAATTTATTCAGAACCCTATGGTTTTTTTTTGTTTTTTTTTTGGTAATTTCTTCTAAATTTTTTATTTAATATGTAGTAAACATAAGAAATAATACACGGTGGTCTATGAATCATGTTGATAAATCGTGTGCCTCCATTGATGAACTCGAACAATTCCTAGCAATGGGGTAAAACTATTAAAGAGTTACCCACACTATTCACAATACAAATGCATGGTTGTTTTCCCATGGTAGAGAGCTAGAGAGAGAAAAACTTTTTCCAGAAATACTATTCGGTTAAAAACCCACGTTATACGTAATATGTATAGATACAAGAGATATAACCATCCATAACTCCATCTCTCCAGGAGATGAGATTGTAAAGTCCCGTTTGGGGACTGATTAAATTAGCCAATTAGTCAAAAAGTTACTAAATTAGTCAAAAAGTTACTAAATTAGTCAAAAAGCTAACCACTCATACCAAAAAGTCAAAGATTCTCTTTTCTCTCTACTTTTTGCACATCTTTTCGTAATTAGCTAAAAAGTCATCCCAAACATACAAGTTTTTTTTACCTACCTTTTTAGCCAAATAGTCAAAAAGTTACTAAATTAGCCTGTTCCCAAACGAGGCCTAAGTTATTCACATTTATCTCTAAGATAAGGTGGTTTGAAATTCAAATTGATAAGGTTACTGCTTGGGGCATGCCACGATGGACGCCCAAATCCGGGTCCGAAACTCAACCCGATTTCCAACATCTCCCACTCATACATGGGTTGGCGTGACAATGCCACATATTTATCTCAATCTCAATTTGCGCAAACCTCAAACAAACTCATACTTGTCAATAAACCATGCGACTGCTAAGAACACCTGCATATGGGAGCTCTACACTAGAAATTCAAAAGAGCCAGCATAAAGACATCAACCCGAAGATAAAAATAGTGTCTCATATACCCTAGACCCATCTAATTTCACCGGTCCAAGCATCTCTAATCCCTCACCGAGCATGCTCGACCCTCACCGAGCATACTCGACCCTCTTATATCATGCAATATATTCACACTCAATGCGCCTCTCATACAAAGTGATGTAAGTTGCCGGCAATGAATATACAACAGAGGTGTAATACTAGATGATCTTCCCTTTGCCCTCATGCCATTTAGTTTAGGATTGACCGCTTTCCTAGTGATGTCCCTTAAGGCCAAATCATACATGACTGCAGACAACAGAATATCAACCTCCCATCTTATGACATAATCAAAGGTCACAAAAGGGTACAAAAGTGAAAGTCATATCAATAATGACACATAAGACTTACACGGTAAGGAAGCAGGGATCCATTTTCTCACCTCATTACTTGGTTGCCAAGCACATGTAGTATGAATACATGCTACAATGGAGTAACTCTTCCAAAGAGTGACGTCATGCTCAATACACTGTACAGATCTTAGTTTAGTCGCTTTTAAGTACATGAGTCGCTTTCTAGCGCTTAACCCAGATTCTCTATTTGTTCATCTTCTAGGCGCCAAATGAGATCTCACATCCAGCTAATCATAATAGGCAGAACATAGAAAGTGGGTACTAACATCCATGTTTGGTTTTTAACACGACTTCATCTCAGCTGTAACTAATGCGACATATATAGTGGATAATTTTGAGCCTCTATTGGCTCTAAATAAAATAAGCCACTAGTCTCATCCTTACTCGCTCTCAAGCACTAAGGGCAATTCCTTGTGTAAGTGAGCCAATATTGCCTGCTGACATCATCCTCTACTAATCATTATGACACAAACCATAATAGCATCAAAATAAGTGATCGATTGAAAAACATAACCACAATTTGTGTAATTCTAGATTCCAAACATAAGTCCTATCAGCACATTTTGCGATAAGCATATATAATGGAATCCACCATGTGCGCCTCATATGAAGTGGTTCAAGATCACTACCTCTTGCATAACTACCTCTCTAAAGATATTTTGGTAACCAATTTGAATTAATTTAAGATGCACCCAACAATCGCATTGAATCTTACAAGGGTCAAATTTATACACTACCAGTAGAGCATCTTATCTACAGTCTAATGAGCAGGGTTAAGGTCTAAACTACTCAGTTGACTATTTACAAAATATAACACTCATCATGCCGAATACGTCCACATAGTGTATTTCAAGCTCCTGCAATAAAAAATCAAGGAATATAGGTCATCTGTTTCTTCCAGAGACAATCTAAGGATTCACTTAATAGTTGAGGCTCTAGCTTTTATCGATAGGTAAGTTAATGGGTTTGAAATTTCACATCTAGAATCATTTTAGGATATTCTTTGGCCTTGTTTGGGAAGTTGACTATTTTAGTTTTTGGCTATTTTCGTAAGCTAAATTTTGTGTTTGGAAAGCTGGTTGGATTTTTTTGAAGTTGGATGTAATGTTTGTGAGAGAAAAAGTAAAATGATTATGAGTTTGATGTGATATTTTGTCTTATTGGCTATTTTAGCTTATTTTGTCTTTTTGTGAATTTTAGCCTAAAAAGCCCAATTTTAGCCTTTGCCAAACAAGGCCTTTATGTAAGTCATCAAAGACAAACTGAGAATTCTCCTAGACCAATCCCTAAGGATCATACATTCGAGCATATAAATTGCATCACCCATGTCCATCATGTCTAAAATAAAGGACTGCCAGCCCTATGTGGCAACAACCTTATAAATTCCTGGCTCATAATGACTAAGTAAGGAAAAACTTCTTTTGAACCATTGATCATGCCTCAATAGTCTTCATCGATCATCGTTAGCCCATCATGGCTCGATGAAATCTAAGAATCATTATTTGGATAACTATTTTGGGTTACAAAAGATTTATTGGAACTAGCAATCTTCTTATGCTCCTAACTTTTCGCCATAAAAGCAGAAGGTAAATCCCTACGAATCTACTTATCCAATTCTTCAACAAGAAGTTGGGTCACAATGTCCAAAAGTAAAGTTTCAAACTCATGTCAATCGTAGCCTAAGTCAAAGTAAATCTCACCCCCTAAGAGGAAGTCTTTTGATAGTTTACACCTTCCTCAATGATGCAACTTTTTGGTATTTAGTGAGCCTTATGCCTCAAAAAATGATTATCCAAACCGTGCATAACTTTAGAACAGTTTTACATCATAGCCGAAAGTCAACCAAATCCTAGAAATGGTTAATCCTCAAAGATTTCGTCTTAAAATGCGCAACATTGATCTACTTTCTAAAAACAAGGGACTAGATAGCCTTTGACACTATCCTAGGCTCTTTATCATTTTTGCGGAGCAATCATGAATGCTTCCTTCTCAATTACCCAGTGATGATATGGAAAATTTTCACATTTGCTACCATGCAACTAAGAATGTAGAATTGTGACACCCCTGTTCCGTATTATGCTAATTGGTCCTTAATTTAAGTATGATTATGTGTTTAGCATGATTTTATGTGTCATTATGTGAATGTATATGATTTTGAGTTTTTATCTGTTCACCGTAGGAATATCTGTTTGATAACCCGCTTCGGAAATTAAATTGAGAGCCTTATCGGCCACAAGACCCGAAATTGATTACGCCATTGTGATTGGCATAATTTTTAGAGCCTATGGTGAAATTTAATTAGAAATTGACTCTGGTCAGATTAAATGGATTAAATTGATGAATTAGAGCCCAACTACTCTATTATTATTAAAATAGCCTTAGTGGGTTTTGTTGTCAAGGCTTTATACACCCAACTCCCCTCTTTAGATCATTTGGCTGATATTGAACTTAAGAATAGAGAGAGAGAGGGTCGGCCTTAGAGAGAGAAGGGAGAGAGTTGTGTGGTTTTGGCTCAAGACTTGGGAATCTTGAAGATTAAGTCCAAGAATTGACTAGAGTCTGGAAGATTAAACTCCTAAGTGAGTAAATTCATGAGATTGAACTTGTAAGTTGTGTTATGATTGATGAATTTGAAGTTGAAATGCACATGCATGTATAGGATCACCATGATTTTACATAAACAAGTATGTATTAAGTTGAATATGGAAATATGAGTGTTAAATCCTACATGCAAGCATGTTTTTGTTGTGTTCCATGAGAATGAACACCGTTTGCATTATTTGGGATGGAAATGAAGTCAAGATGGCCTTGCATGTTTGATTAATTAAAGATATGAGCTTGAATGCATGAACTTGTTATATTGGTGATGGGTTTGTTATGTTTTGGGACATGCATGTAAGCAAATCAAGAAATTGAACTTCATAATGCTATAATCTTGCAAGAGAACCATGTTAGTATGACTATATTTGAGATTTGAGCCTTTGCATGCAAGAATGGTAGCTGGGAAATTGAATTGAAACTCAAGAACGCAACCTGGAAATTTCCAGAATTTTGACTTCCGCTCGGCGAAGTCCGCCGAGCGAAATCGAGCTCCCAGCATTTTCTGCAGACTTGGTTCCCTTCGGCGAAGTTGACCTTCGGCGAGAGCTATGTAGGCAGGAAGTCCGCTCGAGCGGCCGAGTTTGCGCTCGAGTGGGAATTGAGGGCAACCAAGATACTTTCTGAGACCTAAGGGTCCGCTCGGCGGACCCTTTTCTTTGAAATGCATTAATGCATTATGTGTTCTGTTTTCCGTTCTCTTTCACTTCTAAACACTCTTAGGCATGCATTGAGCATTGTGATTGAATTAAAGAGATGAGAATGAAGCCTAAAGAGGAATATGTGAATTAAAGAACGGATTGAACTATTTGTGACCCATATGTGTTATGTGATATGCAGGGTCAAGCTCCAGGGCAAATCCACATGCCGACCACTATGAGTAATATCTAAATTATGTTATTGTCCCATTTGCTTACTCTTATGTAAGTTTTGTAAAGTTCATTAATTTGAATGGTGGACAGTTTGACATGAAAGGCCTATGTGCCAGTTTGATATGAAAGGCCTATGTGCCAGTTTGAAATGGAAGGCCTATGAGCCAGATTGATATAAATATGGGCCGAAGGCCGATTGATAAAATGTGGGCCGAAGGCCGTTTGATATAAATGTGGGCCTAAGAGCCGTTTTGACACGAAAGTGTATTTGGGCCTAAGAGCCGTTTTGACACGAAAGTGTATTTGGGCCTAAGAGCCGTTTTGACACGAAAGTGTATTTGGGCCAAAGGCCGATGGAAATGAATAATTGGGCCAAAGGCCGATGGAAATGAATAATTGGGCCAAAGGCCGATGGAAACGAATGATTGGGCCAAAGGCCGATGGAAACGAATGATTGGGCCAAAGGCCGATGGAAACGAATGATTGGGCCAAAGGCCGATGGAAATGAACGATCGGGCCGAAGGCCGATGGAAACGAATGATTGGGCCAAAGGCCGATGGAAATGAACGATCAGGCCGAAGGCCAATGGAAATGAACGATTAGGCCAAAGGCCGATGGAAATGAATGAGTGGGCCAGAGGCCGTTTTGACATAAATGAAAGATAAAGAGGCCAAAAGGCCAGTATGTTTAGAACCACAGTCACTTGACTTACATTGTGTATATATATGTTAATTAGAAATATGAATTGGGCCCAAGGTCGTTCGGATTATGTTGTTCTACATATTGTTGTATCTTTTTATTTGATATTATTCACTGAGCTTTCGCTCACGCTCATTCATGTGTTTGTAGGTGAGCCAAGGAAACTCAAACCCGGCCTCGATGAAGTCTGTTGGAACAACAACAAAGGTTTTGGAGAGTCGGCCCTTGCGTCTCACGTCTGAGACTTGCCTTCGCCTTTGTGTCGTCTTTGTTCTATGTTGTCATGTCGTGAAGTTTGAGTACATTTGCATATAGTTTGTTGGTTGACTCAGTTTTGAATGATCCTGTCTGTACACAAATTTATGTTGCTATGCTTTCTGTTGTGAGTTATTAACATATGTATGTCCGAAATATTTTGAAGTGCATATAAGCACGGCTCTATGGACAAAGTTTTTAATTTGCTTCCGTTTGGCCACCTTTTACTCCGATGAGTTTCGTCTTACACGGTTTGAGGCCGTAGGTAATCTCATGATTACTGGCCGGTTATGTTCTTAACCCATGGGGGCGGGTTCGGGTCATGACAAGAATATTATTCTCTAATGAAGTAATCCATTAGTAGGCACGTCGCTCCCATTGTCAATCGAATATTGAAAATTTATTTGTATTCTCAACTAGGCTACAGAAAGCGCCATACTTATAATTCTCTATCTTATAGAGTTCCAAATGTCACATCTGCTAAGAAAACTTTATGTGACCAAATGTGTCAATATAGATACCCTTTTGCGACTTTCTAACTTACTTGTGTACAACCATTGCAAACAAAGTTATACATTTACATGAGAGCAAGATGCCGTGTGATAACCCAACCCGTATTATGCTTAATCATACATGTGCTTATGTGTTTGATGTGAATTTGCAAGTTTAAGTATGTGAATTATGTGATTTTAGATTTATATCTGTTGAATGTAGGAAAATTTGTTGCAATTGGAACCTTGAACTGAAAATTAAAAGCCTTAGAGGCGCGATAAATCAAAATCGACTTCATTTTTGTGATCAGCATGATTTTTAGAGCCTACGGTGAAATTTTGTAAAATTACAATTCGTAATGTTTTAATTAACCTAATTTATATATCTCTAGCTCTTGTGTTCATATATATATATATATATTTTGAGAGCTCTAGAGAGTGAGTTAGAGAGAAAGGAAGAGAAAAGGCTAGGGATTTGGAAGAGATTCAAGGGCCAAACCCTAGATTTGAATTAAGGTACGATAATCTACTTGGAATCTTTGTATGTATCTTACATTTTGCTTGAAATCAAGAAGAAATTGAGAATTATGTGTTAGGGTTTGAGATATGCAATAGTTAGAACTAAATGCAAGAAATTGAGCCATAATCTCTTCATTTTTGTTTGTTTTGAGTTCATTTTTGTGATTAGTCCATGAAATAAACTCTATATGGTTCATACACCCAAGATTTGTTCAAAGATTCACCATGTTTGTATGTATATGGAGCTTGTATATGAAATTCATGAATCTATGAAAAGATGAGACTTTGATTTTGAACTCTAAGCAAGATTGATGTATTTGAGCTGTGATTACACTTGTATAAGGTTAGTATTTTGTGTTTTAAAGGAAGATTACTTGAGATCTTGACTTGGAATTGGGTTTGAAAGCTCACACTTTGAACCATTTTCGAACTGTCTGATTTTGCCCAGATTGCATGAGCGGCTACGAGCTCCGCACGAGTGGAACATGAAGAAAAATAGAGGTTTGCATTCTGCTTAAACCACCGTTCGAGCTGCCAAGGCCACCGCTCGAATGGCCCAGTCATCGCACGAGTAGTCAAAGTGGGCGCACGTGCGGCCAACCCTGTTTCAACTTATACCTAGTAACTTCAAAAAGGTATATCTCCTTCATCCGGACTTTGTTTTGAGCGATTTCTGAGCCTAAATTCAAGCCCTAAAAGTTTAGTTTCTAATGGTGGTAGTATCACATCCAAATTCTAAGTACACAAATAGATATCCCAAAATTAGTAAAGGCTGTTTATTTTCTTTTAACCATTTCATGCCATTTCTTACCCTAACTTAGTTTCCTTTTGCTTTTTGCTATTTCCTTAAACCTCAAATAAGTAAACATGATATTTTCAATGAAAAACATATGAAATTGTTGTAGGAAACATTAATTTAAGTCATGAACATTTAGGGCCGTTTAAAGTACATCTTTGGCACATGCTTTGTACGCGATTCACATATAGAGAATATTAGCATTAAACATCAGAGAGAAATTAAAGAAAGGTATACGAATTGAAACAAATGATTTATCAAATGTGTATGTGACATGTTTTGTGTAAGTCGTGTGCCGGACGCAATGCCACAAGACTAAACGCACTATGAGTAGTAGTATTGTAAAGATATGTCGTTAATTGATTATTTTGATCCAGGTACTATAACTTATTCTAATATTGTGTTGTGATCGAAATGAACGAGTTTTGTGAACGTTATATGACATGTGCAATAAGGACTTAAGGTTATTTTGTTTTGATATGATGGGGTCGAGGCTGTTTTGATATGATGGGCCTGAGGTCGTTTTGATATATTGGGCTCGAGGCCGTTTTGATATGATGGGCCCAAGGCCGTTTTGATATGTTGGGCTCGAGGCCGTTTTGATATGATGGGCATGAGGCCGTTTTGATATGATGGGCCCGGGGCCATTTTGATATGTTGGGCCTGAGGCTATTCCGTAAATATGACTGTGGATAATGTTATGAAGGATTATGGTTACTGTTATGAATGATGAAATTTGAAAAAGTAGGGTGTTCACATAATATGCTTTCTATTAATTCAAGATTATCATTTGATTCACTTTACTATTATTCATTGAGCTTCGCTTACTCTATATTATGTATGCACATGTAGGTGATCAGTAGCATGGAGCCCAACCTTAGGGTCAGCTTCAGGAGCTATTTTGCGAACTTGTCGAGTCATGCTTCCAAGTTGGAGCTTTTGCCTTTGACTCACATCATGCTATGACATTTGTTTTGCTTTTGCTTATGGTCTTAGGTTATATAAACTATATGTATGAAATTTCTTATGGTACATAAGTTTTTGCATGGGCATGTAAATATGTGAATGTGATAATGTGTTATTATGTAAGCTATATAATTTTGCTCATATTGGCACAACTCAATGAACTTCTTCATTCGTTGTTCGCTTTCGCTTATGGCCCCATCATTATAATTATTTTGTATGTTCATTTGAGGCTATAGGTAATCAAGTGATTATTGGCCGGTTATGATCCAAACTTTTAGGGACGGGTTTGGGTCCTAACATGCCGTAAGCAAGTGGGCCTACTCAAACCATCTATATCATCTTTTTGTCAATGTGATTAAGTATAATAAGCCATTGGTTCATGACCAATGTCATAAACTAATTCCAATCATCCTAATGTGTGAGTTCTTGAAGACAAGTGTATGGGTTTAACTAGGGAATGACTCATGAGTAACTCATATTCACTAGATCATAAAAAGGATGTCATGGAAATATCAAATGCGCCTAAGTCACAAATTTAACTAGTAAGTGTTAATCCCCTCCACCTTCAAGTCAATTTTATTCTCCATACATTTTACTGCATCTAGTTGAAACATGACAATACTCATCTTGCCATCTTTGTTTCTCGCTTCATAGTTAGTTGCAATTAATTCTACCATCCACAAGAATGAGAGAATAAGTTATCAATCTATAACAACTCCTGAAGTAACTTAAGCGCGAATTAAGTTAAAGAGTCCAATTCAACACAATACTCTCATGAGCGATGCGTCAAATTCTTAGTCATAACAACCTTGTCAGCCTTGACCTTTTCATTACTATGCAGTAACTTTTTCACTTAGTGGTAAACGCCACTCAAAAGCGTTAGCCTAGCTAAGGAATCATACAAAGAAACATCTCCTCATGTTTTACACTCAAGTGCGGAAACAGCAAGTGTCCAGACTTAAACAAGTTGGCAGTGTTAATAGATTTTGTAGCCATTGGGCGTTAATCTTCTCACTTAGTGTTAATAGATTTTACAGCTTCCAAGCGCTAATCTATTAATTCCAAGTGATACTTTAACGCACACTCTCATAGTGTGTGAAATTTTGCTCCATCCACTTCCATCAATTGGGTAGAGAGCAAAACATTGCTCATATTGGCTACTCGTCTTACACTTAATGATTAACTCATTTAAGTTCACATTTCTTGGATGACGTGACTCTTGGATGTTGCTTCATCCAATGATGCAACATTATTACAAGTCAATCCACACAGCTCAATAGTCAGTATCACATCTAAATTTATTGAGAGCTTACAAATCCCACAACTCCAAACTCGTTAATCAAAACTACTTAGTATGTTGCTAATCATAGCACACACATCAATTTTTATTGCACTAAACAAGGCAATAGAACCACAGTGACGTTGAGTTATGTTTCCTTGCTTTGGCTCAATTAAGGTTTGATTTAAAGTCTCTAAGACTTTCTGCTCATCTAAAGAATATGATTACCTTGTTCACATTTGAACATCTCTACTAAGTCTAGGTCAACCAAATTAACTTCCATAAGTTAAGTCAATTAAAAGGAAAAAAATGCACATTAGGATTAATTTGATTAGAATATGTCACGACCCAAACCCGCCTCTATGGGTTTAACATGGTAACCAACCAGTAATCCTTGGATTACCAAAAGCCTCTTAGCAGAATATCATATAGTTAGGGGCTACAGAAGCAAACATACAAAATATACGTGGTCTAATGAGCTGTGATGACATACATGAGACAGATAAACAAATAATCTAAAACTTTAAAAAAAAAAAAAACTTGCAAGCGAAGTCAAAAGATATAGTATTTACACATCACTCCATGAACATATAAATAGAAATCTTGCCCACACTTAAAAGGAGCAAAGTCTAGTACATCACAAAAACAACCACTAAACTTGTTTCCATCCGGAACCTCCGTGGGAGGCACAAAGGTTGGCTGACAAAAACTGAAACATAGGCCGTCAACTTTGGGCCTGGTCATGTGCCTACTCACCTACATACATAATATAAATAGTGAGTTGGAGCCCAATGAATAATAACAGAGTAAAAGGTTTTAATGAATGATGTCCAGACAGATTCAGAAATCATAATTCAGATTCATAACAAATTCATATTCATATTCTTGTTCAAATCATATACAGAAATCAGAGTTTATGCTTAATCATACGTGGTACATCCATTAGCGCTAATAGAACAAATACAGAACAGATGCAGAACATATGGTGGTTATGAATAACCAGTTCCATAAATGAACCTTCGGATCCGAATAACAGAGCATATATATGCTAAGCTCCATGATGGAGCCTCCGGTACGGATAACAGATGATAGACATAATAAGTCCCATAATGGGACCTCCGATATTGGGTAACAGCTAACAGATATTACATGATACTAAGGATGCCACGAATACATGTCAGAAATTGGACAATCATTCATTGTACATAATATAGCATTTCAAAAAACAAATCTTATTTTATTATACAAAAAATAAATAAAGTTGAACATAACTTTACTAAGTTATTACTTACAGTTGGCTTCGGGTGCAGATAGACAGAGCAGGCTAATGAAACGGTCTACGACACATGACCTTCATTAACACATAACAAATACACATCTAAAACACACATTGGAAAACATCTAACCCATTACGTTCTTGTTCTTAGTGTGTTTCTTCATTGATCCTCCTTATTATGCCTTAATCTTGGCCTAGGAATGCCTAGGATGAAATGAGAATACAAAAATGTATTTGAAACACTTTTTCCAAAACTTACTGAAAACAAGGTCCACGCTCCAGCGGACATGCAAAAAATGAGGGTTCGCTCGAGCGTGACTTCTTTAGCTCAAGCGGACTGTAAACTTTGAAAAAGTACTGGTTGCCTATTTTTCACGCTTGACGGACGCTCGATCTTCGCTCGATCGTGAGACTCAGGTCCTCGCTCGAGCGTGACTTCTGTCGCTCGAGCGTGCTACAAAACATATGAACTTTTGGATACATGCATTTCACACTCAAACGGGTATCATGTCGCTCGAGCAAAAGTGCACGCATTCAAAGTGCTTCGCTTGAGCTTGAACTCCCACGCTTGAGCGTAGATTCAAATTTTGGAATTTCTAGATTTGGTCTCCAAGCTTCAAAAACTCATCCTCTTGGGCCAATATTTTGAAAAACATTTAGATATTCATAAAACATCATGATTTAGAGATCATTTCATGAAATCAAGGCCCAAAAGCATGCCAATTGTTCGCAAATTTAACTTAAACTTCATAAACTCTCCAAAAACATGACATGCATGAAATGATTGAGCTTCAAGTTTCTAAATCATGATCAAATAAAATGAGAGGATGTAAAACATGATGAATTCTCAAAACATAAGTGAGATGAACACATGCATGAAAGAATTCTTTGAAATCATACTCAATTTGTGAAGAAATGGATATGCATGCATGGTATGACTCAATTCTCTTCAACTTTAACTTAATTCCCACATGAATTCATCTAATTTACTTGAAGTCTTGAAAAATCTAACTCAATTACACAACTAAGAACTTGATTCCTTACCTAGAGACTTGAATTCACAAGGGTTGAAGTTAAAACTCTCAAATCTTCTTCAAATGTCAACAATTCCTAACAAATCCTTGGTTTGAGCTCAATTTCCAAGCCTAGGACCAAATCTTCCTACTCTTTCTTTCTCTTATGTTTAGAGCATCAATTTGGGGTAGTGAGTGAGCAAAATGGACTAGTGAAGTCAAATGGGCCTTAAATAGGCTTCATGGAATTGATTTAATTAGTTTTGGCTTAATCTAAATTAATGAGCATTAATTAATCTACTTTAATCGTTCCAAATCGAATTTCAATTGACCTTACCAGAAAATTCTAAAAATTCCAAATAATACAAAAATCAAATCAATTTTAGAATCAGATGCCGATAAGTAGGGGTGAACAGCAGATATACCGATCCGCCAAAACCGACTGAACCGAATCGATCTGCCGCATTTTGGACAGATGCGTGATGACGAGCAGACGATTGCGGATTGATTTTCTCCAATCTGCCAATCTGGCGGATGAATGACGGATTTGAGATTCCTTTAATCGCAACCGAACCACCAAACTGTAAACACCCCTAGTAATTTATAAAACTTTGTGTTTTCAGTTTGTTTAAATATTCTATTTGTGTTTTCAAATAAAAAAGAGTTTAAATATTTTGTTGAAAAAAAGTTTTCAACTTGAATATCTTTTTTGAATTGAAAAAAATAAATGCATTATTTATCTATATTTTTTGGTTTTTAAATCTATCTCTAAAAATAATAAATAGAAAATATGATATATGCTGGTTGGTTTTTGTTTTCAAAAACAGATATAGATGTAACAATACAGAGACATACAATCTCTACTACTGCTCTGTTCATGGTTTTGGTGGTTTGAATTGTTTTTATATTTTAAGAACCACAGATTGTAATACTTTATGTGGATGAGACATCCTGTGATTGTAGTATGTGGATGAGGCATGCAGTGATTGTGATATTGTAAAGTTTCAAACTTTCTTACTTTTGATGAGGCATGCAGTGATTGTAATATTTTTTTAAGTCATTAACTGTAATACTTTTTTTTTTTTTTTTTTTTTTGAGGAAGTGCACAAGTTGAATTATGTTGAAAATTTATAAAATTTTAAACCGCCAAACCGATTCGCATCCATCTGCCAAACCGCCAATTCGCTCAATCCACATTCGCTGGATTGGCGGACGGATGCGGATTGATTTTCTTCAATCCGCCAATCTGGCCGACGGATGGCGGATTAGAGGTTCCGTGGTCGCAACCGACCTGCGCCCACCCCTATCGATAAGGCCTTTAATTCGCAGACCGAAACTAAAACATGAACAGATCTTTCTATGTTAAACGGATATAACCACAAAATGATGCAATACACATGTAATTAACTCATGATTTCTTCTTAATTACTTATTAGGCATACATAAACATGAATTACCGCTAATCATGGGTCGGGGTTGTTACAGTCTTCTCCCCTTAAAGAGTTTGGTCCTCCAAACTCGAGTTGCCTTCATTCTGGAAGAACACTGGGTCCAAAGGGAACAGTTTAGGATATCTTTTCATCATATCTTCTTCTATTTCCCATGTAGCATAAGTTCCCCCGTGGTTCTGCCAATCAACATTCACCAACGGAATTTCCTTGTTTCTCAATCTTTTGATTCGGCGGTTCACAATCTGTATTGGCCTTTCCTCATAGGTATAATCATTCTTTAGAAGTACATGAGTTGGCTCTATCACATGTAATGGATCTCTCAGATAATTCCGAAGCATAGAGATATGAAAGACATTATGCATGTTTTTCATTACCGGAGATAAGGTTACCGGAGGTAAGGCTACCCGATACGTTACCGGGTTGATCTTTTCAAGAATCTCATATGGCCTAACATACCTTGGCAGCAGCTTGCCCTTAACACCAAACCGCGTTTGCCTTTTCATCGGAGTCACTTTTATGAACACATGATCCCTGACTTCATATTCTTTGTCTTTTCTTCGAACATCTGCATAGCTTTTCTGACGGCTTTGTGCAGTTCTCAACCTTTGTTGAATTAATTTCACATTTTCAGTTGTTTCTTGTACAAGTTCCAGTCTAAACAAAGGTCTATCACCTACCTCAGCTGAACATATTAGAGATCGGCATTTTCTTCCATACAGAGCTTCATAAGGAGCAATTTCAATGCTTGAATGGTAGTTGTTGTTATATACAAACTCAGCCAATGGCAAATAGGTCTCCCAATTTCCTTGGAAATCTAATACATACATTCTGAGCATATCTTCCAAGGTTTGATTGGTCCGTTCAGTTTGACCATCTGTCTGTGGGTGATAAGCACCACTCAACCTCAGTTCTGTCCCCAAAGCCTGTTGTGAACTTTGCCAGAATCTTGATGTGAACTTTGAATCTCTGTCAGATACAATAGATATTGGTACACCATGTAATCTCAGAATTTCATTCACATACATGTTAGCTAACTTATCCTCATTATAAATAGTTTTGATAGGCATAAAATGGGCAGATTTAGTCAAACAATCAACTATAACCCAGATAGAATCCATACCTCGAGTAGAGCGAGGCACTCCCACAATGAAATCCATGGTAATGTATTCCCATTTCCATTCCGATATTGGAAGCGACTGTAACAAACCAACTAGTCGTTGATGTTCAACTTTAACTTGTTGACAATGTAAACATCTAGCCACAAAATTTGCAATGCACTTTTTCATTCCAGGCCACCAAAAATTCTGTCTCAAATCATGATACATCTTTGTGTTCCCCGGATGCATGGTAAATTTGGTGCTTTGAGCTTCGGTCATAATACGCTTTCTTAAATAAAGGAATCTGGTACACAGAATCTATTCTGAAATTTCAACACATTATTCTCAAACACAAACCCCGACCTTGGCTTTGAGTCAAATTCTTCCACAATCTTTTTCAAGTACTCATCTTCAAGTTGCTTTTGTTTGATTTCTTCAATGATTGCAGGTTGAGCGAAAATGGCAGCTAAAATCCCACCTTGCGCTCACAAAACAATTTTAATCTCATTTTTTTCCCGATCATCTAGCAATTCTTTTTAACTGGAAAGCAAACATGACAAATTTCCAATCGACTTTCGGCTCAAGGCGTCAGCTACAGTATTAGCTTTTCCTGGATGATACAAAATTTGCAAATCATAGTCCTTGATCAATTCGAACCATCTCCTCTGTCTCGTGTTTAATTCTTTTTTAGTGAAGAAATATTTGAGGTTTTTATGGTCAGTATATACTTCGCAAGTGACACCATATAGATAATGTCGCCAAATTTTTAAAGCAAAAATGACAGCTGCCAATTCAAGGTCATGAGTTAGGTAATTTTATTCATGTGGACGGAGTTGTCGAGAGGCATAAGCAATTACTTTCCCATTTTGCATTAATACACACCCCAAACCTTTGTAGGAAGCATCACTATAAATCTGAAACCCATCAGTGCCATTGGGCAAAGTCAAAATCGGTGCAGTTACTAGTTTGGTCTTCAACTCATGAAAGGCTGACTCTCGCTGTTCATTCCAATCAAATGATACATTTTTCTGAGTTAACTGGGTCAATGGCATGGCAAGTTTTGCAAAGTCTTTCACGAATCTTCTGTAGTAACCTGCAAGTCCCAGAAAACTTCTAACTTTTGTAACATTTGTCGGTTTAGGCCAGTCCACAATAGCTTTAATTTTATGTGGGTCAACAGAGATACCATCCTTGTTGATTACGTGTCCCAAAAATGCTACACTATCAAGCCAGAATTCACATTTGGACAATTTCGTATATAGCTTCTTTTCTCTTAGAATCTATAACACAGTTCTCAAGTGATTCTCATGATCTTCCCTATTTTTGGAGTAAATCAAAATATCATCAATAAATACAACAACGAATTCATCCAGAAATGATTTAAACACTCTGTTCATAAGGTCCATAAAGGCAGCAGGTGCATTAGTCACCCCAAACGGCATTACTAAAAATCCATAATGTCCATATCTAGTTCTGAATGCAGTTTTCTCTATGTCTTCTGCCTTAACTTTTAACTGGTGATACCCAGATTTGAAGTCAATCTTGGAAAACACTTGGGCTCCTTGAAGTTGATTAAACAAGTCATCTATTCGGGGTAGAGGGTATTTGTTCTTGATAGTTACTTTGTTCAATTCCCAATAGTCTATACATAACCTCAAAGATCCATCTTTCTTTTTGACAAATAGAACTAGAGCACCCCAAGTTGAAGTGCTCAAACGGATGAATTTCTTGTTTAGCAATTCCTGAAGTTGAGTTTTTAACTCTTTCAATTCTGAGGTTGACATTCTATAGGGGGTCTTGGAAATAGGTTGTGTTCCTGCAGTCACTTCAATAGTGAATTCAATTTCTCTATCAACTAAGTCTCTAAGCAAGTCATTCGGAAACACATCGGGAAATTCACAAAATTAGTAACCACCATCTCTGAGCTTCGTCTTTAAGAGTATAGGTGGCCAATAAAACCTTCTGAGTCTTAGTACAGAAAAATACCTCAAACAGTTTTTCCATCTCAAGCAACCATGTCTCTTCTTTCAACGGTTCAATTCCACCAAAAAATGTTGGTGGTTTCATCTTCATGAATTTCTGTGTCAGGTTAATAATATCATTATTATTTGATTCAGCATGTCTCAGTAGAGGCGGAGAGGGCAGAGGTTGTTGTCTTTGTTGTTGCATCATAGCCTTAGTCAATGCTGCAAGCATCTGTTCCATCCGGCTCATGCGAGCCTTTGAAGATTCACTTATATCATTTCCCCTTGCATTCTCCATGTTGCTATAGAGACACCAAATAATAATAAACATAGGAATAATCTCATTCATTTCTTTCAATTTATTTACTCAGATTTACATTTAGTTTTCATATCCATTTGGATTACCACACACTCACACATGCAGATGGAATGTCCTTACTTCTTACTAGGACATCCAAAGCTCATATGGACTTGTGTGTGCCATAGAACACGTGTTCTGATACCACTCTGTCACGACCCAAACCCGCCCTTATGGGTTTAACATCGTAATCGGGCCAGTAATCCTTTGATTACTAAAGGCCTCTTAGCAGAATATCATATAGTTAGGGGCTATAGAAGCAAATATACAAAATATACGTGGTCCAATGAGTTGTGATGACATACATGGGCCAGATAGACAAATAATGTGACGCCCCAAAATTTAAAGACATCATAATAAGATTTACAAACTTAAAATCAATATTGGCACCAACATTACTAACATCCATTAATTAATAACCCAGAATTTAAAGTTCTTACATCACAACTTAGTCTTAGTACATAACAGAAATGACACAAATATAAATTAAAAAAAAAACTAGAGAAAAACTAGAAATTTTAGGAAATGGTTCATGGAACTTGGGCACTCTTCAAGCTAACCAAGGTTGAGTGTCACCTTGCAAGGCCTCGGTGTTTCCTTCGATTTCTTCAGTACTTGGCATAAAACGCCAGGGCAATGGGAATGACAGTGAGCAATCAGCTCAATAAGATACTACAACCCGAAAATATACACCCCGCTAATAATACTCACAATTTATGAATAATGTGTAGTAACAGAATAACAAGTAACATTTAGTAAGCATAAAAGGAATGTTATCAATAAAAATAAAAATAAAACTATAACAAATGGAAGCAGTATTTCATCCTGAGGAATATGCCCACCTTTATTTATTTATTTATTTATTTAAAATTTTCATAGATTTAGCTTATCAGATAAATTTAAGTAACTCCCCGCGGAGCACTATTTCCACTCAACCGCTAAACAATGGCCACAGGCAATTCTGACTCCCCTTTGGTCAATTATTCAAATGTTACTTACTGTAACTACCAATGATGCCCACGCACCAGGGTTACATACTCGAGTCGTGATATCACGGCCTGCCCCAATGGAACGGTCTATGTTGTGACACCTGTACCACCAACCTTATATCGCCTACACCGATAAGAGTCGAAATACCTTCCTGTGCCATGTTAGGGTTCGCAACTCACTTGCCCAAAATTCTAGACCGGGCTCACCCCATCACTTTTAAAATTTAATGTATCATTGGTTAAATTTCGTGTTTCTTTACTTATTGAGATAGTCACAATAATTCAAAATTTAATTACCAATAATGATATACCAACTCATTAAAATCCCAACATAAAATATTACACATGTTACACCATAATAAACAATTGTACAAAATTTAAATAAATAATTTATTTAAACCATGGTATGAAATAATAATGTAGATACCAAAAAGAAGAAATAAATCATAATCACAGACATGCATGGATTTTTAATCTACAAGATTAGATTAGCACAATATTAAATTTTAGTCCAAATAAACAATTAAAGAGATAATTTTTGATTCCTCCTTAATCTGCCAAAGTTTTCAGAATGTATATCTTGCAAATAAAATTATAAATAAATTACTTATACAGCTCTAAAATTTATATAAATCTATAAAATACTCAATAAACATGCTATGGCCATTTTTCAGAAATCATTTTCCAAAAATAAATTATAAATAATTCTTAAAAATTCCAAGAATGTTCATGACACAAATTTATCACATTTTCTTAAATTAATTTCATACTTAAATTTATAAATAAATTCCATAATCTAAAAATTTATTATGAAACTAGACTTCTCAAATTTCATTTTTTGCTGAGAAATTACCAGATTTGGCTTAATATAAAATTTTTAATGATTTTTCAAACACATAGTGAAATCTGCCTATAGCTCCAAATTTGGTTAAAAATTTGTATAAATTCTTAAAAAACTCAATAATTGTTGAAATTTGTTTTAGATGAACTAGACATCATTATCAACAACTTTATAGAAGAAATCATCTTCAAATTTTGAGTGTAAAATTTTCTAAAAATTCGTACAACTTTCTGGCAGATTTAAAGGGCCAAATAATATCTTCAATAATCTTTTTAATGGCATAAATTGCACATGCAAGTCCAAATTTCACAATATTATCATGATTTTCAGACTACCAATATTTGATATACCATCATAAATTTTCATACAATTATAAATAAAATTCTATCTACAAGTTTAGACATTTTATCATATGTATATAATCTGAAATTTTCAAATATAAAAAAAAAAATAAAATGAGAAAGTTGAGAGGGTTTTCTTACTTAGTTGTAGAATTGAAATGGAACGATGAAATGGTAGAAAATATATATCCTTCTTAATCTCCTCCTCCTCTTATCCTCCTACTCAACTTGACTGAATTTTTTTTTTTTTTTGTGTGTAGATGTCCTTTTCTTTTTCCTTCCTCACCAAATGCAAGCATGCGTGTATATATATACAATGCATTGCTGAGCAATCCCTCTCTCTCTCTCTCTCTCTCTCTCTCTTCATTCTACGTAGTCAAATTTTTAATTTCCAAATACCACCATGCATGGAACCAAGTGGCAATGCTGCCACTTGAAATCTGCCAATTTTATTTTATTTTATTTTATTTGTGTATTTGTGTGGGTTTCTTAAATTTGATACACTAAGATTTTTAACTAAACTATTTAGTAAGAATAATTATCATGTTGGATCCTTATTAAAATAATTTATAAACAACAAATATTGAACACCCACAAATTTTTTTTTTTTTATTATTATTATTATATATTTTTTTTTAATCTTTGTTAGTGATTGAATTGGGTTAATTTAAAACTAACCTATACACTAATATATTTCAGATAAACTCTTAATAAAATTAATTTAATTAATTAATTAATTAATTTATTATTATTATTATTATTATTAGAGTAATTAAATGCTGGTTTTCACAATCTACCCCTTTAAAAAAAATTTCGCCCTCGAAATTAATTCGTACCTTTAGACTCGAAAAGATGAGGGTGATTGGCACGTATCATCTCTTCTCATTCCCATGTTGACTTTTCTGTCCCACAATGCTGCCACAACACTCGCACCAAGTGAATAACTTTGCCTTTCTTGTTCTTTTCTCGTTGATCCATAATCTTTATAGGTCTTTCCTCAAAACCTGCATCTTCATTGAGATCAATCTCTCTCTAGTTGATAACATGGGAGGGGTGTGGCTCATATTTTCGTAACATTGAGATGTGAAAAAATATTGTGCCTTGATGAATACTACCTCTTGATCGTACTTTTGTGATTCCAATATCTCGCTCAAAATTTTAGGCGTAACAATTTAATCACCAAGGTAAGCCTTTTCTTCTTGAACCCCTATTTGCACCCCAAATTCATTGAGCGTTCCAACCATATTCCATTCTCTAAGTACTAAACTAGCAACAATCCCTCTATTCTTGCAACTTAGCATATCTGCCACCACGTTAGCCTTGTCGAGATGATAAGAAAGGGTAAATTGGTAATCCTTGAGATACTCCATCCAACGTCTCTAACGCATGTTCAGATCCCTTTGGATGAACAGATACTTCAAGCTTTTGTGATCAGTGAATATCTTAAACTTTTCACCATACAGGTAGTGTCTCTAAATTTTGAGTGCGTGAACTATAGTTGCTAACTCCAAGTCATGGGTTGGATAATTCTTCTCATGGTTATTTAATTGCCTTGATCCATATGCCACTACCTTGCCATTTTGTATCAATACGCACCCCAGACCTTCTTTGGAAGCATCACAATACACATTGTACCTGTAGACGCGCCCGAACATCCCGAGAAAATCCCATTTTGTTCATTGGGCTCACTACAGTTTGGACTCAATGTCACGGTTCTTAACCTGATCTTGCAAAGTGCAATGCGAGATTGATAAATCACCAAAGAGTCCAAATCCGGCAAATCGTTTTGAAAAATTGATTTTTAGAAAGAAGTGCCAAACATGGATTGCTTTGCCAGATACAAAGTCGCCACCTAAATATTTTATTTTTGAGAAATTTAGGAAACCCTGACTCGTGCCTAAGGCCACGTGTTCGTCATCACCAAAGTTGCCTCGGCTTGGGAACTTGGGTACAAGAAGGGAAGGTCATACAATGAGCACCCCCGCTCGCCCGATCAAAGATCGGCCTTTACTAACATGATATCTTGTTTTTTTTGAAAACACATGTGCTCTTATTCCAGTTATTAACCTAGAATTACTATGTGATGCGCACAGCATACAAGTATAGACTAGATCGCCTAAGTTGGAACAAAACATCTCATGTTTGTTTTTGAAAGCGGTTTGCTACTCGCAAGTAGATTAAAATGCGGATTTTGCCACCCTTAAGTGGGCTTAGAAAACATGGTGATTTGCCACTCTCAAGTGGGCTTAAAACTCGCAATCAATGAATTGTTCCAATTCAAGTAATCCAACCTTCACCCATAGGCATTCAGGTAGTTATATCACGTAAGCAGTTAGCCTCATGGCAAGCATGCTATCATGGTAGTCACTCACACACATGCAAGGATGCTAAAGCATAAACACTTACTGAGTACTCCGAGCCAAAACAAAAGATAGTTAGTAATCATGCATAATCCTAGCTATGTCAAGAATGCCTAATGCAACACATGCAAAATGCAACTAAGATAGGCTCGGCTATTCTAAAATGTCATATGAAATGCAATTTGATACATGTATTCAAACAGGAATTGAAATACAATACAGTTAGAAAGATGAATGGAAGAAAGATGAATGGATGCAAACATGCGAGCATAAGGATGCTAATTGAAACATGCCCTAAAACTAACCATCGTAAGCTGGTAAATAAAAGGGACAAAGAAATGGGGGTTGGAAGACATGCATCACACACACGCACACTTATTACAATAGTTGTGCCCTCTCGACGGAGGGTCTGAAATAAATAATACAGAACCAACTAATTAACCAACTATTCTAATTAAACTAGTTATTACACAACAAAATGAATAACAAGCTACAGCTAATTATTACACAACACTAACTAGTTAACAAATCAACTAAATTAGCAATTAAATAAGCATGCAAACTATGTGAAGTGGGCTGCCTCAGCTCTGCCTTGAATGATGAAGGATGCATTCATGCTCGAATTGCCTTGCTTGAAAATCCATCACGATGCCCCAACTTGCCTCTGTTTGCAATTGATCTCAGAACACTGCACAAAGCTCCAGAAGGTTGAAACTCTGCCAAGGGGACCTGTGGGAAGGCTGCCGACCAGTTGTTGGCTTTGGAGACCACTTGCCGACCACTTTTTGTGGTGAAAACCAGAAAAAGTGGTTGGCCTGCCACTTTATCTGGTCGTGACCGCTTTTTCTTCTTGGTTTACGGTTTCTCGCAACAGAGAGCAAGAAAGGGGCTTGGCTAAGTATTTGCAAAACATGTATGCACAACCATCCTCCCTATCATTACATAAGCTCGAGGGAGTATAGTTCTCGACCCTCGGGCCACCAATCACGCATCTCGATGTATGATGGCCGATGAGCCAAATTGCACGACTCAATGTGACATGAATGCACGCATGAACACATAAAGCCCAAAACTCCATTATGTATAGTCAAGAGTGTCGGTGACCGGGAATCGAGGCACGTTTCATCACTTTGAGTATGAAATGTCCCTCGTTTCCCGTGTTTGGACTAATGCCTATTCCAAACACAATGCAACAAACATGGCATGCACAATGCGACTCAATCATGCAACTTAATGCAATACAACTTAGACATGCAAACGTGCAAAGGGGTAAACATGTGAACATGCAACTAGCATACACAATGCTATGAATTCCATGGCGTACACAATGCTCATGACACTAGCATACACAATGCACGTGGCAACTAACATACACAATGCAATGAATATGGCATGCACAAATGCAATGTTTGATCATGCAACCACATGGCATACTCAATGCTATAGACTACATGGCATGCTCAATGCACAATGGACTTATACCAAAATGGATAGGCCTCGGCCATGTCCAAATCAGCGGCCATTGATGATGAAATCAAGGCACCAAAACAAACACAAACATGCATAATGCAATGGCCCAAGTCTAAGGCACAAAACACAACTTTCCATAAGCATTGAAAGGATGAAACATGGATTACAATGGCATATGTTCCAGCACTGAAATGGCAAGCAAGATGACTTAGAATCATGCAAACAACTCATGTTATGCATGTTGAAGGACTCAAGCATCATAAACTAGTAAGGCATATTACACTAGAGGCATGCAAGGCGATGCTCAAATGACCAAACCAACCCCAAACAGACCCTATGCAGGCCAAAACAGTAGCAAAAATGAGTTGGGATGATGGCTTGAAAGGCACAAAAATGAGGCTCATGCAATGGCTCACAAATAGGGCATAAAAGCATAACTCTAAAGAGCACTTGAAGAGTGGAAAATATGGAAGTGTAGCAGCCCTACATGTTCTGAAATAACATTCTCAATGATGCCAAAACATGCATATACCTCAAGTTAAGCATGCAATGGACCTCAAAACTCAAAACTAGTCAAGGCTATTACACTATAAGCATGCATGGCAAGCATTATTCGACCAAGGAGCCTTAAAACAGAGCTAAGGCAGCCCAAAATATGAACAAAATCATGTTGGAGCACAGCCAAAATGTGCTAGAATAAAGAGCCAAAACATCATGCACTCGAAGCTAGTGAACAAGATTTACACTACAAGCATATGAAGCATGTGAAAGGCTACTAAACCAGCCAAAAATAGAGCCATGACATGTCAAATGATGATCAAAAACCCACTGAAATGGAGCTAATACATACTAGGATGACATATTACTTTGATAAGCCATGAATGGGAATACACTACACATGCAAGAAGCAAACACAAGGTAACCAAAACAGCTATAGACAGAGCTAAGGAAGGCCCTAAAAGTCAATAAAAAGTGCTTGAACCAAGCCTTGAAAGTATGAAGATGCATGCTCCTTTGATAGGCCAAAAATGCAAGCAAACAAAACCAAAAGAGAGGGGGTCACCCCCCTCTGGTTTTAGGCCTCAAATCCACATGCCTACCACTAAAAATCCACTGGATTTCAGTGGCTAGAAGGCCAAGCAAGGACTAGCTCAAAGGCCCTAAGGCATGGCACAACCCAAGGCCAACTAGGGCATGCAAGAGGGTAGAAGACCCTCAATACCCAGGAGGCCTTAAACAAACATCAAAAACACTTAAATACAAGACTTTTTTCAGTTGAAAGCAAAGCCCAAATAAGTATGAAAATATGGTTAAGAGAATGATCAAGACAAAGCTTAAAAGGGGAGAAAAGAGGTTACCCTTGAAGCACTGCAATACCAGCAAGTTTCTCAGCCAAAAACCAACTTTTCAACCTCCAAAAAGGTCCTCCAAGAACCTCAGTTCAATGGTGGGGTGTATGGTTAAGAGTTATGGTGTAAAGGTGAAGAACAACACACACTTTAGGCACCAAATATAGAGATATAAAGGGAGATATACACTTGTGCCTTAGGAAAAATTCAGAACCTCTAGAATGGAGAGGGAGAGCCTCTCTTGTAGAAAAACAAAGGTTCAAGCTTCTTGGAGAAGCTAAAACTTAGATGCAATCCCTCCATACACGTGTATGGAGGATACAGTCTGTGCCCTCCAACTGGCACAGCTGGCATCCATTCAGTCTGACAAAACAGAGGAAAATCTGCCGACTACTTAAAGTGGTCGGCCTGCTACTTTCAGTGGTCGGCCGACCACTTCAAGTGGTCTCCTAGAGAAAAAAGTGGTCGGCAGGGGGAAATGGTGGTCTCCATACTGAAAGCAAGCCAATGGTGTGGTGGGAGACCAGTAAATGTGGCCCAAAGACCAAGAAAACCAGTTTCCCGACCAGAAAACCAGCTGGCGGGAAGAAAAGTGGTCTCCAAGGAGAAAAAATGGTCTCCCACCCTTGTACTACCTTCCAAACAAGGGAAACAAGGTTTGTGCCAAAAACAAATCAACACGGATGCAAAACGAGAGTTCGGGAGGCAAAGCACGCAGCTGGGAGCCTCGAAAACTGGCTGTTGAACACCAAAAGTGGTATGCAACCACAAAAGTGGTCTCCTGGACCACAGTGTCCCTCTAGATAGAGGAAACAAGGTGTGGTCCAAAAACCAAGCCAAACGGAGAACGTTAAGCGGTCCTGAGACAAGGCGCACGGCCGAAGGCTCCGAAAATCGGAAACTGATCTCCAAACGGGAAAAGTGGTCTACGATCGTGAAAAGTGGTCTATGACCACAAAGAGATGGTCTACAAGACCTCTCCCTCCCTCCAGGAAGAGAAACAAGGTTCAGTCCACAAACCGAGCCAAAGCACAACGATTTCGGAGACTCGGAGGCAAGGCTCTTAACCGAAACTCCGGAAACTTGAAACGAGCACAACATGCACTGTCACTGAGCGCTCAATCGGTGACGTCTGAGTCTTAAGGTCAGTCAAAAGTGGGGTGTCTACAGTACCCAACATCACGTTCTGGCACTATGAGAATAAGGGTACTCGTCAATATTTTCTTGAGTTCTTGGAATGAACTTTCACAAGACCCGCTCCTTTCAAACTTTACCTCCTTTTGAGTCAAATGTGTCATTGGTTTGGCCAATTTTGAGAATTCTTCAATGAATTTTTGATAGTAATCGACCAATCCTAAGAAACTACAAATCTCAAATGTGTTCTTAAGTTGCTTCCATTCTGTCACTGCTTCTACTTTAGTTGGGTCTACTGATATTCCCTTTTTAGATACCACGTGACCCAAAAACTTTACTTCCTCCATCCATAATTCACATTTACTAGCCTTAGCATACAGTTGGTTTTCTGTCAAAGTTTGAAGTACTATTCTCAAATGTTGTTCGTGGCCTCCTTTAGACTCGGAATACACGAAAATATCATCTATGAAAACTACCACAAATTGATCTAGGTAAGGCATGAATATGTTGTTCATTAAGCTTATGAACACGCTTGGTGCATTAGTTAGGCCGAATGGCATCACTACGAATTCATAGCGGTCGTAACGTGTTCGAAATGCAGTCTTAAGAATATCTTCCTCCCGAACATGCAAAAAAAAGAAAGGAAAATCTCAAAATGCATGGATGTGGGGATACGAGGTTTCGAACCCCTGTCCTCAGGCTTAGTCTTTTGCTCTTTCAACCACTGAGCTGAACCACTGAACCTAAGCCACTCTTGTGACCAAATATACAAACAAATATATATAATACATAGATATACAATTCATATACATATATGCATACAACTCTCCTGCCTCTTTCTCTTCTTCGAAAATCGCGTTTGACCCGTGGCCTTGCTTTTGCGTCGACTGGCTGACAAAGCGGACTTCCTCGATTACCGATTGCCTCGGTTCTCTCCTTTTTTGTCTTCTTCTCTTCCGTCTTCTTCTTAATCAGTATCTTCCGTCTTCTTCTTAACCATTCATTTCTCATTTTTCTTCATCATTCTCTTCCTAGTCATTCTTCTTCATTACTCTCTTCTGTTTCTTCTTCTCCATCGAGCAAAAAAAGAGAGATTGAATGGAGGAGGCTAAAACTCAATATGTTCTCTGCTATTTCTCTGCAACTCAAACCTGTCACCTCTAATCCATGGCCTCCTCATCTCGTCCCCTTACTCTGTTTCCAGAGCTGAACGATCCCATAGGTTCTGCTGGGCTGAGTGCCCCTGCTCCTACTTTTACTCCTCTTAATTTTCCTATGCTATCCGAAGAGCAAATAATGGCCGCTCAATCTGATATTGAGGCCAACCATTATATGCTGAAATAATGTGTAGAGACCGTGACTGCAGTCACTAACTTGTCTCACCTTCTACAGAATAGAACAAGTAAGGTACAACAGTTGAACTCACAACTCTCTCTGCTCCAGCGCATGTACAAGAATGCGCGAGCAGAGATTCAGAGCACTTTCGTACTTTGCTTTTGATGGCCAACAGGGAGTCAACCCCTCTCAGTGGTCCTGTAAGCACTAAGGCAAGGCCTTCAAGGGTCGACGACAAAAAGACGAAGAGCTCGGTGGTGGAGCCGAGTAAGTGAAGTCGGCATGTGGCCGTCATCGGAAAAACAAGAAGATCCTTTTTGTTTGTTTGTTTTTTTTTCTTGGGCTTGTGTTTGTTTGTTTATTTGTTTGTTTGTTTGTTTGTTTGTTTGTTTTTTTTTGTCTCTATAATCAGGGATGTCATCCCCTGACTTTATAAAATCAGTTTCCCTTTTTTTTTTTGGCACATCAATGGCGTGACTGACATATTACTTTGAGCTTGAAAACAATTTTGTTTGAATTTGGAAAATAATTGAATTGTGAACCTGAATTGGACATTGATTCCATACTGACCTGAATCAAAAGATGACTTAACGAAAAAAAAAAAAAAACGAAACAAAGCAATCCAAACACATTTATATACTCTGACTGGTATTAACAGAATGTTAAAAAAAAAAAAAAAAACATGACTCTGAAACACAACCATTGAGCCTAAGCGATTCTGCAATTTGTTCTGATGGGTTGAAATTGAAACTGATGGGTCGACCAAAAAGTTGGCCGATGAACTCATGACTTAAGCGGTGGAGAAGATAGAATCTCCGAGTCGACTATGCCCCTAATTCATTGCCTTGATTTTATTTATTTATTTATTTGTTTTATTTTTTTTAAAAATGTTTTGATCAACATGAGAGTTAGATTAGCATACTTATTCCATTTTCTGTTTTGAAATCATGTAAGCTAAGCTATAAGCACTGAAATTTTTTCCTTTTTTAAACCCAAAAAATGGTTTGGTTTTGTAAAAATGGAATAATTTTTGAGAAAACTTTAGTCAGTTTCATTCAAAATAATCAAAACCTATTTTTTTTTTGCAAATGGCCACTATCCAACCAACATGGAATCAACCATTGGGATGCATAGCCCCGAACCAGATAATCCCGAATTGGTTCTGTTGTAGCAATGGTGATAACCGAACCGAACCGATCCAAATCAAACCAAATGAAGCCGAGCAGAACTGGACCGAATCAAACTGAACCAAACGGGGCTAACTGAACTGAGCAAAACCAAGACAAATCAAGCAAAAGCGGATAGGACAGCCAAGTCGACTAAAGATACACCAATTAAACATGGACGAGATGAATGGATTGAAAATTTATTAGGGCCGAACTTCAAGATGAAGCTACCTACGTATCCCAAAGATAGGAATCACGCCATATGTAGTTCTGGATATCTTGGAGTAGAAACATATCACCCTTGTTTGCGACGTACTACGGGGTAGGTTCCACACTCGCATTCCATCCTGAGAGTAACCAGTCACCGTCTTTTGATAGCAATTAATGGTGGCTCTATAGGCTGATAACCAGTTTATTCCTAGGATAATGTCAAAGTCTAACATTTCCATGACTCGTAGGTGGCGAATTGAACACAAACTAGAGACTCCTAGTTCACATGATTTGCATACGAGTTCTACTTGAGTTTGACCTCCTAACGGTGAAGCTATACTCGTAGGTGTTTCTAATCGTTCAAGCTCTAATCCCAAGATTCACACAGTTGCAGTAGAGAAGAAAGAGTATGACGTGGCTACGACAATAGCATAATTAGCATAAGAATTTAAATGGAATTTGACGGTACATTGGGATGACATGATGGTTTTTTTTTTTTTTTTTAATAGGGTTAAGATTATGGAGCTGGTGACCAAGCTAGATATTTGAATTGAAATTGTGTCTGGCCATACACATTTCAAACCAAATACTTAAGATTCTTCACCTTGTAAAGATTAAAAGGGTGCAACTGGTTTTCAAGAGATCAACATACAAGATACCATAATCATGGCTCAAAATTTGCCAATTGATCATCTTAAGGCAATACTTTTCCGAATTGGAAATGTTCAATCAAGATACAGAAGTGATGATTTTACATTCGACAAATTTGGCGTCAAACTAGAGGTACAGTTAGGATCAAACAAGGATAGTTACTATGATTAGCATAAAGCTCGCATAAATTATGAGTCACATAATTCTATTCCTTCTAACACATAACACTACTCCTCAATTGAGGTTAAACCTCTTCCCACTGTCCCTATGTATTCTATCCTAGAGCTCTAATACCATGTTGTGACGCCTCAAAATTTAAGGACATCATAATAAGATTTAGAAACTTAAAATCAATATTGGCACCAATATTACTAACATCCATTAATTAACAACCCAGAATTTAAAATTCTTACATCACAACTTAGTCTTAGTACATAACAGAAATGGCACAAATATATAAATAAAAAAAAAAAAAAAAGAAAACTAGAGAAAAACTAGAAATTTTAGGAAATGGTTCATGGAATTTGGGCACTCTTCAAGTTAATCAAGGCTGAGTGTCACCTTGCAAGGCCTCGATGTTTCCTTTGGTTTCTTCGGTACCTGGCATAAAACACCAGGGCAACGAGAATGCCAGTGAGTGACGAGCTCAATAAGATACTACAACCTGAAAATACCCACTCCACTAATAATACTCACAATTTATGAATAATGTGTAGTAACAGAATAACAAGTAACATTTAGTAAGCATAAAAGGAATGTTATCAATAAAAATAAAAATAAAACTATAACAAACGGAAGCAGTATTTCATCCTGAGGAATATGCCCACCTTTCTTTATTTATTTATTTTTTAAATTTTTTTATAGATTTAGCTTATCAGATAAATTTAAGTAACTCCCCGTGGAGCACTATTTCCACTCAAT
Source organism: Camellia lanceoleosa (assembly GCA_025200525.1). NCBI lineage: Eukaryota > Viridiplantae > Streptophyta > Magnoliopsida > Ericales > Theaceae > Camellia > Camellia lanceoleosa. Next base: position 31,783,307 of record CM045764.1, read on the forward strand.
CCCTAAGCAATGGCCACGGGCAATTCTGACTCCCCCTTGGTTAATTATTCAAATGTTACTTACTGTAACTACCAATGATGCCCACGCACTAGGGTTACATACTCGAGTCGTGACATCACAGTCTGCTCCAAAGGAACGATCTATGTTGTGACACCCGCACCACCAACCTTATATCGCCTACACCGATAAGAGCCGAAATACCTTCCCGTGCCATGTTAGGGTTCGCAACTCATTTGCGCAAGATTCTAGACCGGGCTCACCCCATCACTTTAAAATTTAATATATCATTGGTTAAATTTCGTGTTTTTTTACTTGTTGAGATAGTCACAATAATTCAAAATTTAATTACCAATAATGTTATACCAACTCATTAAAATCCCAACATAAAATATTACACATGTCACACCATAATAAACAATTGTACAAAATTTAAATAAACAATTTATTTAAACCATGGTATGAAATAATAATGTAGATACTACAAAGAAGAAATAAATCATAATCACACACATGCATGGATTTTTAATCTACAAGATTAGGTTAGCACAATATTAAATTTTAGTCCAAATAAACAATTGAAGAGATAATTTTTGATTCCTCCTTAATCTGCCAAAGTTTTTAGAATGTATATCTTGCAAATAAAATTATAAATAAATTACTTATACAACTTTAAAATTCATATAAATCTACAGAATACTCAATAAATATGGTATGGTCATTTTTCAGGAAGAATTTTCTAAAAATAAATTATAAATAATTGTTAAATATTCCAAGAATGTTCATGACACTGATTTATCACATTTTCTTAAATTAATTCCAAACTTAAATTTATAAGTCAATTTCATAATCTAAAAATTTATTATGAAACTAGACTTCTCAAATTTCATTTTTTGCTTAGAAATTACCAGATTTGGTTTAATATAAATTTTTTAATGATTTTTCAAACACATAGTGAAATTTGCCTATAGCTCCAGATTTGGTTAAAAATTTGTATAAATTCTTAAAAAACTCAATAATTATTGAAACATTTTTTGGATGAATACTAGACATCATTATAAACAACTTTGTAGAAGAAATCATCTTCAAATTTTGAGTGTAAAATTTTCTAAAAATTCGTACAACTTTCTGGCAGATTTAAAGGGCCAAATAAAATCTTCAATAATCTTTTTAATGGCATAAACTACACATGCAAGTCCAAATTCCACAATATTATCTTGATGTTTAGACTACCAATATTTGATATACCATCATAAATTTTCATACAATTATAAATAAAATTCTATCTACAAGTTTAGACATTTTATCATATGTATATAATCTGAAATTTTCAAATATAAAAAAAAAATGAGAAGGTTGAGAGGGTTTTCTTACTTAGTTGTAGAATTGAAATGGAACAATGAAATGGTAGAAAATATATATTCTTCTTAATCTCCTTCTCCTCTTATCTTCCTACTCAACTTGACTGAATTTTTTTTTTTTTTTGTGTGCAGGTGTCCTTTTCTTTTTCCTTCCTCACCAAATGCAAGCATGCATGTATATATATACAATGCATTGCTGAGCACCCCGTCTCTCTCCCCCCCCCCCCCACACACACACACTCTCTCTCTCTCTCTCTCTATATATATATAGTCAAATTTTCAATTTTCAAATACCACCATGCATGGAACCAAGTGCCAATGCTGCCACTTGAAATCTGTCGATTTTTTTTTTGTGTGTGTGTATATATTTGTGTATTTGTGTGGGTTTCTTAAATTTGATACACTAAGATTTTTAACTAAGCTATTTAGTAAGAATAATTATCATGTTCGATCCTTATTAAAATAATTTATAAATAATAAATATTGAACACCCACAAATTTTATTATTATTATTATTATTATTATTATTATTATTTAATCTTTGTTAGTGATTGAATGAGGTTAATTTAAAACTAACCTATACACTAATATATTTCAGATAAACTCTAAATAAAATTAATTTAATTAATTATTATTTATTATTATTATTATTATTATTATTATTTTTAGAGTAACTAAATGCTGGTTTTCACAAATAATTTAAAACTATAAAAAAAAAAAAAAAAACTTGCGAGCGAAGTCAAAAGATATAGTATGTACACATCACTCCATGAACATATAGACAAAAATCTTGCCCGCACTTAAAAGGAGCAAAGTCTAGTACATCACAAAAATAGCCATTAAACTTGTTTCCATCCGGAACCTCCTCGGGAGGCACAAATGTTGGCTGACAAAAATTGAAACATAGGCTGTCAACTTTGGGCCTGGTCACGTGCTTGCTTACCTACATATCTAATATAAATAGTGAGTTGGAGCCCAATAAATAATAACAGAGTAAAAGGTTTTAATGAATGATGTTCAGACAGATTCAGAAATCATAATTCAGATTCATAACAGATTCATATTTATATTCTTGTTCAGATCATATACAGAAGCAGAGTTTATGCTTAATCATACGTGGTACATCTATTAGTGCTAATAGAACAGATACAGAACAGATGTAGAACAAATGGTGGTTATGAATAACCAGTTCCATAAAGGAACCTCTGGATCCGAGTAACAGAGAATATACATGCTGAGCTCCACGATGGAGCCTCCGGTACGGATAACAGATGATAGACATAATAAGTCCCATAATGGGACCTCCGATATTGGGTAACAGCTAACAGATATCATATGTTGCTAAGGATGCCACGAATACATGTCAGAAATTGGACAATCATTCATTGTACATAATATAGCATTTCAGAAAACATATCTTATTTTATTATACAAAAAATAAATAAATTTGAACATAACTTTACTAAGTTATTACTCACAGTTGGCTTCGGGTGCAGACAGACAGAGCAGGCTAATGAAACGGTCTACGGCACGTGACCTTCATTAACACATAACAAATATACATCTGAAACACACATTGGAAAACATCTAACCTATTGCGTTCTTGTTCTTAGTGTGTCTCTTCATTGATCTTCCTTATTATGCTTTAATCTTGGCCTAGGAATGCCTAGGATGGAATGAGGATGCAAAAATGTATTTGAAACACTTTTTCCAAAACTTGCTGAAAAGAAGGTCCACGCTCGAGCATGGTTTTCCTTGCTTGAGCGGACATGTAAAAAGTGAGGGTTTGCTCGAGCGTGACTTCCTTAGCTCGAGCGGACTGTAAACTCTGAAAAAGTACTGGTTGCTTATTTTTCATGCTCAACGAACGCTCGATCTCCGCTCGAGCGTAAGACTTAGACCCTTGCTCTAGCGTAACTTCTGTCATTCGAGCGTGCTGCAAAACATATGAACTTCTGGATACATGCATTTCACACTCAAGCGGGTATCATGTCGTTCGAGCAAGAGTGCACGCATTCAAAGTGCTTCGCTCGAGCGTGAACTCCCACGCTCGAGCATAAATTCAAATTCTGGAATTTCTAGATTTGGTCTCCAAGCTTCAAACTCAAACTAAACACTTCAAAACTCATCCTCTTGGGCCAATATTTTGAAAAACATTTAGATATTCACAAAACATCATGATTTAAAGATCATTTCATGAAATCAAGGCCTAAAAGCATGTCAATTGTTCGCAAATTCAACTTAAACTTCATGAACTCTCCAAAAACATGACATGCATGAAATGATTAAGCTTCAAGTTTCTAAATCATGATCAAATGAAATGAGAGGATGTAAAACATGATGAATTCTCAAAACATAAGTGAGATGAATACATGCATGAAAGAATTCTTTGAAATCATGCTCAATTTGTGAAGAAATGGATATGTATGCTTGGTATGCATGCATAGTATGGCTCAATTCTCTTTAACTTTAACTCAATTCCCACATGAATTCATCTAATTTACTTGAGGTCTTGAAAAATCTAACTCAATTAGATAACTAAGAATTTGATCCCTTACCTAGAGACTTGAATTCACAAGGGTTGAAGTTGAAACTCTCAAATCTTCTTCAAATCTCAACAATTCCTAACAAATCCTTGGTTTGAGCTCAATTTCCAAGCCTAGGACCAAATCTTCCTACTCTTTCTCTCTCTCATGTTTAGAGCATCAATTTGAGGTAGTGAGTGAGCAAAATGGACTAGTGAAGTCAAGTGGGCCTTAAATAGGCTTCACGGAATTGATTTAATTTGTTTTGGCTTAATCTATATTAATGAGCATTAATTAATCTACTTTAATCGTTCCAAATCGAATTTCAATTAACCTTACCAGAAAATTCTAAAAATTCCAAATAACACATAAATCAAATCAATTTTAGAATCAGATGCCGATAAGGCTTTCAATTCGCAGACCAAAACTAAAACATGAACAAATCTTTCTACGTTAAACAGATATAACTACAAAATGATGCAATGCACATATAATTAACTCAAGATTTCTTCTTAATTACTTATTAGGCATACATAAACATGAATTAGCGCTAATCATGGGTCGGGGTTGTTACAGCATATCACAATATAATTTTGCCGTAAAAATCTAAATTAAATGGTGACAAAACTACACAAGTCGCAAGATTGAAATCTGCTATGTTCGTAATCATTTCTTGTGCCGCAACTAACAATTATCCAAATTTTAATTTAATTTATGTGCGAAATGTTAGTTTTCGGGAGTAAATTTACAAAAATTTCTCTCAACCGAATAACCTCCCACTGACTATGGCATGTTTAAAGCATGATAAAATAGTTAATTCCACATGATTACATCTCAATGTAATTCATAAAGAAAACATGTCAAAATATTTAATTATATAATTAAAATTCACCAATATAAATAAATCATGCTATTAAAATAACAACATACTACACATTCTAATCATTAAAAAGAACTTAACATGTTGTATACAATATTTAAATAATGTCATAACATATTTCTATAATTTCTGCAATTTTCTGAAATTTTCTAGAATTACAAGTAATTAATAATTACACAGAAAATCAGAAATAAATATTACAGAATTTAAAAAATACAAAAATTATACTAGTAAATAATATTACATAACAATAGTCTATTGTAAAAATTCCAAGTTCATAATTCAAATCATACAACCCCGAGAGCAATTTAACATAAAACAAATTGAATTATTCATTGATGGAAAATATTTTACTTTTCATAAAAAAAATAAATGAATTATGAGTCTAATAGTACAAGCCATGTTTCAATCAGAGTTGCAAAGAATAATATAGAAGCAATTAAAGTAGTTTTTAAATTAAAACAAACAAACAGAGCCTTAACTGCGCCAACATCAACGCTTACCTAAGCATATGATGTCGGCATTGACGTCAGCGCACACGCATCAACACGTTAGTTAGCCATGTCAGTGAGGGTGCGGATTTTTCTGCATTTCACCTTTTGGAATAAACCACCAAAAATATAAAAATGAATCCAAGTTAGAGTTTATGACTTTTCTCAATCTGTAAGTCGGAATCAAGCTGAAGGTTTCGAAATAAGGATTTCAAATATATAATTTTAATAACATGAAAACAAAGAACGTAAAAATAGCATTTAGTTAAAGTTATGAAATTTAAATATAAATCTTTATTTTTCTCAAAATCTAACCGTTTCATTTTTGCAAAAATTTACAGATATGATCTAAATAATATAGACTACAACATATATGAAATTCATGATGATCAGAGATGGTTTGAAAAATATCAGGTAACGTTTGATAGAGTTTTCTAAATATGATTTGAGAATAAAGTTGTATTTTGAGTTTGTGAGTTTTAAAATTATGATTTGAGTGTAGAAAATTTGTTTGGTTATGGTTTTTGAATAGAGTGTGGAATTGAGTTTTGAAAGTTTGATGTGACATGTGAAATAAAAAAATTTATTTGGCTATGAGTTTTGAAAAGATTTTTCAAAACTTAATTCAAAAAGTTAAAATTCATAATCAAACATACAATTCAAAACTCGATTGAAATTTTTAATCAACATTCATAACCAAATTCTTTTTAAAATTCAATTCAAAAAATGAATTAATAATTTTTTTTTTCAATGATTTTTTTTTGAAATAATTTTTTTTTTCAAATAATTTGTTTTTCAATTACTTTTTTTTTATTACTTTTTTTTCAATTAATTTTTTTTTTCAATTATTTTTTTGAAAATTAATTTTTTCCCAATTTTTTTTTTATAATTTTTTTTCCAATTATAATGTTGTTGATCCCATTGTCATAAAATAATAAAAAATAAAAATAAATATTTTGGACCTGAATAAACATATTTTTTTTGTTTATGTTTGTTAAATTTAGACAATGAATATTTTATTCAAATCAAACGTGTTTGTAATTTATATTTTTTATAAAATAAATAAAAACTAATTGATAAATTTTTTGTAAATATAAACCAAAAATATAAACATTACCAAACGCTATCTAAACATTTTTTCATTTGTTTAATTTTATGAAAAATCAGTGAACCTATACCATTGTCTTTACCTTCATTATTGTGCCTCACCTGTCTATTTCACCCGTGAAGTGGAAGTACCATCAATAATATTAGTGTAGCTATTCATTGATGTATTTGACATTGAAATGACCACATTAGCCCTCTTTCAGAGAATACTAAATTTATATGTTAGAAAAAAAATGAAAAGGACAACATTGTAATTTAACTCATGTTCTGCATAGCTATCAATCCTCTGCAAAACCTCAGTTGGTCAGCTTTTGATAAAAGGAAAAAAAAAGCCAAAATAGTTGGTCAACTTTCGATAAAAGGAGGAAAAAAAAAAAACCAAAACTCAGCAGTGTGTTTTTTGACCATTTGTTTGACTGAGGCTTTATATCACTCTGCTAACCAACAATGTCACGATCCAACCCCAGGGGCTTCGGGCTGGAATTGCAACTTACTAATTGATTCTAAGCTTAATAAATTAAATGGCGTGGGCGAAGGCAAAATAGAAGTAAGAAAATAATTAAACAGAAAATTTACTTCATTCGACTATTTTAATAAAAGAAGGTACATCTATGGGGCTTTTATTATTTTATTATTCAGTGACTGACCATCAGTAAAAAACAAAAGGAAGAAAAGGAAAGGAAAAAAAAACACAAAATAACGGATTAGTATCAAATTCTTGTACGAGTTCCACTACACAAGGTTACGGGTCTTCCTTACATTTCATCACCTAAAAGGATAACAACTATAAGCACACAGCAGAGTGAGAAATATTATGACAAGAGTATAGGGAACACAAAAATAACCATGGATGGTTAGTTAAGCTAAAATATTTACATAATTTGAATAAATAAATTATTTAAGTGGCAGAAACTGAAATACAAAAATCATGTAAATAAATAATCATAACAACAGTACAGAATAGAATAGAGCAGAGGTCACATGAGTGACAGTCAGAACAGAGGTTAATGGATCCAGACAAACAGAGGACCACAAAGTGGTCAAATAGAGGCCAATGGTTATTTAAGTCCCCCAAGGTATGAGACTCTCATGATGATACTTACAAAACATAATTGGTTATAAAATCATTGTCAAATATTTTCTAAAAGTTAAACAAATATATCCATGGGTCTCAATTTAAGCAAATAGAGTTTAGAAAATAATTAATGTAATCAAAATATTAATATAATTTATAAAACATAGATTACATAAAATAAATTATGGTAACCCAAAACATACATAAAATATATTATGCTGACTCAAGGTATAATATAACTCACCTTAATATTGAACCTTAACTTTTACTTTTCACTATTACAAATCTTCTTACTTCTAATTTTCCTATCTCTAGCACTCCTACACGATCTTCTTTTTTTTTTTTTTTTCCTTTCACTTCCTCCTTACTTACTTCCACAGTCCCCTCCCCTTTATGTAGACACTCTTGGGTGATGACTCACCTTGTGTGATAATGAATCAACTTGATGACTCACCTCCCCTACCAACTAGACGGTACACATGGCTTACTTACCATCTCTCTAGGAAATTTGCAAATCTTCTTCTTAATTGTTGTACGATACACATGGTTTACTTACCATCTCTCTAGGAAATTTACAAATCTTCTCCTTAATTGTTGTTTATTATTGTTATTACTATTATTATTTATTTACTCTTACTTTTATATTTATTTATTTAACTTTTGGTGTCGTTTTATCTTGGTCCAATTCTTCAAATTATTATATACTATTTATTTATTTTAATAATATATTATCATATACAACCATAATTATATTTATATATTTATGTAGTATTTAATTAAACTATTAAGGTGCCACAAACAACTTCACTTCACAACTTTCAACAGCACCATCTTCATTCCAACAACTTCATTACTTCACAACTTTCACCAACTTCTTCACCATCTTCATTGAAAATTTATTATTCAAATAGTATCAATACAACCAGATCAGAGACCCGAATGATACTACCACCTCCTCCACCACCTATCTCAATTAATTTCATAATCAATTAATTTCAAAAATTCAGTCTATATTTTTACAATTCATATCTGTGTAAAACAATAGACGGAGAGCTTTGATCAAAGGTTCTTTCAAAGCTGTTCACAATTTCAGAGTTGTAGAAGTAAGCCGAAAAGGTCACCAAACAGGTTAACCCAGCGGTCAACCGGCTTCGCCTGTTCCAGTTTCTAGCAAGACTCAACCCGAGGCTGAGCTTTGGCAATCTGTTGCTTACCTTTTGCACACCATTTTCATACATTTTGCTATACATTTTTCATACATTTTTGTTACCTTTTGCTATCCTTTCGTTTATATTCATAAGTCATGCCAAGAACAAAAAGAGCCAGACCAGAATGTGGCCAAACCTCTAACCTTCCACTACGCCAACAAGAGCAGACCTATTCAACTATTGATTTTCTCACATACAATCATAAACAAGCTTATCCAAATTTTGCCAACTGACCAATTGTTACCGGGAGAAGGGTAAATCTACCTTCTCAATATGATCCTTTGTTGGTTGGTAGACTGGAGACGATGGGATGGCTACCTTTAATCAATTTACCACAAAAGGTATATCCACGTCTTGTGCATTACCTTCACTTGAGACCTACTGAGGGAGAAGTTGGAGAGAATAGTTTGATATCTTACGTCAAACGTAAACTAATCACACTGAACCCCCACACTTTGGCACAAATTATTGGAGTTCAGTTAGGGGATTTGCAAAGTCATTTCTAGAGTGAGTCTGACCTAGTTAACATTGTTAATGATTTAAGTGAGGTTTATACTACAATTTGTGAGAACCGATTTATCGGCACTAATTTTCAAGCAAGACATTTGAAACCTCACCTTCGTATTCTTCATCGATGGATAGTCGAAAATGTCACTCCCAAAAAAGGACATTTTGATGTTCTATTTTATAATGTTTATTTGTTATATTGTTTTAAAGTTGGACAAACATTAGATTTATGCTACATACTACTCAAGAAAATGGTGGTTGCAAATCTTAGTACTCTCAGAGGCCGGTCACTACTTTTTGGAGCTCTGCTAACCAAAATTTTTCAAAGCTTATCATTTCAGCCGTGTAGGTGAAGCAAATATGAAAATCACTTCACTAATTTTAGAGTATACACTGACCCAAGCTGGTGGCATTGACAACTTATTGGGATCTATTAATGTTGCAAATGCACCAATAGCTGATGATCCCGAAGATCCCAATGACAATTCCATGCCACCAAATCAACAACCCCAATATTGGACTGATTATTTGGCGCTGGAACAATAACGACACAATCAGTGCGTACAATGGGAATAACAAATGGCTAATCAGTTTAATGCATTGGGTAATCGGTTCGATGCATTTGTCGCAGCTCAGAACTCACTAATTCAACAATTTGGTGAGTTTCATATAGACACTGAAAGACATGATGAAGTGACAAGCAACCGCATTGATCAAATTGACCATCGAGTGACTCAGGTCTACCATCACTATTTCCTTCCACCTCCACCACCACCTGACAATGACGCTTAATTTGTTTTAATGAGCGATTAAATGGTTGACGCATGTTGTGGTTTTTAGTTGTGTTGCAGATGTATTAGTACTTTCTGTTCTTACTTGTTGGTTTCCTTTTCTTTCTTTCTTAATTTTTTGGTTCATGGATGTAAGCACCATTTGTCATTGTATTTTTTGTGTGTGTGTTTTTTCCCCTATAATTTACTGCTTTCTGTTTTTATTTTAAATTACGCACCTATCTGTTTATTTTATTTTGTTTTTTTTAATTACTACCCATTGGGCTATGAAGCATAGTGTAAGAGTATCATCTTCAAAATTATATGTTGTATTGGTGCAACTGCAATTGTTTGTTTATTTATAAAATGTCAAATATAAATGTTATTTTGTTGGAGCGATAATAGAAGTTTTGATAACACTTTAAAAACAATTGTTTATCTTAAAAAAAAACATGAAATGCCAATTTTTTTTTTTTATAAAAACAATTGTTCTTTCTACGTTCAAATGCTAATTGGATAACACTTTAAGAGTGTAAAGTGTAATTTATCTTTAAAAAAAAATATGAAGTCCAAAAATAGAATTCAAATATATTGGTGGTGTGGATTTATACATTTTTTATATGTATGTAACCATTATGATTCCTCAACTTCATATTTATAAAAGTTTCAATTAATTTGTCATAATTTGAAATGAAAAATGTTCAACAATTCCTTACTATTTTTTTAATGTTATTTATAGTTCTATTTACGTCTGATTCTAAAATTTATTTACTTTTTTTTTTTTTTTACAATAGTGTTACATTCATATAATGCACCAATAGTCATAACCAAACTCTTTTCAAATTTCAATTCAAAAAATATTTATTAACAAAAAAAACACTATTAACTAAATTCTTCTTAACATTTAATTGGAAAAATTAATTATTAACCAAAAAAAAAAAGTTATAACCAAACTTTTCCCTTCACTATTGCACAACTTTTCAGTAAAATTTAAAATAAAATAACAGTATTAGTAACTATATAACAATTATAAAATATTTAATAAAATAACACTATTACTAACACTATTAGTAAAATTTTCACAAAAATAATAGCTAAAACAAAAAAAAATTAAATAAGAAAATATTCAGTAAAATTTAAATTGAATTAAATGTAACAAAAATAACTATTAGTATTTTACTCATTAATTTTTCATTGAAAGTTTCTGAAAATATGTAACTTGTGTATAGCACCTAATTACAGGTATGAGAATGTACATCTGATTTATAAGTTGGTAGCTCATTTGATACTACATAACCTTTCGGAACAAGTCACTTTATTATTATTATTATTAAATATATAACAAAAATATGTCTAAAATCATATTTTTTCCCTAAATTATGGTTGGTTTTTTAGAACACCAATGAGGTAGATGAATTTTAAAATGTTTTTTTTTTAATATTTTTGTTTTACTGAAAGGTTAAATTAATCCACCGTTACCAAATTTCAAGAATTGACAAAAGTAGTTACATAATTGTCCTACTTTTTTGGCAAAAAGAAATGTTCTTCGTAGTTGAAGATTAAAATTGGATAACACTTTTAAAGTGTACGGTTCAAACTACATTTGCATTGTACACATTAAAAAAAAAATGGAATGTAATAATACATACAATACTACGAAATTCACATTATTTCTTCACATCACAAATCTATCCATGGCCAACATGATTTTGCCACATAGCAGTAGCAATTGCATCCTTGAAGTTCGATTGGTACATCAACTCGTGTTGTGATATGTCAACATAGTCAGCTTGGCCTCTAACAAACCCGTCTGCTGTCGTTTTTGCCGCCATTTCAATATCAGCTTCCATGAAGAATGGGTTCATAGCTGCATGCAAACAAATCCAATTGTGCACTACACAAAAAGTAATCATAAGGGGTCCTTGTCTTGTGGACATGTAATTTGGCATGGACCGTAATATTGGAAAGTGCTTCCTCAGAACACAAAATGTTCTTTCTAGGACATTACGTAACGACGAATGTCGATGGTTAAACAATTCCTTGGGTCCAGAATAATGACGGCCATGAAACTCTTGCAAGTGATAGCATTGGGAACGAAATGGGGCAAGAAATCCAGGCATGTTCGTGAAGCCGACATCCACTAAATAATATTTGCCTACGTGTAAATAATGTCGACAATGCTCTGTCAAATACATGTACACAAAAATCAACATTTAAGATAGTACAGTGTATTATTTGGTGACATTCATCATGGGGTGGGTGTGGAAAATGTAGATCAGCTCTTGTAATAGAGTCAACTAAAATTGAGTTGTCATGGGCGCTACCTTCCCATTTAGAATTGATAAATGTGAACAACATGTCGAAGTCGCAAGCTACGAGTACATTTTGCGATACCGTAGCTTTGCGATCACGGAATATATTATGTCTTGAGGCAGGGACCCATGCATCTACCAATGTGCCATTGATAGCACCAACACAATCCTATTTGAAATATATTAGTTTGACATTAAACGCAAAACAAACTTAGATATTAATTTTAAAATGTAAAAAAAAAAAAAAAATTTAATTCGTTACTGTTATTGAAAACTTACAAGACAAACATGTAGTCATACCTTGAACCAGGGAAAAAACCTCATATCATTTAAAAATTTTGCTAGTATCTCATCTTGGTTATGTGGTTTGATAACCGTTGATGCAAACTTGCACAGTCCTTGTATAATGATTTTGATGTGCCAACAAATAGTTTCAGTGGAGTGTTGAAATCTATCGACTAGTAGTCTATGCCGGTCATTTTCTGAGAAAGTGTACAAAAAAATGTCAAGCAATTCCTCGATACTGATATGCATATGTTCAGTTTCAACAAAGCCTTTTTGAAGTAAGGTGTCTTTCAATAAAATGAATGTTTGGGCATCCATTCACATGATGCCCATCATTGTTTTTGGGTGGCCATTTAATAAACTGAAGATGTAATCATCACCTTTGAATGGACAAGCTCGCTGCGGTCGTCTGTTGCTGACGCATTCATATGCTCATTCATAAAAGCAATCATCAAAAAATTCATAAATCTTCAATAACCTCATCCTCCTCTGATGACTTCTCCATTGCATTGTTTTCTATGTCGGATGACATATTTTTTCAACTGCATCACAATAACGCATAATTATAAAAAAATGATTAATAACATGCTAACTGTTACCATTATTGGTGAAACTAAAATTAACCACTGGCTACAATTTGTCAATCTTAGTCATTTATCGAACTAAATGAAAATATACATGCAAAGAAAAAACATATTAATATTTAGTCATATTGTCATTACTACCTTTTCATAATGTATGCAATGTGTAAAATTAAAAGTTGAAGCAGAAATAAGAAAACAGACATGAAAGAACGCAGAAGAATAAAAGCATATCTAAATGTAAAACATAAACAATTTCAGAAAAATATAAAAATAAACATACAAAGACGGATAAAAAAGAGCATGTCATCAGGTGAAAAAAAAATTAATAAAAACAAAAGAGAATTGCAAGTTCGATCAAGCCACAACTTCTCATTTCACTGTAAAGCTAAGATCATAGCTAGGCGCATATGGGCAGGAGTACGCATAAAAAACCTCGGCCATTCCTTGTCTTTGAATAGTGTTAGTGCCCTAATGAACTGGACTGGTGGTATTTCCCCAAGCTCTAACAGGGCATCTTGACATGCATCAAGGGAATAGTCATCACCACCTACACTTACAGCCTCTGTGTCTATTGATCGGGCATGAAAATGTTCCCTTTTTGCCTGTACGTAGGTAGTGAAAACTGCACAAACATCATCAAAGCCACTTGACAGTGACCTTTTAGAACGACCACTATCAGTCTGGCTATTTGTAGAGCCCATATTGTGACTTTTGCCCTTCGATGGTTCCATGTACTCATCGCCAAACAAGTCAACAGCAATAAGTTCAGCTGCATTACTCCCACCAGCTCCAGGCGACCAAAATTTATTAAGTATTTCATCCTCTTCATCAGAGTCAGGGGCTCCTTGTGTGGATGCACGGGCCAAGGCCCCTGTGGCATAACAGTTTTCAACAATTTCGGTCATTTCTTGAAAATACTCAAATCATTTTGTCCTAAATTTCTTAACATTTTTTGTTGCCTATAACAATTGAAAATATTAAAACGTGTGATCAAATGTTACAAAAAAAATTGAAAAGGGTACAGGTTAATTCAATACCTTATCCCAAAATTCATCAGGTGCAACAACCGTTCTTATAATGGGATCTCATCCCAAACCGGTCTGTGCCTGCAATAGCTTGAAGGCTTGGTAGTCAGCTTTCAACTACTTATATTTTTGTCTCACCTGTTTTGGTGTGTATCGAAACCCATACAGATTTTGTAACTCAGTTACAAAATGGTTCTAATGTCTAACTGTCCATATAGTACTATGGCCTGTTTTTTGATTTTTTTGTACCTCATCTCTCAACATGTTTATTAGCTTCATTTCAATTCTGAAACTCCACATTCTTGTGTCCTAATTATCATCAAAATTGTTGCCATCTATTTAACAACATACAATTTATATCTAAACTAATTTGAATTGGATATTAAAAAATAACAATGCAAGAATCATCTACAATTATGTTTCGGTAGGGAAAAAAATTCATCAATTGAAGTTGTTAATAGTGTTGGAAAAAATAGATTCAACAAGAAAAAGCAGAATGTTGCATGCAAAAGTTTGTGAAAGAAGTGTACACAGTAGACAATAAGCAAAAGGAGAGCAGAAGAAGAGAAACATCAAAGGGGGTGAGTGGCGGTCGACCTAGAGGAGAGGGAACTGGACTAGCAGTCGACCGGTCGGAAGACCAATGGGACGACCGGCCAGTTGTCCTAGCGGTTAATCGATTTGACAGATCAGAACCCATTTCTGCTTCTCAGCTATTACATAGCAAATTGATTGAAGGATATACGACTAGTAGATCGATTGGAGGATATACGTACCAAAGTAATAGGAGTGGAATAGTTGTCACCGGTGACAAAGTGGGTATAGTGGGTGGATGTGCGCTTCTTCGGTAGGCGTTTGATTCGAGAATATGCTTCACAAATTTGGCTTGACATAGATAAATTGGGAATGAATTTGGAGATATTTGAGGAAATCAGTTAGTTGTTGTAATTTAAAATTTGAGAGAAATTTGTGATTTATTTGACCTCAATCTTGTCGTTGTTTCGTTGCTCGGAGAGTGAATCTTTCACAATGCACAAACTGCAACTCACTGGATTTGTGGGAGCTGGTGGATGTGATTTTATGGGTGGGGAGGGGGTTCTTCAGCTTGGCCGAAGTAGCTAAAGGTTTGTAGCTCGGCTGGGTAAGCTAAAACTTTAGTTCGGTTCGTAGACAAGTAATCCCAATCATGCTTTGCAGATGGAATTAAGGGGCAATTGAGAGGGCAATTTATATGCAAGTTGGGCCGAGCTGAGTGTTGAGCCGTTATGGGCCGTAGTAAAAGAGGCCAAGTAGAATGGCCTTATGGGTTACTTCGGTTTGGAGAAATAGCCTTGAAGTTACTCCGGTTTGGAGACCGTAATAGTCAGTTCGGTCCACCAAGGTCTTAATTTTACTTCGGTTGGTAAAGCGTTGTTTGTAGTTCGGTCTTTGTTGAATAAGACCGGTCGTGCGTTGACACCGGTTTGTCCGTGTTAGTCCGGTTTGGGCACGTTGAAGTTCGGCTCGATTCTCTTATGGTTAGCTCGGTCGTAGCATGGAAAAGCCGAGGTAAGAGATAGGAAGGTAATGGTCGAACTATAGGTTACTCCGGTTGTATAGGAGTTCGGCTATAGTAGAACCATCTCACTTGGTTTATGCAATGAGGGGGGTGTTGGAGGATAAGCATTATCTTCCAGGAGTATGAATCCTAGGAGGACTCTACGCAAGGAGGAGTAATCCTAGAAGGACTCTACACTTGGAGTAGTAAGAGTCCTACTAGGATTGTGCCACGCGAAACCTATATAAGCTCGCCAATATCACCTTTGGAGAGGTAATGCAACTTTAGCTCCCTGAATTCATAGAGCTTTTGCCTACTTGTCTTGTTTACTGACTTAGGCATCGGAGAGGTTTCCGGCACACACCCGCCGGCTAGCTCACGTTTGTGTTTTCAGGTGATAGAACGACATCGTACGAGAAACGCAGACTTGATCAACAGGATTATACGAGAAGGTATATTTCTTTCCCGTACAATTGGCGCCGCCTGTGGGAAGCAACAGACAAGAACAACCTCTTGATCAAGCTTTCTCTCGAAGATCAATGACGAACAACGAAGAGTTACCCCAGTCCGCCATCGACGGACAGACCCCAGATGGGGGTGCAAGGCGCGAGGGCCTACCCTTGGTCTCTCCCATGGTGAACCTGGAGCAACGACAAACCCCCAGAAGGGATGCCAGGGGTAGAAGGAGGAATAACAGCCCTCACCCCTCCCGTTCGCAAAGCCCAGAAAGACAAAGGCGCAGGGTTGATCCTCAAGTTCTGGAGGATCGCGTCAGAGAACAAGACGAACTAATACGGCAGATGGCGGCGGACATGGAATCCTTAAAGCGCCAGATAAAGGGTAAGGAAGTGGCGACAGGAGAGGGGCGCAACAACAAGACGGCCCCTCGCCACTCAGGGGGTCGTAGTAGGAATTCTACACCCTCTCGACCAGAGAACAGAAGCCTAAGGACAGGCGACACGCGATCCGTATCCTCCAGGACTCGTCACTCCAGGTCTGAGAGGGCGAGATCTGAGAGGTCCTACACGGGAGGGAGCACTTATTGGCCTTCGCATACACACCAGACAAGGTCTCGACCGACGGAATTACCCAGATCGTCCGACCTGCGATCCATACTAGAAGAGAAAGCAAGATGGAGGGAGGACGCCAGGGCGCGCGATCCCCACAGGGTTCCTGCCTTGCAGCGGTTGGCTCCTCGGACGCATGGAAGCATCGAGGTTGGAATGCCAATGCCGCGCCCGGCATATGAACCAGCGGACAAGGCATTGGCGAGGCTGCAGACCTCACCATTCGTCCTAGCAATAGAGAACGCGCCCCTTCCGTCAGGCTTCGTACAGCCTAAATTCACAACGTATGAGGGGAAGACGGATCCCTACTCGCACCTAAGCCACTTTCGCCAGGTCATGGCTGTATACCGGCGGAACGAGGCCTTGATGTGCATTTTATTCCCTTCAAGCCTCGGTGACCTTGGGTTGACTTGGTTTGAGAAGCTTCCAGAGGGCAGCATAGCCTCCTAGGCGCAATTGGCAGAGGCGTTTGTAACGCGGTTCAGAACAAACACAAAAACCCCGGTGGAGATCGACCAATTACTCTCTATCAACATGGGCGACAGGGAGACCCTGAGGTCATACAACAGTCGCTACTGGGAGACATTCAACCAGATTGGGGACTGCCCGACCAACCTCGCCATTGCGCAATACAAAAGAGGCCTTCCGATCGAGAACGGTGAGGACTCTATCACCATGACGCCCCTCACCATGGAGGCCACGATGGAGAGAGTGCACCGTAACATCGAGGTGGAAGAGGATGGCGCTCGTGCCAAAGCAAAAACTGGCGCGACCACAACACCAGAGGAGAAGACCTCAGCAAAGGTCAATGCGGTTGGTTGCCAAAACCGAAAGCAGACGAGGCAAAGAGACAATGGCGAGGACCAGGACAAGAGATGGTTAAGAGTCCGCACCGCCATAACCACAGTATTCAAAAAGCCAATCTATCGTATACTTAGTGAGATTCGAGACGAACCTTTCGTCAAGTGGCCAGCCAAGCTAGGCGAGGCCCAAAAGGACTATGATGACAGATCCAGATGCACCTTCCACAAAGAAAATGGGCACCGCACTGAGAACTGCACCCCATTGAGACAACACTTGGAGGAGTTGGTGGCAGCAGGCCACCTGGACAAATACATCGAAGGAGGGGTGCAACCAGCCCCCCAAGACCATAACGAACCCAATGGTATGCCGATCGACGCCCCGCCCCAAGGCGTCATCAACGTAATACATGGAGTCTTTGAACCTGAGCGTGTATGCGAGCTCAGGGGTTCAATCAAAAAAGCTGAGCACTTAAGAGAGGTGCTAAGTACCCAACCTGCTATCAAGAAGAGTAAGACAGAGGCGACAAATGTCATGTCTTTTTCGGACAAAGACTTGGACAGAATATATTGCCCTCATAATGATGCCTTGGTCGTCACTCTCCGAGTCAAGGATTTTGACGTCAAGCGGATTCTGATTGACCAGGGTAGTTCATGTGAAATCATGTACTATGAGACGTTCAAGCAATTAAAGCTGCAAGACAAAGACTTAGCGCCAGCAGTGTCACCCCTGATTGGATTTAACTCAATGCCAGAATGGCTAGTTGGCAAGATCATCCTACCAGTCCGAGCAGGGAGTGTGACAAAGCAAGTGAAGTTATGGGTATTGAAAGTCCCCTTTACTTACAACATCATCTTGGGCAGAACATGGCTGCATGCCATGCGCTCGGTGGCATCCTCTTACCACCAAGTGATGCGATTCCCAAACGACACTGGAGTAATAGAAGAAGTCTATGGCGATCAAATCATGTCCAAACAATGCTTTGTGACAGTGAACGGCAGCTGAGCTGCCAAAGGATATGTTCATTCGGTGGAAGAACCAGAGAGTAATGAACTATTCGCGGATGTTGGCAAAGCGGCTAGTCAGAAAGCCGTGGAGGACTTGGTGGAAGTCAGGATAGATGAGAAGAACCCGGATAAGTTCTTCTTACTTGGTTCGTCGTTGTCCAGCACCGAGAGATTGGAAGTCCTGGAATTCTTGACCGCCCACATCGAAGTGTTCGCCTGGACCCCATACGACATGCCAGGCATTGATCCCAACTTCATTTGCCACCAACTCAATGTTCACCCGTTTGCCAGACCGGTCATACAACGCACACGCAGATCGGCACTCCACCACGCAGAAATAGTAGCAGAAGAGGTGGGAAACCTGTTGGAAGTAGGGGCAATCAGAGAGGTACATTACCCCAAATGGATCTCCAAAACGGTCGTAGTGCCAAAGAAGAATGGCAAGTGGCGCGTTTGCGTCGATTACAAGACGGTCAATAAAGCATGCCCGAAGGATAGCTTCCCCCTACCAAGGATAGACCAATTGGTGGACCTAACCGCTGGACACAGCAGGCTTAGCTTTCTTGACGCATACAGAGGCTACCATCAAATAGCCATGCACGAACCAGATTAGGAAGTAACATCCTTCACCACTCCAAGAGGACTGTATTGCTACAAGGTCATGCCCTTTGGCCTAAAGAATGCAGGGGCGACGTTTCAAAGAATGGTCACCAAGATGTTTGAGCCATTGTTGGGCAGAACAATGGAGGCTTACATCGACGACATGGTAGTTAAAAGCAAGGAAGCGGATGACCACCTAAAGGACCTAGGTGAGATATTCCAGATCCTAAAAAAACACAAGCTGCGACTTAACGCTTCCAAGTGCGCATTCGGTGTAGGGTCTGGCAAGTTTCTGGGTTTCCTGGTGACCAACCGGGGTATTGAGGCAGACCCCTCCCAAATCAAAGCAATTCAGGAGTTAGAGGCCTAACTCAAGAAAAAATCTGACATCTCACCGGCATGGCAGCAGCACTTAATCGATTCATCAGCCGGTCTTCAGATAGATTGCGTCCATTCTTTCAGTCATTAAAAGCTAAGTTTGAGTGGGACGAAGAGTGCGACCGAGCTCTGGCGAGTTTGAAGGAATACATGTCTTCTCCACCACTACTTGTCACTCCAATACCTGGAGAAGAACTCTTCCTCTACTTGGCGATGTCGCGACATGCAATTAGTGCGATGTTGGTCCTTGAAGGATCCAACACTTGCCCATCTATTATGTCAAGAAGACGTTATCGGGCCAAGCAAGGTACTTGCCACTGGAGAAACTGGCATTGGCCTTGATGATGGCTTTAAGGAAATTGTCGCATTACTTTCACGCCCACACCATAGTTGTTCTCACAGCCTTCCCACTCAAGGCTTTATTTGAAAGGGCGAACTTTTCTGGGCGAATCTTGAAGTGGGCAGTGGAATTGGGACAGTACGACATCAAGTTCCAACCCAGAACCGCGATAAAGGCTCAAGCACTAGCAGATTTTGTTGCAGAGTTCACCCCTGGAAGTCATCACATTTGCCCAGTCGACCTGACTGAAGCAGCCGAACTAGGGATAGAGGTTGACGTCGGAATAACGCAACCCCTAGTGCTGGTTGCTCAGTCAGGCCCCAAGGCAGACCAGAATAAAGGAAGGGAGGAAGAAGTGAACCAAGCTACACCAAGTCAGGACTCACCAACAACCAAAGACTTGGTGCAAACAGAGAACAAGGTGCAGACAGCAAACATCGACTCTGAAGAAGCCACCAGCAATGTGGAAGATCCCAAGACATCATCCGATCCCTCCACCTGCTGGAAGTTGTTCGTTGGAGAGATGTGAAAGCTCTTCGTGGATGGAGCATCCAATAGGCATGGAGCAGGACTTGGCATAGTCCTCATCTCTCCAGACGGCCTAGTAATAGAGCAGGCAATCAACCTAGGCTTCCTAGCATCAAATAATGAAGCAGAGTATGAAGCGCTTCTAGCAGGTCTCAAGTCGGCATTCTACATGAAGGCCACCGAACTGATGGTCTACAGCGATTCATAGCTGGTGGTAAACCAAATATCGGGCGACTATGAGGCAAAGGATGATAGGATGGCCAAGTACCAAGACTTGGTCAGAGCAGAGATAAAGAAGTTCGAAGTAGTGAGAATAGAGCAGATCCGCAGAGAGGAAAACAATGACGGAAGCATTTAACTCGAGCTTTGCCTCAATGGCAGACACCTCCATTCCCCATCCGTTGCTAATCGACTATCTACCAAGACCAAGCATTGAAGACCCAGAAGCTGAAGAAGTATGTTGTGCAGAGTTAGGTCCTTCTTGGATGGATCCCATCATACTATTCCTAAAGGACGGCACCCTCCCAGAAGAGAAGAAAGAAGCCAACAAAATAAGAGCAAAGTCGTAGCGGTTTTGGCTCTCTCCATCTTTGGCATTGTACAAGAAATCGTTCACAGGACCTTACTTAAAGTGTGTCCACCCCAGCAAAGTGGAGGCATTCCTGTTCGAAATACATGAAGGGGTATGTGGCAGTCATCAGGGAGGACGATCATTAGCATACCGAGCTATTTCACAAGGATACTGGTGGCCATACATGCAAGCAGATTCAGAGAAGTATGTCAAAAAATGCGAAAAGTGTCAGAAGTTTGCGCACCAAATACACCAACCTGCTAGAGAACTCCTACCTTTGACTAGTCCATGGCCTTTCGCGATGTGGGGCTTAGACATAGTAGGTCCACTTCCAACAGCACCAGGCAACATGAAGTTCTTTCTTGCGGCAACGGACTACTTCACAAAATGGGTGGAAGCAGAAGCCTTGGCGTCAATCAAGGAAAAAGATGTGAAGAAGTTTGTTTTGCAGAACATCATTACTCGCTTTGGCATACCAAAAGCGATCTCGCAACAATGGTACTCGGTTTGTGGCGAAATTTTGAGGCTTTTGCGAAGAATACAAGATAGAATTCTACAATTCTACACCGGCGTATCCCCAAGCAAACGGTCAAGCCGAGGCGTCAAACAAGGTAGTTTTGGACGGATTGAAGAAAAGGTTGGAGAAAGCCAAAGGCAAGTGGGCAGAAGAGCTCCCTCATGTTCTATGGGCTTATCGCACCACACCACGGCGATCAACAGGAGAAACTCCATTCTCCTTAGCCTATGGCATGGAAGCAGTCATCCCATTAGAGGTCGGGCTCCCCACAATTCGAAGCGAAAACTTTGATCCAGACCTAAATGGGGAAGCCATCGCATTAGAACTTGACTTAGCAGAAGAAAGAAGAGAAAGAGCATTGGTTCACATCGCCTCCTACCAACAAGAACTATCTAGGAAGTATAACAAAACTGTGCATCCAAGGCAATTCAAGATCAGCGATTGGGTACTTTGCAAGGTTATGGGTAACACATTGGTCCCAGGAGACGACAAGTTAGGTCCTAACTGGGAAGGTCCTTACAAAGTGGTCGGATTAGCAGGAAAAGGGGCATACCACTTGGAAGATAAGGACGGCAAAGCAATTCCTAGGCCATGGAACACTGCCAATCTTAATTTATTTTACTTTTAGCCTTTTTCTTTTTTCTCTTTGAGTATATGTAATTTTTTTTTACTTCATCAATAAGACAAATCGATTCTTTTTTAGCATATGTATTTTTGGCAGAACGTAACTTTTGTAAGTAAGTAGTATTGCAAACATAGTTGGCCGGATTAAACCAATTGTTACCCCTCCTAAGTCCAGGATAGGGATCCAGGCTGCAGGACGTTTGGTCGGAATAACCAGACACTGTATTCTAGGTTGGCTGGAAAAACCAACCTACAGTTTGGCTGGATTAAACCAACACTCTGTGCTCTTCAGCCGAAGTAAGTCTATGGCTGAAGAGTGGTTGGCTGGATTAAACCAACACTCTGTGCTCTTCAGCCGAAGTAAGTGTATGGCTGAAGGGTGATTGGCTGGATTAAACCAACACTCTGTACTCTTCAGCCGAAGTAAGTGTATGGCTGAAGGGTGGTTGGCTGGATTAAACCAACTCTTTGTACTCTTCAGCCGAAGTAAGTGTATGGCTGAAGAGTGGTTGGTTGGATTAAACCAACTCTTTGTACTCTTCAGCCGAAGTAAGTGTATGGCTGAAGAGTGGTTGGCTGGATTAAACCAACTCTTGTTACTCTTCAGCCGAAGTAAGTTATATCGGCTGAAGAGTGGTTGGCTGGATGTAACCAACTCTTGTTACTCTTCAGCCGAAGTAGGTTAAATCGGCTGAAGAGTGGTTGGCTGGATGTAACCAACTCTTGTTACTCTTCAGCCGAAGTAGGTTAAATCGGCTGAAGAGTGGTTGGCTGGATGTAACCAACTCTTGTTACTCTTCAGCCGAAGTAGGTTAAATCGGCTGAAGAGTGGTTGGCTCTTGTTACTCTTCAGCCGAAGTAGGTCATATTGGCTGAAGAGTGGTCGGCTAGTAAGTTATATAGCTAGAACCGAGATCAACGTTTGCAAATGATTACATGGAAAATTCATTGCACATACAAGCATACGCACAAAACCGAAACAAGAGTAGAAGGAAATATTTTTTCGTTGAAATACAAAACAAGTACAATTGAGGGCCACAACCCGGTTACAAATAGTTTAAAAAGAAGAAAAGTAAAAATCAGCGGAGAAGTGCATCAAGTTCAGCATCAAATTCATCATCAGCATTCACCCGGAGTCCGGTGTCAACTGGGAGCACGGTTTGGACCGGGAGCTCAGTTTCGGCTTGAACCTCTGTCTCAGTTGGCTGCGTTTGGTCGGTAAGCAGCTCGCTAGTAAGGTCTTCGGTAACCGGCTCCAGCCGAACTGACTGATTGTTGGGCTGCTTATTGACGACCGGGGTGAGAGTTGGTCCGTCTTCTTCAGAATCTTCATCAGATCCTTGGCCTTCCAGAAATGCCTTCTGCAGATCGGATCATATCGCGCTAGTGGCGGAATAAATCTTGAGGAGCATTGTAGACCTCGGTTTCGGGGCCGCAGCCTAGCCGCTCCACAGCACTCCTCCAACCGTACTTGAAGAAGAGGTCTTTGGCTGCGTCGCATTGGAGGGTGTAGGCGTCCTCTGCCTCCTTAAACCCTTGCTTTTCGGCGGCTTTGACGCTCTTCTTCAGCTGGTTTATCTCGGTGTCCTTTTTCTTTTCGATCTTGGCCAACAGGCGCAGATACTTGTCTTTTGCCTCTATGGCAATCTTTTTCTTCTCAGTTTCAACCGAATTGGATACTTCGGTTAGCCGATCGACCTCTGCCCGGAGTTCGGCTATTTGTTTTTTGGCCTTCTCCAGCTCAACGCCCTTTGCTTCAGCCTCAGCCATGGCCTCCCTGGTATTTCGCCGAAGTTCCATGACCCTCCTGTGAGTGACTTGATTTTTCTGGATGGCCTGCGAAAGGAGAAGTAGCGTTAGCCGAACTAAAAGTTGGGAAAAATTGAAAAAGAAAGAGAGAAAGATACTTACCAGGATCATGGACTTGGTCGATGACCGTATGGACTTCAGCTCGGAGTTGAGCTGTTTATAGTGGTGCTCCATGTCTTTGGAGAGGCACACACTCTTGGCTAATGTGAAAGTCATCAGATGGTCCTTCTCTGAGACCACCGAATCAGACGCGGTGATATCTCGGTCATTGAAGATGAGTGCGGGATTCCATTTGGAGGAGGTAGTTCGGTCGGTGGGCTCCGGTTGAGGGCTCGGTTGAGGGCTTCGTGGAGGGCTTGGTGGCAGAACGGTTTCATCTTCATCAGCCAGGCGTGGCTCGGTTTGGCTAGTCCGGGCGCGTTTGCACGGACGAGATGAAGACGGCCGTTGGGATGGAAGTGCCACCACGGCCTCAGTGGTCCGGTCGGTTTCTTGTACCTCGGTTGGAGTGGTGGCGGTCAGAAGGGCCTTCAGCCTGTTTTTCTTCGCCATTTCTTGTTCGGCAGTAAGGGGCACAAGATTGATCTGGGGCAAGGTTGGATCCGGTTCTGGTGCCTCTTCAAGAAGGAAGTCGGTCACTCTTGCTTTCCGGCGACCGGAGTATCGGTAGGTCGGCTCAAAGTTCAGTAGTTTTGCCCAACTTCTCTCCTTTACTCTTAGTGCGGCACGCAGGAGACCGAGGTTGGGATGGCCGTAGTTCGAAAGCAGATGGGCTCTATCTGTAAAATCAGATGAACTGTTAGTGCGGTTCAGAGGAAACAGCCGGAGTAAATAAAACGTGAAAGACGACCGAAGTATGTATACCGGGTTCTCCTTGTTTGTAATTTATTCTCCATCCAGGAATCTGGGCCTGATGGTCTTCAAAATTGCCCGAAACCCAAAAGAAGTCATCGTCGTTTAAGTCTTTGTCAGGAGTGTGTTTTATTATTTTTTCTCGGCCACGGCGTACTCTTAGGTAATAACACCAGCCTTCGTTCTTGGATCCTATAGAGTATTGGTGAAGTATCGCGGCCAAATCGAGGTTGAGACCGGTTTGGCGGTTTAGGGCGTCTACGCCCATTATTATGCGGTATGTATTGGTGGACAGTTGGGTTGGGCAGAGTCTGGTTTGCCTTAAAAATTCGCATATTAAGGGTTGGACTGGGAATCTGAGTCCGGTTTCAATTATTGACTGAAGTGTAAAGGGGACGAAGTCTTCGTTGTCCCAGGGATCTACATCTTGTTCGGCTAAGGTGAGGTTTACATCGGTTGGAATGTTGTATTCCCTTCTGAATTCGGCTAGGCCTCCTGGGGTTTCTACCAAAAATCTGTACTTCCCCATTTTTGGTATAAGTTATAAATAATTAGCTCGGGCTGGGCGGATGTACTCAGGAGCTCGGCTGAGTGCACAAAGGGTGTGCCTGGGCGACCTAGGTCTGCAAATTGGAAAAACAAGGTGTTAAGCACAGATCATCGACCGTGCTATAAAAACAAAACAAGGAAAGGGAGCCTCACTTCGGCTAGATGAATTGCTGCGGGATCTACCTCGGTGTAAATAAAGCACTTGTTATCTCGGCTCAATAGGATTTCTAGCTATATCGGTTTCTAAGTGCGGGCTTGTTACTTCGGTTGGCATTAAGGGGCAGCTTCCTGAGTTCGGTTCAGAAACCAAGAATGCTGGCTTAGCGCCTGGAAGCATAACACGGTCAGGTACTACGGTTTCTAGGTCGGTTCGATTTTATTTCGGCTAGTGTGAATCAGATGGTGACCTATTGAAACTGTTGAGATATATGCAAGTACTAGTCTGGTTCCAGTTTGCCTAAATTTCTACATAAGTAAAAACAGTTTCCTAGTTCGGTTGGATGCGTTTTAAAGATCAAAATGGTGTTCTAATGGCTATTCCTTGAGATTCATAAGGTTCTTATAAAGTTTTTCCAGAAAAACAACAAAAAGCTAAGCATAAAGCATGTGTTTCAGAAACGGAGGAAACAAAGAACAAATTCGTGTGCTTACCTGGAGAGGAAGAGACTGCGGGTGTAAATGGAAGCAACAGCAACAATAGCACGAGCTCAGAAGTTGGAAGAAGTTGAAGAGAGCAAAAGCACAGAAAGGAGAGCGAGTGAATAGTTGGTGGGTGATTTGAAAAGTGAAGAGATTTACTTGTTTTGGTGATAAGACTTCTGGCGAGAACTGTTCAAATTTTTCGGAGTACGAGGACGGCGCAACAGCTGTGTATGGCCAATGGGGGTTTGCCACGTGTCATTGGAATGTGGAACGCTTCAGTTGCTATGATTGAAGAGACGTTTGACCGGACGTGTTTAGCTCGGCTTAAGTTTAGCTCGGCTAGAGAAGCTAAAAAGGTTTTCAGCTTGGCCGAAGTAGCTAAAGGTTTGTAGCTCGGCTGGGTAAGCTAAAACTTTAGTTCGGTTCGTAGACAAGTAATCCCAATCATGCTTTGCAGATGGAATTAAGGGGCAATTGAGAGGGCAATTTATATGCAAGTTGGGCCGAGCTGAGTGTTGAGCCGTTATGGGCCGTAGTAAAAGAGGCCAAGTAGAATGGCCTTATGGGTTACTTCGGTTTGGAGAAATAGCCCTGAAGTTACTCCGGTTTGGAGACCGTAATAGTCAGTTCGGTCCACCAAGGTCTTAATTTTACTTCGGTTGGTAAAGCGTTGTTTGTAGTTCGGTCTTCGTTGAATAAGACCGGTCGTGCGTTGACACCGGTTTGTCCGTGTTAGTCCGGTTTGGGCACGTTGAAGTTCAGTTCGATTCTCTTATGGTTAGCTCGGTCGTAGCATGGAAAAGCCGAGGTAAGAGATAGGAAGGTAATGGTCGAACTATAGGTTACTCCGGTTGTATAGGAGTTCGGCCATAGTAGAACCATCTCACTTGGTTTATGCAGTGAGGGGGGTGTTGGAGGATAAGCATTATCTTCCAGGAGTATGAATCCTAGGAGGACTCTACGCAAGGAGGAGTAATCCTAGAAGGACTCTACACTTGGAGTAGTAAGAGTCCTACCAGGATTGTGCCACGCGAAACCTATATAAGCTCGCCAATATCACCTTTGGAGAGGTAATGCAACTTTAGCTCCCTGAATTCATAAAGCTTTTGCCTACTTGTCTTGTTTACTGACTTAGGCATCGGAGAGGTTTCCGGCACACACCCGCCGGCTAGCTCACGTTTGTGTTTTCAGGTGATAGAACGACATCGTACGAGAAACGCAGACTTGATCAACAGGATTATACGAGAAGGTATATTTCTTTCCTGTACAACAGACATGGTTTAGATTTGAAGGTCTTAGTTTACAGAGAGAAACACGACCCGTGAAGAATCTTGAGCTATGATCGTTCAAAGAGAGGAAGACGACTTGTGAAGTTTAGCTTTAAATTTCTTTGCACGTGAAGCTTTTCAGAAGTTCAGCTTTAAATTTCTTTGCACGTGAAGCTTTTTAGAAATAGAGAAGACCGAAGACACAGAGTATATACCGTTGGAAGCTTTTCATAGTGGAGAAACAAAGGGAGAAATCTGCCAAACGGGAAGTAGAGATGTATTTTGAATTGTATGGTGGAATTATGATTTGAAAATTGTATCCAAACGTGAAGCGCAAATGGACAGGTGGAAATATATTTTGAAAATACAACCAAACACAACCTCAATGTTTATGCACAAATAACACAAAAACACCCACCAATGGTTCTTATACCAATGTAGGAAACATAAGAAATAATACATTGCTGAAATAAACGAATTCAGGCATACCTTTTACGCTCAAACCGAATCCATGGATCATGTGGGTGAATCACGTGCCTCTATTGATGAACTCGAATAATTCTCAGCAATGTGGTAGAACTATTAGAGAACTATCCACACTATTCACAGTACAAAGGCATGGTTGCTCTTCCATGGCAAAGAGCTAGAGAGAGTTTTCCAGAAAAACTAATCAGTTAAAAAGCCATATCACGCTATACGTAATATGTATAGATGCAAGAGATGTAAACACCCACAAGTCTATCTCCCCAAGAGATGAGATTGTGAGTTATTCATCCTTATTCCTAGAAAAAGGTGGTTTGGAATTCAAACTGATAAGGTTATTATATGGGTCATGCCACCACGGGCGCCCAAACCCGGGTTTGAAACTCAACCCGATTTCCAACATAATAAATTGGGTAATTACAAATATACTCCCTGATATTTACTTAAAATGTAGATTGTCTCCTTTAATTTTAAAAATTACATCACACCTCTTCAAGTTTCTAATCCTATAACATATGACACTTTTTATTAATAAATCATTAACTCAATAACAGTTTTTAATGATGTTATAAATATATTTTAATTAATAATTCATATAATTTTATTATTATATAAGAAAGTAATTAGAAAATTTTTTTTTTGGTTAATTTTATTAAATAAAAAATTCTGGCAAAAGAGTGTTTGTAATTTCTAAAATTATAGAGGCCAATCCATATTTTAATCAAACCACATGGGGTGTATTTGTAATTTACCCTAATACAATATATCCACCTCTTTTAAAATTTGAAAAAAAGCAACAGTTTTTCTCTAGTCCAAAATCGGACTGGATGGTGTTGTTAGGTCGTAATGGACTCAATTTCGGGCTCATCTTAATGATT
Source organism: Camellia lanceoleosa (assembly GCA_025200525.1). Classification (NCBI taxonomy): domain Eukaryota; kingdom Viridiplantae; phylum Streptophyta; class Magnoliopsida; order Ericales; family Theaceae; genus Camellia; species Camellia lanceoleosa. Next base: position 31,811,885 of record CM045764.1, read on the forward strand.
CAACCCGTTGAATGTGTAAATCTCATTGAGTACATTATTTTTGTAAAAAAATTACATTGATTGGATATCGAAAACCATTTGATCAACTTACATTTGATTCAACCATAATTATGATTTTAAAAATAAATCGTAAACACAAATGCAAGCTGATCAAGTGGTTATCGATGTTTGAGTAACCTAATTTTTTGCAGGGATCATGTACTCGACGAGCTCTAGACATTGAACAGTTTGGATCATCGAGATGTGCCTAGAATTAGGCCATCACTGCCAATAGCACCATCTAGTCTGTTTCCGTACTAGAGAAAAGAAGGACCCTTGAAAAAAAAATACAATTAATCATATATTTTTGACATAGTTATGGTGACAATTTCTTTCAGATTTTAATTTATATAACAATTTGGTCCTTTTTTTATTAATAATTTATCAATTATATAAATAAAAAAATAATGTATCGTATTATTTCTACTAAAATAAGGATTAAAATGTATGAATTTTTAAATAAAAGAGATAACAGTAGTGAATAATTGAGGGGATCTTATTGTAAATAATCATAGTGTAATTAACTTGTAAAAAACATCCACCACACACGCATGTCTTTATGAATTTCTTCAACAACTCATTGTTGGTTGGAGTATAAATTTTATAAAAGCGTCTCCAACCTTTCATCAAATTTAATTTGATGAAACCATTTCATCAGTTTAGTACCAATTTGAGGATGTCTTAAACTTTTCATTAAATTGAGGATACCTTGAGCCTTTCATCAAATTATTGTAGATAGTCGTTAGTACAGGAGTATCGAACGACCAACCGATTTTACACTGGCTAGTTGACCGAATGGACATCCTTCCGGTCGACCGGTGATTTGATGAAAATTTAATATTCTCCGTTGAAAAGCTCAATATCAGATTAAGTTTTTACTCAAATTTGATGAAAAGAAAAAACAGTAAACGTTGAAGATACTCTAAGCAATGTTTAGGAACCCAGATTGGATCGTCTGGTTGAACTAGTTGAACTAGTGACCGGTCCTAATTCTGGTTTGAATGACCTCCAAACTCGTTCTAGACTCAAAACCAGCTTAGATTGTGAAAATCAAAAGAATCGCCGGTTTAACCGGAATAACCGGCAAACCGAACTAGGTTTTGATAATCGGCCAGCTTTGTGCGACACATACAAAACTCAAAACAATCCAAATTTTTAGGGCTCACTAGCAGGTTCTGGAATACAGGCAAGGTGAGGGATTTTCGGCCTCTTTCTTTCTTCTTCTTGGTTTGTTGATTTCAGTCACTCTCTCTGTTCAGTCGTTGGAATCCGGCGAACAAAAAAAGCAATTCTGATGAAGATTTCAATTAGGGCCCGAGTCGAGGGGTTAATTTGGGCTGTTCTCTGCGATAGTATTCACTATCTCTCCAATTGAAGCATTTATTATATCTTTATTTCCTGGAGCAACATGTCAAGGTTGCAGTGGGTTGAGCATTAAATATCAGGTAAACTCATGTGAAATTTTGGAATACATGTTGCATTTTGATTATTTAATTGTATGAGTGAATTCTTAGGTCAAAAACATAGATTAAGTTAATTATTAATATTCCCGCATTAAAAAAAATTTAATTATTGATATTAGTGGTGCATTGTGATTGTGAATTAGATCAGCTAACTTCAAATCATTTTTATACTTAGCCTTCATTTGACAATGACTTTTTTACTCTAAGACTTTTTTTGTTCATTTGGTATTCTTAATTGGCTTTTTTGGCTTTTTAGCATTGGAACGGTGGATTTTTTTTTTTTTTTTTTTTTTTTTTGTCTTTTTGTGATTTTTTGACTTTGTTTTGTTCTTTTGTGAGTTTTTAGCTCAACACACAAACCAAACAACCCCTTACACTAGTGTATGTCCGTGCCTAAAGGCATGGTGTAAATAAAATAAGTAAACACAAAGAAGGGAAAAAAAATAGTAAGGAAAATAAAAATAATAATATAATAAAAAGAAAAGAGGGAGGAGGGTGGGCAGGAGAAAGAGAATGTATGAGTGAACAAAAAAGGAAAAAAAGAAAGTAGGTGGGTAGGATAATTAAAGAAATCTTTAACTCTAGGATGAATTTGGAAATTAATCTCAACCCTTGAAACAAATGTATCTCTAAGACATTTTAACATATTTTTAAAAACTCTCATGCTTTATTATATAGATTTTTAATATATTTATGACATACCTATAACATCACGATTCAATTTCAATTCAATTTTGATTCACCTGACAATTGAACTACAAACTCATGACCTAGTCCCTTTTCCGATTCGATGAACGAATCGATATTCAAAACATTGGCTCTAAGACATCCCTAATTTGATAAGAAATTATTTAATAGTTTCAGTGTATATCTTATGTGACTGTCTTTTCAATTGTATGAGGTGATATAATTACTTTCTCTTCTTCTTCTTCTTATTATTATTTTAATATTTTAGGTAAAATAATTGTGTGTCTTCTTGTTATAAAGTTGACACAGGTTATTTTACAAATTGAATATTTTAATTAATTTTTATATTTTACAAAAAAAAAAATATGCAAAAAAAATAAAAAAAAGAATTGATTTCTTTTTAGGAAAGATTACCTATAAATCCTATCTAGAGAAAAGTTAAACCATTTAATCCTTTAAGTTTTATTGTATACCATTTAGTCCTATTTTATTGGCAGATTTTTGGGGGTGTGATTTGATTCCATTTGTTTTTACATCTATACTCTTTGCATGTTTGTTTCCTTTAACATTCAACTGGGTTCTGTAATGTTAACGTATTGTGGGGAATTGATTACCATTGTTTTCATTGTTATTGGGAGTCAGAATACGGTGAGTGCCATTTTCACCGGTTAATACCCTTTGCATGATTATTCCCTTAAACATTTGATTATGTTTTTTATTGGGTTAGGTAATGTTAATGGTTTGTGGGGATTTTTTATTTATTAACATTGTTTTTCACCATTTCTGTAATCTGTCAGAAAACGGTGACCACCATTTTCATTGATGGCCACCGTTTTCACTGTTTTTTTATTGATTAACATTGTATGGTTATTGATTAACATTGTTTTCACCATTTATAATAGATTACCATTGTTTTCCTTCATTAACATTGTTTTCACCATTGGTTTTTAGAGACAGAAAACAGTGAGCACCATTTTTCCCGGTGGTGGGCGTTATTTTTCCGGTTGGCCACCGTTTTTGTCGCATTGTAACTGTACAGTGCAGGGTGTTGTCTTGCTGTGTTTATACTACTATGGTTAAGAGGAAGCAGGTGTGTGGTTGTTTATTTATTTATTTTTTTCCCCCCCATTTCTGTGATCTGTTACTGGGATGGCTTCGATTAATTACACCATTTTCATGTAAAGAAAAAGTGTTTTTGTTATGTTTTTCCTGGGTATGTTGCCATAGTAATGGGTTCAACAAATGTTCATAGGTATGGACGGAGGGATATTGTTGGTGTGTTCGTACGGTTTAGTCAATGTTCTTATTCGATTGCATCAGGATTCGTCATTCATACAGATTGTTGATGATATTTGTGGGAAGTTTGATGGATTGATACCAAGTGCGGTGTGTTTGGTGTTCGATGTTCCCAAGTACAAGAAGTTTAAGGTGGATAGTGACGACGATATTCAAAACATGTTGTACATTGCTAAGTCGTTTGGAATAAATCACATTGAGGTCCTCATTCAGGAAAGTAGTGTTGGTGTGGGGGGTAATTGTGGTGTGGTGGATTCCACAGAGAATAGGGTAATTTCCCGAGATGCTAATCGGAATGGTTGCATGGATGACCAGATGGACTTATTACCAACATACTGTCCGAACAGATTTAAGACGTTTTTGTCGGCGCAATGGGCGTATGGGATTACCCATGTGGGACAATGTTTTGATGGTGGAGCAACTGAATTCTGTGAAGTTCTATGTAAGTATGCCATTGAACGTGGATTCAATTCAAGTACATTAAAAATGATTTCATTCGAATTACAGTAGTGTGTAAGTTTGCAGCGTCAACAGATTGTTTGTGGTCAGTTCATGCGAGGATGTTACCGTTAACTGGGGTGTTATGTATTTAGAGGTTCGATAGTGTGCATACTTGTGAGGCTGCTGTACGTACTTGTAAGAACCCTTGTACGGGGTCTGATTTGGTGTCTACTGTTGTTGCGGATCGAGTGCGCGATCAGCTATTGACGCGCCCTACTGATGTTGTGTTTGACTTGAAAAACCAATATGGTTTGGACATTAGTTACCAGGTGGCATGGTTGGGTGTTCAGAAAGCGAGAGGCGAAGTGTACGGGGACCACACTACGTCCTTCGATCAACTCAGGTGGTATAATGATTCCGTTATGTAAAAAAACCCAAACAGTTACATTAACCTTGAGTTTGACCAAAAAATCAGGAGGTTTGTTAGGTATTTTATATCATTCTGCACTTGTATAGATGGGTTCAATCATTGTCGACCTTTGCTATTTTTGGATGGAGCGTCTTTGAAAGGTAGGTTCAAAGGTAATTTGCTTGCGGCTACTGCTAAAGACGTTAATCAAGGTAACGGTGTGTTCTCTTATTCCATATTTTGTGCACGTACTACTAAACGGCTACTTCCATTTTTCATATGTTCCAAATGGGTTTTTTTTTTTAAAAAAAAAAAACAAAAACAACATTGAAATAGGATGTCCTCAAACTGAACCGTACAGTAATTTAAAACACAATGGTAGGCTTATTCATTTTTCATTTTCAAAATGTGTTGTACTTATTTTGTGTGGATGTTGTACAACTTTACTCATGGCAAACTATTTATGTTGCATGTTTGGTCATAGGATTGTTTCCAGTAGCCTTTGCTATTGTTGATTCCGAGAATTCATCTAATTGGGAATGGTTTCTTCATAATTTGAAAGAAGTTGTTGGGGGCGGGTGGACATTAACTTTCGTATTTGACCGTCACGTTGGATTAATACACTCTATACCAATAATTTTCCTTTCGGCGCATCATGCATTTTGTTTGTTGCATCTCCAAATGAACTTGTGGGATTGAATGAAATATGTTAATGCATCGCATAAAATTGGGTTGATGCGCAAGTTGCGGGAATGTGCCTACGCGCCCACTGTTACTTGCTTTAATGAGAAATTGGAGGTATTGAAGAAGTCTAACCCAGCTGTGATTGAAGATTTTCTGAAAGAATTGCACCCAAAACACTAGTCTAATGCGTATTTCAGGTACTTCACAATGTGCTTAATGTGTTATGGTGTATTGTTAATTCCCGCATGTTTTTTTCCTAATATGTTTTTGTTATAATTTATGCTCTCCGTAAACGTTTACTTTGGTTATTTTTTTAGTGGTCGATGGTACGGGGAGATGTGCTCAAATGCCACCGAATCTTTCAACAGCTGGGTCAGCCAGGCCCATCATCTTCCTATAACTAGATTGGTTGATATGATAAGGGGTCAAATCATGGAGCAGATGTCAGAGCGCAAAGTTAAATGCACTAAATGAGCCGGTGTAATATGCCTGAAAATGGAGAAAAAATTGGTGGGAGCGTATAACGACAGCAGGGCATGGTGTGTAAGCCAGGCTAATGATGATGTGTACGAGGTTCACTCCCATCCATCGGTGTTGGTTGACGTCGTCAAGCAGACATGTTCTTGTTTTCAGTGATAGATAAATGGGTTCCCGTGTTCCCATGCTATCGTTGCATTCTGTAATAGTGAAAGAAACATTTATGATTCAATAGACTCTGCATTCTACATCGAGACATTTTGAGCTACTTATAGTAGAACTATATACCCTATTCCAATAGTGGAGAGGCCGACGTTTAACCCAAATGAATATTTGATAGCACCGCTGACGGTCAAGCGTCCTCCTAATAGGCCCAAACAGAAGAGAATTCCGTCTAAAGGCGAGGTAGTGCAATGTATACGTTGTTGGCGTTGCGAAAAATTGGGCAATCACAATAGGAAGACATGCAAAGAGCTGTTATAGACGGTCTGCCATATGGTTTAACTTTTTTCTCCGACAAACTGGGGTTTAGTTGGACTACCGTATTCTGTTTTCCAAACTATTTTTGACATTGTTCATAATCAGTCATTTACTTTTTGTTATAGGTTTATTCAAATTGGTAGAATATACACTTCTCTCTAACCCAGCTACCATTTCGGTGCCCACTGTTGAACAATCACACACGCACCTTCAACACCCAACCAGCGTGGTCATTACATTATGACATCACTTTCATGTTGCTATACCGTAACAAGAATGGGTGTCGTTTGTTTTCATATCTGTGCACATCATACCAAACAGTCCCCCAAAACCCACTGTTTCAAATAATTGGAAGGCCAATTGTTTTTTTTGTTTGGGTGTCTGTTTGCAATTCACTGTACATCATACATAATACGCACCACAAACCAACTGTTTCAAATAATTCGAATGCAATGTAATATTACGTTACGATGAAATGTTGTCTCTACAATTATAATTAAAATGGCAATGGCCAATTATTCTACTGTCATGCCATATTAACCACGTAGCCGATGTGCGCATGTCAACTTCTGTAGAGATCAAACCACGCTTACTTCCATGGTGGCAAAACAGGTTTCCCAAACTCATTAGTCAGCATGTCAACTCCTGTATAGATCATACCATATTTACATACGAAGGACTATCTGGCATTAAAAAACAATGTCATGCCTATGCACATGAAGACTTAAACATACAGTTTACATTTTTAAGGACATTACCATCACATCTCCACCATATGATAACAAAAGGACGATGACATACTAGTAGGCGTGTAAGAAATATTTTTCTTGCACGTAAGGTTCAAAGCTGATAATATGGAATCCAAGAAACTATTTGAATTGCTTACCAAATAATATCAACATTTATGTCCACAAAAAAAAATCAATTCTAACGAACGCTTAAACCGTTGGTTCACCATTCACCATGATAATAAAGTAACATAGGACAACTACCCAAACAGTCTTTCCCTCCTAACGTTCTGTTCTCACAAAATAACAAAACATTTATGTACGTCCATAAAACTCTAAAAAAAAAAAACATCGTAACCATGTTGTTGCACCTTCTGGAATAAGCAACGTGAACACCTCTTATAATGTCCTACCACGGAGTCCTCTGCCCAAGTCACTCAAGAACATGTCCACCATCGTAGCCCGTAGCCCAGTTGGTGTGAGACCGTCCATCGTAGTATCGACTTTTGCTCCACAAATGAACTGCTTGATAATGAAGCATACGAAAATTCCGTATTTAGACGTGCACTCACAAACACCGATACCAACGTCACTTACACAATACATCATCAAAACAATGAACTCAATCTAATATAACAATCACTTACAACTCTGGAACTTGTTGCGAACAATCCACAACAGATACAAAAAATCCATCAAAAAGGTCTGCCCCAATGCCCTCAGTTGTAACTCTTGGTTTCACAAACTTCTTGTGGTGGTCGGCCACCCATTGTTTTTGTTGATTTCTCACGTGTTAGTTTAGATACGTACTGGGTAACATTGAAACCAAGAAAAATTACTATTCATCAACCATGCACATTCAAAACTCAATCTGATAAACTACCATTGCACCACCACTACAAATCGACAAAAAATCATATACAAACTACCACTAGTATTGTTGTACTTACAACTTTTAGAGCCTTATTGTAATGCTCATTACGCACTCCACGTCTTGGCCTCATGGAGTTGTAATGTTTCCAATTCCCACTTTCTAAATCGTGTGCCATGACTATTCAATGGTTGGCATTGTAGATCGGGGAATAGTGTATATCTGCAACCTCGCGCAGCCTTCATGTGTACGTTTAAGTACTTTGTTCGTGACATTACGCTGCTGTTCCGCATCATATCCTGCACAATTTTCCAAAGCCACCACAGTCGTGTCAGATTTCATTTCAACAAATATTATTTTCAGATTTCGTGCGAACGAACGATAGTCGTGGTACATACGAAACACACACTAGTGTAAACGTATGCCGTACCCACATATTCTGGTCTTCCAGATACCATCTTATGCATTTCAGTCAACATAGCAGCGTATGCATCGATTACCTACACCATATGTTACCCATTACAATTACAATGCACTAGTAATAACATTTTGTAAATTAATGTCCACTATGTGCTACTACCATTTTTGCACCATCAAGTGAGAGTGCATACATTTACATATTCATAATGGTGCGTTATTAAATTCATCTATCATTTCGTCACAGCCACATCAACCACGATACGAATAAAACAATGTTTACATGTCCATGTAGGGTTTTTCCTAGGGAAATAAATAAATAAATAAAGGGCAAATTATACGAGACCATCTTACATTCCCATGAATGGAGTTCTGCTGCACCAGATCTTTGATGTCTATGAAATGCACTTGTATTCCATTGTGTCCACCGTCCCACACTATTAACCTACACATCATAAACCAAATTTAAGAACAACCATAAAGCAGCATTTACAACTTCTACATGTCAAAGAGTACAACATTCCATACAAACAACCTACCTGTCCCCCTCTAAACTGTACATTCTCTGTAGTAGTTGCCTATCTTCATCCTTTAACATGTTCCACATAGTGTGCCTTCTATTCATACCAAAACCATGCCAGGTTTTACGCTCCACTTCGATGTCCTCAACACTGTAAATCACCCTGGGCTCAAAAGATTTACCTAGTCTCACATTTGCACTTGCTTGTTGTTGCCCAAATATGGCAAGATATTCGTAGTCAGACAACCTAAATTCCTGTCTTGGTTTGGTCTTCACCCGGTTGACCAGTGACGTCATTTTTGGCCCAGAACTTGTTGCAGCCTTTGTATGTTCACAACCAACTCCCACGCCAACGACAACTGCGCCAACATTTAAATTTCCACCTGACACTGGCTACTAATTTCGGGGACTGCAGCTGCCCTCCACCCCTGCCACAGTCGAACGTACATTCCCATGGGCAAAGTCAACCGTCAAATCTTCAATCCCAGCTTCGTGCTTAACAATCTCTAATTCGGTGGTGCTAACGTTTTTGGGTTGGCCTACAGGACACGCAGAGTGCTGTGCACTTTCGACACTCGTGATGTTGCCAAAACCACTTAGTTTCCCTGAAAGACTATTACTCGGTGTTCGTTGATTTAATCCATCATTGACAACACGTTGCGTGAAGTCGTGCACCTCAAAATCATCAAGACTATCCTCCAAATTGCTTATTTTTTTACTTCAATCGATCAACCAGCTTACTGAGTCGAGCAATTTCAGAATCCTTTTCGACATTCACACTATTTAAGTCTACAAACAAATTACCAGCATGCCTCCCGAGCAGTTTCTTCATCGTTTCGACACGCTGCTCCAGTTCACGCACCCGTGCGTCTTTACTCTTGATTTCGCTCTCCAACTCAGCAATTCTGACGTTACAAGATCTCAATTCATCGTTTACCCCCCATTGTTTTTTACCCATGGTATCACCATCCAGAGTGCTGGACAGGTCTAGAAGATCCGGGAACAATACCGGCCACACTTCCCCACCTGCCACCATCTTCCCACCCACTTTTACCTTGCTGGTTGGTGTACCAGTATTCTTATTCTCATAATCATCTCCACCTTTCATTTTGATGTTACTAGCATTTGGTGTATTCGGCTACCAACAATTGAAACTAATCTCCACACTGCCCACATCATCTGTCTCAATAGCAGCCCCACACCCATCGCACATTTTAGTTGGATCCACATCCATCCTACTTCTACCACATTATTTTGGTTCATTCGCAGCAACAGCTAGTTTCAGAATATGACACCCACTAAGTGTCCCAACAAGTTTCCCACGCTGCACTTGGGGAAACAAAGAATTAAAAAAAAAAAAAATTTCAGTGTATGCATTAGGAAAAAAAATAAAAAAATGGAAACGATTTTATTCCATATCTCAATGCAACCTTTTTCCGTCAAATTTATTACTTTCAGTTTCACCACAGTTGCTCCAATGTTCCATCGACAAAACCTTGGTGTCACGTTAGGTCATTCCGGGGTGATGATGTTCGAATGTTCACAAATTAGAAACTGAAATCAAAACATGAAACAACTATCAAATATACACGTGACTACGAAAAACTTTGATTTTATTTTTATTCAATCATATATGCGATTAGCACATTGGTATTGTACATACCAGCAATGATACAACACAACCAGTCCCTTTCTCTAGCCTGTTGTGCATTTCATTTAGCGAGCCAATCAACGTGTTCCTTATCGTTACAATCCAATCATACTGTCTTAGCGTGTCTAGCTTGTTGATCACACGAACAAACGCCCAACCTATATGCTTGCCGGTGGTTGCGAAAAATAACTTCGCACAAACATAAAGACACAGTAACTTCGCCACGTCTTATTCGTCACGCTCTATACGACCACAGATTGCTTCTGCTAGCAAATCCTTTATAACTTTTGAAGATATCCGACTAATATTCAGACAATGTCTTTGCATGATATCGGACGGCCCTTTCCCACCTTGTGCCAAATCCAACTTCTCCTTCCCACACTGTACCCCAAATATCAACTTGATGTCGTTGTTCCTCAATGGCAACTTAGATCCACCAACATGGAACTTCTCATCTTTGGGGTTGTAAGATTGTATAATTCGACAGACCGTGGCATCACACTTCTTGAACGCTTTCGGATCAAGCTCATGAACACGAATAACATCAATCATCACCCAGAACGGGGTTTTCTACAACTGTCTAATGTGTCCATCATGTAATTCTAATTCAAGCACTGTGCTAATCAGTCCTGATATGTTGGATCAGTACATTAACCTCAACGGATCAACATCAGCTTTCCGAACAGTATCAGTGGCCCCTTTTTGTTTCTAGAATGGCAGCTTTGATTGTTTTTTTGTGGCTAGCCGTGTCGACGTTTGCGGTGACCTCGTGACAATGTTTCGTTTACCATTCCTATTTCCACTGCTACCTGAAACATGTGATATATGTAAATTATCAGCAATAAAGTAAAACTGCCAACAACACACACAAAACGTCATGAATCACATTAGTAGAGCATACGTCATGAATAACATTAGTAGAACATGCCCCACCAAATCAAACCACACCAACCAACACCACCATCAAACAAATCACCAAATTAACTCATACATTCATGCACCATGTCACATCAGAAACGTAAAACATGAACATATCATTCACATGGCGCACCAACGTTTGTTTAAACAACCCACTGCATACCACACATCGTTGACGTATTACATGCAACACCATAAAAACCAAGGTATTATCACTTGCCAACGAACAAATTTCACTATTTTGAACTACATTAGATACAAACCCGACGAACCATAATTATGCACTCGTGCAAAACCAGACCACAATTGCAGCGCACAATTAAATTAACTCTAACTAGATGATGTTCATCCATTAAAAAAACTTACACATGTGTGATTACTTTACTTTGAATTGAATGTTGTGTAACACACTTCATCAATCCATGATGACTAATCACACACTAATGGAAAACCCCCACAAAAAATAACCCCCTATCTCAAATATGCAAGTACACCAGTTACACACACTCTGCTCACCATTACTATTGCGATCAATGTAAAAAACCAACAAACACCATACACAAACCCCCACAAATACAGGACCATATGCACCACCAACAAAATAGCAAAACCATCGCCCCTCTTCCCCCAACAAAAAAATCCAGGACAAACCAGATCACAAAATTCCCTTAACATCCAATTTACATTGAACAAACTAACATTACCACACAATTGGCAGAACGCCACAAACTCAGAACCCATAACGTGCCAACAACATTTACAAACTACTCTACGCAACAACCATGCATTTCACAAAATCCTCCATACTAACAACTCTATATCAAATCCACAATAGTCTACAGTTTGCCTGATATTACACACATCACAATTTCGGCAAAACCCAACAGCACCAACACAAACGAAAGCAGGGGTTGATGTAAACAAACGATTAACATACCTGGAGACATTATTGCCAACCATAGTCACTTCCACCAGATTAAGAAGGTTTTCCGGACGTTGCTCCAAAGCATAACAGCGTCACAGCCACCCAGTCCACTGGTATTGATGTATCAACAGGAAAGGGGTTGCGTATTCCCTAGGGTTTCGGGTAAAATGCAAATTCGTATTCTATTATCCCAATCCACAAGGATTTCACATTGCCAAGAAAGAATCTTCAACTGTAAAGCCTAACATTATGCTATTAACATTGGCATACTGCGGAAAATTCCATCCACGTCTCTTTGATTCCGATCTGCTTGGATTCCGATCTGCTTGGAGGGAAACAAACATCAACAAATTAAGGACTTTGGGCATTTTAGTAAAATCCACATTGGAGTATTCCTCAATTACCCTTACTAGAAGGTGGTAAACAGAGTCAAACACGGGTAATTTTGTCATTAACACTAGATTGGGATAAATTGGATTATAAGATAAAAAATAGGACCAAATGGGTCAGAAGATAAGGATTTGAGATTTATTAGTGCATGTCCCTTATTTCTAATCTTTTTTATTTTATTTTAAATTTTAACTATTTTATTAGGTTGTCAAAACAAGTAATAAGTTGAATTTTTCAGAAATCTTTTCGAACATGCAATTAGGGAGCAAATTTATTTTTTTTATTTTTTTTCCTTTTAGTTTTGTTGCAAAAGGAAATTCATTTAGGGTAAATTACAGCCACATCCCTTGACATTCCTAACAATAACACTAGCCTTTCATCTTTTTTCTAAAATTACACTGACCTCTCTTGTGACAAACAATGTTAATGGAAGGGTTAGTTTAGTAATTTAACATTAGAAATATTTTTGTTGATAACCATTAAATGCATGATTATTATGTTGGTTGTCTCTTAGTTGATATTTTGTTATGATTCAATTTTTTTTAGTTATGATTGAAAAAATGATATTTGTGGGGATAACAAAGTAGCCCAATCTGTCGGGTCCCCAACTCTTCTCGACCCTAATGGGTTTAGGGGTCGTTGCATAGGGTAGGGTCGATTTTTTTTTTGTTTTGAAAAACCCGATTGGGTTCAGGTCAGGAGCATGAAAGAGTATTTTTTTTACCCGATCTGTATCTGACCCGCAAACATAGTAATAAATAAATAATAATATTACATATATAGGTAATATGTGCATAATTTATTATTAAATTTTTATAGAATATATATAATATCTATATAATGTATTATTGAGTTTCTATTATAATATATTTTTTAAATTATAAATATCATTTTCTAGTTTTAATTATTGAGTTTTAATATTTTTGTTAAATTTCTAATTGTGTTGCGTATCAGGTAAGGTTGGGGGTGGGGGTTACATTTGTGGGTTTGGGTAGGGTTGTGCAAAATACCGCCAAATCTGCTAAAACTGCATCGATCGGCATCAATCCGTACCGCTCTATTCATTAACTGTGAATTAAATTTTAAAATTTATAATCCGTCTTCGAAACCGCTCCGCTCCACTATAATTAATACATATATATTTTTTAACCTTTAATGAAATATCAAAGTAAAAATGAATGTAAAAGAAATTTAAAATGTGAAATTTGTTACAAATTAATAGTTATATATATTAAACATATTATGTAAAATTAGTTTGTGTTATATAATATTATGCAAATTAGTATTACATATTACGTAAATGTTTGATAATTGATTAGAATATTCTTCAATTCGCCAATTTGTGCAAAATCGTTCAAACCACAATTTGCCAATTTTGTAATCCGTCATTCTGTTTGTAATTTTACTCTGAAATTACCTGAACTGCACTGTGCACACTCCCAAGTCTGGGTGAGAATGGGAGAGCATTTCATGAGGGTCAGGTTGAGTTAGTCGAGTTTGGGTGGGGTGGGAGAGAATTTCGTAAGGGTCGGATTGGAGTGAGGGGCAAGCGACGAAAATGAGGGTGGGATAGGGGGCCCCCTACCCATACCCTACCAGATGTCATCCATAAATTGCGGTAATCAAGACCACAATTGTTATAACTTGTATATGGTACACATAAAATAGTGTGTATTCTAAAATAACCTATTGTTATGACAAAAGCGATAATGAAGCAAATAAAAAAATTAATTACATAAATATAAAATAAGTTATTTGGTAATTTTTAATCAATACTTGACATCATACAATTCAATTATCTTACAAAAAATAAGATAAATTTGATGAATCTCAGTATTTAAATTAATAAAAATCAAATTTATTTAGATAGTATTAAATAATACTTCTAAACTCACATGGTTTCACACACTCTCTCTCTCTCTCTCTCTCTCTCTCTCTCTCTCTCTATATATATATATATATATATAATTTATTGCATTACATACATACAAGTTCTTGTATTTCTCATTTAGTTTCAATAATTCATACTAATCTATTTACCTAAAAAATAATTAATTGATTTCTTTTATATTTTTACATATAATCACTTCAAATGTTATACAAACAAAACTGAAATTTCCCTATATATTAATTTAACAACTAATTATTAACTTTTCTTATAAAAAAAAGAAACAAAATTATTAGTCAAACTAATGGTTAACTAATAGAAATGGAGAATATGCAAATTAAGAGTAAACCTCAAGAGAGGTCATTGTAATTTCAGAAAAAAGAAAGGAATGCCAGCGTAATTGTCTGAAAGCTCAAAGATGGTGAGTGTAATTTACCGATTGATTTATTTATGAGCTATTGCCTTACCCCAAGGACAAAAGAAAAAGTAGGGAGGGAAAAGCAAAGAGAAAACAATGAGAAAAAAAAGTAGAGAATGTAGAGATTATTCTTTTGATATGAAATTATATGAAATGGAATGAAAAGATTATTCTTCTGATTCTCTTTTAGGATCATCATTTTTTATAATGATGAATGATAATTTTATTTGTAATATATATTTTTTATTATCTTTCTAGTTAAATTAGACGTAAGAATAAATTTTTAGATGAATGATCATTTCATTCCATTTTATTCCAGTAAATTCGAGCAAATACAGTTATTCTTATTCTTTTAATATAATTACACTAATCTTTTTAATATTTTAATTTACATAACACTTAAACTCTTTTTATTAATAATTTATTAATTGTGCTAATTTTTTCATACTAAAACATAAATTTGTCTTTATTTATTTTAGCGTTTAACTGCTACTGACATTAATTTTGATATCTTTAATCATATTAAAAGAAATATTAATATAATTATATTAAAAATGAAGAATTAACTGTATATATATATTTACAAATTTGAAGAGAAATCAAGTTGACTTTAGGGACTTGTCACATCCTCGTATTCTCGTAGGGGTCAAGCATACTTTTATGAAAAGTAATCACTGTGTTTGGTTTGAGTTTTCTGGATTAAATTTTTTGAAAACTGAGTTTTTTGGTTTTCGTATTCTTTTGTTTTTAGTGAATATTTTTTAAATTTTAAATATTTTTTTTACTTTTTTAGATGCACCTTAGTTAGATGTATCTAAAAAGTAAAAATTTGAAAAAATATTTTAAAAATTAATAAATACATAAAAATACAGAAAATGTACTGAATTCTTGTATTTTTTTTGTATTTTTGGTATTTAGTGAATTT
This sequence comes from Camellia lanceoleosa, assembly GCA_025200525.1. Lineage (NCBI taxonomy): Eukaryota > Viridiplantae > Streptophyta > Magnoliopsida > Ericales > Theaceae > Camellia > Camellia lanceoleosa. The sequence goes on from CM045764.1 coordinate 31,827,512, forward strand.
TTAAAAGATTTTTTTTACAATTTTTTTACTTTTTAGGTGTATTTATGTTAGGTGTGTCTAAAAAGTAAAAAAATTGTTTAAAATATTAAAAAAATTCAGTAAAAACAAAAAAACATGAAAAATAAGAAAGTAGAATTTTTTGAAAACTGTTTTCTGAAAACAGGGCAAAATATACCATCAAATTATGCTTCCATGGAATTTTTTTTTCCCCATGGATTTCATTCGTCAAAGATGTTGACTCCATGGACCTATCACATTAATTTATTTTTTTTAAAAAAAAAAATTAGACTTATGCAATGATGCAACTTATTAAGATTTCGTTTGGAATGTGGATTGATTTTTTTATTTTTTTATTTTTTGATTTTTTAATTATTTTAATTTGAGGTTAAAAAGTTTTGTTTGGGATAGATTTTTAGTTTTTTTTAACTTATGAGAGAAAAAATAAAATGATTTAGATTTAGATGTGATATTTTATCTTATTAAATTTTTTACCTACTTTATTTTATTTTTTTTATAACTATTTTAACCAAAAAACCCTAAACTTCTTCACGCCAAATGAGCTCTAAAGAAATTTTGGCCAATTTTTATAAATTCCAAATATACAACTATTTGATTCATTGTTAACCAGTGTTCAACATACGTGTTAGCAATTAAGACCATTGATTTTATTATTATTTTAAAATATATATATATTAAAATTATATGGTTACTTATCAATGCAATTTTTTTTTTCTTAGAGAGCTGGTTTGGCAACCACCTAAACAAGTTTCTTATTATTTATTACACATTGTCACATCAATATTCTATTTTTTTACTCATATTTTCATAAAAAATTAAAAAAATTATTAAATAAATCATACCAAAATGCCTACGAAATAAATAAATAGAGCAATCTTATATATAATTCTATTTTTTATTTTATTTTTTCTCTCTTAGACACAAAATAATGAAGCATATATCAATAAATGTACATAAAAGCCACTCACTTGTGTTTAGGAGTGAAAAAACAAGAAAAAGAAATATGACTATATATTTTATTTTCTTAAATAATTTACACACAAATACCTACAAAATCAATAATTAGAATAAACTTCATAGAGGTACTCAGAGCGGACATATCCAATCCCAAATTGGACGTGTTTAGTCCATATAATAGACTAGAGATAATCCAGTAGATCATATAAAGTAGTAGGGACTAAATTCTTTGTAGTCCAAGTGGACTAGACAATCTAGTCCGACCTATTAGGCTTGTGATAAGCCCCGCTTTGATGATCCATTTAGTTTATTTGTTAGGTTTTTATCTTTAAAAAATAATGGACAACAAATATAATTTTGAGAATAGATTGACTATTTTTTTGAACATTATGATAGTAGAATCATATGGTTATATGATCTATACACAAAAACTTAAAAAATAAATACAGTGAATCATTAAAGCAAGACTTGTGATAGGTCTAATAAGTCAAACTGTTTTGTCTTGTCCAAACCGAATAGACATTTTCAATTATAAAAATCATACAAATACATCTCTTTTGAAAGGGGTTGGGAGGGGGTTCGGAAGGGGGGAAACCAATATATTTTTATAATTGTGGGAGTCAAAATATATGAATTCTTAGATGAAGGGGATAAAGCAATATTTACTAATAATTGAAAGGTGTTTGTGTAGATAGTCATACTGTAATTAACCTTTTAAAAAAGAAAAATTTACAATCCAGTAACACTTTCATAAAATAATTACATATACATAGAAAAATATATAATTTTAATTGTTAATGTTTATAATATTTATGACTGATCTGTAATTATATTTAAAAAATTACACTGAATAATAATATTCTCCTTAAAAAACATGCATTCACACACGCATGTCTTCATCAATTTCTTCAACTGCTCATCATTGGTTGGAGTACAAATATTAGAAGACATTCCTGATTCGATAAGAAATTATTTAATAAGTTCAATGTATAACGTATGTGACTGTGTCTTTCAATTGTTATTGGGTTATAAATTATTATTATTTTTAACTTATAGCAAAATAATTAGGGAAAATGATCGAGAGCTCGACTCTGTGGCTCGAAACGGGGCTCGAATTCGCGAAGACAGACAGAGAGAACGGAGAAAAGAGGAAGAGGGAAGAGGGAGAGAAGAGAGGAGAAGAGAAAGAGGAGGAGAGAGAGAAGAGAGGGGAAGAGGGCTGCGAGCTCGCCGTCGCAGCTCGTCGCCTCGCCGCCCTCGCCGATCGTCGCACCACCGCCACCGCCTCGCCGATCGTCGCAGCCCCCTCCTGTCCAGTTCGTCGCAGCAGCTCGCCCCTCCTCCTCCAGCCGATTTTTATGGCCCCCTCCCCTCCCTCCTTCCTCCTCCTCCCGATCTTCTTCTCCACCCTCCTCCTCCTCCCTCTTCTTCTCCACATTTCTTCTTCTTCTTTTTCTTTTTCTTCGATCTGCAACAACACAAGAAAAAATCAAAAAAAAAAAAAAAAAAAACGACACCAAAACGACGTCGTTTTGGTGTCGAGCCAAACGTCGAGCCATGAAATTCGAGCTACATGGTCAAATAATTAGTTATAAAGTGGATACATAATCAGGTAATAAGTTAGATCCATCAAAAATCTTTTTCTTTTCTTTTTTTTTTCCAATTTTGTAGGCAAGGAAATTGGTTTATTTATGAGCTATTGCTTTACCCCCAAACAAGGAAAGAAATGGCACGGAGAAATAATATTATCATAATAAGTTGAAAAAGAATATTGCACTGACCTCTAGGGATGTCAAGGGGGGATAATGGGGTGGATATTAATTTCTCATCCCCATTCCCCTATAATAAATTTTTCCCATTCTCCATTCCCCATGGATACCACCCTCCCTATTTCTCAATGGGTTTGAATTTTCTCCAACCCACTTTAATTCCCATTTTTATTTTTTATATTTAATGTTAACAACCACCACCTTTTTTTTTTTTTTTTTTTTAAGGTTCACAACAAAACTACCTTCAATCTTTTTTCTTTCTTTTTTAATATATTTAATGTTAACTACTTTTTTTTTCTTTTTTCTTTCTTTTAAGGTTCACAACAAAAGTTAAATATACCTTCAATATTTTTTCTTTCTTTTTTAATATATTTAATGTTAACAACTTCTTTTTTTTTTTAAAGGTTTTAGCTAAATATACCTTCAATCTTTTTTCTTTTTTTTTTAATATATTTAATGTTAACAACTTATTATGTAAAAAAAATATTAAAAAAGGTAGTTAGTTTTATTTTTTTTACATAATTACACAGATCTTTTTTAATATTTTAATTCACATAACATTTAAACTTTTTTTTATTAATAATTTGTTAGTCATATAAGTAAATAAATAATAGTATCATATCTTTCATACTAAAATATATATATATATATATCTTTACTTATTTTAGTGTCTATCATTAGTTTCAATCGCTTTAACTATATAAAAAGAAAAATTAATATAATTATATAAAAAGTGTAAAACCAACCGCATTGTATTTTTACATTTTAAAAAAAGTAAATGTAATTTATAAAATAAATAAATAAAAGTTAGAAAGATGAAGTTGACTCTTGGGGATATTTTTTTTTTTTGAAAAGTAGTCACCTGTTTTGGTTTATTTTTTAAAAAATTTTACCTTTTTATTTTCTGTATTTTTTTTATTTTCAATAAATTTTTTTAATATCTTAAGAATTTTTTTTTTAATTTTTAAACACTCTCAATATAAATACACTTAAAAAGTATAATATTTGTGAAAAAATCTTTAAAAAATTCACTAAATATAAAAAAAATAAAACTTTAGTATATTTTTCATATTTTTGTGTATTTATTAATTTTTTTAAATATTTTTTCATAAATATTTTACTATTTAAATACATCTAAGTAAGGTCCTCTAAAAAGTAAAAAAATTACTTAAATTTAAAAATATTTACTAAAAATAAAAAAATACAAAAAATAAAATATTTAATTTTTAAAAAATTAAATTCAAAAACTGAAACTAAACCCACTGAATGATTTGATAGGTAAATTTTCCATAAAATCATACTACCATTAAAATGCGTATTGCATTCCGCCAAAAGTATCATTGACTCTATGAACCTACATATTTTAGACTTATGGAATGATACAACTTACTAAAGAAACTTTTGGCCAATTTTTTTATAAATAAAAAGTATACAATTATTTGATGCAATATTAACCAGTGTTAGCAATCAAGATGGTTGATTTTTTTCAAAGATAAATATGTTAAAATTATATAATTATAATTTTTAAATTAATGTGATTTTTTTTTCCTTTATAAACACTTGAGTAATGCTGTACATAATCTTATTTCTTGTCCTATTTTCTCACTCTTGTATTTATGAGTAAGAAAAAAAGAAATAAAAAATAGGATTATAAGTAGTATTTTCCTAAATGATTTACATACAAATACCTACAAAAATGAACAAAATAAATCATTAGAATAGAATTCATAGTGGACTCGCAAACTCTTCCAGTCTCGGATTGGATCTGTTCGGTTCACATAGTAGACCGGAGACAATTTAATGCACTCATACTAAATAGTAAAGACTGAATTCATTTTAGTGCATTGAACTAGATAGCCTAGTCTAAACCATTGGGCCTATCGCTGGTCCGTTTTGATGATTCATTCTATTCATTTTTTAGGTTTTTGTTTTCAAAACGACAGACAACAAATATAATTTTGAAAATAAATTAATTATTTTTTAAAATGTTAAGATAATAAAATTATGTGACTTTATGATCTATACACAAAAACTTAAAAAATAAACAAAATAAATCATTGAAGTAAGTCCCATAATGGGTTTAACAGGGAGACTTGTTCCTCTCCTGTACAAAAACTAATTTGGACTAGAAAGAATCTAAAAAGTCCCAAAATATTAAAAGTGGTGCACACATGTTTATATAAACTAGTTCCAACTGAAGTATAGCATATGACCCCCCCAAAAAAAAAAAATGGCTCCTATGCCTTTGCTTCTTCTTCTTCTTGCTGTTGCTTTTGTTGTTGTTCAAAGCTACCCTTTTTTGGCTCTTTCAGTGCTTCTGGTTTGCCTTTTCTTCTACCTCCTCAACATTCTATGGCTAAAGCCTCAAAGGGTCCAATCGATGCTTCGAAAACAAGGTATCAGAGGACCTCAACCTTCTCTTTTCTATGGTAATGTTTCTGAGATGCGGAGAATTCAATCAGCAGCTGCTGTGAACCACCTCGGCGGCGAGGAGTTTGTAGCCCACGACTACACCTCCACCCTCTTCCCCTACTTTGAACAGTGGAGAAAAGAATATGGTAAGATATCATCCTTTTTTGATTTCGTTTGCTAAATTTTCCTTTTCATTTTCTACTACTTTCTATGTGCCGAGAAATTGATGACCAGAAAAAAATTAGATTTATCTCACAATGCTATCAAATATAAAAATCAATCAATAATTGGAAACAATAAATTTTGGGTAAATTACGTTCTAAGAATTAAACTTAATTCTCATCAAGTCTTAATGAAAGTAAATTTTAGTAAAATTATCGTTAAAAATAATTTTTTGAGACGATTTTTTACATGTCACTAAATTTTGACAATTAGTGAATTTTTTTTCATGTTTTTTATAAATTGTCGTTAAAACTTACAATTAGTAACATTTTTTTGTGATATTTTTTAAACTGTTGCTGAAAGTTAAAAATTAATGACTTTTTTTTATTTTTTTTAAACTGCCGCTAAAACTTATAATTAGTGTTTTTTTTGTGATAATTTTTAAACCATCATTGAAAATTAATAATTAGTGACGTTTTTTAATAGTATTGATAAAAATATTATTAATTCTCACATGATCTATTAAATAATAAATTTATTTATTAAAATTTATACGTAAATTCGCAAATATTTTTTTTTTAATGGAAGAACCCAAAAAAGAGGTCAAGTTGCGTTCATAAAAAAAACTTGAACACTATTATAATTTGTGATAAATAAATATAATTATTTAGTTTTCACTGTGTTGATAGCCTAATATTAGTTGACTTTCCGAAGTTGATGACGAATTCATAGGGGCATGGCTCTGAGTCTTGCACACACACAAAGCACGAGCAGAAGTGACATTAGATAATTGTTTTTTTTTAAAAATTCTTAAGATAAAATTATTATTAACACTCAATGTGTTTTAATAAATGTCAAAATGTTCTTTTTTGGTGGTGACAAAATTGATGGATCCTTTAGGGTTGGTTTGGAAAATGGGTTGATTTTTTGATTTTTTTTGGCTATTTTAGCCTGAGTTAAAAAGCTTAATTTGAGAAGAATTTTTTGACTTTTTTGTGAGAGAAGAGTGTAATGATTATGGGTTGTATGTAATGTTTTGTTTGTTGTGCCTAAAATAGTTTATTTTGTCTTTTGTGGCTATTTTAGCCACAAACCATCTTCCCAGTTAAAATAGTCTATTTTGTCTTTTGTGACTAAAATAACATATTTTGTTGTAGTTAATTTTTGTAATCAGAACAAATAAATTTTTTTTAATAGCCGGAAAAAGAGACATTTTTCAGACAAAATTAAGTTGAACTTAAGTTTTGCAGCCACATAATATACTCATTACTTAAAATATTTTTTTCTAATCGAAGAACTCAAAAAGAGGTCAAGTTACGTTCACAAAAACACTTGAACACTAATCTTTAAATACATAAAATTTCAAAACATATGCTTTTAGAGGCATGATTTATATGGGAATAGAAGTACAGAAAATCTCAAACCCTAATTTTGATGAAAATATTAAAAATCTCAAAAAAAATTTTAAAAAAAATACTAAAAATTCTACGCAACATTGACTGAGCTAAGCCTGGCACATGTGTGGCTGGGATTGAATGAAATTGTATAATTTCCAGTGGACCCTACCAACCCATTTATTAGACAATAGATGGAAAAATTAAAATAATTTTGAATGTATTGATTAGGAATATTTTATAGAACCTTAAACATAGTAAAAAATCGGATTTCCATAACTAATCTTATTAAACATGGGTTAATGAGTTATTAGTTAGCAGGGCCGGTCCTGACTTTTTGGGAGCCTAAGGCGGAATAAAAACAGAGAGTTATATTCATAAAAAAAAAAAAAAAAAATCACCCTGTTTGGTATCAATACCAAAATAGATATTAAAATGTGTTCATAAAAAAAAAGAAAAAGAGTTACCAAAATTAGAAAAACTTTATTCAATTAATATGTATTGGACATGTATTAAATTAATTGTTGTTTATTAAATATGTTGTTTATGAGTGCGGTTGAAATGTGGGTGCATTGTTATTTATTGAATATATTGTGTGTACGGGAAAGAAATACACCTTCTCGTATAATCCTGTTGACCAAGTCCTCGTTTCTCAATACGTCGTCGTTCCACCACCTGAAAACACAAACGTGAGCTGGCCGGCGGGGGTGTGCCGGAAACCTCTCCGATGCCTAAGTCAGTAAGCAAGACAAGAAGGCAAAAGCTCAATGTATTCAGGGAGCAAAATTGTATTACCTCTCCAAAGGTGATATTGGTGAGCTTATATAGGTTACGCGTGGCACAGTCCTGGTAGGACTCTTAACTTCTCCATGCGAAGAGTCCTCCCAGACTCTTATTCCTCCATGTGTAGAATCCTTCTAGAATTACTCCTCCTCATGAGAGTCCTTCTAGGATTACTCCTTCTGGAATCTTCCAACACCCCCCTCACTGCATAAGCCAAGTGAGATGGCTTTACTACGGCCGAACTCCTTTACAACCGAAGTAACACATAGTCCGGCCTTCACCTTACTTCTCTTACCTCGGTTTCCAATGCCACAACCGAGCTATCCATAAGAGGGCTCAACCGGACTAAGCCGCGGCCAGGCCGAACTAACAAGTCCGGACCGATGTCAACATGCAACCGGACCTGCATATAAGAACCGATATAATCGCACGACCGGTCTACCAACTAGAACCGGACCATCTCGATACTTAAAGCAACCGAGGTACGCACGCCCCTTCGGCAACCGGACTACCCCATACTTCACCTTTCTCACTGAGAGTCTTCCATTCTTGTGCTGACCTCGGCCCAACACCTAGCTCGGCCCAACACCTAGCTCGGCCCAATAATGAATATAAATTACCCTCTCAATTGCCCCTTAATTCCATCCGCAAAGCGTGATAGGGATTACTTATTTATCAACCGATCTAAAGTTCTTAACCTCTCCAGCCGAGCTAACCATCCGTTAGCCTCTCCAGCCGAGCTAAAAACCCCCAAGCCTTTCCAGCCGAGCTGAGACCTTACCGAGCTATACCTGTCCGGCTCAAACGTCCCTTCAATTTACAAAGAATCGAATCGATTGTCCTTCCTGCACGCGTGGCTCGATTGGCTCTACCACAGAAGGCGTCATCGGGTTTCATAAAATTTGAACTGCTCCTCCAAAACAACTTTTACTCAAAACCAACCCTTTCACTGCGATTCCTACTCAGACTGCTCATTTTCACTCTCATTCTCCTTTGAGCTCTGTCTGCTAGCCGTGCCCTCGAGCTCGTGACCTTCTTGCTTCGAGGCTTCCATCCTCTCTTCATCCTCTACATAGGGTAAGTAGCTCAAATCTATTTCCTTTGTTTTCTGCTTAATCCATGGTAGTCTAAGTTATGTGTTTTGAAAACATTTTGTTTTCTCCTCCACAACCGCATTATTTGAAGAACGCCAAGAACACATTGAATACCTTGTTTTAGCTAGTAGAATACCCTTTCGATCTCTTCACACACTTCAACCGAACTAGGATAGTGTTTGTGCCATAGGTAGATCTTATCTGGTACAACCGAATCGGAACTTGTGCAAATCATAGTAACTCCAAGAGATTACCCGATTCTCACTAGTCAAATGAGAACCCACCTAACTAGAAACTGTTGATCTTTGTCAGGAGAACTAGAACCGAGCTAGTACTTGTAAATAACACGTAGTTTTAATAAGTAAGCACATGATTCACCTTAGCCAACTCAAATCGACTTGAGATAGGCACCTCCCAAACCGAGCTAGGCCTGACCAAGCTAAGCCTCGGGGCTAAGCCATCCTCTTGAGTTTCTAAACCGAACTCGTAAAGATGCCCTTGAGGCCTAACCGTGGTAAGAAAAACCATAAGTGAAACCGAGATAACCACAAACTTTTTAGAACCGAGATAACGAGAACCTTTCACGAGCCGATGTAGACAACTTAGCACCACATAGAACCAAGTAAAACCAACCTTTTCTTGCTTTATTCTTGTAGCACGGTCTTTGATCCAGGCTTGACACTTGCTTTTTCAACTTTGCGGACTTAGGTGTCCGGGCACTCCTCTGTGTGTCCAACTGGACTCGAGCACGCCTTCAACCGAGATAAATTATTTCTTAATTTATAAAATAAATGGGAAATCAGATATTTGGTAGAAACCCCTGGAGGTCTAGCCGATTTCCGAAGAGACTACCACATACCAACCGATGTAAACCTTACTTTGGCCGAACAAGGTGTAGACCCCTGGGGCGAGGAGGGCTTCGTCCCCTTTACTCTCCAGTCAATAATCGAGACCGGACTCTGATTCGATCCCAAATTTCTTATCTGTGAATTTCTTAGGCAGACTAGACTTTGCCCTACCCAACTATCCACCAACACATACCGAATAATAATGGGTATAGATGCCCTGAACCAGCAAACCGGTCTGAACCTAGGTCTGGCCGAGATACTACATCAGTATTCAATAGGATCCAAAAACCAAGGCTGGTGCTACTATCTGAGGGTGCGCCGAGGTAGAGAAAAGATTATAAAGCACACACCGGACAAAGATGTCAATGATGACGACTTCTTCTGGGTGTCTGGAAACTTTGAGGACTTCCAAGCCCGAATTCCAGGCCGAAGAATAAACGGGGAGAAAGGGAGCCCCAGATATACACCCGGCTTTCATTTCGCCGTTCTCTTGAACTTTACTCTTGTGTAAACCGGACTAACACTTGTCTTCTTTTGCGTTGCAGATAAAGCTCATCTCATCTCCAACTACAACTATCCCAACACCACCGTACTCGCACTCCGGGTGAAAGAAAGAGGCTGGGCTAAACTTCTTGACTTCGAGCCGACCTACACATACTCCGATTTAAAAGCAAAAGTAATGATTTCTCCTCGAAGATCCACGTAACCCGGACCCAACCTTGCCCGAAATTGTCCTTGTGCGCCTAACCCCGAAGAAGAGATGGCTAAGAAAAAAGCAGAATGAGGCCATGCTCACCGAAACAAACCCAACCGAGGTGCAGTCCGCCAACCAACCGATGCCGTGATGGCTCTTCCATCCCAATGACTGCGGCAAAACAAGCGTGCGGACTAGCCAAACCGGCCACACCTTGTTGACGAAGAGGAGAATGTTCTGCCACCAAGCCCACCAGCAGTCACCCAACCGAACTCCCAGCCGGAATCATCCAACCGGACTGAAAACCCACAATGGGCTCCCCCCCTAGTTTTCAACAACCGGGCTATCGACGAGGGTGACTCCGCTGCCTCGGATAAGGATCACCCATCGCCTTCAACTCGCCAGAGGGTGTGCCTTCCAAAGACATGGAACACCATTCCAAGAAGCTCAACACCGAGATAAAATCACTCGGTCGCTTCAAAGTCAATGATCGTAAGTAACACCGACCTTCCGTCTTCAAAATTTATCCAACTTCCACTTCGGTCAATTGACTAAAAATCTACCACTCATGCGTGCTCTTCAAAAACCACTCTTGCACACCCAGTGATGGAGCGCAAGATCGCGAGGCAGCCATGAAAGACGCAGCCAAAGCGAGAACTAACACAAGCCTGTAAGAAGGCGAACAATCGAGGCCGAGGTATCACGCCTAACCCGGACCGTTACCTCGGTGAAAGTGATAAACAAAAGGTCAGAATCGAGGTGAAGGATTACTACCTATGGGAGATGGCCCGCCTGCACCAAAAAGATGTCAAGTAAGCCACCAAGGTCAAGTAAAAAGGCCAAGAAGCAAGGTTTGGAAGTCAAGACGATACAGCTTCAATGCGGCGCAACCAAGGACCTTTCTTCAAGTGTGGTTGGAGTGCGGTGGAGAAGCTCGGTTGTACTCGACACCGACGCCATAACGCCCACCGTACTCTATTCCGACCTCGCTTAAACAATATGCGACGATCTTCAAAAACCTTCCTAGAAGGGTCTGGTGATGAAGAAGAGGATGAAGATGATGAAGATGATGAGGGGGAGCCATCTCTGACTCCGGTCAACACTGCTCAAAGCAATGAAGAAGCTCGGTTGGAGCCAACAGTGGATTTATCTGACGAGATACCGGTGACACCACGGTCCAAACCGGCTCTCTCAAACCGGTCTGTGCAAACCGGTTGAGCTTGACGCCGAACTAGATGCACTCCTAGGATGACTGCTTGTATTTTTCCTTCTTTCTTGTATTTCGGTTCTCGATGCTCAGAATCGCTATGGCCCCCCATTTGTACTTCCTTTTGTCTTCAATGAAAATTTTTGAACTTTCACTCCGGTTGTGTACTTGCCTGCTTGTATGTTTACTTTTCCATAAACTCGATTACACAACTGTGATCTCGGTTAACTACATAACTTACTAGCCCTGCTTGTATGTTTACTTTTCCATAAACTCGATTACACAACTGTGATCTCGGTTAACTACATAACTTACTAGCCAACCACTCTTCAGCCGGTGTAACTTACTTCGGCTGAAGAGTACAAAGAGTTGGTTTAATCCAGCCGACCATTCTTCAGCCGGTGTAACTTACTTCGGCTGAAGAGTACAAAGTGTTGGTTTAATCCAGCCGACCACTCTTCAGCCGATATAACTTACTTCGGCTGAAGAGTACAAAGTGTTGGTTTAATCCAGCCAACCACTCTTCAGCCGATATAACTTACTTCGGCTGAAGAGTACAAAGTGTTGGTTTAATCCAGCCAACCACTCTTCAGCCGATATAACTTACTTGGTGAAGGGTACAAAGAGTTGGTTCAATCCACCAACCACTCTTCACCGATATAACTTACTTCTTTGAAGGGTACAAAGAGTTGGTTTAATCCGACCAACCACTCTTGACCATAAACTTACTTCGGTGAAGAGTAACAAGTGTTGGTTTAATCCAAATTAACTATTCTTCACCATGCCCATACTTTGGCTTGAAGAGTACAGAGTGTTGGTTTAATCCCCAACCTCTATGTAGCCATTCCCATACTTTGGCTAAGTGTTGATTTAGCCATTCCCATACTTTGGCTAAGTGTTGGTTTAGCCATTCCCATACTTTGGCTAAGTGTTGGTTTAATCCACCAACCTCTAAGTTGGTTTTTCCTACCAACTTAGAATAAAAGTTCGTTATTCCGACCAACTACTGTGACTGGATCCTTATCCCGGCTTAGGAAAGGTTGATAGTTGGGTGTTCCTACCAACTATGTTTACAATGCTATTAACTTACTAAAGCTACTTTCCACAAAAACAAATATCTTGAAAAGAATCGACTTGTTTTTATTGAGAAGGTAGAAAATTACACATACTTGAAAAGAAAAAAGCTAAAAATAAAATAACTTGAGATTGGCGGTGTTCCATGGCCTAGGAATTGCTTTTGTCCCCCATCTTCCAAGTGGTATGCCCCTTTGCCCGCTAATCCGACCACTTTGTAAGGACCTTCCCGCTTTGGCCCTAACTTGCCATCTCGGGACCAATGTGTTTCCCATCACTTTATGGCACCCAATCGCCGAAGTTTGAACTGTCTTGGGTGTACTGTTTTGTTGTATTTTCTTGACAACTCTTGCTGATAGGAGGCAATGTGTACTTTTTCTTTCTTTCTTCTGCCAAGTCGAGTTCCAATGCAATTGCTTCCCCATTTAGGTCTGGATCAAAGTTTTCGCTCCGAATTGTAGGAAGACCGACTTCTAAGGGGATGACTGCTTCCATGCCATATGCTAAGGAGAATGGTGTTTCTCCTGTTGATCGTCGAGGTGTGGTGCGGTAAGCCCATAAAACATGTGGGAGCTCTTCGGCCCACTTGCCTTTGGCTTTCTCCAACCTTTTCTTGATCACCCATCCAAGACTACCTTGTTCAAGCTTCGCTTGTCCATTTGCTTGGGGATATGCCGGTGTGGAGTTGTAGAACTCTATCTTATATTCTGCACAAAAGCTTCTGAAAATTCTGCCATCAAACTGGGTGCCGTTGTCTGAAATCAGTGCTTTTGGTATGCCAAAGCGGGTAATGATGTTCTGCCAAACAAACTTCTTCACATCTTTTTCTTTGATTGACGCTAAGGCTTCTGCTTCCACCCACTTTGTGAAGTAGTCTGTTGCCGCAAGAAAGAACTTCCTGTTCGCGTTTGTTGGGAGCGGTCCTACTATGTCCAAGCCCCACATTGCGAAAGGCCATGGACTAGTGAGAGGTAGGAGTTCTCTTGCTGGTTGGTGAATTTGATGCGCAAACTTCTGACACTTTTCGCATTTCTTGACATACTTCTCCGAATCCGCTTGCATGTAGGGCCACCAATATCCTTGTGAAATAGCTCGGTATGCCAATGACCTTCCTCCTCGATGGTCGCCACAAACCCCTTCGTATTTCAAACAAGAATGCTTCTACCTTGCTGGGGTGGACACATTTTAAGTAAGGTGCAGAGGAAGACTTTTTATATAACACCAAGGATGGAGAGAGCCAAAATCGTTGCGACTTGGCTCTTATTCTGTTGGCTTCTTTCTTATCTTCTGGTAGTGTGCCGTCTTTCAGGAATAGTATGATGGGATCCATCCAAGAAGGACCTAACTCCGCACAACATACCTCTTCAGCTTCTGGGTCTTCAATACTTGGTCTGGGCAGATAGTCGATCAATAGTGGATGAGGGATGGAAGTATCTGCCATTGAGGCGAAGCCTGCAAGTTCATCTGCTTCTACTATTCTCCTCCCCGCCGACCGCTCTATCCTCACGACTTAAAATTTTTTGATCTCTGTCCAGACAAAGTCCTGATACTTAGCCATTCTTTCATCTTTTGCTTCGTAGTCGCCAGAAATTTGATTCACCACCAATTGCGAGTCGCTGTAAACCATTAATTCAGTGGCCTTCATGTATGCTGCCGACTTGAGCCCTGCCAAGCGCCAGACTGGGCTTGTTCGACGGGAAGCCAAGGTTGATCGCCGCCCACTACCAAGTCAGTTCGAGAGATGAGGACTATGCCAAGTCTGCTCCATGTCGATTGGTAGCGCCATCCACAAAGAGCTTCCACATCTCCCCAACGAACAACTTCCAACAGGTGGAGGGGTCGGTCGATGCCTTGGGGTCTTCCAGGTTGCTAATGTCTTCTTCAGAACCCATAATCGCAGTCTGCCTCTTGTCTTCTGCTGGGCCCGAGTCATTGGTTGCTAGTGAATATGGACTTGGTGTGGTAGGGTGGGCCTCTTCTTCGCCTTTTTTATCCCTTTGGGTCTTGGTGCCGATCGAGTAGCTCACTAAGGGTTGCGCTTATTCGGCCAAACTCCATCCCTAGGTTGGTTGTATCGGTCAGTCAATTGGGCAAACTTGGTGGCTTCAGGAGTGAACTTCTGCGGCAAGTCCGCCAAAGATTGGGCTTTCTGCGGTTCGGGTTGGAACTTCACGCCATATTGTCCCAACTCCACGCCCACTTGAACTCGCCGAGAAAAGTTGGCCCTCTCAAATAGAGCTTTCAATTGGAAAAGTGAGGCGACAATGGTGTGGGCGTGAAAGTAGTCGCCAATTTCTGGATGCCATCATTAAGGCTGCTAACTTCTCCAGAGGCAAGTATCTTGCTTGGCTCCTAGCAATGTCTTCGACATAGAAGATAGGTAGGTGTTGGATTCTTCGCCGAACCAACACCGCACTTATGCGTCTTTGGGAGATCGCCAAATAGAGGAGGAGTTCTTCTCGGTATGGGGGTAACAAGTAATGGTGGAGAAGACATGTATTCCTTCAGACTTCGCCAGGCTTGGTCGCACTCTTCGTCCCACTCAAACTTAGCTTTTAATGACTGAAAGAATGGACGCAATCTGTCTGAAGACCGGCTGATGAATCGGTTAAGTCTTTGCCGCCATGCAAGGTAAGTCTTGACTTCTTTCATTGAGTTAGGTCTCTCTAACTCCTGAATTGCTTTGATCTGAGAAGGATCTGCTTCTATACCTCGATTGGTCACCAAGAAGCCTAAGAACTTGCTCGATCCCACTCAAAGCACACTTGACGCGTTGAGGCGTAACTTATGCTTTTTCAGCATCTCAAACATCTCACTTAGGTCCTTGAGATGGTCACTCTCACTCTTGCTCTTGACCACCATATCATCGATGTAAGCCTCCATTGTTTTGCCTAACAATGGTTCAAACATCTTGGTGACCATTCTCTGGAATGTCGCCCCTGCGTTCTTCAGGCCAAAGGGCATGACCTTATAACAGTATAGTCCTCTTGGAGTGGTGAAGGATGTGACCTCCTGGTCTGGCTCATGCATTGCGATCTGGTGGTAGCCTCAGATGCGTCGAGGAAGCTTAGCTCTTTGTGACCAAATTGTTAGGTCGACCAATTGATCTATCCTTGGCAAGGAAGCTATCCTTGGGGCATGCTTTGTTGACGTTTATAGTCGACGCAGACGCCACTTCCCATTCTTTTTTCGGCACCACAACCGTGTTGGAAATCCACCGGGTAGTGCACCTCTCTAATTGCCCGCCTCCAACAAGTTTCCCACTTCTTCGCTACTATTTGGCGTGGTGGAGTGCCGATCTGCGAGTCGTTGAATGACTGCAGCGAGAAGGGTGGACGTTGAGTTGGTGGCGAGATGAAGTTGTCAATGCCTGGCATGTCGTATGGAGTCCAGGCGAACACTTCTATGTTGGAAGTTAAAAACTCCAAGACCTCTAACCTCTCAGTGCTAGACAACGACGAGCCAAGCAAGAAGAACTTATCCGGGTTCTTCTCGTCTATTTTGACCTCCACCAAGTCCTCCACTGCCTTTTGATTAGCCTCTTTGCCAACATCCGCGAATAGTTCATTACTCTCTGGTTCTTCAACCGAATGAACATATCCTTTGGCGGCGCGGCTACCATTCGTTGCAACGAAGCACTGCTTGGACATAATCTGGTCCCCATATACTTCTTCTATCACTCCGGTGTCGCTGGGGAACCTCATCACTTGGTGGTAAGAGGATGCCACCGAGCGCATGGCGTGCAGCCACGGTCTGGCCAAAATGATGTTGTAAGGGGCCGGAACCTTTAACACCCAGAACTCCACTTGCTTTGTCACACTCCCTGCTCTGACTGGGAGGATGATTTTGCCGACTGGCCACTCTGGCATGGAGTTGAACCCAATGAGGGGAGATACTGCAGGGGCCAAGTCTTTATCTTGCAACTTGAGTTGCTTGAAGGTTTCGTAGTACATGATTTCGCACGAGCTCCCTTGGTCAATCAAAATCCGCTTGACGTCAAAATCCTTGACTCGGAGAGTGACGACCAAGGCATCATTGTGTGGGCAATAAATTCTGTCCAAGTCTTTGTCCGAAAAAGACATAACATTCGTAGCTTCTGTCCTCCCCCTTTTGACGACTGGTTGGGCACTTAGCACCTCTCTTATGTGCTCTGCCTTTTTGATTGAACCTCTGCTCACATCCTCGCTGTGGTCCAAAGACTCCATGGATTACGTTGATGGTGCCTTGTGGCGGGGCGTCGTTTGGCATTCCGTTGGGGAGGTTGTGGTCCTGGGGAGCTGGCTGCGCCCCTCCTTCTATGTATTTATCTAGGTGGCTCGCCGCAATTCTTCCAGATGTTGCCTCATGCGTGCGATTTCGATTCGGTGCCCTTTTCCTTGTGGAAGGTGCATCCGGATCTGTCATCGTAATCCTTCGGGTCTCGCCAACCTTGGCGAGCCACTTGACGAAAGGCTCGTCTCGAATCTCACCGAGTATCTGAGATCGGCTTCTTGAACACCGTGGTTATGGCGATTCGGACTCTCAACCATCTCTTGTCCCGTCTTCATCATTGTCGCGTCGCCTTTCTGCTTTTGGTTTCGCGACCTATCAGATTGACCTTTGCCGAGGTCTTCTTCTCTCGTGTAGCGCACCGCTTTTTTTCGGCACGAGCGCCATCCTCTTCTACCGATGTGCCGATGCACTCTCTCCATCAGGCCTCCATTGTAAGTGGCGGAGTCATGGTGATAGAGTCCTCACCGTTCCCGACCGAAGGCCTCTTTGTATCGCAAGAATGGCTAGGTTGGTCAAGGCCTAACTGTTGAATGTCTCCCGAAGAGCGATCGTTGTAAGACCTCGTGGTCTCTTTGTCGCCCATATCGATGGAGAGTAATCGGTCGATCTCCACCGGAGTTTTTGTGTTTGTTACAACCGGTTACAAACGCCGCTAATTGCGCCAGAGGCTATGCCGCTCGAAGCTTTTCAAACCAGTTAAGCCTAGGTCGCCGAGGCTTGAGGGAATAAGATACACATCAACGCCTCATTCCGCCGATATACGACCATAACTCGCGAAGTGGCTCAAGTGGGTGTAAGGGTCTGTTTTTCCTTCATACGTCGTGAACTTGGGTTGTAAGAAGCTCGACGGAAGCGGGCGTTCTTCAATCTTCGACGAATGGTGAGGTCTGCATTTCGCCAATGCCTTATCCGCTGTTCAGATGCTGCGCGGCTTGGCATTCCAACCTCGACGCTTCCATGCGTCCGAGGAGCCAATCGCCGCAAGGCAGAACCACGGGGGATCGCAGGCGTCTGGCGTCCTCCTTCCATCGCGCTTTTTCCAACATGGACCTTAGGTCTGACGACCTAGGTAATTCCGTCTGTCTGGACCTCAGATGATGCGTATGTGAGGGCCAATAAGTACTTCCCTCCGTGTATGACCTTTCAGCTTCGTCCTCGGACACAGGTGACGAGTCTGGAAGAAGATCTGGATCGCGTGTCGCTGTCCCGAGGCTTCATCCTCTGGTTGAGAGGTGTAGAATTCCTACGACCCTCGGAGTGGCGAGGCGTCTTGTTGTTCGCCCACTCTGCCGCCACTTCTTTTCCTTTCATCTGGCGCTTG
This sequence comes from Camellia lanceoleosa, assembly GCA_025200525.1. NCBI lineage: Eukaryota > Viridiplantae > Streptophyta > Magnoliopsida > Ericales > Theaceae > Camellia > Camellia lanceoleosa. Next base: position 31,845,517 of record CM045764.1, read on the forward strand.
AGACTCCATGTCCGCTGCCATCTGCGGATCGATTCGTCTTTGTTCTCGGACGCGATCTTCCGTAATTTGAGGATCAACTCTGCGCCTTTGTCTTTCTGGGCTTTATGGCGAAGGATGAGGGCTTTATTCCTCCTTCGCCCCTCGCATCCCTCCCCGAATTACGCTTTGTGGTTCGGGCTGCGCCATGGGAGGGACCAAAGGAAGGCCTTCGCGCCTTACCCCCTTTCGAGTCGGTCAGTCAACAATGGTCGAGGTAGTTCTTCATTGTTCGCCATTGATGTTTAAGAAAGCTTGATCAAGAGGTCGTTCTTGTGCATTCTTCCCACAGGCGCCAATTGTACGGAAAGAAATACACCTTCTCGTATAATCCTGTTGACCAAGTCCTCGTTTCTCATACGTCGTCGTTCCACCACTGAAAACACAAACGTGAAATTTGGCGTGAGGGTGTCTTGGAAACCTCTCCGATGCCTAAGTCGATGAAGCAAGACAAGAAGGCAAAAGCTCAATGTATTCAGGAGCAAAATTGTATTACCTCTCCAAAGGTGATATTGGTGAGCTTATATAGGTTCTGGCGTACGGATCTGGTAGGACTCTTAACTTCTCCATCGAAGAGTCCTCCCAGACTCTTATCCCTCCATGTGTAGAATCCTTGTAGAATTACTCCTCCTTGCGTAGAGTCCTTCTAGGATTACTCCTTCTGTCATCTTCCAACACCCCCCACACTGCATAAGCCAAGTGAGATGGCTTTACTACGGCCGAACTCCTTTACAACCGAAGTAACACATAGTCCGGCCTTCACCTTACTTCTCTTACCTCGGTTTCCAATGCCACAACCGAGCTATCCATAAGAGAGCTCAACCGGACTAAGCCGCGGCCAGGCCGAACTAACAAGTCCGGACCGATGTCAACATGCAACCGGACCTGCATATAAGAACCGATATAATCATTAACCGGTCTACCAACTGGAACCGGACTATCTCGATACTTAAAGCAACCGAGGTACGCACGCCCCTTCGGCAACCGGACTACCCCATACTTCACCTTTCTCACTGAGAGTCTTCCATTCTTGTGCTGACCTCGGCCCAACACCTAGCTCGGCCCAATAATGAATATAAATTACCCTCTCATTGTGTATGAATGTAGTTGAGGTTGAATTAATTGTTTATTCCATTAAAATCTAATAAACAAAGTAGGTAAAAAAATTAGAGCAAATTTATTTATTCTACTAAAATCTGATAAAGAAAAAAGGAAAAAAAAAAAAATTTAGGGGGGTCTATTTTGGGCCACCAATATTTTGTAGGTATATGTAGTGTTTCTCATTCAAGACCACCAATATTTTGTATATATTTTAATTTCAATTAGACCAAACTACACTTATAAACAAATATGAGCCAAACAGAATATTTTTAGATCCTTTAGATTGGCCCTAACACAACAAAAATAATTTAAGTCTGTTTATATCTGTAATATACTATAATTCTTTTTTAAATTTGGAGACACTATTTTGAACCAATATTTTGGGATTTAAGGCACACACCTCAATAACCTTAGCCAGGGACCGATTTTGTTAGCTAGTTAGAGTTTAAATCCTCTAAAACCTACTATATCCTATCAGACATTAGAATTAATAAAAAAAACACAAAAAAAATTATCATCAAAGAATTGACATAATATTTGAAATGCACAAGGCTATGAAGTAGATGCACAAGGTCATGAAAATGATTGATAGGTCGGCACAATCCTCTCATTCGAGATTGAATGATGCAGTAGATTCTTATTAGATTGTGATTTATATCGCATAGAGTACTCGTATCAATTAATTTTGAACTTACTTTTGATCCGAGAATAACGACTCATAAATAAATTATCAATATAAAGTCAATGTCCGGGTTATAACCTTCAAACTTCATAAATAAATCATTATTCATATATAATTTTGAGTATTGATAAAAGATTTAAACATTTTGACTACTGAAAATCTATGCAACTCTCCTTTTAATCCCTCCAAAATTGAAATAATCTAGGTAAAATTTCATTCTAACCCCTCCAAATTTGAAATAATTTTACTTTGTCATTTGAAACTTCATTAAAAAATCTCACAATTCAGTGTGTTTGGTCTTAATTTTCTGAATTTAGTTTTTTTAAAATTGAGTTTTTATTTTTTTTTATTTTTCATGTTTTTTTATTTTTAGTGAATATTTTAAAATTTTAAACAATTTTTTTACTTTTCTAGATGCATCTTACTTAGATGCATCTAAATAGTAAAAATATTTGTGAAAAAATATTTTAAAAAATTAATAAATACAAAAAAATATGTAAAATGTATTGAATTTTTTATTTTTTTATTATATATTTTTGGTATTTAGTGAATTTTTAAAAAAAATTCACAAATATTATACTTTTAAGTGTATTTATATTAAGTGTGTCTAAAAATTTTTTAAAAAATTGCTTAAGATATAAAAAAAAAAATCATTGAAAACAAAAAAATACGAAAAATAAAAAAAAATTCTGAAAAGTGTTTCCTAAAAACTAAAACCAAACAAAATTAATATAATCTTACTTTAACCCATTTAACATCTAATTACTTTTACCTTGGTCCCTTTACAAATTTTTTGGGTCACTATTAGCTGGCAAAGTTAAATTTTCACTTAATTTTGATGTTGCAAGAGAATTCGATAAGGTCATATTTGATTGAGGGTTTGGGAGGGTAGATTAGATTATCAATTCGTGGGATTTATTAAACCCTTGTTTGGATGCAACAAAATGTCATAGGATTAGTAGTGAAGGGAGCTTAGTAATCTCTCTCTGTAGGAGAATTAGTTTGGGTGAATTTTACGTAAGATTAGAAAAATAGTGAGGGGATTGAGTCTATTTTATATAAAAAAAATTTTTTATCAAGTGCACTATTTGTTTTAGTTTTTTTTAATATAGAAATAATTTATTTATTTATTTTATATAAAAATAATTTAACAATTCTATCACTAATCATCTCCTACACTATCATCAAAATAAATACACTTTTATGTAATTCTTTTACTAACAATCCATATATTAATAATTTTTTTACTAATAATCTCATTCAATCTAATTCGCTAAATAAACGTGGCCTAAAATTTCTGTAAACTAGATTCTTAAAAATACTCATTAAGAAATTTGAAATAATTATATATTTGTATTTATTTATTTACAAAAGTATGTGTTATAAAAATATGTAATCATTATGTAGTCATTCAAACATTGTTAATTAATATTCTTGAGACACTTCTTTTATAGAGTGTGAGACTTTTTATTTTATTGTGAAACCAATGTGTCAGATCAAGACAGAGCTCTGGTTGGTCACTGCTAACGACTTTGTAAATTATTATGAGAAATGCTAGGTTTAAGGAATATTTTATATTGTGTTTGGTTGAGGGATTTGAGGAGGGATTTGGAAAGGGAAATGGAAATGGTAGGTGAAATGTGAAAAAAATATACTTACATTTCACACACCTTTTTCCTTTCCCTTTCTAAATCCCTCTTCAAATCTCCCAACCAAACACAGCATTAAGGAAAATCATAAGGAAAATTGTCTGCACCGTTAGATCAGATATGATCTTATGATCCAACGGTGCAGATGAGTTTTCATGATGATTTTCATGAAAGTTTTCATAAAACCTAGCATGATCCAATTATTATATGTCCATGACATTATGCGATTCATGTCACACATTATTTACCAAATGTTACATCTAATACTAGGTCTTCAATTCTCAACATTAAATCGTATAACTCATCATTTTCACTAATTACAATCTCTATGACACCATTTGATTTTGAAATACCTTCTGATATGATATTTAGAGTTTGTTTAGCTTTAGTATTTTTATTTTATTTTATTTTATTTTTTTATGTTAAAAAAATTTAAAAAATTAAAATGTCACATTATATATATCAATCGATCACTTTTTTTCTTCACAATTATCTATTCAACTAAAAAATAAAAACTATTCCAAACATATTAACTCTTTGGATAAATTATATTAACATCCCATCAAATTTGGAAAAAATATAATAAATCCCACAAGTTTGACATTATTAGACTGGGCTATCTTAATATTTTAATTTATATAACACCTGGCCTTCAATTTTCATCAGAAATTCGTTAGTTGTATGAATAAAAAAATAATATTATCATTTCTTTTGCATTGAAATGTATATTTTACATTATGTGTCATATTTTTATATCATATGCACTAATTTTGGTTTCATTAACCTTACTAAATGGGATGCATGTATAATTATGTCAAAATTATAAAATATGTTTTATTTTCTCAAAATTTTAAGGGAGACCAGTATAATTTACTCTAACTTTTTTTACCTTATAAAAAAGTCAAAAAAACTAAAAAAATCATTAAAAAACCAAGTTCCAAATTATTTGGGCAATCACTATTTATTATTATTATTATTATTATTATTTATAGATTCATTGCAATCACTCTATTTTCAAAGGGACAATCAAGTAATGAATAGGGTTGGGCCGCATTTGTGGCTCTTGTCCAGTCCAGACTACTATGACAGATATCTTCGTGTACTATCTTCTATTATGGGTCCTTTATCTAATGCATGCTGAGTATTTATTTTCAATTTATCCATAGGTCACTTTCATCTTCTACTAACTTGTAACGGTGTGAAATTGTGCGAGTTTGACTTCTCTATCATTGGAGATTCATCATGTGGAAGGAATTTAGGCTCTATATCGTTAGACATGTATCAATTAAAAATTGACACATATAATATCATAATTGTAGATACAAGAGTTTTTTCTTTATCTGTTAATGCATTGAGTAATGTTATATTGTTGGGAATCGGAGATTCCGTCCAAGACCTTGTAAAAATCATATACCAAGCAGAAACACACACACACTCTTAAGGAGACACCATATTTAACATGGTTCGGCCTTAAAGCCTACGTCCACGGGAGAGTAACCGGTTATCACTATAATAATTGAGAGATTACATAAAGATTACAATAGAGGAGGAGTTCGCACTATCCTCACTCCCCCATTCACCCGTCTCCCTCACTCACACCGAGAGAAACGATCTCTTCGCCTCACATCTCTCACTCTCTTTGGTTTGCTTTCTTGGTTCTCACCTTGTCTACTCTCCCCTCAACCTCTATTTATACATATCATGAGGGGAGGAAGTTGGGACAGCAATGGTGAGTGGATTGGTAATAGGAAGGTGCCACCCCTACTTTCTCTAATGGGTTCTCTAATGAACTCCCACTTCTCTCTAGAGTACTCTCCAACTACCACACTCTTTCTAAAGTGGGTTGGTCACTCATATAGGATGATGAATATATCCAACAAATCACCCCCTCAACCCATGTGAAGTGATCCAGTGCACACACTGCTGCTAATCTTGTCACGCCCAAAAAACCAATAGAATATTCATTTCCTCACTGAGACGTTGTATCTCCTGAAGCTAGAGATAATACACCAGAGATAAAAGAGAATGAGGGAATCCTACATTCTTAACTCAACTCATACCACTCTTTGATTTGGAGAGAGAGCCTCTGCTCCTATCTCCCATAGATCTCTTTCACGCTTCCTGTCTCGGATGTCTTCACCTTCTATTCTTGAACTTGCGTAACCAAGATATTCGACACCCCTTTATTGGATGTCCTGCACCCCCTGATTGAGATGCCCAGCACCCCCTGCCCGGGATGCCTTGCACTCATTTGAGTGCTCTGTGACATTACAGCTTTTCCCTGAAATGCCACTATCCTGCTATGTATCTTTTTGCACGGCCAAAACTGGAGCAACAGAAAACTCTTTATTTGTCTGGTCAACGTTCCTGGTTTTCTTTGCTTGGAGTTTCCTCTAAACCATTCTGAACTTATCACCATTTGCCCTTTGCACTCCTGAACAACTTCCCAGCGTTTCCACACACTTGTTGTTCATGCCTTTTGCAATCCCTAATCTCCAGTTTAGCGATACACGTTACCTGCACATCTTTCACTTGTACTATCAGATTAACGGTTAACAATAGCTTTCTTTGCCAAAGCAACTTCAACAGATTTGTACAAGTAATCAACTATGCAACGCTTAGCATAGTACCCGCACCCATACTCCTTGAGTGCTCATTGTGGCTTTATCTCTCCTCCTGCGCTCGAGCTCGCCTGAGAGATCCGCAACTACTCTGTTTTATCAAGAGGTGCGTTCTTTGCCACGGAATTAAAAAACCGATACCATAACCCAGGTATCCAACCATTCAGTCAAAACTGAATGCCATCTGCTGTACAAAACACAAGTGTTTTTCCCAAAAACACAGCAGATTCTATTGCTCAAAATCACATTGAGCCAATGTAAAGAACATGCAGAACCAATCGAGCTAGCTCTTCGATTTTCTGCAACTCAAGCTCTACCATAGTGCCAAGTTCCGATTTCCATAGGTGCCAAACAAGTTGTCCTTGACAACTCCAAACAAAACATGGTGAGCAACCCACTTGAACTAGTGCTGAAGAGACTAAACAAGAGAGGCTTCAAATTCTTCGTCAAAGCAACTTTAAAAGCGGTACCAAAAAAATCATGTCTGATCAACCATCGAACACAATACTGCTCTCTTCAAGCCCGAATTAATCAAGAGAGCCAAACAAATTCTCCGAGAATTGAGGCAAGTTCTCCACCAAGTAAAATTGGACTGTGGATGCAGTTAGGCTCTAACCAGTTCGGAAGTATTGGAATAAACTTCAAATGAACTTACAAAATACCAAGAGCCAAAAAAGTTCTGAAATGTCGAGCAAACTCCAGATTCCTCCAACTACAATTCTAACCAGCAGACACAAGATGATGCACTATCTTTACAGCTACCAAAAAACTGCCCAAAGGCGCGTGCACCGTAAATGCACAACTCCAATAGTCCCCCGCTGACTCCAAGTCTACAAATGATCTATCCCCTCCAAATCCAACAGCAGATTAAGGGATGGATCCCAACACATGAGATTCACAAAATCACCATCTTCACATTTCTCCGCAACAATCTTTTCCAATCTTCAATGAACACCAACGGTCAGACTGCTTCCAGAGAAGCAAACATCAGGAGTCTGAATCATCACTTAGACTACCAATAGCTAATGTCTTCGAATATGGAACAGATTGCAAAAATGAAAATCCACAAAAAGAAGAAACAATCAAGTCTCACAAACTGGAGACACCCCTAGATCTAATCAGACACGCTCATAGATCCCAACTGTGATACTGAATCTTAATAAACCACGACTCTGAAAATCGCTAGTAATCTGTGAAAGACCGCCAACAACAATGCCTCCAATAGACATTGAACAAAAACGCCAAAGCTCCACTAAGATCTGAAGTAGATTGTCACACCTTCTTCAAATCGACAAATGTGGAAACCAAGGCTTCACCAGATGCAAGTCTTCCAACAACGATCCATGAAGGATCTCCAACGCCTCCACAGAGGCCAATGCCAATAAAGTACTACTATTTGGACTTATTACATATGCCAAATCTCCGTAGTACACTCTACCAATGTTGGTTCTCTCTATCTCCTAGAGAAAAACCCAATGAACTCTGAAGTTCTGTAACCAACCCAAGAGTCTCCAAATGAACTGATAACTTTTGCAACTGACTCTGAAAGGTCTTCAATTGGCTTCTAATTGGCTTTAACCGGGTGAACAAAAATTTTTTTCACCCCCATCACCCACATGGATGATTAAACACCGTTGTACAAATATGCCTCCATTTCACCGAGCATCTAGAGTGAATCTGTACCTCCTACTTTGAATGTCTTTAACCGCCACATATTATTCTGTATGGCTCGCACCTCTATCATCAAGAATGCTTATATTTTCCTTGTTGAGGTGACTCCACCCAAACTCTCAGGGTGCCCGTCGCGACTTCACTGCCACAAACCAGATTCAGGACAAAGAAAAAATCTGCCTCTCACTGGGTGCGCACTGTAGCGTTTTATCCCTTTTAATTTCTCTGTCTGGAGCTTTTCTTTTGTGAACTAGTTGCTGCTGCCAAGCCAAAATCCGGCACACTGCACCTTTGTACGACTCTGTTGCATACTCTTGCACTGTTGTACGCCAGCACCTTGTACGACATTCCTGCGTACTCATTTGTGCTATTGTAGGTACGTGCTCCTACACCTTATGTGTGCACTACCGTAGCTGTTGCCCTTCTACGTTCATATACTACCAGTACTTCTTGTATTATGTTTGACAGTAGCTCCAACTGCCACAATATTTCCCTAAGCTTGTATTGGTTGCCAAATCATTTATACGTTGATAAATGGTCTTCTCTTCTGATTGAACCAGATCTTTCAATCACCTCAACAACTAGGAAAATTCCCGGGAAAGACTGATGGGGTCACAACTGGTCCCACTTAAGAACCAGTCTCCTTAAACAGTGTCTTTTTGACATAATTTTCCTAGACATTGTTGATCTTGAGATAATCATGTGCAATTCTCATGATCGCGCCCTGACCAATCCTGATCTTCATTGATTTGCCATTTGATCAAGCCTGATCTCCTCTGGTCTTCAATGATATATCTCGATCTGTATCTGGTTGTCCAATCTGGTCAGAATCTACCTATTCTAACATCTTCAGTGAATCCGCAACGTTCCACAATATCCAACAACCTTCCTTCGTCTATTAAAGATAACAAACTCCCATATTTTGACCATCTTTTAAAAACACCGTTCAGAATTTCACCATTCTGACCTCGCAGTTGCATCCGGAACGGTCTGATTAGCTAGGACCAACCATCGCTATACTTCCGGGGACTTCACTGAAAAATTTATCCAAACTAGGGCAAAATTGCAAATTTCCCAAACACCGAGACCAAATTGTAATTTCACAAACTACAGGGGCCAAAATGAAATTTTCCAAAAATTCAATGATCGAATTGTAATTTTTGAAAACTTCAGGGACCAAATTACAATTTGCCAAACTTCTAGGGGCCAATATGCAATTTCTTGAAACCTCTGGCCAACCTGTAATTTCCAGAAGCGCCAATTTAAACATCTAACGATACAGATGGGTTTGGAATACTCCAACTCGTTGGAAACCAATATTAGATCGTCAGAAACGGATTCCGAATGGCTTAGATCAAGCCAAAATAGTTTGGACGCTTCAAATCTACGACTGCACCTTAGCCGCAGCGCACTGGATCTCTCCTCTGCCTTTGGTTTACTGGTCAACTGAGGTGCTGACATGGCAACCACATAGCACTGGTGCTGACGTGGCAGATGACGTAGATACCATGTGGTGATGACATGGGAGATAACTAGTCTGCCATGTGGAGATGACTGGGCTGATGACGTGATAGCCACGTAGCCGTGGTGCTGACATGACTGTAGACGTGGCTTTGACGCGACGCCGTATGGCCTGCGCATGGGGACACATGCGCTCGCCACTCACCTTCTTCCTTTCGCCGCACGTGAGGCGCGTGCTCGAGACTGGGCCTACGCGTCGGCTGACTACACGGCACGTGGAGGCGCGTGCTACGATTAAGCCTCACGCGCCATCTTTAAGAGGCCCGTGAGGGCGCATCCGGTCTCCTCTGGGGCTCTGCTTTGCATTTTTGGGCTTTTCTTGTTGAGACCTTGCTCCTGGTATGCTCAAAACCTGATTTCGAGCAATTTGATTTTTGGACAGTTTCGAAAATCACACTGTTTTTGTTCCAAAAACAACCAACGAGGCTCTGATACCACTTGTAGGGGATCGGGGATCCCACCCAAGACCTTATACAAATTATACCAAGTAAAAAAACATACCCACACCAAAGGAGACATCGTATTTAATGTGGTTCGGCTATGAAGCCTACGGCCACGAGAGAGTAACCGGTTATCATTATAACAATAGAGAGATTACAGAAAGATTACAATAGAGGAGGAGCTCATACTCTCCTCACTCACCCACTCACCCGTCTCTCTCGCTCACACCGAGAGAGACGGTTTTTCCGCCTCACATCTCTCACTCTCTTTAATTTGCTCTCTTGGTTCTCTCATTGTCTACTCTTCTCTAAATCTCTATTTATACATATCATGAGGGAAGAAAGTTGTGACAACAATGGTGAGTGGATTGATAGTGGGGCAGTTGCCACCCCCCACCCATTAATGGGAAGGTGCCACCCCCACTTTCTCTAGTGAGTTCTCTAATGAACTCACACTTCTCTCTAGAGTGCGCTCCAACCACCCCACTCTTTCTAAAATAGGTTAACCATTCACATGGGTTGACGAATATATCCAACATCTATGTTCCAAAAAGCATTGATCCAAACATGTGACACAGTAAGGATATAATGATGGTATGTATATATTTCAAAAACTTATGAGATGTCATTAATACCGTATAAAATTTAAAGACAATAATAAAATGTAAAATAACATTAATTTTTTTAATTATAAATGATGAGAAGATATTTGGAGGTGTGCACAACAAGAGTTGAGAAGTGTTTTATCACTACAACAAATTACACTTTTAGCAACTAAATTTTTTATCGTCAAAAGTGATTTTTTAGTCACCAAAGATTTTTCCCGACTAAAATTCTTGGTTGCCCGTTTGGTCGTTGACTAATGACTAGTAAAAGAATTAGCGACTAATTTTTATTTTAGTTGCCGAAATAAAATTTAGTCACCAAAAAAAAAAAAATTAGTTGCAAAAAAAAAAATATTTTTCATCTTTAGTTTTTTAGCTACCAATTTTTTAATCGCTAAAAACGTGGCACTCTTGTTTGGCTTTTTAGTCGCTAAAATCATGTTGATTTTTTTTAGCTACTAATTTTTTAGTCACCAAGAACCTTCATTTTTTTTTTTGGACTACTAACTGTTTTGTTGCCAATAAGTTCCCTTTTTTATTTTTTGACTACTAAATTTTTAGTCGCCAAAAGCTTTATTTATTATTTTTTTTAAAATGCACAAATTGAATATTTTTTTATTAATTTCTAAATTATATGCATTCCATTATCAATACAACCTGTAACCTGTACATATACAGGATAATACATCTATCAATTATAATCTAAATCCGTTATCAATAATACCTATTTCATTATCAACTATTCAAAAACTTTAACTTGTAACATTTTATTCCAAATATCATATAAATCCATACCAACCAAGTATAATCCATCTAAATTAAATATTACATACAAAAATACTGGATTTCCAAAATAGAGAATTGTATAAAAATAAATGTCTTTCATATACAGAACAAATGCTCTTCGTACACAAAAATAAATATCCACAATAGCCCACACACAAGCAATCTGTAAAAAATAAAAAATAAAAACAAAATAACTATTAACACTTATTCAATAAAATTGACATTTCAAATTATAACAAGAATTTCACCATCCTTATTCTTTCTGAGAAAGAAGCTAACCTAGTAATAGAAGGGAAAAAATGCTCCTTAGGTTCTTCCAAATAATAATAATAATATGTACAAAATGTATGATGACTTACTAAAACAATGAAAAAATTCAATATCTATTGAATAATAAATAGCATCTGAAGTCAAATATGCATTCTAAATCTTTTTCAGATAGTTTTTGAGATACAATGGTAAGCCATGCTTCATTGCAAAATCCAAACAACAATACTTTTAGTTCAATCTCATGTTTGCCGGGATAAAACACAAACTAGTGGATGCTCTTACACACTTAATTACTCTATAAAAGATTCACCCCAGAATCCTAATCATTGCTTGCCAGAATTAAGACAAGAAAAGCCCACATATCTAATTCATCAACTCCTCCAAGTTGGAACAGATTATATACAGGACATTCTGAAAACCAGATCCATTGAGAAACCAAAATGGATGATTGACCTAACAGATAAAATTCAACCAGCAAAGGAAAGTATGGGATAAACAAAAATGAAACATGTATAAAACTTATTGATGTGAAGAATGGGAAGAATTTATTAATCCAACCATGCTGTGGAAAGTATGGGAAGAATTTATTAATCCACCCATGTATAAAACTTATTGCTTGAAGGCAAAGGAAAGTTTGGGAAGAATTTATTAATCCACCCATGCTATCATCAAGACAATGGATTGAAGTGAGAGAAATAAGTAGATATCAGCAAATATCAACAATCAATCTAATCTATTAATAGTTCCTCTCCCTCTTCCAAAATCCTATGAGCTTGTTTTCTAAATTTTTGATTTGATTATAAGAACAGCTGATAGCATTCATGAAGTACCATCAGCAATGCAATATCTTCTAAAGGGGTTTCAAAAGCTCTTCACTGCAACAAGGATTGCCATGTCCAATTTTAGCAATCCGTCACTAGCATTTGACCCCTTGAACTGAGGTGCATGGGGTCATACTCAAGAGCAACAGGCTCAAGGAGGGCTAGTATGGATTACTATGTCCAAACTGCAATAAATAAGATTGTTCATTCAAATTCAACCTGATCAGTGAGCAGAAACAGTTCACTGATCGTTTGTCCAGCAATTTAGGAGTGTTGCTACCTACAGCCAATAAACCAACTAGAAGCAAAATAAATAATAATAAATCAAATAAACAAAACAACCGTGCAACTGTTAAACTTTATCCTTTTAGTAGATCGTTACCTTCATCTGCCACAGGTTTAACATGGTTTTCATTATCAATCATTGTAAATGAGACATTCCCCTACCACAAAACTGCAGCGAGCATTTTAAATACACTTTCTTGATCCTCTTTCCTAACATGAACAATATCCAGAGCTTCCTGAAGAGTGAAAAAAGAAACAATGATGTTCATATATAAATCAACCCCCATTTCTAAACTTGAAGGGGAAATGGAAAAATACCATTAAGAAAAAAGAAACTCAATTATATTGCTCATCTTTTCCTATTGTTTGCTCCAACATTTATTTATCTAAAGTTATGAATCTATGAAGGGCAAGATTTGAATTTCTGTATTATAAAAGCCATATGTGTGTCAGATATCATTACTTCTCTCAGATACTCCCGGATGCATGTGTCTTTAAAATGAGACTTTAAATTCAATAACATGATTGATTATTGTTCTGAACAAGTGTCTGACATGCCTTGGTAATGGGACACTACTTCTTTAGTGTAAAGGAAGAGTGTGGAAGAAACTATACTGAGCATTTAAATATCATGTCAATTTGTGCATACCTTGTCCCAAGTTCATGTAAACGTTGTATAGGAGCTAGTAAACAACCTTATATCTCCTTAGATTCCTCATACTAGATATGCTTATTCATTTTTTTAAACATCACTTGTGTTTTTTTAACATTTGTGTAGTTAGAATTCTGGTTCATTTTTCATGTGCAGTTCATATATATGAACAACTTTCCGGGATTTAATGCTAGACAAAATGAGGACACTATATGTTGGCAACTCAGCAAGTAATACATTTTCCGAGCAAGCAAACAGACTTCAGCTAAGATTTTACATATTTATTAACATTTTTTTAATAGAGAATGAAGGCAACAATTTAAATACTAAAAAAGAATAAAAGCAAAAATTTTAAAGTGAAAGATTACCACCTCTCTTACTACCAAACCTAAAATGCACAGCTAATGAAGTACTGTGCAGTGTTGGCACAATTGGTCCTAACACAACAATAGTTTCTTAGATAAACCACTAAACACAATACCAAAGATTAACGAGTTCCACAGCGTGAAAGAAATTCCAGCCTTAAAAAGTCACGAAGTTTCATTCAAAATCTGATCATAAGATGTGTTGCCTACATATATATGCAAGTGAGAGGCAATTTCACATCAATGCATGCACACAATTTAAATAGAGGAAAACAATTAAAAAAAAAGGCTTGAAAAAAAAAAAAAAAACCTTTTTAATTACAATCTAACCCGGTGAAACTACGAAAACCAATCCATAAGGAAGAGTTATGTGCATTTAGGCTTCGGCATTGGTGAACTGTTGTTAGGGTGTGAAGGACCAAGCTTTTACATCCAATGAAGAAGCCCCTTCTTATGATCTTGGCATATCAGGTTTTGCACAAGGTTGAGCTTCAGATTGTCCATTTTAGAATTGAGCTTCAGATTCAGATTCTGGAATTGTCCATTTCTTTACCATATTGTTTACCATAACTTTGGACTAGGATGCAGATCAAATTCAAATCGTGGATCGACGAAGGTGCGACGGTGGTGCTGTGTGCGATGGAGGTAATGCTCCCGCACCCAACGCCGATGGACACAAAGCGAGAGAAACAGAGGCGAATAGGGGCGGGAGAGAGAGGGAGAGGTAGTGAATCGGTGCTCCGGTTGCCGGCGAACGCGAGGAGGAGCGGCGGAGGAGAGCTGTTCCGTGGCTGGTGGAGCGGCGGTGAGAGAGGGAGGGGAGAGAAGCAGCGGAAAGGGAGAGGGAGAGGGAGAGGGAGAGGGAGAGGGAGAGAGACGTTGAAGAGAGAGAGAGAGAGAGAGGCGCTGGTTTGCTTAGGGTTTGGTTTGGAAACAAAAATATATACATTCCTTCGATTCGCGACTAAAAAGATTTTAGTCGCCAATTAATTTTATAAATTCCTCTAAAATTTGAAATATTTTCCTCCAAATATTTTAGTTTTTGGGTAACTAAAAAATTTTTTAGTCGCTAAAATTAACTTTTTGGTTACCAAACTTTTGATTGTCAAAGATAAAAATTAAATTTTTGTTCTTCATTTAATGACTAAATAATTTTAATAGCCGAAACTAATTATATATCGACTAAAATATTTTTTTAGCCGCTGAAAAATAACTTTTTGGCTACCAAACTTTTGGTTTTCAAAGATAAAAATTAATTTTTTATTTTTCATTCGGCAACTAAATAATTTTAGTGGCTAAAACTAACTATACAACGACTAAAATATTTTTTAATCGCTGAAAATAACCTTTTGGCGACCAAACTTTCGTCGCCAAAGGTAAAAATTAATTTTTTGTTTTTCATTTGGCAACTAAATAATTTTAGTAGCTAAAACTAACTATACAACGACTAAAATATTTTTTTAGTCGCCACTTGTGACATTTTTAGCTACTAAATCTTTTTTTATCGCCAATAATCAATATACCCCGACTAAAAAAATTTAGCCTTGGTTTGACAAACCATTTTGGCTATACAATCACAAAAGACAAAAAAAAAAACTATATAATTACAAAAAGACAAAAAGTTACAAAATTACTAAATTGACCCGTATACAAACAAAAAGTCAAAAAAACATCATTTCTAAGTGAAGGATAATTTTGTCATTCCAAAGTCAAAAAGTCAAAAAAACCGAATAAGAATACCAAACAACTAAAAAAGTTCCAGATTAAAAAAGTCAAAAAAAATCAAAAAGTTAAAACCAAACGACTCCTTAATAGCTAAATATTATACTTTTGCTGACGAATATAATTTTTAATTGTCAATTCTACAACTTTTGACGATTAAATATTTTTTAATCGCCAAATTTGATCCCAAAAAAAATATCTTATTACAGTGTCATGTCGTTAGATCAACACGATATGACACAACATGTGCAAAGAAAATGGGTGGAACAACTCTAGATTACACATTGAAAGTTTTATGCACAACTTTATACAAGTAACACTATTGTAATTCATTGCTTTCCTTCTCGCTTCAATTAATTAGTTTTCAGAAAAGATAAGTACATAAAAAATCAACTACAAAAATATACACAAAACACTCACATGGGTGCTTTTTTTACTTTTCTACGGTTCATTTCTAAATATATAAAATTGTTTTTTTCCTCTATCAATTAACATGTTATATATCAAAAAAATGGAGTTCAGTTCAGACTATACTTTGTGGGTATTTGGAAAGTAAGTTTTTTTTTGTAGATTTTTTTAGTTGTAGGATATTATTGGAGAAATTTTTTTTTGTGTTTGGAAAGATAGTTGGGTTTTTTTGTGGTTGGATGTGATGTTTATGAGAGAAAAAGTGAAATGATCATGGGGTTTGATGTGATAATTTGTTTGGATTTATTTTTTTTTTTAGCTTTGTAACCAATTTGTCTTTTAGTGAAAAAACTAAAAAAATAAAAAAAATCTTTTCCAAACACCGCCAGTTTACAGTCGAAAATTCTTGGATTTAAAATTTGAGAAGGAATTTTTGAAGAAAAAATGATAACAATTCTAGCTTCTATTTCATTCACTTCTTATTATTTTTCTATCATTCAATAAACAACAATTATGTTAACCTAGAAAAATTGTCTAGATTTTTACTCAGAACAGGAGCTTGTGGTTGCGATTAAATTTGGAGCGTGGGGTTTATGTGTAAAATAAATCTTAAACTGCAAAATAAAATTTCTGAGTAAAATTTCCGGGTTTATAATATTATTGTTCCATAAAATTCATTTTCAAATTTAAAATCTAAACACAACCTACATGAAGATTTCAAATCCAAAGTTTATGATGATATGCAGGACCAATATACAAGTATTCGACAGGGAACAAACAACATTTGTATGTGAACAACCTTGATCTTATTAAGGAAATGAACCAATCTACAACCTTGGACCTAGGTAAGCCATGTTATGTGACTAAGAGACTTGCACCCATGCTTGGCAATGGCATTTTGAGATCCAACGGTCAAATTTGGGCTCAACAGAGGAAAATTGTTGCACCTGAATTCTTCATGGATAAGGTTAAGGTAAGTACCCCAAAAACAACATATTGTTATTATTATTAATAATTAGTCACTATTTTCAGAGGTCAATTAATTGTCTATTGATGTATATCATGTACTAGATGGAGCCTAGATTTATCAAATGTGTCTCAAATCCAAAATACTTTTGTGCATGCTAATATAAGTAACGATTACTTGAGGAGTCATTATTATGTAGCCTTCCAACATAGATCCAATCCTCAAGTTTTTAGGAACTTAAGTGAACTTATTAATTTTGGTGTTTCTAACTACTAAATCGAGCGGATTGAATTTACAACTGATCATATAAAAAAAAAAAAAGTCCTAATTAATACATATTAATGTGTGCTTGAGAGGAGAAAGATTGAGTGCACATCTAACTTTTAGCATAATGTGCAAAGTGATGGCTCTAAGACTTGAACTTATAACCTCAAACTTATTAGGCCAAGTTTTAACCATTTGATTTTAAAAAGTAAATTAAAAAAAAATAAAAAAATGAACAAATTGCAAGGTAACTTTGCTATATATACATACAAACATGCACTATAACATATAAGAGTTTTAGAAACCAAATTTTTGGATATCTAAAAATGAAAATTTTATTGTAAAAAATATTTAGGGATCAATTTCTATCATCGTGAAAATAGTCGCTAAAAAGCCGTCGTGAAAAATAAAAAACAAGGCTTTTAGAGACTATTTTAAAAATGTCTCAAATAAATAGACTTTTATGGACAAAATAATTTGATCTTGAAATGAGTTATTTTTTGAAATAAAAAATTTGGTCACAAAAGAATAATAATTCATCATTAATGTTCAATTTTCGTTGCTAAAAATATAATGATGACACTTTTTGTAACAAAAATATTTGGTCCCTAAAAAATAATTTTATCGTTAAATTTTGGTCTCTAAAATCTTTGAATTTTAGACATGAATTGCGGGCCTCCCTTTGATTAGTGGTTTGAAAGTTTCAAATTTCATGCATTCTTACAAGCATACTGTACTCACACCTTTAATTCATACAATAAAAATAATTTGATTTCAGGCCTAATATAAGGGTTGGACCTAGGTGAGGTCATATTTGTTAACACCAAATTAAAAATCCTAATAGGTCGCTTTGTTAGTTTATCCTCAAGGTTGAACCCATTGGAACTCCAACATAGCATGCTAAAATCGTATCCTAGATCAATAAGAATAGTAGCCACGGGATAGATAGAGTCGACCTGAGTTACCTTGGTTGCCTGAATGGAAGAAAAAGTTGATTTCATCCATCCCTTTCGCAAAGTCTCATTGGCAAGAAAAATCACATGCATTTAACATGGTGCTGCTTATTCAAAATTTTTTCATAATTGGCATGTCTATATATATAGAGAAATCCAGTAAAGTGTTATGTCAAGTATCAAATATTTTTTTGGCATATTTCTTTGTGAATGATATGGTTGGGTTAATTGGGCAGGGCATGGTGGGTCTAATGGTGGAGTCAGCACAACCATTACTGAGAAAATGGGAGGCCTGCATTGAAGAAGCCCAAGGTCAAGGTGTAATGGCAGAGATAGCAGTGGATGAGGACTTGAGGACTTTCTCAGCAGATGTCATCTCTAGGGCTTGTTTTGGAACCTCTTATTTCAAAGGCAAACACATCTTCTCCAAGCTTGGGATTCTTCAGAAAACCATTTCCAAGCAAGCCTTTCTCTTTGGTGTTTCCACCTTTGGGTATGTTGGCCTATACTTCCTCAGTATCTCTACTTTTTTTTCTCCCTCAGTTTTTCTATTTTACTAAAACTGATCATGAGAATCAAACACAATCCTCTCATATAAATGTGGGACTCACTTTATGTGAGAGGGTTATATACGAATGAAAATAATTAGTCCCTTTTCATTAGTAATTCAACTATCATATATGAGCAAGGTTCTGAAAGGCGGTTGCGGTCGCCGTAACGGTGGCGGTGACGCTGATTCTTGTAAGTGTAAAGGCGAGTAGCAGTTGTGTAATGTGAATCGGTGAATTTTTATTTTTCACACAATTTGAAAAAAACTTACCGATACGCATATTTTTTTTTCCATAATCATATTTATTGGATTTAAAATAAATATTGATCAATTTTTGTAAATTTTTAAGTATGATCCAATATATTTCATATTTTTAAGTCACTATAAATTGAGTTTTTTACATTTTATTTTAATAATTAATAACTTTATATTATACAAAAAATCAATCACTAACTATTATATATAAGATAAATAATGACAAAAGTAAGAGAATAAATAAGAGCCTAAATATATATATATATATATACATATTTTAACCAAGCCAAATAGATAATAATCACACTTATTATTATTATTATTTTCAAACAATATATAGATAGACACACACAAACAAAATGGTTGAGTGATAGCAGCTAAATAGAATAGCATTGGTCTTACAGCTTCAACAAATCAATAACATGTTCTTCATCTTCCCTCTTCTCTCTTTCTATTTCTTGCTCCTCCATTTTCTCTCTTTATTCCCTCTTCTCTCTATCCCTCTTCCCCCATTTTCGATCTTTTTTTGTGTGTTTTTTCGAAAGA